>OY977956.1:17302317-17918391 GCA_963854355.1 Epinotia brunnichana
GCTGACACCACCATGGCATCACCGATATAACACGACTAAATTATAAATGACACTAGACGTCAAGAATGTATTAGCCTCTGATACTTCTTATAGTAAGGTTAATTTACCATCGTCCCTTTTGGGTATACGCTAGGACGTTATCTATTATATCCTCTATCTACGACAAAGTGTCAATCGTCCATTTTGTTAAATTTGACGTAAGGCGCGTGAAGCAAAGACCTTTCGGCATAAGTACAGCCACGCATTAAAAACACTTAAATATATTTTACAGAGACACTAAATTACCACATTTCAATTTCAGTTCAAGATGTTTTATTAGGTTTTATACGTTAAGATTTATTCGAGAAAAGGATGGTACGGCCGTGATGCCTCTTTGTTTTGCTCGAATGGGCTTGTGACCTTAAATTTGTTTACGATGCCATTCGAACCAGTTTTTGTAGATGAACAAATGTTTGTATGGAAGCAACTACATTTAAAGGACATTAATACCCAAAAAATCGAGTTAAAGACGGACCTCGCTGGCAGCAGCCGAAACGCTTCATACTGTTTGGCTTTAAAGTATGACGTCACACCGTGCTATTTGTACTAACCGTTGCATGGAAAGTGAAGTAAATTGCTGTTTCGGTCGCGAAATACTGCGTTTATAAAAGCGTAAGGATTCTATTAGTACCTTTAAATTTACTCTTGGACAATAAATAAAAAAACTTTTTTTTCTAAACTTTCAAGGTTCATATCTTTTTATGATTTGAATTATATTTTGTAATTTATACTTTATTACAATCATTTGATGGTTTACTATCCATTTAGCAACACAACGTTATCAATTTTAACACCACGCAACAAGCCTATTGTGCCCCCAGATTTATCAATACGTTTTCAAACATTGTACCTATTTGAGTTAAAACCTCCTTGGTTATGAGTGACATACAATTTAAGAAAAAAAAGCATTACGCCCATGGTCGTGAAATAGGCCATTGAAGCTATACATATATGTATACCTGCTCGGTGTGAAGCCCCTTACGAGCAAGTGTGATGAAAAACACATTATACTAGACGACGGCGTTGACGCACAATGAAATCGGTGTTTTCTAGTTTGAGAAGTTTTGTGAGATAGAGGACTGCTGTGCGTAATTAAGTACCGTAGATAGAGGATAATTATAATAGATGCCGACCTAGCGTATAGCGTATAGTCGAGCAAAACAAAGAGGCACGGCCGTACCATCCTTTTCTCGAAGCCATTCAGCCCATTTTCAACATCCTGTAATTTTGTGCTGGCTAAAGCTAGAACCCTGAATTTACAGTTAAATGTAGGGCATAATATGGCTAACATATAATATCAATAACATTCAATTTGAACTTTCAGTTTAAGAACTATTGCCCGTCAAAGTTCGTTAGTTTTGTCACTGACATACTCACTTAAGTATATATTACCTACTGATAATGATCAACATAATTCTAAGGTACGTCTAGCAGACCCACAAGCTCCAAACTTCAAACATAATTAGTATTTAGCCTATTACTTCATAAAAAACCTAAAAATATTGCTATTTCAGTCACGTTTCAGAGATATACAAACTACATAAGTAAGTTTGTAATCCTATACAAATACATGCGATTACAAAGTTACCTTTGCAGTTCCTTGCTGCAAAACTATACAAACGTTATTTGCGGTTGGTAAAACAACATTCCCTTACAAAGTCTACAAAAAGAAATGAGATCCCATAAAAGCATTCCATGTAAAAAATAGGCCAAGTCTTGAGACTTCCACAGTAAAAAGTGGTGAGATATTTCGTAGAGCCAAGTCAGGCATTCTTATTAATCTTTATTTGCTTGCTAAATAAAATTTTGTGACTTGGCAACCACACTTACATAGTGCCTATGCTATAGTAAATGCAGTAAAGTTGTGTGATTCCCAAGTTGCAGAATTTTATTTAGCAAGCAAATAAAGATTAATAAGAATGCCTGACTTGGCTCTACGAAATACCACTTTTTACTGTGGAAGTCTCGAGACTTGGCCTATTTATACTGCCCAACGAAAAGGAGTGTAATGTTTTTTACATGGAATGTTTTTATGGGATAAAGAAGGTTCAGAAGCTAATACATTACATTCTTGACGTCAAATGTCATTTATAATTTAGTCGTGATATATCGGTGACGTCATGGTGGTGTCCGTTTCAGTACAAATTTTGACAGTTGTGGTGGCAAACAAAAAATCCGTAGACGCGACACACACACACACACACACACACACACACACACCACTCCTCACCCACCTCAGTACAGAAAATATGACACTGTATCTCGTTCCCATTTGGGATATTGTCCATGCATACATCTATGTCACTTATGTGTGTATGTGTGGGTGAGTCCCTATAGGGTCATTTCGCCGGTTGGCGACCACCTAATTTCATGTGCCGGTTAGCGACCACTTAGCTGACTTGGTGAACTGAAAGTATATTTTCTCGTTTTTTTTGTAAATTCCTATTCCATAACTACAAACAATAAGGCATACGGCTGACTGTTTCAATAGGCTCTGTAGAATTGATGTTATCTTCAATTGAAAAAACCATGTTCTTCAAGTGGTCGCTAACCGAAGGTGGTCGCGTAACCGGCGAAATGACCCTATTCTATTCTACCTCTGTAGTAAGTACAGTCAGCCTCAAATAGATAGTAGAAAATATCAGAGTAGCCAAATACATCGTAACACTTCTTTATTTTTACTGACCCGTAAGGATTTGTTACAATATATTTGACCAGTTTGGTTGCTACAATCTATTTTCTGTGGTGACGTAGCTGATGAGACAACGATGTTGATAAATAAAAGAAAAAATACATGAGTCCATTTATTTACAAATATCTTTAAGCATTATGAAATAATTAACAACATTTGACTGTAATCAAAATAGTATAAAGGTACCTAGGGGCCCATTTCTCAAGTTCATGTTAGTAAGATACATCCGCTTGCATTACAAGGTACAAGCTTTCGAGAAATGGGCCCCTAGTCTTATATTAAATTTATTTTGTATACATATTTGTGTTCTCAGTTTTTATTTTAGGTAATTAGAACCGTATTTTAGTGGAATTGTATTTTTTTTACTGAAGGGATAAATAAGAGCGTATATTACCTACTCCATAAGAGGTAGGTAAACTGGTTGAATTGAAAAGCCATTGGTTCCGGTTGGTTAAGAACCCGTTCTGCCGAAACCTTGCTTAATTAATTATAGACTTTGAGTTTTCCATCAGTTTTAAAGCAAAGCAATAAACACCAATTTAAATAACTACTTACAACTTAGAAACGTTGAAAAACCCCCGACATTTTCATTTCATAGTTCAATATCTCAAAAACGGCTGAACCGATCTTGTTGAAACGTAGCTAAGAACCATCTGGGACACGTCAGCTTTCGGATAAAAAACCGCATCCAAATCGGTCCATTCGTTTAGTAGCTAGAGCTACGATGCCACATACAGACAGACAGACACACATATTTACTCGTCAAACTTATAACACCCCTCTTTTTCCGTCGGGGGTTAAAAACTTTTATAAATAGAATAAAATATTGAAGTGATTCTTAGACATCTTTTGCCGTTTCTTTTAACAGCTTCAAATTTGTTTTATAAGACTAGGTACAGTCGCCATCACATACATCGGAGCAAACAAGCACGTCACAAACATCGGAACACACCTTTATTTTCAAGCCATTAGGGTGCATGTGCCGATATTTTTGAACACCTATAAGTGTACCTATGTATGTGATGGCGACTGTACACCAAAGATTATTAAGATTATATATCAATAATCTTTGGACTACACTATTCATTATTAATTGTTTAATGACTTGGCAATCACACAATAGGTACTACATAGTTTTAGGCATGCAAACATTTATCAATGCAGTAACGTTGTGTGATTCCCATGATGCAGAATTTTATTTAGCAGGCAAATAAAAACTAATAAGAATGCCTGGACTTGGCTCTACGAAAATATCTTAAAACTTTTTAATGTGGAAGAGTTTCGAGACTTGGCCTATTTTTTACAAGTAATAAGTTTGTATTGAATCGGTTTATACGCACCGGCACTCGCACGTGTTCATATGTATAATAAATGCATGTAATAAGGTGCGTACGAATTTGAGCGGCTCAGCCTGAGGCATGCTCGCCCCGCGCGACTAGTTGCTCGCGAGCACTTTGTTGTAATTTGTTGCACATAAACAATGCGCGGGTGAGGCAGCGTGCTCGCGGCGAGCCGACATTGTGCGTCATTCAAAATGGCGTCGGACACGGTGACAGCCGCGACTGCGTTTATCATAATTCACCGATTTATTTATTTTTTTCGAATTTTGAATTAACGGTTTTATTTTAATAAATTTACAAATAAAAACATTCACGGCTCAGCCACTTGCTCAAATTCGTACGCGCCTCGCGCACAAACAAGTTCGATCTTGTCGCTCTGTCCGCGGCACGCTCGGATACACGTCCTAGTTACGCGAGGCGCGCACACCGAGGCGCCTTTGAGCACGGTCAAAAGACCGACTCTGGGCGGCTCACGCGCGCTGCTCGCGCACGGTTCGTGAGCGCGTACGAATTTGAGCAAAATAGGTGAGCCGTGCGTGCCTCAACCCGAGGCTGCTGTAATTCGTACGCAGCTTTATTTTGTAATCTCGTAATAACAGAACCAGGACACTAGTTTTTGGGTCCACCACTCTACGCACCGTTCGCGCGCGATTTCTAGCCACTACTGACAGTTTGTAAACAAAACGTATGATGTTACGTAACGGTATGTGATGCTAGATGAAAACAAACACCTAATTTGGTAATAATAATACCTCGTTCCCACAAAATCATCGTCACGGAATGTGGGCATATCCACTTTTCCAAAATCACTGGACAAGATAAATTTTAGTTTATTATGTAAAAAATACTTTAGCAAGATAAATATAAGGTTGATTTAAGAAAATTCATGTTTTCCACTATCAGTAAACAAGTATTTCCAGGCACAATATACAAGGCCTAATACTTCGAATCGATACCTACTTGAAGTTGGCTTTCCGCAGGTGGACAGGCAAAAATCGAGGGTCGGCAGCCAGAAAAACCAAGAAAATGTGGTAAATTTAATGCTAAATGATAGGTTTGTTGGGTTTTTATACGATTTAGATATGTTATTGACGCCAAACATCAAGGTACAAGAAAAATAAAAATGCCCAAATAGCTGACATTATCTATCTACTAAACATCACTAGTGGCGTAACGGATTGTCCTGAGTTGCTGAGCAATAGTTATTTGTTATACAAGGGTGCAAAGTTGTATTTTAACCGCGAGTGTGGAATTGAAACACGAGCTAGCGAACGGATTCTAGGGTTGAACCACGAGCTAGCGAATGGATTCTATGGTTGAACCACGAGCGAAGCGAGTGGTTCAAAAATAGAATCCTGAGCGAAGCGAGTGGTTCAAAAATAAAATCCTGAGCGTAGCGAGTGTTGCAACACACGAGACGTCAAAATAACTTGCACCCGTGTGTAACATAAATCTTTTCACCTCACTAAAGCGAGGAAAAAAAACAAAAAAGTAAAGTAAGGAATTTTTTTTTTTTAAAAAAACCTTGAAATAATAAAGAATAAACATTAAAAAAAGGAAAAAACGTATAAAAAGACCAAAAAAACATTATTTTTTTTATACGTTTTTTTCTTTTTTTAAATACTTTTCTTCTTTTTTTAATGTTTTTTGAAATTCTATTTATTTTTTGATGTTTTCGTCTAAATTTTAATGTTTTTTTTTTTTATTTCATGATTTAAATGTATTAATTCAAGGTTTTTTTTAATTTTGCCACTTTTAAAGAGAAAAAAAATACAGAAAAACATTCAAAAAGAAACAAAACATGAGCGAAAAATGTCCTGTCTGGACTGGCCTTTACATGTTATTATGTTTAAGAAAGTAACTTTAAACACGTTCGGATTTCAAATATTCTTTGCACTCTTGTGGATAAAATGCAGTTTTGCTATCTGTTTTTAAATAATAAAAATGGGCTTTCCGAGCTAGTGAGGTGAAAACTATATTTCAATACTCCAACTCGGTCTAAGAGATACCACCCCCCTATAGCAATCAGAAATGCATCTTCCAAATATAGGCAAAATAGTTTTTTGAGACGCGCCAGTTGTGATTATACCTAGTTGTCAAATGAACTAGATATATATTCAACTGTAAAATTCCTAACGTGAGGCGTAATCTGGTCGAGAGGTATTTTAAGTGAGCGTGCTGCCATTTTCTGTTTTATTCACTATTACTTTTCTTTGAACTTTCTGTTAATACTTGCCGTAGGCTTAAATTTAGCCTTACAATTTGTTAGAATTTTAATTTTGTTTTTTTTTTACGTCCTCGTGCGGTTAAATTTGTATCATTTTGTTTATTTCTCGTTCTTGTGCGGTTGCGCTAGTCTGTATGCATTATAGTTAGAAACTAAGTTACAATACTATGTCACTACCTATGAGTTCCTATAATTCGCTCTTTGTATCTACTCTCAATGATTATTGTGTGTACCTATACTTATAGCTGTTGGCTCTCCTAAATAAAACGCACCAACCTGCTCGCTAATGCACCCATTGTCCGGGCCATAACCATACTTAACCAGCTTTCAACTAAAATAGACTTATTTAATTGCAATCTGACTGAGTTTACAAGAGCCGCAAGCAGACAATTATGTTTTTCGTAAATATTTGTATATCGTGACTTTGTAGCTTTAAGTACCTATTGATGTTTTATTTTTTTTTGTTAGTCTTAATCTTTTATTGTTGTGTACATATCACGTGTTGTACTAGTCTGTAAGCGATATGTATATTTATACTACTAAATAAAAATAAAAAATAAAATAAATAAATAACAACTGTCTCCAGTCTGCGACTATGATGGCTAATTGTTAGAGGTTGAAACGGGGCACTGGTGTCTAGTTCGTTCATTCTACAATAGTACATTACATCAGAGGCCGGGAAAAACGGATATCCGGCCAAGTAGGTATAGATATAGAGGATACGAGGCCGGGAATCCGTTTTCACGCCGAGGCATGTACCTACTTATAGTGATTTTCTCAAACATGCAATGAAATAAATAAATAAAAATCCTCAAATCAAACTAATTATCATGGCTGAATGCCGTGATGCTGTGCCACAAATAGTGGAATGAAAATTAAAAAGTTACTTTGCAGGCCTTGGCCTGAAAAGTTGTATGAAATCTCATTTCAGGCCGCCTCGAGATGCTGCGCCCGAAAAAGGATACTTCCGAGTCTATTATAAGAAACGTAAAGAGAATATTTCATTGCATGTTTGAGAAATAGAACTTTGCAGATATCGGCCCTGTCAATGTCAGATTTCTACATCACGGGGTACGACGCGTCCTCCCTGATACCGCAATAATTGCTCGACACGTCGCCGTACCCGTCATCGGCCCAGGTCGTACCCCAGCTGTTCTTGATGGTGAAGTGGGTTTTGTCAGTCGTGCCCCAGCCGACGGCGAGGACTGCGTGGCGATCTGTAGAGCTGCGAAGAAAATAAATTTATTACAAATTGTCAATATTGTTTGTTACAAGCTTTTGTTGCCAAACTGTGCTTTTTAATAAATCATAAATATCATAATACCTAATTATTACGTTGCTGGATTCGTCAACCTATGCGTCCAAAGTTAAAACGGCCGTTTTTCTTTTGAGTTCATAGATCGACGAATCCAGCAACATAAGTAGTAGATTGTACAACAAGCACATAAAACAAGCCATTTAACCTGCGACGTTTATATCCACCCGAGCCACCGGCGAGGGTGGATAGTTAAGTCGAGGGGTTAAATGGCTAATTTATGCCCGAGTTATACACACTGCTTTTAACTTAGATTGCGAGAAAATAACAAATAAAAGCAAAATAAAATAAAATAATAGCTCATTCTCGTCACTTAACTTTTTAAAGTTTTTATGTTAAATTTTTGACACGTGATATTAGACTTAGGTACTTCACACTGCCAAGTCATTTAATGGTTCAATACGTTTTAAAATTATAATTGACTCCTATTTTATCGGCTTTTATTAATTTAGTAATGGAAAACACGGTTGTGAAATTTATTAAAGCAAATTAAATCAAATGACAAGTTTATTCTACGAAGTTTTATAGGCGGGCTGTTAGGCCCGGTTATCTTAGTCTTTAAAACAATTTTACTTTGTGCACTAGAGCATAAAAGTGGCATTTTGTGCAGCATACATCCAGCACAAAGGCGAACTTTGCGAGCATGAGAAGTGAAAAACTAGTTTGATGTATTCACAAGGTACTTAAATACGAAATACAGTGTATAGGGGCCTCCTTTTTAAAATATCTATCGTTAAACTTTAATAATCACAACAGGTGACCAATAGGTGTCATATAAAATAAAAATAAAAAATAAAAAACATTTATTTCAGACCATACAGATCCATAGTTTTGTTAGTAAAATCTTACGTGTTATGTTAGTCTTGGGAACAAAAAATAAAATAAAGTAAGAAAATAAAAGCTTTAAAAAATACATAAAATTCTTAGGTTTTCTAACGAGAGTTGGCTATTGAGAGAGTGAAGAGAACACCAAGGCTACTTAACTCTCCCTATAGCCACCTCAACCCAAAACTTCATCATCGGATTCATCGGGCAGTCGAGTCTTTCAGCCAACGCCCCGAGAATAATAATAATATAATATTGATACACTCGCTACAGTGAATTTAGCCGCATTAGTAACTACTTACGCAGTGCTCTAGCCAACAAACCTTTGTTAGCTAAAATGTGTTTTATCCCTTATCTCACTAACACAAACGCTAAAGTGACCGAGAACGAATATTAACAGAATTTTATTCAAAATTTTTGACAATCGTTTATGAATAAAGGCATAAGTGTGTGTAAGCTTTTGTTACTACCCTCACTTACCATTTAGTATCATCAAGGACTCCATGGCCCGTAAACGAAGTGAAACTAGGTACGTTTGCTCGGAGAACGACGACGGTCGGGGCTCGGTCGTGGATCGCCACCTACACAAAAACAACATCATCATTCAACAACTGGGCATTTCTCCGAGCACACAAACCTTCATATGATGTAAAATAAAATCTATAAAAAATACTCTTTACTTTTGTGAACGATGCCCCGTCCGTCTTGCTGCGCTGAGACGGGCAAATCGCCAGCCACCTAACAATGGGCGTTTTTAAAAACGCGGCGTTCAAACCGCGCGGGTGAACCGCGGCGTTTGAACCGCTCGCCGAACGACCAACAACACTTTTGGGAGTGTCAATCCCCGTAGCTCTGCTGCGCTGATGGTGGGTGGGGTGATGATAAAAGGCAAAAGGATTTGATAATAAAGATATAATTTTCACTGATACACGAGTTTACAATTTACTAAATAGGAGCTCTACTTGTTGGAGCTTGCGGGACACGATTTGTACTGAGCCCTGGAGCCTCTTTTATACCCCTAACTCGATCCAAGTCGAGGGAGCTTAGGCACGCAATATTTTGTTGGTTTAGGCCAATTAAATAATTCCTAATTTAAGGCATAAATTAAGGCCTCGCCTACTTTCATTATAAAAAAACCAATTAAACATTCTACATTCCAATAAGAAAGCCTTGTTGGAACAATTCTACTTTCAGGAGGGAGCTATGGCCGTAGCCTTATATAATGCTGCTGCTTTCAGCCTCCTGACGTGTTATTTCAATTTACAGGAATTATTTCTACATTTATTTTAGGCAGACCTTTCTACATATAATAGGCTCTCTTCGGCTCTAATTACTGAATTTACATATAAATTGTTATAGTACTTCTTTTAAAATACGGCGCGTCACATGCGCTTTAATTTGACGTATCATTCACTATTCTAGCTTAAACGGTTATATAATTATGCCTGTTTAAGCCGAGCACAATAGGCGCATTTCACCATGACGACCTGTCACTTTGCAATTCTTCCATACAATAATATTAACCAATCAGGAAATCTGACTCGAACTTGACCAATACGTTAAAGGCTCACGCTATGGTAATGCCTTCCTGATATACTCGGGCTTATTAATTTACATTACATTTTTCCTCCTAAAATGAGGTTTCCTATATGCCCAGGCATGTTCTGGGGTCCTATTCATTATTAATATTCACAAATAAGCTTACACAAGCAGCGCAATTCGCGTTACGCTACTTGTGTAATCATTGCTGCCTCTATTGGCTTGAGTGAATTTAAGTATGCTAGTCACAGATGTGACTTGTTCACGGACTCGCTATAGATATAGTCTCGAGTTGCCGGTTCCTAAGCTCATTTGCCCGCGTCTCTCCCTTGGAGACGGGCGGCACTCCGCAGAGCGATATTTATGGAATTATTACAATAGGTACTTCGTACCTTTAGCCTTCCTATGGGCTATTCATTATGAATGTACTTTCAGGTATTACCTATTTATTATTACCATAATAAAATTGGGATGCTTTGTCCCTCTTAATCTTAGGCATACATCTCCTTCTCACGTCGGCCACTCGCAGGTGGCATGGAAGGTGTGTTCTGTCGCGCACAATCCTCCCCCTCAGTATGAGTTGAAGACTCATACTAAAGACGGTATCGCTAAGCAACAGCACACACCAATGCCTTAATCGTATTTCACTTAATGATCGTACCGTGGTACCTTGATTCGCACTATCTAGTTCACTCACTGTCTTTGATTCGCACTTTCTAGTTCACTCACTGTCTTATTTTATTTCACTTCACTTAGCATAACCACCAGTCGCTATGCTCTTCTGGCGGTAGTACAGGGGCCTTTCTAGGCACCGGCTGTATGTAGTAATTTTCCTTGTCCTCATCGGCGATGCGGATGGGGATGGACACTTTTAGCTGCATTTTGTCGCTAGCAGCCCTTATCAACGTATCAGGAGGTTGTGCGATGCGCAACCGCTTCCTACGGTGTCGCGTTCTCTCGGGCATCGGTGTAACACTCCTAGCGGGCTCCGGCCTTACCGGGCTCCGCGCTGCAACTTCCTTATCTTCGATGATGTGGGTCGGTGGCTGGTCTGCGACCTTGGTAGCCACACTTGTCGTTTCAACGTGCTGCGCCGCTTTTTCGGCAGCAGCCACGATCTCGCGTGTCCGGCGCTCGGATGCCTCCCGTAGCAGCCGACGCAGTGGTAACAGGATTGGCGGTTCAGCCAGGCGCCCTCTGCGCCATGTTGATTTCGTAGAAGATGCGGTCGGAGGAGTTGTATTTGCGCCCTTCATCGGTGAGGGCGATGCAGGCGGTGCTATACGCGCGAAGGCTGGAACTCGACCTTCAAAAGGAACCCTAGGTTCATCCGAGGGCGGCGCCCTGCTGCCGGGCCTCGGATCAATACATTTTTCCATCGCCAGTATTTCCGCGAATCCCTGGCTCCATTTCTTCTTTATATTGTCCAAATTATTCAGGAAATTGGTTCTCATGACTTCTATTTCCATCTCTTTCTGTTTTCTGTCTCGTTCCATTTCTTTTATTTCCGCCGCCAATATCTTGATTTGCCTCCTGTTCTCTTCTAACTCCTCCGCCGAGTAGCCCTTTGGGTCGCTGGGTGTTCGCTCTTCAAAAAAGGGGTCCCTGCAATGGACCCCGTAGATGTTCAGCGATCCAAAGGGCGATCTGTCGATGTGGGTGACGCTGCTGTTGTCGCTTCTATCGCCTCGGGCCTCCACGTGAAACCCTGGTGGTGCGGCACCGCACCTCTGGTGGGGCTGTAGGTGCCGTCGCTCCTTCGAAGAGTAAGGGGCCCCCCTTTGGGACCGTAAATGAGCGTTGCCGCGGCCACACCTTGTGGCTCGGGGACGCTTATGCGACTCCATGTCGCGTGTCTGCAACCACGCACCGGCAGTTCCAACAGACACGGCCTGCAACTACGCACCGGTAGTTCACACAGGCACCGCAGAAAAGATGCGCTCCGTCAACGACGAACACGCAGAAAACCGGATATCCGGATCGAAGGAGCAAAATCGACGACTTCGACGAAGCTGTCTCGGCGTGTAGTATGTGAGCAGACTGTAGCAGCGAGAAGGAACTGAATTTAAATTTTAAACACTTTGAAATTTGTTGGAGGTACTTGAAGTTACTAGGAGAACTACTGTTGAGGCGAGCGAACACGATTTGTACTGAGCCCTGGAGCCTCTTTTATACCCCTAACTCGATCCAAGTCGAGGGAGCTTAGGCACGCAATATTTTGTTGGTTTAGGCCAATTAAATAATTCCTAATTTATGGCATAAATTAAGGCCTCGCCTACTTTCATTATAAAAAAACCAATTAAACATTCTACATTCCAATAAGAAAGCCTTGTTGGAACAATTCTACTTTCAGGAGGGAGCTATGGCCGTAGCCTTATATAATGCTGCTGCTTTCAGCCTCCTGACGTGTTATTTCAATTTACAGGAATTATTTCTACATTTATTTTAGGCAGACCTTTCTACATATAATAGGCTCTCTTCGGCTCTAATTACTGAATTTACATATAAATTGTTATAGTACTTCTTTTAAAATACGGCGCGTCACATGCGCTTTAATTTGACGTATCATTCACTATTCTAGCTTAAACGGTTATATAATTATGCCTGTTTAAGCCGAGCACAATAGGCGCATTTCACCATGACGACCTGTCACTTTGCAATTCTTCCATACAATAATATTAACCAATCAGGAAATCTGACTCGAACTTGACCAATACGTTAAAGGCTCACGCTATGGTAATGCCTTCCTGATATACTCGGGCTTATTAATTTACATTACATTTTTCCTCCTAAAATGAGGTTTCCTATATGCCCAGGCATGTTCTGGGGTCCTATTCATTATTAATATTCACAAATAAGCTTACACAAGCAGCGCAATTCGCGTTACGCTACTTGTGTAATCATTGCTGCCTCTATTGGCTTGAGTGAATTTAAGTATGCTAGTCACAGATGTGACTTGTTCACGGACTCGCTATAGATATAGTCTCGAGTTGCCGGTTCCTAAGCTCATTTGCCCGCGTCTCTCCCTTGGAGACGGGCGGCACTCCGCAGAGCGATATTTATGGAATTATTACAATAGGTACTTCGTACCTTTAGCCTTCCTATGGGCTATTCATTATGAATGTACTTTCAGGTATTACCTATTTATTATTACCATAATAAAATTGGGATGCTTTGTCCCTCTTAATCTTAGGCATACATCTCCTTCTCACGTCGGCCACTCGCAGGTGGCATGGAAGGTGTGTTCTGTCGCGCACAACTTTTATGCTATATCATATATATGAGCTTGCAAGAGGGGGCTCTACAAATCACTTTGTAGGTCCAGAACCATTTGTGAGACTCTCGCAGGGAACCATAATATCGGCTTTTAAAGCCTACGCCAAAACCAAACACTAACACGAGTGGAGGATTAAGGCACTCTAAGGTCATCATAGAAGGAGTGGACTCGGGCTGGACCAGAAAACTCTGGAAATCCAGTAGGAAGCAACTCAGAATTATATCTGTAGTGTTCACAGGTCACTTCGGGGTCAAGGATCTCTTGGCCAAGATGGGACTATCTGATAGTTTAGACTGTAGAATGTGTGGCGAGTAGGATGAGACTATGGAACACTTATTGTGTGAATGGCATGCCCTTGCTAGACAAAGAATGAACTACTTTGGTAACGGTTACCCGCAACCAAATGAATTCAAGGTGCTCCCGGGGAACTGCATCATCCGCTTTGTGGAAATGATGGAGCAAGCCTGGGAGCAGGTATAAAGGAGAGGGCAAATGCACAAAAGATCCCACTGGGTCGAAGTGCATCCGAAAGGGCCCTCACCTAGATAAGATAAGATAAGATGCTATATCACATAGAACGTATTAAAAATATCTTAAACCGTAAAAATCTGACTTCCATGTCGTGTCTCCAACCCAAAATTCAAGCAAATAAAGCAATTATTCGTATAAAAATTCATCCAGTTTATTAAGATGGCTTTTTTAACGTAGCTTGAAACTTGTTTGGGAAAGTATAAAAGTTTTAGAGTTATCCTTAAATATGTTATATTTTCTGATATTCCAAGTATTTCCATGGATTTTTTGGCATGGAAGCCAAAAAACATACATGAAAGTCAGAATAATGTGCATTGAAAGTAATGTCTCGTTAGAAAAATGTATCAGTTTTATTATTTTTACTAGCCTTTTTTGCCTTGCCATTGGAATGTACAGTCATATACGTACATAATTAAGGACATAAATATCTGTACACGCCTTTATGACATTGACAATAGAGTCATGTACAGATGTTTATGTACTTATTTATGTACGTATATTATTACCCCTGACTGTACGTACCTTTGTATAGGTCACATCTTTCAATTGAATTTATTTAATATTATTACAAACCAGTTATCTCCAGCCGATATTTTTTTCTGATTTCCGTGTCCCCTTATTTTTATGGCTCATATATGTTTAATTCTGCTGGATATCCAGATGCGCCCCAATCAATTTGCATATATTTGAAGGTATTTTATCAATTTATCGATTATTTATTTATCGTATGGCGGTTACACACTGGTACATATAGGCACTCTAAGCTCTTCATAGAAGGAGTGGACTCGGGCTGGACCAGAAAACTCTGGAAATCCAGTAGAAAGCAACTCAGAATCATATCTGGGGTGTTCACAAGTCACTTCGGGGTCAAGGATCTCTTGGCCAAGATGGGACTATCTGATAGTTTAGACTGTAGAATGTGTGGCGAGGAGGATGAGACTATGGAACACTTATTGTGTGAATGTCATGCCCTTGCCAGACAAAGAATGAACTACTTTGGTAACGGTTACCCGCAACCAAAGGAATTCAAGGTGCTCCCGGCGAACTGCATCATCCGCTTTGTGTAAATGATGGAGCAAGCCTGGGAGCAGGTATAAAGGAGAGGGCAAATGCACAAAAGATCCCACTGGGTCGAAGTGCATCCGAAAGGGCCCTCACCTAGATACGATAAGATCCCTATAATAACTATTAGCACCAATAGGGAGTTGTGTCCAGTTGCCATGATACAGAAGACACTTAAATGTGTTTTCATTCATCGTAAGTAGGTACCTTTAAAGCTTCCTCGGATTTGGCGACGGTGTGATATTCACTTATGTGCGTCACTGTATTCACGCTACTGCTTTTGCACTGCTGTACCTGAGTAAAGATAAAATAATCATCATTATCATCATATCAGCCGAAAGACGTCCACTGCTGGACATATGCCTCCCCCAAAGAGTGCCAATGTGACCGGCCCTGCGCCGCCCGCATCCAGCGGACTCCCGGGACCTTTACCAGGTCATCAGTCCACCTTGTGGGGGGCCTACCCACGCCGCGCCTTCCGGTATGTGGTAGCCACATGTGGTGGATAAAATAAAATAGTTACATTGCTGCAGATGCTGGGGAAACAGGGATGGCCGAGCACAGCGAGGCCGGATAGGGACACAAGGCTGGCAATCCCTTTTAACGACGAAGGTATGTAGGTACAGTGCTTTTATCTTTTATCAAACATGCAATGAAATTAAAAAGAAAAAGGGACGTGTTTGATATTTAAGGCGACGTGAGCTCCAAAAACTGATTTTTAAAAAATCGTAGCTCTTGTTTGGATTATAATACGGCTGCACTAAATTTAATTAGCAATCTTGATGCCTTTCTTGAGGGAAATTAGCTATTTGAATCCTGAGTTTTTGACTTTCGCTTGATAGAAAAAAATCACGAACATAGGTCTAAAATACACTTAAAAAAATCATAACAAATGATGCACAACAGCTAAACATATTAAAATTGGTTCTAAAAATCGACAATGTCATGTTTGAGGGAAATCAGCTATTACTTTTATATTTATTAAAACGCACAAAAAATTAAAATTAAATAACATGATATCCGCGCTTCCAAACACGCACTTCCATCTCGCTCACGCTTATGCTCAGTGAGAGGGAGAAAAGACCACGAACCTACGTCGCCTTGCCTCAAATTTTGTATGAAATTACGGATCTTTCGTCTCGCCGCGCCCGAAACCTGATACTTCGAAGCCTATCGGGTATAAAGAACACAACTTCATGCAATATTTCATTGCATGTTTGAAAACCAACTGTTCAACTATCTATTTAAACATAGGTACACAAGATTCGCAATATAGATGGCGCTGAAGTTGTAAATCCTTAAAATAGACAGGTACAAAGATCTACCATAATAATAGGGGTGTAGACACCAAATAAAATAACCAATAACGATACATTTTCTCGAAAAAGGATTAAAAAAATTGTCAAATGCAGAGAAAAGTAAAGCAGAGGATTAAATAATCACAAAGTTATAAGTGTCCAAAGTTTTAAGATTTTTATATTCTGTCCCTTTTCCGCAAAACGTACCTTCATATGTAACGATTGTCAATATTTAGTATGACGCTAATGGATCATAACGTCACGATCCCCTAGCGTTGTCTCTCTCTAGTTGTAGCTTCGTAATTTTTTGAGATATTTGAATAAGATTTTCGTGACTATTTGGAGTTATAATACATTTTGAGTCTACACCCCTATTAAATGACCGTGTTCACATTTATCGGCGTATGATCTGATAACGATTTCGGAGGAAATTAAGGGTATGGAAAACAACAACAGGTACAACTTTACCTTCGCTTCGTACATGTATTCTTCCCAGGAAGGCAACCCATTGTCTTTGACATAGCCAAATGCGTCAAGGGGCCATCCTCCATCGCAGCCCATTACTTTGTACCTGCATACCAAAAATGTTTAAGTTAATAATACTTGTTAAGTCATACCGTAAATGAGTCTGTTTCTGTAGTGTTATTGAGACCGGAAGGGTGCAATAAAGTCAGAAAAGGTTGTAGGTACCTAACTTCTTTTGAAGTTGCTCGAGTCGTACTCATACAGAAAAAAAACTTTTTATCTTTATCTGAGGACTTGGAAACCCAGACAAAAAGCACCATCCACGGAAGACTCGACCCAAGCCCTCTTATAAGATTAACACTTTCAATGACCAGCGCAGCTAGCACGATATGGTCACGTCAAAAAGCCCAAGCGTCAAGTAGGTAAAACATATGCTGCCCAGACGCCCTAGCACGATAGGTTTTATCGTCACATTTTACGTGACGTTTCAGTACCTACATTTTCGCCATAAACCGTGACGATAACACCATCGTGCTAGCTGGGCAGGGCCAGGTGGTTGATTCTCATTTTTGTGCACACTTTCACTGCTCGTGTTGGGTAGGACATGAAATTAAAATGAGTTTGTATGAGTACCTCCTTTCCAAAAATGAGGTGGTACAATGTCCTACTTCAAATTAGTTGAGGTACCCGCTTATACTTAGTATCTATCGGCGCAAAATCAAGGGTTTTTCAAGTGTAATAGAGCATTGAATACTTTCTTATTTCATATTCTTATTTAAATTGCTCCACTAAGTACATAACATACAATATTTTATTGTAGAGCAGTTTCGCCCAATCAGATAAGGAGGTTGGTTGGTACCTCGTGCGGAATGAAGTGGTACATTTTTGAAGCGTGAAGTGATGTGAAAATTTAATGAAATGAGTATGACAAACGAGGTGCCTCACGAGTGAGTTACCCAACACTAAACCGTGGATGTCACTAATACCGACTCTACCGAGGATGTAAAAAATAATATATGTCGCGAGGCAGCCAATTGAAATAGCGGTTGCCTGAAAATGTGTACGCTCTTTATACATATAATGAAATGCGAATCGCCCAAGTACCTACTTCACACAGCGCGACCGAACTTTTACAACTGAGTTCGGTTTTGCGAGTCACATGTTCTTAAAAGAAAATTGTTAGGGCCACCGTCGTCCGATAGTCCGATACCTACGACAGGGAGGACGATACAATACATACTTAGTTACAGGTGAAGTGAATATAAACCTTTTTTCTACGAGGGCCGCAAATTGCTAGATATTTATGGCCCTCGTAGCAAGGCTGTTAACAAGGGGAAAATCTTACGTACTTATCTTTATCTCCGCAATCGACCATGGTCTGTGCACTCAGTGGCACAATCTGCTTGGTTTTGTTGTAGAACACGCCCTCCGTGGCGCCCGCCACGGCGAAGGCCCAACACGACATGCACATTGTTCCCTGGTCTGCAAAAATAATGTATAACAAGGTGAATCTAAATCGGTTATAAGAGGAAATCAGAATCTGTAAGAGATGAAGTTTGTGATTAGAAATTATACTCCAGGCAAAATACGGTTTTGAAAAACATTAATTTATAATAGCGTTTTTTTTCTTTACATCATTTTAAAACATTATTCTAAGATGCTTTATTCAAGAATCCAACAAACTTTCCATCCGGAAGTATTTATATAGATTTAAATAAAACATGAATTGTTTTTTTTTATTATTTATCTTGAATATTGTAAAGCAAATGTAAATGAACCAAAATAAAGATAAAACCATTTATTCATATTTTTTCTGACTTTTCAGAAGCTAGTTAAATTGTCATTTTTTTGATGTCTGAAATTTTGTTGGATTTTGTCGCTAGGTAACTATTTAATTGATAATATATCCATTACAAAGAAAAAATCAGCTATTATAAATTATTTCCAAATTTGACATTTTTTCCATACAAGTTGTCAGTTCATTGCCTGGACTATTAGGTGCATAGATAAGTAGGTTGGTAGGTAGGTAAGGTAGTAGATCGGTTCCCAATCTTAAACGCTGCGGTGGAACACACGTAAATAAATACAAACATAAACTGCTAAAATCATGTCCCTTCCTTCCGACTCTGCCGTAATCGGTCAAAAAAAAACGTGCAACAGCTATATATGAAAAAACAACAATATACATTACATATAGATGTCACAATTTATTTACATCAAACATTTTGGTTAAGTTGACAAACTAGTATTTGTTAATAATTCACCCGAGTTGTTTTTACAGTAGACGGCAAACTTCGTGCGCAAATGACCTTGCCTGCGCAAAGGCGAATAGTACGTGCAAGCTGCCCCCCACTTCCCCTCATTTGCGCACGAAGTTTGCCGTCTACTGTAACTAAAGTGTACCTACTCTAGTTAAGGTAAAATTAAGAAACGTTAACTTTGTCACGTGAGTCACAAAAATTAGCCATACATTTATGCGGCAAATTTTCGTGCCTCACCTGACACACAGGTTATTCAATAAAGTCTATGCCTGACACAGTTAACGTTTCCTTCTTAATTTTACCTTAACTACTTAGGGTACAGTTTATTTGAAAACAACCCACCTACGTCCTACATTTAAGACCCGAATATTGTTAAATAAATAAACAATAAATTAATATTTGGGGACAATCTTACATTGTTAAGTGCTCACGGACTGTATTTCATGGTTGACAATGTCCGTTGCATCACCAGTCGCACATTGAATTAAAAAAGAAACGTACCTAGTAAAATGTATCCATACTTACGACGCACTGGAGTTTCGAAATTGCGGTCTTTTCTCCAATCGAAACTTTTAGGCAAACCCTTCGCCATCATTTTCGCAGTGCCGAAGTCGAACTCAGGGGCGGACCCTGGAGGCGGAGCGGCGCCAGGAGGCGGCGGCACAGCTCCGAACAGCCAGTTTAACTCCTCTTTCACTCTATCGGCAAAGGCGTTGACGCCTGTTGAGAACGTGACAGCAACACGGTTGGCGGCATCCACGAAGCGGTCGGTCTTGATAAACTGTTGCTTACGAACGGCCTCCTCTCCACTGTCTCGGTAATTGCGCCTGAACTTGTCTTTGTAACTGTAAAGCAAAGTATTTACGTAACGGCAGGCTAAGGTTATTGCTATTTTTGGGAAAATAAAAAAAACTAGGGTGTATAGTTTTATCCAAGCTCCACTTTTTCGAGAAGGAACAATGTCGGAGCTCAATACGTTTAGGTACGTGAGGTGATTACCTTAATTAAGTCGTAGTAAGCCTTATGTTGCCGCGTCTACAGTAAGTTGTACACGTGAACGAGTTAAAAACCGGTGACGCGTTTGTTTACACAGTGGCATCTAATGTTTCATTGTAAATCTTACGCTAAAGCAGCGTCAATTGAGTTGAGTCATGAAATCGCAAATTAGATCTAAAACGCTAGGAGATACGAATAGAGACACGACTGGCACCCATCGCATTTTAACCCTGTGAACGCCAAGAACCTATAAAGTGGTCGTGTGTCGTCGTGCCCACCACGCCAAGAACCCCTATAGCGGTTATGACGTCCGCTGTCAAAGCAACCTTCGGTCTTTCATATAAGGTTCATAGTCACTGTCTTAATATGGAAAAAAGGTTGGCGTGTTAGTGACACTTTAGTACGTGAATCATGGCGTTCAAAGGGTTAAAAGGTGTCCCAATAGTCTCTGACATTTTGAATCGGGTACTACTTTTGTTGTGACAAGCGTATAATAGTAACAACAGCAAGCAAGGAGGTTTAGTCATGGACAAGTCATGAAGAAATTCACGGTCGAGCAACGCGTACAAATTGTATTCGCTACCAAAATCATGAACATTTTGCGGAGAAAGGTCATAACGCACCGTCTCGCAATACTTTGATTAATTTAATCAATAAATTTGAGTCCACTGGTTCAGTGGTGGACGCGAAAAGAAGTGACCGTCCCTGTTCGGCCGTTCGGATGACAACGTAGCTCGTAGCCATGGCAATGGTCAGCGTTGATGATGACCAACAATTTTATTAAAAGGGCTCGCGTGTGCAAGGCAGGTCGAGGCGCCTATTTGAGCGATATCATCTTCCATTAATAACCTCCATGCCTCTTTATAATTCAATAAACACTTACAGACATTTCAAAAAACAGTGTGTTTTCTTAAAACAAAATGTCACCCTTTATATCGAATTTAGTACACACTCGCAATTACATCATGTAGGTACTCACTTATCAAACATGGAGTCATACTTCGGGTGTCTAGTCAGACCTAGGTATTCTCCGATCGGATTGAAGAAATCGCTCACTGCTGAAAATGCCCCCGAGAAAAGATCTCCGACGTCTCTTCGCTGACGACGCTCTTCCTTCAGTTCTTCTGTGACGTCACACTGGGACATATCGGGTAGCGAAGGCGAGGTAGGCTCGGGTAGAAGGCGGTAGCGGTGGGTGTAGGAATCGCAGGCTGGTCCGAGGACTGAGCTATGTGTTACCACGGTGTATCTGAGGAAAGAGTAGTATTAGTTTGTATTGCTCACACTCCAGGGTTGGATATTATCTGAGCAATTATACTTCTCTTCTGGCTGATTATCACTATCAGATAGTCATCTGAGCGACTGTCCCAGCTTCGCACGGGTGATCCAGCCTTTTAAGAGTAATACTTATACCAAAAGCATACGAGGAAAACCACGGGATTCACTACGAGCGTAGCAGTCTTGGTAGTGAATGTGTTAATAGTGGCCCGTTTCACTCAGCTACAAAGTGACTATTTTACAAACAGGCAACACAGAGGCGCTTGATCTATAGGGGACGCTCCACGGGCCGCTTTGATCTCTAAGAGACGCTCCACGGGCGGCTTTGATCTATAGGAGACGCTCCACGGGCCGCTTTGATCTATAGGAGACGCTCCACGGGCCGCTTTGATCTATAGGAGACGCTCCACGGGCCGCTTTGATCTATAGGAGACGCTCCACGGGCCGCTTTGTCGGATTGCATGCCGGCCGACGCATGATTTCGGGCCGTATGGATACGTGTCGGAAGCACGGCGGCCAAATCAAGGTCACTCCATACTATAATAGATTTTCTGTGACCTTGCTTGGCTTCTAATAACTACTGGCCATTTGACCTGTAGTGCCTGTTTAGAATTGTTACTTGTTAGCTTCGTGAAACGGGCCAATATTAATTGACACATTCACTGCGAAGGATGCTACACTCGTAGCCGATCCCGTGGTTACGGAAAGCGACTACGGCATTGGCACCCGCTAGGCGGGTTGCTGGCAGTGAAAGGGTTAATCTGTAGTACTGACTTGAGTGGCATTGCGTGTCCTCCATCTCTGTACATGAAGAAGTCATGGCTGAAGTTGAGGGACTCCCCCCGCGCCGCGCCACCTTCCCCTGGTTTGCCGACCACCCAGTGACTCCAGCGCTCCACTAGCGACCAGCCTTCTGCCGCGGTGTAACCTGAGGCAAGACAGAATCATCACTGACAATATTACTTTATTCGTGGAGAATACATGCGAGCAAGCTACCCGTCATTATCGTATCAGCCGAAAGACGTCCACTGCTAGATATAGGCCTTCCCAAAAGAGCTACCCGTATTTTGGTTTAAATCTGGGTTATGTGGCAGTCCATTAAATTCTAAATGATGGTCGACATCTGCGCTTTGTGGATGCTCTGCGGGTGTATCTCAGGTGGAACGCGCTAAAACCCTCCTCGTGCCTTCTTCCCTCTATATCTCTCAATGACGCCCTAAAGGGCTATATCGGACCTTACTTATTCATGTGCGCGGCTGGCACAAAGAAACACATGAATCCTAGATATTTACACAGGTATCGAATGAACTCGTTTTAAGGTTTCAAACTCAAACTATTTATTTATTGCACACATAATATTAAAAGAAAAACTTTATAGAATCATTAGTTATCCGCCGGTCTGTCGGTCAATACAATACCATTTACCTTACAATCGCGTGGAGGTAACAAGTGGATTTAATATCAAATACAGGTGTAGTATGCATTCCCTAGAACCTGTGAAAAATACTTCTAAGGCCCGGTTTTGTAAAGATACCTTAGACCAAACTTCAGATCTAATTTTATCAAATAAACATTAGCAAAGTAAATTTTTACTTATGGAGATATGGTCTAACGGGTCTTTATAAAGCCAGGGGTAAATCAACGCAATCAATTGATTTGGCGGTTTGTGCCGTACTATATACTCGCAAACGAATCGAAACCTACAAGCTACTTGCCGTTGACCTATCACGGAATTTAGCAAAGTAAGCTCTAATTCATTATTTGTTAAAGCTCATCTTTAAGTTAGGGGATCCGTTAACTTACCCACAAAGTGGAAGAGGCTCAAATCAGGAAGACCAGGGAAGGTCTTGTCGGCAGGAGTCGCTGGCAGCAGTGGAGACATTGTGCAGCGTCGCACTGCAGTGCCATTCAACCGGTCTTCTTGAATCTATTCAATGTTAAAGGTTGAAACGGAGACTTCATTAAAATGCGTGGTTTACAATTACAACCACTTTTTAGGGATGCTGAAATCCTCCGGATGGTCATGAATTCTTATCATATACTTAGATCTGATGATGGAATCTAGTCTAAGGAGAGTCAGCGGAGGCCTCCAAATATTATTAGCACATAAAAAAAAAACTAGTCGCTTATTCATTTGCAGTCCAAAACCAGATTGGATCGGCAGGTCGATCACGTAAAGCATTGTACGAACGTTAAGTAGGTCTAAATGTCACTTTTTATATGGAAAATTGACAGTTAAATTGTACCGACGCGCGTTCGGAACGTTACGTGATTACCCCTCCGGACAAGGCCAGTTGTTCTACATAACGATAAGTAGTATTATTTCCATAGAATATTTGTAGTACCTTAAGAAATTGCACACGCCCGTCCAGTAGTGGTACTCGGTAGATGATTGTTGCACCGTCTTCTACCTCTGTGCATGCCGTGTTGGACTCTGCATGCCAACTGCAATACGACACAGAGTTGAAATACCTAATGACAATATGACTAAAAGGCAAGTTAATCCAATGACGGTAATGCCAATAAGAATTATGTACAAAGTGCCGGCCGGCAAACGGTGATTAAACAAATTCGCGTAGACAATTAATTGAACAAGGAATATTAGCCGAGTCTTTTTTCAGTCCTGATCAATATTTCTGTCGCGCTGATTTAGTGAGCGTGACATGGACAACTAAGTATTACCTACAGCTTCGACTAAAAATCTTATGTAAAAATCGAGGTTTCGTTCTCAACTGTTTCGTCCTCCGAAACTTAACTAATCGTAACAACATTTTGGAAGCTGAAAAAAGGAAGAAGATATGAGTTCAGTGTCAGAATATTTGATTTTCGCGTTTATTATGTTGACGGATTTTAGGCTTATGTTTGCGGTCTAATTAAAGAAGCATTGTTTGAAGCAACCTAGCAGCACATATAAAAAGCCTGGGAGGAAACAGGCGAGATCGTTTGTGTGGAAAAATTACCCCTGATGTTTCCTGGAATTATGTGTGTGATGAACAATTTATTGAGTCGAGTTACACGTTCTGGCCGCGTTGCCCAGGGGTTCGGCACTAGCACAATATGATATGAACTGGGAATCATCCTTTGGAAAATGACCAACAACGGTGCTCAATTAAGAGTGCTGCCAGCAAATGTGAAGGTATGAAACTTGGCAAAGTGTTCGCAATCGATGTAAGCAATATTACAAGCTTTTATTTAACGTGTAAGGTTCGTAGAGTTCGTACTTAAGTTACATATTTTCAAATCTTGCACACCATTTTTCAATCCCTTTCTTATATCCGGTTGAATTGAAATTTGGGATGGAATAAATAACCAATGAGCTGATCTGATGATGGAGACAGACGGTGGCCATAGCAACTCCATTACAAAAGATAAACCCGTCGCGTTTGGGTTAATTGGAATCATCTCAAGGAGTAATTGATGATACTTAGTGCAAAAAGTTACAGCTGGCAACAAAAGCTTGTAATGTCTTGGCTTATTCCTGGCAATAAAATATTGGCAATGGTACGTTAGTGGCGTTTACAGACAGGCGACGACCGCGGTGGCGTGGGCCAGCAGAAGTTATGTTTGTAATATAAAGCGTTTATGTTCAGGCATTTTGATTATCGCCTGACAACAAGCCGAGGGTCGACGCGTGTCGAGCCGATTATGGGAACAAGTTCATGACTACGTACTCTATATCATAGACCTCGGTGTAGTCAGAGCGAGGCACCGTAAGGTCGATGCGCAGACGCAGGGATCGACCGAAATCTGGCCGCGGCGGTGACGGGGCGAAGATGGTCGCTTCCGGGGGCGCATCGGGCTCTGTGGGCGGGATGCGGTCGGGAAAACGCCGGCCTCTGGGGATCACGGCTGGCAGTTCTGGTGCTTCTGGTGTCTCTTGGCGGAAGCTCTGGATCAATTCGGCGGTCGTTGCTAGGGACAGTCAGACTAACTTTATGCAGGTACTGTCGACAGAACAGATACCAAGAACAAGGATCCAGAGTACAGTCGCCATCACATACATCGGAGCAAACAAGCAGCTCACAAACATAGGAACACAACTCTATTTTCAAGGTATTAGGGTGCATGTGCCGATATTTTTGAACACCTATAGTGTACCTATGTATGTGATGGCGACTGTAGGTACCTTACTAACTACATATATGTATACCAAAAGCTAGGATCCAGTGTCAATATCAGTTCTCAGAAAATAAGAGGGATGTTTTTCGTAAAGCACTCAATAATCAAGGAAAAGGGTTAATTACTTAAACGTACGAGCTATAAAAGAAACCAACCAACTTAGAAAAGTTGAAAAACCCCAGACATTTTCAATGTTCAATATCTCAAAAACGGCTGAACCGATTTTGTCAAAACGTAGCTAAGAACCATCTCGATCACGTCAGCTTTCGGATAAAAACAAAGCGCATTTAAATAGGTCCATTCGTTTAGGAGCTATGATGCCACAGACAGACACACACACACACACACACACACACACACACACACGTAGACATACACACACACACACACAGACACAGATACACGTCAAACTTATAACACCCCTCTTTTTCGGTCGGGGGTTAAAAATACGGTAGGTCGGTGAATATGTTTAGTTATGTTTAAAACAACCAAAACCAAATGAGGAAAAAGAAACGTACCAAATATTTGACCACGTCCCTCGGAGTAAGGAATTTGTCCTTGTTCAACCACATGCTCCAAGTCTTCTACTCTTGCAGTTTCACTTGTCGGGAGAGGGTCAGTGGTCACTAATTTAGGAGGTGGCTCGATTGTTGGCCTACGTGGGGGACCTGGGTCTGGGAATAGTGATCCAGTGACAAAATTGCGCACGGGTTCAGTTCTCGGAGGAGGCTCAGTGGTTACTAACTTAGGAGGGGGCCTGCTTGTAGGCCTACGTGGTTGACCTGGGTCTGGGAATAGTGCTCCAGTAACATAGTTGCTTACGGGTTCAGTTATCGGGGGAGGGTCAGTGGTTACTAACTTAAGAAGGGGCCTGTTTGTAAGCCTACGTGGTGGACCTGGGTCCGGGAAAAGTGATCCAGTGACATAGTTGCTTACGGGTTCAGTTATCGGGGAAGGCTCAGTGGTTAATCTAGGAGGTTGCCTTGTAGGCTTACGGGGCTTAGGTGGTTCTGGAATTACTACTACAGGAAAGGGGTAGTCATTCAAATAGCCATCAAGTGAATTCGTTGGCTTTTTAGTGCTTGGAATGTCTTCATGAAGACGAGTTGCCACGTAAGGAGGAATTATGAAATTGGGTGAATCGTTTTCAACTGGTTTTGGAATAGTTTGGTGAGCTTCGCAGGAATCTGTGGGCAGATTCAAATATTTGGTTAATAGAACGAAGGTTTTCTTTGCTCAATGTATTTATTTCGTCACTGCGATTCGAGAAATACGATTGCAATACAATACACACCCTGGGTTGCACCGAACCGTCAGTATCGTAAAAATATATGGAATGTTTGACAAGTTTATATGAACTAGCTTCTGCCTGCGACTCCGTCCGCGTTTAAGTCGTTTATAGTTGAAATGTTGTATGGATCTATATAAATTTTCACCCTCCATTACAGCCCCGATGTTTTCGTGATAAAAACTATCATGTCCTTCCTCGGGACCTCCATACCAAATTTCATCTCAACTGGTTCAGTAGTTTAAGCTTTAAAAGGTAACAGAGAGAGAGGCAGACAGAGTTAGTTTCGCATTCATATTATTAGTACTCGTAGTATGTATGATAGATCTGGTGCCATTTTTAACGTTGATCGGTCTATAATCGTAAGTTGGTACAACCCGCCCCTCATAGAAAATTCGTGAGCCCAGAAAAACTATACGTTTAGCCGATATCAGCACTGACAGTCAGTAGGAAACCATAATATGGTTCTAGTAGCTACCTGACTTGGTGTACACTGGCACGGGAACTGGCAGAATTAGTACTGGGAGATTCACACCGCCATGGCCTCCTGTGAATAGAAATGAGTAAGTAATATAGTAAGTACATTTTCCTTATTTTTGAAGTCCTCATAGCTAATAGCGTGTGTCAGATTTGACAGTTGACTGCAGTGGGTTGGAGAACAAATAGTTTAGCATAAACTAGCGCCTACGTCAAGGCGTAGAGAGAGCCCAGAGGGGTAATCTAACCTAACCTAACGTTCCAAACGCGCTTGTCGGGGTTCCACACACCGAAATACTCTACGAGGCTGTAGGTAGGGAGCCCCTTATAGAGGCAACTTCAGACATCATTCCCAGACAGTTCGTCTTTGACAAAAAGTACAAAGTTGAACTATACGAAACCCCCCAGGAAGGACTTAACCCCAGAGAGCTAAGAATCTTCACGGACGGGTCCAAGACAAGGTCAGGCACCGGATCAGGAGTATTCTCGGAGGACCTAAACATACGCATTTCGACACCATTAGGGACCCACAACACTGTCTTCCAGGCAGAGTGTATGGGCATAATAATGGCTGCTCACGCAATCGCCTCCAGGGAGGTAAGGGGATATCCCATCCGCATACTTTCCGATAGTCGATCCGTACTGCAAGCCCTGCAAGGTCACGCAACAACTTCTGGGCTGATACACGAGTGCCACAAAATCCTATCAGAGGTATGTAATAACAGCGACATAACCCTGCAATGGATCAAAGGGCACAGTAATTCACGCGGTAACGATGCAGCGGATGCACTGGCTAGAGAGGGTTCAGAGTCAAGAGCTGTAGGACCGGAACCCACAATTCCTCTACCCTCTGCATGGCTGCGGAGCACACTGCGACTAAACACCAAGGTAGAACACCAAAAACATTGGAACACCCTAGGAACCTGCAGGCAAACCAGGGAGGCCCTCCCGACAATCAACCCCGGATTGTCAAGGAAGCTAAAGCAGCTAAAGAGGCCGGCACTCCGTCTTCTGACAGGAGCTATAACTGGTCATGCACTACTAAACAAACACCTTTTTACTTTAGGTGTTACAGACAGTCCTCTCTGCAGAGCCTGCATGGAAGAGGACGAGACAGCCGCCCACGTCATCCTGACATGTCCTGGAGTGGCGGACTACAGGGCAAAGTACCTCGGAACACCGGGGTCACTACCGGAGGCCGTCGGCAACGTAAAGGGTCTGCTAGGCTTCCTGGTGGAACTGGGTTGGCACGAATAACAGTAGTGCCAAAACCCCTACGCAAAATAGGCGCATTTATGACGTCGAGTTGCGGAAACCCAGCCCGCGTACAACCTATAACGCGCTTGTCGGTACAATTTTCCATATAAAAAGTGACATTTAGACCTACCCGACGTCCGTACAATGCGTTACGTGATCGACCTGCAGCTAAAGCCGGAATAAAGCGGCTCAAAATTCCAGTTTTTGTATGGGTGCGGTCTCGTCCACACATGCTCTTAAGAGGTATATTTAAATACTTGTTTCACTGATTGTATGATTTGAAATTACGCTAAGATGAGAATGACGACAATCGTGTCAGAAACAGTTATAAAGATAATGAGAGATAAAGTTGATTAGGTACCAAGCTGGATTGGTAGCTCCACCGGCAGCACGGGAAATTTGTAGCTGCTATCACTGCTCGGTCTATCTGTAAATATGAAAACATTACATTGCTTAGGTATTTACATACATACATAAGGCATAACCACAGCATAACTATATTCCCAAAAGCGGTATAGGCAAAGCACATCAGATTTTCAGTTCAACTTCTAGCAATTGCAGAATTGGAAATGGATGAAAGTTTTAGAAGTGCCTGATTATTTTTTAACCAACTTCAAAAATGGAGGAGGTTATTTGTTCCACCTGTATATTTTTTTTGTTAATGTATGTTCGCCGATTTCTCCGTCAATTGTGGACCGATTCTCAAAATTATTTTTTTAGCAGTACTTCGCCAAGCCACATAGGCATGAAAATTTCCACATTTCCTTTTCAATTTACCACATGAACTGCTCTCCGAGAGCAAATGCGTTGATTGTTAAAGAAAAAACCCAAGTCGCTATCTGTGGGCTGATAATATTTGAGGAGTTCCGTCGATTCCTCAGGGATCTCATAATTAACACTTCATTAAGTAGTTGCTACTTCAACGGAATCATGTCAGAATCTTTGATGTACTTTACATCTTTGAGTATCTCCATAAGTCATCTGTTGTCTTCATCATCAGTTCCACTCCACCAAAATTGTGATTTTCGAGGGTAAATACACGAGTTATAATAGAAAATACCGAAATCACTACACGCGTGCCTATAAAATTTAAGGGTTGCCCTCAATGTCCTTGGGATCCCATCATCAGATTCGTGACAATTATGGGACCAACTCAGACTTATAATATAACTCTTTCGAATTAAAAAATAATGTTGAAAATCCATAATTGACAGAGACGTCGGTTATTATTTTTAAATACAAATACAAAATAGATTATTTCTCAAAAACAAATATTACATATTCATATTATTCATATTCATATTTATTTATTCGTAATTGTCATAATACATGTCAGGAATTTATAATAATAATAAAAAAAAAAAAAAAAAAAAAAACGCTTTCACGACAGACGTGTCAATTTTTATCTATATTTTATAAATTCGTTTTTAATGTTTTCTGTGCCTTTGTAAGCATTTAATACATTACAATTTGTACATAATAGTTTTCCCACAATGTGCAATATATTTACAACACGGCACCGCTTTTGCTACGCAGCAGAATCAATATCAAGGGAACTGACAAGCAGCTGTCAAAGGCTAAACAAATCAAAGAAAACTGAAATACGAATACAAATATGATAACGAGGACACGCTCACGAGCGGCACAACGCGCACGCCCATCACCTCCACCCGCACCGTCCAGCTCCTCGCCATCGTCGTCGGGCGATGAATTCGCCACAGCGCCCGACACCAGCGAGTCGAGCGACGAGCGCGGGCCGCCGTCCCCGCCGCCGCGACCACCTGCGCGACGAGGACGACCACCGCTGCCGGCACGCTTGGGGCCTACGGGGCACCCCGCCCCGCTTATGGCTCCCGCTGCCGGTGGTATAGTGCGCCGCATGCGATGGACTCATGACATTAATGTGAACTGCATGCGAGCGTACTTTGGGGCTACAGAGGGGGGAACCAACTTGTCCGTGTACCGTGTCCGGATGCTTCCTCTGTTTCAGGTCCTTGAACCCGCCATCAACGTGACCGCGCAACGATTATCGGATCAGGTGCGGGTCATCCAACGGCATAAGCGGTTGGATGACTCGATACTCGATAGGCTACGCTTGGAAGCACTCTCTGCCCGTGCGGCCTCCACCTCGACGCAGGACCCGCCTGCCACGGTGCCGGCTCCGGTGCTTGCACCCGACCTGGCACCGGGGGCGCCGCGGGCTGATCCCAGTGTCGACGAGGAGGACTATGCGGATCAGAGTGTAAGCAATCAGGCCCATGAGCAACTGAGGAGGGCTCTGGAAGAAGCGATTACGCAGTATCGCCCCACAAACAACTCTAGGCCACGATTACCACGCTTGCCTGTGAATAGACGCAATCTAGCGCTAATGGGAGCCCTGAACGGTCTGCTAGATCCGTATCTACGGGCTAGTGAAGACTTAGTTGATACACACTCAATCATGTACTGCGGGGCAGTCGCGGCGTGCCGTGTTGCTCGCGTCAAGTTTCCGGACGCTGACCGTGCACCTAGGACCGCCGGCGGTGTCCCTACATGGCAAGTACGGATTGAGCGGCGTATCAATACGTTTAGGACTCTCATTGCAAAGCTGATCTGCTTCAGGGGGGGCAACAACCGCCCCCGAGTCATGCGCTTTGTGAACCAGGCCTTCGCGGGAACTGATATCAGGCCCCTCGACTACATGACCTGTGTCACGGAGCGCATTGACTTTCTGAAGCAGAAAGTCTATGCATGGGCAAGCCGTATTCGCCGCTACAGAGAGCGTGTGGACCGATACCAGCAGAATCGCCTTTTCCAGAGTGACCAAAGGAAGGTATACCGAAAGTGGGAGGGAACCGATCTTCGTGTGTCCGACGCGCAGTAGCCGGATGCTACTGCCATGGTTGACTTCTGGCGTAGTATCTGGTCAGTGCCAGTCGAGCACGCCGAAGGCGAGTGGATGGGTGTTGTCGAACGTGAGTGTGAGTTCATCGAACCCATTGGGACTGTTACGATCAGCCCCGAAGACGTTAGTTGTGCCATCCGTTTGACCCCGAACTGGAAAAGTCCTGGGCCGGATGGATTGCACAACTTCTGGGTGAAATGGTTTCGATGCTCACACCTACGTTTGGCAACGCAGTTCCAGCAATCCCTTGAGCTCGGTTCCCTGCCATCTTTCTTTACAACTGGTATTACCTCCCTGCTCTATAAGTCCGGTAGTACCACGGAAGCGAAAAACTACAGACCCATCACGTGCTTGCCTACGCTGTACAAGCTCCTAACATCCATTTTGAGAGCAAAAATTAACGCACACATCGTTGCGAACAACGTTTTGGCCCCTGCTCAAAATGGATGTAGGGTTGGGTCTCGTGGTACTAAAGAGCTCCTCCTCATGGACATGACCATTTGCCAACGAGTTCGGCGGAACAGAGGTGCCCTCTCGGCCGCCTGGATTGACAACAAGAAGGCCTATGATTCGGTGCCTCATTCATGGCTGAGGAGGATCTTAGAGCTGTATAAAGTTGATGCAGTTCTGAGATCCTTCTTAGGCGCTTGCATGGGGCAGTGGACCACGGTTCTTCGTCAACCGGGGGGAGGAGATGGCCCCTCTGGCTCGCAGGACTATATAAGGATTGAACGTGGGATCTTCCAGGGTGATAGCCTGAGTCCTCTGTGGTTCTGCCTAGCGCTGAATCCACTCAGCACCTTGCTGAAGGATTCAGGGCTAGGTTGCCGGCTTCGGAGAGGGGGTGAGGTAATTTCTCATCTGCTCTATATGGATGACCTCAAGCTATTTGCACCGAATAGACATGACCTGTTGGAAATACTGAAAACAACAGAAGTCTTCAGTAGCGCCATCAAAATGGAATTTGGTGTCGATAAGTGTGCGGTTATGCATGTACAGCGGGGTAGAGTTGTAAATTCAACAAATTTACAACTTTCTGAGACAATGTCCCTCAAATCTATCTCCGAGGCAGAAACCTATAAGTATCTTGGTATGTCACAGTCATTGGGTATTGAGGGTGAGAGCGTAAAGCGGGCGGTGAAGGAACGCTTCTTTTGTCGTTTGACAAAAGTACTTAATAGTCTTTTGTCGGGCGGCAACAAGGTGCGCGCCTTCAACGCCTGGGTGATGCCCTTGCTCACTTACTCCTTTGGCGTACTAAGATGGACTCAGACTGAGCTGGATGCCCTGGACCGAAGAGTTCGTGTACTGCTTACTGCGCATCGCATGCTACACCCACGCTCGTCTGTTATGAGACTGTACATCTCGCGGAAGTGAGGAGGTCGCGGCTTTTTAAATGCCAAAGACCTTCACAACCGCGAGGTGTGCAGTCTCAGGGATTATTTCCTAAACAACGAGTGTGGGATGCATCGCGACGTAGTGGCAGTGGACGGAAACTTCACCCCGCTCTCCTTGGCAAACATGAACTGGCGCAGACTTAAAGTGATGAGCGCCGAGGACCGCAGGGCGGTATGGAGGAGCAAGGAGCTTCACGGGCGGTTCTGCAAGGCCCTCACAGGGCCCGATGTGGATCTGCTCGCGTCGGTGAACTGGCTACGTTTCGGGGATCTCTTCGGGGAAACCGAAGGTTTTGTATGTGCAATTGCGGACGAGGTTATCATGACGAACAATTACCGGAGGTATATCCTGAAGGACGGTACGGTCGACATTTGTCGGGCATGCCGCCGTCCCGGGGAGTCACTCAGGCATATTATCTCCGGTTGTGGTCATCTTGCTAACGGCGCGGCGAGTACTTGCACAGACATAACCTTGTAGCCAGAATTATTCACCAGCAACTTGCTCTGCTATATGGTCTTGTGGTCTCCGAAGTGCCTTACTATAAGTACACACCTGCGCCAGTTCTCGAAAATGGTCGTGCCACGCTCTATTGGGATCGATCTGTCATCACGGACAGGACTATTCTTGCCAATAGGCCTGATATCGTGCTGACAGATCGATCGAAACGCCAGGCAGTGCTCGTCGACATCACCATCCCCCATGACGAGAACCTCGTGAAGGCCGAGAAGGACAAAGCCAGTAAGTACCTAGACCTGGCTCACGAGGTAACCGCCATGTGGGATGTTGATTCGACGATCATCGTCCCGATAGTCGTTTCGGCGAATGGTTTAATAGCGAAGAGTCTCGACCGCCACCTTAAGAGACTCTCGCTAGATGGCTGGATCAAGGGTCAGATACAGAAGGCGGTACTCCTGGATACTGCGCGGATAGTCAGGAGATTCCTGTCTCTGTCGCCCTGACCACCGGTAGCTTAGGCCCCGCCTCGCTGCCGGCGGCACCCTAGGTTAGGTTTTTATAATGATTTTATGTTTTGTATGTATTGTTTTATATTTTACTTTTTATATGATTATTGTAAAAACCTAACTTAAGATGACATTTAAATAAAGGGAATAATAATAATAATGTTGGGGAGTAACGACCCCACGGACCCGAGTGCTCCCGAGAGTCGGTCAGGGCCTCGTCTCCGGCGTGTCTTCGTCGGTCGGAGTGGAACCCCAAGGGGGTCCGCAGGAGTCTCAGCTCTGGCTTGCCTTCATTGGCCGTCCAGAGAGGAGTCGTCAGAGCTATATGCTCCAGGGGTGGAAGTGTTAAAGGGCATAACGCCGCGAGTAACTTCGGAGAAAGCGCAGCACCACGTCTCGACACCCCTGAGCCGCTCACCCGGTGTTGCTCCTGGCCGTCTGTACGACGACGCTTTCAGGGGCCCATCTAATGAGCGGCTAGTCACCGCCTGCCTCGATAACTTTGTGTACAACAATGTTATGGCAGGTGTCCGGACCTTTTTGCAAGACCAGTTTCATAATCCACCCAAATCTCATCACCATAGAACCCGTTCTCTATCCATATAACCCACAATAGCCCCAACGCCTGTTGGAACCGGTTCACGGGTATCTACCGATGTACCCGTGAATGGGTTCTAGCAGGTGTATTAAATCACATTAAACTTCGTCTCCAAAGGGCCTGTACGTGTTGGATCTATATCCTCACGCACGCCTTCCAAAGGACCGGGCTTTGTCCCGTGAATTTAAACAGGAGATAGGGTCGTTTCGCCGGTAATGCGACCACCTTCGGTTGGCGACCACTTGACGGACTAGGCTGCTTCAATTAAAGATATTAACATTTCTACAAACCCAACAGAAAACTAATTAGTTATTAACTATTCTTGAATAGTGTCAGAATAAGAATAAATACACTTTAAAACCCAAAGCGTAATCAAAAGCAAGAAAAAATAACCTCAATTCACACATTTCACACATTGCTTCCGAAAAGTGTTGACGTGCAGTGAATCTGTATAAAAAATAACGCGACAGTTGGCGCGAAAACTTTAGTTACGTCACTTAATTTTATTATTATGCTGAAATTAGTTACTTGATTGCTTAAATGATTTAGCTATTGTAATAGTTTCGTTGAAATTCGGCATATTATAAAAATAGATTGAAATAAAATGGGGTGGTCGCGTACCCAAAAAAAATATTACCAAAGAAGTCGGATAGCGACCACATCGTTTTTCTTTTTCTTTCCTTATGGATTCTTGCGGCACCCGCGATATTTAGCTTGGCAAGCCAATTGTGTCGGTACGTCGGTAGGTATTTAAGCCGCGCCAATCCATGCTATGTCTATAGTAGGTATATGTAATATAATAATAATATAAAATACAAAATACAAAATAGTTTATTTGACTTTTTAACACGGTATAAAAATAAACAAGGTTGGAACCTTCCATTAAGCATGTCGTATGCTTGTATCGGAAGATCCCGCTCTTCCATCACTCGGAGATGGTAACAAAAACCAAATAAATTAAGTTTAAATACTACTAATATAAGCAACTTAATTATATAATGTAGGTATGTGTGCGTGTGCGTGTGTGTGTGTGTGTGTGTGTGTGTGTGCGTGTATGTGTGTGTGTGTGTGTGTATGTGTGTGTGTGTGTGTGTGTGCGTGTATGTGTGTGTGTGTGTGTATGTGTGTGTGTGTGTGTGTGTGTGTGTGTGTGTGTGTGTGTGTGTGTGTGTGTGTGTGTGTGTGTGTGTGTGTGTGTGTGTGTGTGTGTGTGTGTGTGTGTGTGTGTGTGTGTGTGTGTGTGTGTGTGTGTGTGTGTGTGTGTGTGTATGTGTGTTTGGTTCACAATTACTAACTTACAATGTTAACTTATTTTATACACTATTATTTTCTATTTATTAATTTAATTACTTATTTTCTGTTCATATTTGTACATTTTGTTGAACTAAGGTACATAACTTAAAAGTATCTCTGTTTCTTCATAGTTTAAGTTTTTTATCCACGTAGAAATAGCTTTCTTACAGGTATGTAGCAGCATCGGGTAAATATTTAAATGGGCATCGATGCGATTGTATATAAGGGCGGATTGCGCAGCAAATTGTTTCCTAGCAAAATTAGATTTACAGACTGGCATAGGGGCAACTTTGACTTTCCTCCTCCTCGTTTGAGTTTGTGGTACATAACTTAAGGTATGGTGCAGTTTCGATAGACTAAGTACAATATATAGTTTACGCATGGATAGTAACTCACATTCCTTGTACAGTTCAGTAGTAGGGTACCTGAAGGGCTTTTGGAAAATAACTTTAAGTAAACTCCTTTGCGCCCTCTCAACTTCAATAAATCTAGATTTACTAGCACCTCCCCATATTGGTATGCAGTATGACATTATTGATTGAGCTAATGATAAATATAGCTGTTTTAAGAGTACATTGGAAGCGACATGTTTTAAAATCTTAAATATCCACATCAGTTTTCTAATTCGACCGTTTAAGTTATATAATTATAGTTATATAATATATAATTATAAAATGAATAATTCATATGATTATATGATATGGTTATATTAGAAATGCGAAAGTGTGTCTGTCTGTCTGTTACCTCTTCACGCTTAAACCGATGGACCGATTTTGATGAAATTTGGTATGGAGATAGTTTGAGTCCCGGGACGTAGGATAGTTTTTATCCCCGAAATAATCCCCTAAGAGGCTGAAATAGGGGTTGAAATTTTGTATGGAGCTACGATATAAACGAGACACACGGACGGAGTCGTGGGCAGAAGCTAGTGTAGGTAAGTAGAATTTAATCTAAAAGTTACATAAAAGCTTGTAAAATGGTGGCATTTAGATACCTACTATGAACGACATGTGTGACTGTAATAGCAATATATATAATAGCACTATGGTGTGAGCGAGATGTCGCGCCGTTTTCGATTCTATTTTGCATTGACAAGCAATGTAAAGTAGATTTAGAAGAGTAACAATTTGTAGTAGTATAAGGGCAGTCAGGTCAGGTAGGTCCAACTTTGAGAAAGAGGTCAATCGTCGAATCCGACTCGGCTGGGCAGCGTTCGGGAAGCTACGCTATGGCACATCTTTTCGTCTAATATTCCGCAGTGTCTGAAGACGAGAGTCTTTGACCAGTGCGTGTTGCCAGTGATCACGTGTGGCACCGAAACGTGGTCGCTTCAGAAATCATAAGAAGCATCATAAGAAGGCTCAAAGTTACCCAAAGGGCAATGGAGAGAAGGCTATGCTCGGAGTTTCTCTGCGTGATCGCATCAGAAATGAGGCTATCCGCAGGATAACCAAGGTAATCGATATAGCCCTAAGCCGCTAAAGTTAAGTGGCAGTGGGCGGGGCACATTGCACGTAGAACCGATGGCCGTTGAGGCGGAAAGGTTCTCGAGTGGCGACCACGTACCGAAAGGCGCGGCGTGGGTAGGCCCCCCACAAGTTGACTGATGGCCTGGTAACGATCGCAGGAATCCGATGGATGCGGGTGGCGCAGAACCGGTCATTATGGCACTCTTTGGGGGAGGCCTATGTCCAGCAATGGACGTCTTTCGACTGATATGATGATGATGATGATGCATCGTTTTATTAACTACTTAAACACTATTTGCAAGAGTGGTCGCCAACTAGCTAACAGGTGGTCGCAAACCGACTAAAGCGGTCGCTATCCAGCGAATTCAGTCAGCGATGTCAGAATCTTTGACGTACTTTTACATCTTTGAGGAGTTCCATAGGTCATCTGTGGTCTTCATCATCAGTTCCACTCCACCAAAATTGCGATTTTCGAGGGTAAAATACACGAGTTATAATAGAAAATACCGAAATTACTACACGCATGCCAGTAAAATTTGAGGGTTGCCCTGAATTTCCCTGGGAATTCATCATAAGATCCTGACTTGGTGAAAATAGAACCCCCCCCAGAAGTATACTCTTTCGATTAAAAAAAGAATTTTGGAAATCGGTCCACAATCGACGTAGAAATCGGCGAACATACATAAAAAAAATACATGAAAGTGGAACATATAACCTCCTTTTTTGAAGTCGGTTAAAAATACAGACATAATAGTTTAAGTCGGTACAAATGCGAACTTATCCGTGTTAGGGATCTCTTCCAGTTAACCTTTGAGCAATTGAGTCTATTATATTAACGTTATGAGGAAGAGTTCCATAGCTAAGGTAAAACGTCCTATTCCTCGAATATCCCCTTAGTTTACTATCATGTATACCTACGTGTCAGAGAGATAAAAAGAAAGAAATATGATGAAGACAAAAAAATGAAGCTACTTAAGTTGTGATTTTGTTTTAAAACTGGTGACGGTTTACCATAAACAATCTACTTACTTAATTTGGGCGTTTGCCCCAAACTCATATCAAATGGGGCAAACAAATGTTGAGTTTCAGTTCTAAGTATACCCCTAAAATTTATTGTTTTTTTTTATTTTTGTGTGAAAATCTTAATGCGGTTCACAGAATACATCTACTTACCAAGTTTCAACAGTATAGCTCTTATAGTTTCGGAAAAAAGTGGCTGTGACATACGGACGGACAGACAGACAGACAGACATGACGAATCTATAAGGGTTCCGTTTTTTGCCATTTGGCTACGGAACCCTAACAAAACAACAGCGGTTAACACATCTCTCCTTCTCCGATATGATAGATTCTCAATAGTCACCTCTGACGATATCCAGGAATGTGGACCGCCGATCCCTGTTTTTGGTAGTCGCAGTGGAAGCGGTAGTTCCGCTTACAACTCCTGTAAAAAGCATACACGGGATATCAGAGATGAACAAAGCACTCAGTCTAAAAGCACTCAGTCTAAAGGTACACAATGGGCCACCATTAAGATTATTCATCATATCATTATCATCATCATCATATTAGTCGAAAGACGTCCACTGCTGGACATCTTTATTTATTTATTTATTTTATTTATTTATTTTCAATATCAGACATCATTACAATGGTCCATAATCTTTAGTAAAACTTAGCCTAGGTGTTAGTACTTAAACTAAAGAGGTATTGTATTACTTACCGCCTAGCGGTCATAATAATATTGTAATGCCGCATGAAAAGAGAGTTGTATCTGTCTGGCATAGTGGCGAGAATGAGGTTTGAGCTGGCCCGTACCCTGCAGAGCAACGAGACGGTTCTTTTTCGCATTATAGCGTAGAAATCATCTGTGCGAGCTTGCGCAAACATGTTCGATGCGCTGCAGAATCGGGGCAGCCCCAACAGCATCCTGAAACCGTTATTATATTGGACACGCAGAGTGCTGAGTCTTCTGCGTAAAACTGGTCCAAAGGCTGCACGTGTAGAAAACTTGACAATATGATTTAAAAAGTGATATTTTTACTTGTTCATCACACCGTGCAAACCTTCGGGCCAGCATATTGCATCGGACCGCCAGGGCCCTGCGTTCCCTCTCTATGTCTGTTTGGTCTTTAAGGGCATCGGTGACATAGTGCCCAAGATATTTAAACTTATAGACGCGCTTAAGCTCCCTGTTATTGAGTTTAATGGCCTTGAACACCATAAATTCGCTTTTATTAGCGTTGTATAGTAAGCCATGCTTGCATACATAATCCTCACACATTTTGAGTAGCCTTCTCAACGCTCTGACTGACGGAGTCAGCAACACCATATCATCAGCGTAACTGATGTTGTTAATACTAACATCATCAATTCTGCATCCGACACCTGTGTTGCTGAGCTCCACAATCAGATCGTTCACGTACAGGCTGAACAGCTTGGGGGAGCTAATACCACCCTGCCTCACCCCGCAATCCAAACCTAAAATATATAGGGCTCCGCCAAAGAGTGCCAAAGTGACCGGTCCTGCGCCACCCGCATCCAGCGGACTCTCCCGCGACCTCGTCCTCGACCAGGTCATCAGTCCACCTTGTGGGGGGCCTGGCCTACCCACGCCACGCCTTCCGGTAAGTGGTCGCCACTCGAGAACCTTTCCGCCGCAACGGCCATCGGTTCTACGTGCAATGTGGCCCGCCCAGTCCGCCCACTGCCATTTAAGTTTAGCGATTTTATTTATTTATTTGTATACTAGCTTTTGCCCGCGACTTCGTCCGCACGGAACCCCCTTAGGTGATGAATTTCCAGATAAAAACCATCCTTAGTAAGGACTGTTTGGGTAGGCCCCGGAATTTAAAATATCTCTATACCAAATTTCATCTCAATCGGTTGAAAAGCGATGAAAAGGTAACAGACAGACAGAGTTACTTTCGCATTTGTAATATTAGTATGGATTGTATGAAGGAAAGGGTCATTATGGCTGAGTTGCATGATTTTATAGATTAGCTTACTCCGAACGCCTTTTTTTACAAAATAGACTCCGCCGCAAACTTGGTTTCTATGACCCGCCTCACCATAATAGATGCATGTAGGCTTTTTTTAGTATTATTTTGCATATTTTCATATCGCACGGCCGTAAGGACCTTTTCTACTAAACCGTAGGACTAAATTAACTGACTTGTAATTAAAAAAAATTATATTACAAATAAAGATACGTCAACAAAATGTTACATCTAATAGTTTTCAAAATAGCCATAATAAAACGTCTTTTTTACCCCGGTTTAGAAAACATCTTCGAAACAACCGCCATAAGGTACCTTTACCCTTGGAACGTCACATACATATATAAATGTAATGTTCCTATTCCCCAGGACTCCCAACTACCGCTAATACCGTAAATGGGTTCCATACAATTTTGCACCCCCTATTTCACCTCCTTAGAGGATGATTTTCGGGACAAAAACTATCCGTTGTCATTCTCCAGGACTCAAACTATCTCTATACCAAATTTCATCTAAATGGGCTACATCAAAAAAGTTCACCCCCTTAGGGGATGATTTCCGGAAAAGAAACTATCATTATGTCCTTTTCCAGGACAAAACTATCTTTCAACCAAATTTTATCAAAATGTGTCACAAACAAATTTCCACCCCCAATTACACCCCCTTAGGGGATGATTTTCAGGATAAAACTATCCTATGTCCTTCCTTAACTATCGCTTTACCGTAAATGGGTTCAATCCAAATTTTCATCCACCTTTTCTCACCCCCTTAGGGGATGATTTCCTCCTTTCATGTGTTCCGGAATAAAAATTATTTTATGTTCTTTCCTAGGACTTTACCTCTCTCTATACCAAATTTCATCTAAATGGGTTATATCCAAGTCTTTAACCCCCACTTTACCACCTCAGGAAATAATTTTTCGGGATAAAAACTATGCATTGTCCTTCCCTAGGACTCCTTCTATCTCTTTACCAAATTTCATCTAAATGGGTTTTATCCAAATTTTCACCCCCTATATCATCCCTGAGGGGATGATTTTCGGGATTAAAACTATCCGTTGTCATACTCCGGGTTTCAAACTATCTTTCAACTAAATTTCATCAAAATGGGTCACAAACAAATTTTCACCCCCAAACTCACGCTAGAACGGGCCGTTTCCGGCCCGGGCCGTTTTCTAAGAAAAACGACGGCGTTTTTGCGCGGCCGAGCCATACCCAAGCCAGAGTCGGGCCGTGCTGACACTGAGCCGCTTCCGAGTCTCGGCTGTGACTCGGCCGGGCTTGGGTATGGCTCGACCGCGCAAAAACGCCGTCGTTTTTCATAGAAAACGGCCCGGGCCGGACACGGCCTGTTCTAGCGTGAGTCATCCTTTAGTGGGTGATTTTCGGGAGTAAATTATCCTATGTCCTTCCTCAAGACTCCAACTCGCTATACCGTAAATGGGTTCCATCCAAATTTTTCATACCCTAAAAATTATTTTAAGTTCTTCCCCAGGACTCTTAACTACGAGTATCTCCATACCAAATTTCATTTAAATTAGTTCTATCCAAATTTTTAAACCTCATTTCACCCCTCAAGAGATGATTTTTCAGGATAAAAACTATGCATTGTCCTTCCCTGGGCCTGGGACTCCTTCTATCTCTATACCAAATTTTAACTAAATGGGATTTATCCACATTTTCATCCCTATTTCATCCCCTTGGGAGATGATTTCCGGGATAAAAACTATCCAATGTCCTTCCCCAGAACTTAAACTACCTCTAAACCAAATTTTATCAAAATGGGTTACATCCAAATTTTCACCCCCCCATTTTACCCCCTAAAGGGAAGATTTTCGATATAAAACCTATCCTTTGACCTTTCACGAGACTCAAACTAATTATATACCAAATTTCATCCAAATCGGTGCAGTGGTTTAAGTAGCTCTATACTAATTTCCACCCCCCATTTCATCCCCTTAGGGGTTGATTTCCAGGATAAATACTACCCTTTGTCCTTTCCCAGGACTTAAACTATCTCTTTACCAAATTTCATCTTAATCGGTTCAGCCGTTTTCACGTGATGCGCGGTCACATAAACAGACAAACAGATAAACAGACAAACAGATAAACAGACAAACAGACAAAATTCTAAAAACTGTTGGAACGTGTTCTGTTATCGATTTTAAGTATCCCTAAATATTTTTATTGATAATGGTACGGAACCCTTCGTGCGCGAGTCCGACTCGCACAACGCTTTTTGCATAAGTAGGTATGTACAGTTTCTTGTAACTTTCGAAGCGAAAAATTAAATTTATTAATTTTGTTGCATACGCATTTTACGTGTAATTTAAAATCGCATTATTGGTTTTGTCAACAGGATCTCCCATATAATTAATGCCTAATATTTTCTTGCTACCTAAATTGAACTTGCTTAGTTTTACTAATATTTATTGATAAGTTTTTATTTTCTAGCCTTTGAATAGTCCTACATAATGCAAGGTTTATTTCTTTTTCATACTTTTGGTCATCTGTATGATATGTTGATATGACACTTAGACGCTATAAATAAATAAATAAATAAATATTTGCGGACAATCTTACACAAATCAACCTAGTCACAAACTAAGCAAAGCTTGTACTATGGGTACTAGACGACGATATAGATACTTATATAGAGAAATAAATACTTAAATACATAGAAAACATCCATGACTCAGGAACAAATATTCGTGCTCATCACACAAATAAATGCCCTTACCGGGATTCGAACCCAGGACCTCTTGCTTCGTAGGCAGGGTCACTACCAACTAGGCTAAAGCGGTCGGTTATAGTATCATGGTCTTCTCTCCCTCTCGCTGAGCGAGATGGAATTGCGTGTTTGGAAGCGAAAATATCATGTTTTTTAATTTTAATTTTTTGTGCGTTTAAATAAATAAAAAAATAATCACTAAGTTCCCTCAAACATGATATTGCCGATTTTTAGAACCAATGTTAATATGTTTAGCTATCGTGCATAATTTGCTACGAATGTTTTAAGTGAATTTTAATATGTTTTAGACCTATGTTCGTGAATTTTTTCTATCGAGCGAAAATTGCTTAATCGTGTTTCGAATCACTGATTTCCCTGCAGAAAAGCCTCAAGATTACTATTCGTATTTTTTTGAAACCATAATATTTTAGGTTTAAAAAAAATACGTAATAATAATATTATTATTATAAACAGACGCATTATATTGTTTCAAAAACTATGTTCACTTCACTTCGCTGAACCTATAGCGCCTTATTTGATTCCTAGGCCATAGGCCATCATAGGACCTTGCCGTTGTAAATGTTATGACAATACGGATTACTAGGATTATTGCGTCGCTATGTAGCAGTTAAAATGACAGGGTACTACGGTGGCCTACGAATCAAATTGGCTGCCCAAATTGTCCAAGTGTGACTATAAAATTTGAAGAGCTCCCTCGATTTCTCCAGGATCCCATCATCAGATCCTGACCTGATGACCATGGGACCACGTGGGGAGGATACCCTTTCAGACTAACAAATCATTTTCCAAATCGGTTCTCGCGTCTCCGAACAAGTAATCGGGGAACATACATAAATAAATAATTAACAATTTAGAAAAGTTTGAAAAAGCCCCGATATTTTAATTTCAAAGTTCAATATCTCAAAACCGATTTTGTTGAAACGTAGCTAGGAACTATCTCAATCACGTCAGCTTTCGGATTAAAAAAAAGTCGGGGGTTAAAAACATATTCCGACCAACTGAGACCTTCTCCTTTTTTTGGAGTCGGTTAAAAACGATTTCCTGTCGTAGCTATTCCGTTATGAGACAACGATAGTTAAAAACCTGCGTGCATCCATCTGCGAAGAAATTCAAAAAGGTGTATGTGGTCCATGAGAGGAGGGTTGTGCCTATACCTATAGATATGTATACGCTGATGATGATGTTGATGAGTTAAAAGCCGAAGCCTGAATTCAATATTTTTGTATGATAGAAGAGCTACTATTCTTGTAAAACAATCTTATTTTACATTTTATTTTTTTCTTGTAATTTCACCATAGGTAAATAAAGTCATTTGTTTGTTTGTTTGTTATTGTAAATGTCTTTTTTGCCCGACTACGTCAGAGCCGAAAGGAAGGGCTATGTTTTTATCAGTCTTTGTTTGTATTTGTGTATGTTCCACTGTAGCGTTTAAAACACTGAACCGATTTTGATAAATGGGGTGTCAATCGATTCGAAATTATGCCCCGGAGACATAGGCTACCTTTTGTATGAAAAATAAAAACATGCTGGCTGTCACATACAAATAAGTGACTGACTAAGAAAAATATATTTTGCTATCACAGCATGTTGGGTATCAAATGAAAGAGGAGAAAATTTCGAGTTCAAATATATATAAAATATTATTCATAAGTAGTTTTTACTCTTTTTATTAATTATATCAACGAATCGATTCAGTAGCGTTCCAAAGCGATCTTAATAGACTGTCAGATTGGTGTGTGACAAATAAAATGGCTTTAAACGTAAAAAAAATGTAAACATAAAATTTACAAAAAACAGAAATACCTATCATACCAACTACCTATGACTTGAATGGTCCTATGAAGTCCTTGAGGAAATTAAGAATATAAGGGATCTTGGTGTGACCTTTGAAAGTAAACTAAAATTCGTGGAGCACATGGATAATGTCATTTTGAAAGCATATAAACTGTTGGGTTTGGTTTTACGAGAATGTAAAATCTTTAGAAATGTTGGTACGAAGCTCATCATGTAGGTATACCTAACGCCTTCGTGAGAAGCAACTTAGAATACTGTAGCGTAGTGTGGTCACCTTGCTATAATATACATATAAATAGAATTGAAAGGGTCCAGAAAAAGTTTGTTACAAGTTTAACTTCTCGTAGCTGCAAAAAAACCAAGGTGTTAAGAAGTTATCGTGAGCGACTTAAATACTTTGAGATGGGATCGTTGGCTGACAGAAGAACTATAAATGATCTAGTGTTTTTGAAGAGAATGGGGAATGGATGAAAATTTTAGAAACGCCTGATTTTTTTTTTGGTGATAGGAATAACCTTCCTTAGCACCAGAAAAAAGTTGCAGACTTTTCAGATGCGTCAATAATTTAAAAAATATATAAACAGTTTCCTCACTTACGTTTTGTGGTTAGGACGGCGAATGAGACAATTTCCTTGATCCGTCTCATATTACATAAAAATATTATAAAAATCAGTGGTAAACTGACACTGGCAATGATATTGACAGCTGCAGCAGCTATTGCCAGGGTCAGATAATTAAAATATTTTTTGTAATATGAGACGGATCAAAGAAAGTGTCTCATTCGCCGTCCTAACCACAAAACGTAAGTGAGGAAACTGTTTATACTTTTCAAAAATAATTGACGCGGCTGACAAGTCTGCAACTTTTTTCTGGTGCTAAGGAAGGTTATTCCTATCACCAAAAAAATAATCAGGCATTTCTAAAATTTTCATCCATTCCCCATTGTTACCGGTGCATTAGATTGCCCAGATTTATTGCAGAAAATAAATTTCCACGCACCCTCTAGAATTCCTAGAGCATGTAATATTATTAAGCTATTCAGTTTAGCTACTCGTCGTACGAACCTCAAGTTACACTTTCCCCTGTCACGGATGTTTACGGCTTATAAGAAACATCAAAATTGTATTGATCTCAACTCGTCAACTATCCCATTCATAAAAGCCACGGTTGCTGGCAAAACTTGGTCTGTAGCCTGACTTGGCACAGATTTTATGTTTTTATCTCATTTGAAATTTGAATCTGACATAGAATAGGTTAGGAGTCAAACTAATTGTAATCTGTTTTTATTTTTATTTTCACTATTAATTGGTGCATGCTGTGTAGTCCTTCTGTAATTAATAAGGTACTTGGTTTTAATTGGTGCTTGTGCTATAGTATGTAATGATATGCTTATTGTTGAAGGTCCTTAATAAATAAACAAATAATTACTTTTCCGCAGTCGGGATATATAGATTTTTAAACTTTTTATGCTTGTTGGTCTTGTGCCATTTTCCTTATAAATACTATACTAATTACGTAGTTCGACGACTTCGACGCCGTACCGGTTCGGCGTGAATTATGGTATTTTTCTAGTGTAGGTAGACAAGTATTAGCATCTACGCTTTGATTTAAGAAAAGGTCACTAACTTGTTACTAACAAGAGACCTTTAGCGATTTTTTTGTTATGTCTGCTATATTTATATATTACTAGCTGACCCCGCGAACATTGTACCGCCATATTAAATGTATAAGGTGAACTGGTGGACGTTACGAGCTTTATCTATCCAAATATCATAAACCCTCCATGATGCGTTCAAGAACCGCACGTTATGACCACCATAAAAATAGACTGTTTTGTTAGAACAAATTTCTTATCTGTGAAAATGTTATTATTGCTAAATAATAACATCGAATTTCGATAATATTATTTCATTCAAATTTCGAACGTCTCGGAAAACAAAGAAATTTGATTTAACCTCTATTCTAATATCAGTCGAGATGACGTTCAGTTCGAAATGAATTGTTTATTTGCATGTAATGTCGATATCCAACGATTTATGACAGTTGGATCCGACTCTAGTTTTTCTCTGAATAAAAGAAAAACTATGACAGCTGCCAGAAAACAACGCTTCGATGCCAATCATAATATGCGGCTCCTGAATGCATCATGGAGGCTTATGATATGTGAATAGATACAGTAGTGTAGGTATGTACGCAGGTTTGTACTATAATAATAGATGAGTGCTAGGAATATAATTAACGCTTTATTAGAAGACTACTAGCTTTTGCTCCCTTTATACCATATTTTTTCTAGCAAGATTAAAATGATAGATGTCCCTTCATGATAGTATACGTAACTTTGTAAGGCGGTAAGCGAAACTCATTTTTTTTCCAAGCCTGGAATAGTTGTAAACCAAACTAATCCACTTGTATGGAAAAAGAAACAATTAAATATATAGGTACCTATTTTTAATTTCTATAAAAAAGGACGCATAAGAGGGGGGGGGGGGGGGCAAAATTTTAAAGTCTAGTTAGTATGCCAAGTATGTATCATATGTAAGAGCTTGAATCGCAAATCCCAAAACTGTTTTTCTTTTTTTAGTGGTAAAATTTTGATTTACAAAGGATGTATAAAAAAGTACCCCCCCCCCCCCCCTTAACTCCGAAGTTTACTGACCGAAATTAAAAAAAAATATATACTTTTAATATTAACGTAAATATTACCGGAAAAGTATAACGAGACCTCTATCTGGCGTTTTTTTTTTATTCTTCAAAAATAATTTAATATTTAAGTTTGTAATTTAATACTTTTGTGTTGAATTTTTTTCTTCTAATTTGTATGGAAGTATTCTGAAAGTACCTTCTAGCAATTTTTTTTTTTACGAAATTGGTTCATTTGAATAAAAATTATCTCTGAAAAACCAACATAGATTTTTTCTTAATACTTAAAGCGTGGTGAAAGTTTGTACGGAACCCTCGGTGCGCGAGACAGACTCGCACTTGACCGGTTTTATTTTATCTGCTTATGCTCGGCATCATGTTGTTTTAATAAATGTTGTTTATGACATTAAGACAGTGCACGGTTTGTTTTTTAGGTTCATGGCTACCGAGTGAAAACGGCTTGTTACTGTGTTTTTACAGATAGCTTTCGATTTCGATATTATATCTGCGCCCTCCCGCTATACGTCTCGCAAATGTCTCCACTCGATAGGCTCAATGTACTTTGTCAACCCAAGATTTTGGGGGGCGAGGGGTAGGGTGGGGGAGGGGAGGGCTACCCCTAATACCACCCCCCGCTATGGAGATATCCATGGTTAAAGTTTTGAGATTAGAAAATAACACGCAAATTATCATGTCATACGTCAAAGTTGTCATTTCACGTCAGTTAACCATCGAGGCGTATTATTTTATAATATCGGTAAAGTCAGTTCTGGCACTTCGCCGGCCGCTGCCGCGGCACGCTCGCTTCGCTCGCTCGGCTCGCGCGCTGTAGGGTCGCAGTTCAACCTAACACTCGTCCTCGCTTCGCTCGTCGTCGTACCTACACCGACCTGCCTTAGAGTAGAATAGGTAGGTAATACGATGTACAGAGTTAAAAAACATGCAGACAACATTTAATTTTGCGTATTCAATTTTCCAACTTCTATGAAAAAAAATAACTAAAAAATTATATCTAGTGTTATATAAGTTTCGTAAATAGCTTGCTATTTACGAGTAGGTACAGTCGCCATCACGTACATCGGAGCAAACAAGCACGTCACAAACATCGGAACACACCTCTATTTTCAAGGCATTAGGGTGCATGTGCCGATATTTTTGAACACCTATAGTGTACCTATGTATGTGATGGCGACTATCTACAAAAAAAATATGAACACCCAAAGCGTGGGTTGACAAAGTTCATTTTATCCCAACCTATTGCCGACTATAGGTACTTCTTTAGAAAAGTGCAAATATTACAACTACTACGTCTGTCTCCCGTATTCATCATGAAACAAAGCTTATTCGTATCTAAGACGAATTCTAAATATGGCCAGCCGTGCCGAGCGCACCACGTTAGCCGAACCCGACCCGAAAGCACGATGTTGTAAGTTTCGGCGCAGCCGAAAGGTTCGGCTGTTTTTGGCCGAAACCGAACTCTTGTAAGTAACTAATCTAAACTTACCAACGGCGCATAGCGCCAACACAGACCACGCCAGCATGGCTCCCTCTGTCACTGACAACTGACCAATGCGAACCGCCGGTCTATGTACAAAAACATTTTTTTCTCTACCGTGAGCTATTTAACCCCCAGAGCCCCCACTGTATCTTGGAACCGATGTTCGTAACAACTATACGTACTCGGAGATCATATTTACACTGGTTGCATGTAAGCGTTGCGAAAACAGCTCATGTCACGTCTGACATATGGCTAGCGGCTTTTGCTTAAAAAAAGATTTGCCAAACAAATTTTAGCCTAATGCTAGTGAACGTACAGTCGATAATTTATGAAAAACTATGTTTAGCGCTACCCCTGACCGATGACCTATTCTAATCCATATTTGGCTGTAACGATAATTATTATTTATGCACAGTCGGGGGGTATCAATAAGTGTACATATAGTTAAAACAATGACGCGTAGGTAGATTCAATATTCAATAGGCAACCGGCTGGCTCGATTTGAGCTCCCGAAGTGTTGTGGAACCGAAATTTTGTCGTGAGGCAGGCGATTGAATGAAACAGCGGTTGCCTGAAAGTGAATATATGTATAGGTACGCTGTTTATATAATTAAATGTTTGTTCAATCGGAAGCCTCGCTACAATTAATTATTCGCGCCTTTATTACACCAATCGCTCTCTTACGCTCTCTGTTTGTTTTTTTTGCGCTTAAAAGTTGAAACGATTAAGATAAACATTGCTATGGAGATAGTTTGGGTCTCGGAGAAGAATATACTGTACGGCAGCGGCCATCGGCTGCGGTCCAGCGCAAATCTCTCTCTTCCTCATAAATGCCGATCTTATGACAAATCGTTTACGGTAAACTCTTACCCTGAAAACTTTACGGTTTCGCTCTATGAAATCAGCCATATTTTTACACCAAAAAATAGGTTGGGTAATTTGACTAAATATTCATTAATAATCCACCTAAATTTAATACCGATACGGTAAAAAATAATGAAAAGTAATCTTCATAAATTCCGTAAAAATCAGGCGAAAATGGTATAAACTTTCTTTACTTTATAATTGACTACGTCTATATACGTTCTTTGGGATACGCGCATAATCCACTTATTTTTGTAAATGAATAAACCTTTCTTTTTTATTTTATTTTCTTTTGCCAGATGAAATTCAATATTATCTCAAGGTCGTAAATATTAAATAAAAATATAAACTAGGTACTATTAAACAGAAAGAGAATAATAAGAAAACTACATTAAAGCTAAAACTAGAAAACAAGGTTAAAATGAAGAAAATGAAATATAATAGTACATTACTTACCTAGGGCGGTTATACAAAGAATGTCTCAGATCGCAGGTATTTGACGCCCGAGCCGAAGGCAAGGGCGATAAATATGCGCTCTGAGGCTTTCTTTATTACCGCCCGTGGTGAGTACAAAATTTTACGTCTCTATCTGGCCAGGAAGTGGGGTTTCCCGCACGCATAGCGTGCGGTAATTTCTACTTTATGGTCAGGTATGACGTAAGTATATTTTTTATGTTTGGCTCCCATCTGGTCCAAAGGTGCCATAAATACTGGCTGCATTGCCCCGCTGAACTGCCACCGATATTTGTTGGACCAGGTAAGAGCCGGAACGAGGGTCGCAGCCCTTGTCTCTTAGACGCCGGCCAAGGTCCCAAACAAGCCTCCTGCCCTCCGAACACGAAGGACCAGCCGTCTCGATAGCGACCGGAACAAAGTCGTACGCTGATTCCAGGTGGGCGTATTTGCCGTGTTTTAGTTTTGCCGCATTTTCGGCAGCCGCGCCTGCTACCCTCATGGTGTGGTGAAGATGAATGGGTGCAAATGTGCTCACACAAGTTGCATCCCATAGCAGGCAGCGGCCTTTTGACCAGGGAATCAGCGTAAGACCGTCCGGTCTCTTACCATCGGTACGGCTTAGCCCTTGGGGCTCCATAACCCAAGGAACGTTTGCCGAGACCATGGCACGGCGCAAAAGCTCGTTTATGGCGTGATGTCTAGGGATACGCTCTGCACACTGCAGACAACTTAGACCATGGTGCCCGTTCGCTTCAACCATTGCTCCACATATGCAGCGATGGGGCTCGCACACCTTGCTTCCAAGACGTACTCAGGATTTTATGAATGACACAGATCTATAATTTATAATATAATAGACATTGTTAAAGTAGGTACTTATATTTTGCCACTGTTAAATGATTATTTTATTAATTTGTAATTTCTTTAACATTGACATTTGTATGCCAATCGGCAAAACATAGAGATTCATGTATACCTATTATATAAGACCACATTTGTATTACCTATGTTTCACAAATAAAAAATCTGAATCTGAATCTGACGTAGGGCTACCGCTGTCCTCAATGAATCATTGTCGAGCAATGTTCCCAAGTTTGGTGATGGCAAGGCGTGCAGCCACGCCCCAGACTCGGGAGCTCTGGCAGCTGTTAGACGAGCCACATCTACCCCAAGGGCTACATTTAAAAGGTAGGAATAAATGTCGTTACAACATAAATCGTCCCAGAGTCTTTGTGATGCGGGGTTGTCTGGTTGCGTTACGTCAGAAAAGCGAGATGACCACTCAACTATAGCCTCTTCCACAAACGGTAGACAAATATTGCCACCATTTAAAGAAAGTATCTTAGTGACAAGTATTAGGAACGCAGTATTCCCAGGGTTCCTGTTGTAAATTATACTCACGAAGACTAGTAAATATAAAGTTTATTCATAGACACATTACTATAGAATTAACAGAATATAAATTGTCACACAACTTCTCTATCTGACAGCTAGTCGACGACTGCCCGCACCAGAGGGGTAATCACGTAACGTTCCGAACGCGCGTGGGTACGATTTAACTGTCAATTTTCTATGTAAAAAGTGACATTTAGATCCACCCGACGTTCGTACAATGCGTCACGTGATCGACCTACTGGCCCGCGCTTTTATGAACGATACCCATATGACATTATACATTTTTATTAGTATTTGATGAATAGAACCAAAATTACAGAATGTATTAAATAGCTAACAGACGGCCATTCTGCCGTGGGGATGACCCCATCCCCAACTCCGCTCGGCCATTCACTGTTAGGTATGACCTCATGCCTTGATTTGTTTATACACCATAAATTAAAATATGTTGAGAAGCATTGATTACAAGATTTCTACTTATTTTACATTACATTTTTAACTGTACTTATTTATCTTATTCTAGTATATATACTTAACATAAATTTAAATTCAATAATGATATATATTTTCCAGAGTTCAAGAAATCAGTCCACAGTGTTATGTATATAAATAATTATCTATTTCACATTTTATCTGTACCCATTTATCTATCTCATTCTAGTGTAGCACAGATCTAAATACAAACAATAATTGATATTTTTAAGACTTCAAGAATAATGTATCGATAAACTTAATAAAAAAATATAATTATCATTCACAGTTTATAATTACTAAGTGTAAGTAAATTAGTCCAAACATGTCCAAACACTAGAGCCACACTAGGGGCACAAAAGTTATAATCTAAGGACTACACTGGGGGTAGATTTCATTATTGCAGCCATACTTGGGGATTCTCATTAATTTCAGTGGATAATCATCATTAGTGTTCACGCTTGGGAACTTCATTAGGTACCATACTTGGGGTCCATTGTTATCTACTTGTATTGGCCACACTAGGGGCTAACAGTAACACTTTAAGGATTCTCATTAATTTCAGTGGATAATCATCACTAGTGTTCACGATTGGGAACTTCATTAGGTACCACACTAGGGGTCCATTGTTATCTACTTGTATTGGCCACACTAGGGGCTAACAGTCACACTTGGGGATTCGCATTAATTTCAGTATATAATCATCATTAGTGTTCACGCTTGGGAACTTCATTAGGTACCACACTTGGGGTCCATTGTTATCTACTTGTATTGGCCACACTAGGGGCTAACAGTCACACTTGGGGATTCTATTTAATTTCAGTAGATAATCATCATTAGTGTTCACGCTTGGGAACGTCATTAGGTACCACACTTGGGGCCCATTGTCATCTGCCACACTAGGGGCTAACAGCAACACTCAGGGTCGTAATTCATCATTCTCTCGCTGCTATCTATGCTGTAAGGGTCATAATAGGGAAAATAGTGGTAAGTGTATACGATGTAAGTCAGTTAATTAAATAAATATATAAATGACTCAGATAATAGATGTAGCCAATTACTCTGAAAGAGAATCGTCAGTTGTGGGGCTTATTTCATCAGTAACAGCCCAAGTAACACAGAAGCGCTGTATATGATCTGAAAACCTGTCCACAATAGAATCCTAAGCTGTACAAGCCTGCTGAATAAGAGCATTAGAGGCGCCTCTAATGCTGATATAACTCTTATTTGGGCACAAATTAAACAGCTATTAGCTGAATAACTGTAACTAATGGCATTATAACAGCATTATTAAAGGTAACAGGCAACCCAAGAGCTGAACATTGACTGATTATGAGAGTATGTGTTACACAGCACAATGGCTGATTAGCAGAGTGTGTGTTACCCATTTTTCAGCACAAACTACCGGCCAGGATCTTTTTAACGCTTCTATGGAGTTGACGAATCACAAGTGGCAGCATTGTGAATATTTTTCACTCCTCTACGACTCCATTATTTTCATAAATGTCGTAACCGTTTGCGTGAACCACATTTCGTGACAGTGTTTGTGTGGAGCAATAGTTCGTAAATATAAAACTACTTGATTTTTTTCTCCATGTGCTCAAAATTCGAATGGGAAAGAGAGTTTATTGTCAAATAGTATATGAATATAGATGAAAACTTTCACGCGCTCTCAAAATATTATTGTTTACTTAAAAATTATAGCAAAAATAGGTTGATGATAATAGAATAGGAATATTTTTATTTTGAACTTGTAATTTGGCGGGAGCCAGTTTACTTATAAAATCATTCGATTTTCTTTTCAAATCCAGTTGTTAGTTTCGTTGGCTAAAGAAATACTAATTGTTACTATTATATTACGGTTAAATTAGACCCCACAAAATGGCTGCAATTCAATGTGCACTGTAATCACAATTAAATGGTATGGGCTGTTTAAGAATCCACTTGTGAACCTCCAATAAACCTTCGAGGCGCTGAGAAAATGAGTCTTCTGATCTTATTAAACTGCATTAGTAGATTTATTGCCGACGCTAGTATAAGTATTCAGCTTTAACGGGGATCATGGGTAATATGTGACCTAATCTATGGCAGTTTACTGTAATTTAGCATCATATTGATCATATTGATTCACTTATAGTGAAGATGTGAGCTATATAAGTGCTATTATAAGATTGCGTGTAACAAGCTGATTACCAGTATTAAAGTTCTACTCTATGCAACTAGACGCATTATATCATTGCTAATTGAAGTCACAGAATAACTAATTGAATTACAGTACTTCACATGTTCTATCTTAGAAAGCAAGCATTATAAGGGTACACTTTTGTCATTTAATTCAGAATATAGCTTAGTTTAAGTCCATGAAAATGCTTATTTGCTGCTGAAATTACCATTGATTGCTAAGAGCTGTATAATACTGAACTGTATTAACTATATTAATGTTTGCAACATTACAGTGTTGTCTCCGTGACGCTTACTATACAGGCGAAAGCTTAATTTTCAGCTATTGTCGTTGAATGCTAAAGTTACCGATGTGGACATCTGTTACGTCCTTTAATGCAGTATTGTGCTTATTGGGAGGAGGTGGCCATCTTTATCCACGGTTTTAAATAGTCTGCCGGGAAAATATTACGCTACGCACGATATACCTGTAATTATCTAGGACGCGTGTTATCTGAAAGAGTCCCCGAAACTTTGAGGCTATCTTCTTACTTTTGCCCTTTTGCCGTTTTATGATTGAGCATCATAACAAGATCGTCCTGCTGAAATACTTTAGTGGGTGCTTTATTTTTGTCAAAACGTGGTGGCACCAGTAATGGATACTTTAAGGAGGTCGTGTATTTTCATTAACAATAAAATAATAATGTTTACACTTTGAACAATGATTACGATCGAAAACTATAAAATATATTCGTAAGAAATGAAATATTAGCTTTTTACTAATTGCAGAGACATCTATAGATTTATAGGTAAATTTGGAATAAGCAAAAATATGTCAAATCTCCAGTTATGGACACTTCTCGAGACCCAGTAATGGACAATAGGATTATGCAATGATTTGGTATAGGTCCTTTTTATTCTGGCTTATTTACGGGACAGGCAAATTCGTATATCGTGAAATAAAACGTAAAAAATTCCAAATGAAAGTAGTTTAGGTGTATTTTTCTGCAAGGTACCGAGTAATTTATAAACAAACAGTCACAACTTGGATCAGAAACAGAAGCAAATATGTGAAACGCGTTAAAATTTATATCTCATTTGCATTTTTATTATTTTTCAATGTAAGTATAATACTTTTAAGACTGATCGATTTTGATGTTTTTATATGATTTCAATTGAAAGCGGCATAATGAGTCATGCTGCGTTTACTTATAAGTTGGGTGGTGTGGAAAATAGCGCTAATCTTTGGAATGGGATGTAATTCACCACTTTTCTTGCCCAAAATTTCCTTATTATAGGCGCAATTGCACGTAGAACTGATGGCCGTTGGGGCGGAAAGGTGGGTGGCGACCACGTACCGGAAAGCGCGGCGTTGGTAAGCCTCCCACAAGCTGGACTGATGACCTGGTAAAGGTCGCGGGAGTCCGCTGGATGCGGGTGGCGCAGGACCGTTCACTTTGGAACTCTTTGGGGGAGGCCTATGTCCAGCAGTGGATATCTTTCGGCTGATATGATGAGGCGCAATTAATGCATGCTTTTACAGGTAATTGTACTACACGCGATATTAGCTTAGTTCCCTTGAATTTAATGTGTTCGTTCGACATGTTAGAATAAGAATTTTTACCTTTACCAGCTTCGAACTGGTAAACTCCCTGCAGAATTGAATATTCACTTCCAGGTCTCATACACATATTTCCGGGTACAAAAAGTAGCCCAGTATGCTCGTTGTGTGTCCTTCTAAATTATTTAACCCTTCTTCCAATACTGTGTCGAGGGCGACATGTAAGTTAATCTTTTCTAGCTCGGAATCATCGCAATATAATACTAAACTGGAACTTGTGTTATAAACAACTACCGTAGGTAATTCAGTCAATGATTGCCCGATTAAAACATCAGTTTCTAATAGATGATCGTCCACAATGTACGCTTCAATAGTAGCCTCAACTGCGTCGACCACGACATAAACATTGGTTTTACCTATCGGTACTATACTCCCGAAAGCAAATCCTTTAATTAAGGGGAGACCTGACTTTACTATAGTGAGATGAGCCTCTTCTGCCACTGATTTGCGAATAAGGGTGCATTCACTACCAAAATCAATGTATGCGGATAGTTTAACTCCATTTAAAGTAACAGATTTAAAATAGTAAAGTATTAAAGTATTTTTTTTTAATAACATCGTTATACGTCGTGACATCATTGTATTATAATTACATTCATGATTTTGTTATTATATTCATAATATTATATTTATTTATTCATTTTACTTACCTATATGTAAGTGTCATGTTTTCATGTTATATTTATTTATTATTGAATAACGCATAGTTCCTGTCATCAGGGAAGGTTCTTATTATTTTCTTTTGCCAATCACGCCAGGTCATGTTTAGCGTACCTACTAAGACCCTGGAACCATTTCTTTGCATGACCTGCTAATTTTGGAATGGCGTAGAAAATAATCTGCTTTTCACTCTATTTATAAATTTAGCGGTTTCATTAACCTTGCGAATCCAATTTATAGCCGATTGTTCATTAGCATCTGGGTTGTATTCGGGAATCACATTTTGCGCCCCTTCAAAGTGGTGGTCGGTCTTACGAAACACACGTGTTAGTTCTCTTATAACGTCGATGTCACGGCGAGGTGTTGCATACGATCTTCTCTTACGCTTTGAGTACTTGCTTAGCCGTGGTTTTGGGCGCGATGATCTTTCGAATGCAGTCGATGAAAGTGAATCATCAAATGATGATGTGTTAAATTGGGAACCACGCCGTCGTGTCGTACTTTTTGAGTGTCAAATTTTAATATACTCGTAGTATAAGTCATCCGAGCTTTCAGACGTGCTTGTAGCAGAGCGGCGAGGGCGTTGGTAAGAGGAACGTGGTATATGTGAATGTCTGCTATTTACTATTCGTGCTATACTAGACGAGCGTCGTCTTCGAGATCTGCTACGGTTAGTTTGTCGTTTATGACGGCGGCGTTTATTACGCAAACTTGTCACAAACCGGCGTCTCCGAATGGGCAGATCATACCTAATTTTTCTGCGACTGCTGCGAGACTCTTTAGTTCGCCTGACGCTTCCGTGGACGACATGTTTCAGGTATGGGTGGAGACTATGTATGCATCCACAAAGTAGCAAAACAAGATAACAGGTGTAAGTATATACAAAAATGAGTGAGTGAATGTGTGTGTGTATGAAGGAAAAGGAAGAAAGTAAAAGGGGTCGGTGAAGGAGAGAGGAAGAGAAGAAAACAATAAAATTTATTATTATGCAATGAGTAGGTAGCTACGTGTAACTGAACGTTATCACCCAATTATTCTTAAATTATTGATTAGTTTATATAAGTTGTATTTGTATTGTTCTAATTATTAATTTTTTTTTGACGCTTATAACATAATGGAATTTAAGCAGCGTCAGCTGCGATCATAAATACATGAAATAACAAGAAACACACACACAACAAAACAAAGGGTATACAAATAAACCCCAGAAATGCCAGAACCCAATCATGTATTCAAGTAAATTTTTCTAATACTCTCGGCCGGGAATCGAACCCGGGCTCTCTTACACACGCACGCCACCAGACGTACTATGTGCGTAGTCTTTGTTATCATAAACGTAGAAAGCAAAGAAACCGATACAAGCCCGGTCGGTACCCTACCTACTTCCGGCGGCTGTTGGTAGGTACGCTTTGCGATGACCATATTTACCTCTTACAACTTTTGTTAGTGCACCCTCAGATGTACTATAAAAGTACATAATTACCACACCCGCCGTAAACATGTTTATAAAATAATAAGTGAGCTTATCAGTTCAGTGAGATGAAACGACCTGACACCAACTAAATCAGACACCTTTGTTTAGTTCTAGAGGTGACGTTACCTACGTTTGTTTATAACACCTACTGTAATGTGAGTATCACCATTGCTCGCCGCATTTAACTTTTAAGGCAAGTGACGTATAACCTACACACTTCGTTCTTAATTCTCGATACTAAGATTGTAAAATAATGTAATTGACATCTTTGTAAGTAAATATACAAACCGATTATGTACCTAGTGATTCACATTATAATAAAGAGGTTACATACCAGCAAATTTTCTCTAAGGTTTTTACCACTTCTGAAATATTAGGAACGCAGTATTCCCAGGGTTCCTGTTGTAAATTATACTCACGAAGACTAGTAAATATAAAGTTTATTCATAGACACATTACTATAGAATTAACAGAATATAAATTGTCACACAACTTCTCTATCTGACAGCTAGTCGACGACTGCCCGCACCAGAGGGGTAATCACGTAACGTTCCGAACGCGCGTGGGTACGATTTAACTGTCAATTTTCTATGTAAAAAGTGACATTTAGATCCACCCGACGTTCGTACAATGCGTCACGTGATCGACCTACTGGCCCGCGCTTTTATGAACGATACCCATATGACATTATACATTTTTATTAGTATTTGATGAATAGAACCAAAATTACAGAATGTATTAAATAGCTAACACAAGATTTGTCGACGCATGGGAAGAGGCGAGGAATGCAACAATCCCGACGTCTTTTATACAACGGACCCCTAATCCTCCATACCGAATTGGGAGTGTTGCCTGGCGCCACTGAGCCTCATTGAATTGCACGTTCAGAACAGTCTCCAGACATTGTTTAAGTACATTGTCATACGTCTCCATCTCCGGCCTAAACAACCAAGTAGGCGCAGTTCTTAGTGTGTACGTCACAAATGTTCCCAGGAGGACTTCAGAGCCGCTGTCTTAGCCAGGAGAACTGAACTTACACCATCAGGAAAAATTGGTGCTCCGAGAAGACAAAAGGACGACTTGTTTATGACTTTAATGTCTGGCAATAAAGCTTGGAAATTAGACAATGAATTTAACGAGGAGGAACTACAAGGATAAAGCTCACACTTTGCAGTATTTATTTCCAGGCCGATTGACCGCAGAGCTGGTAAGAGCCTACTGATATCATTGAGAACAACGTCAGAATCACCTCCTATGGTGCCATATCGTCTAAATACCAGACATTCAGAGGTGATTCTAGCGTTGTAATCAAGCTCTGCATGACTAGACTAAACCAGAGGGCCCAAAGGGTCGCCTTGTTGAGCACCGACCTGTGATGAAATGGTACAGTCATCGTAGAAGAAATTACTTGGAGCAGAATAACACTGAAAAAGAAATGCGTAGAGGGCGGGAGTGTGATCTTTCACTTGATTTAAAATTACGTCCCTTTCAACAGAGTTGAAGGCGTTTTTATGTCAAGTTTTGCGATTGCCTTGTCGCTATTATCGTGTGCTAACACAAAATATCTCGTTGCATGGATGGCCGCCTCGCAGCCAAGAGGCGTGCCAAAACCCACCTGACGTGGCTGAAGGAAGGCTGCCATCTCCTCTCGTACCGAACGGCATCCTAACTTAGCAACTAGTCGTCTTAATGCAGATCCAATCGCAATCGGTCTAATGCCCCCATCTATCTTTTGTAGAGCACACAGAGACGCACCGTAGAGGTAAGGGCAAACTTGAGGATTAAGCATACCACGTAAGAGAAATTGCAAAGCTTAGTCAATGATTCTAGTAATTTTAGTCCGTTATCACCGGCACTAGAAGTAGTCAGTTCTTTTAAATGCTGTGGGCGAGGTCGTAAATATTTAATTAAAATGCCGTTATTTCCTCTGATTTTTTGATTCAGGTAATAAGTCTCCAAATGTGTGTACTCAAGCATGTTTTCATTATAAAAATACTGATAGCATTTTTGCTTGCGGGTTAATTTTTTTTCCTAACTTCCGGTCCATAGAATTATTCATCTCAATAGTAAAAGTTTTTTAGAATAACATATAAAAGTCGTATACAAATAATTAGCCTGATATTGAATTATTTCCAAAAAAACCGTAACTCAGGGTATCTGTGAAGTTATGGAATGCGTTGCCGCCTCCTCTAAGGCAATGCAAGTCGCTGGCGTCGCTAAAAGCGAATTTGAATAAGTTGTAGCAGCTCACGGCTCTTAGGTAGGTGGGTAGGTATGTGCGGTTCTTATAATATACAGGGTATTTTGTAGCTGGGTGCAAACCTTTAAGGGGGAGATACACTAGACCATGTAGAACACATTCATCCAAAAATTATTATTTTTTAGCGATTTTTTGATTTTTAAGGGAACTTTTACGATTTTAGTAAGAAAAACCCAAAATTGGTCAATTAAATGCTAATAACTTCCAATCCAAACAGAAATCTCCGTTTTTTTTATTATTTTAGTAGTCTAATGTGTCCTTGATCGTACCAAAGTAGTTTGAAGCACCATTGTGTCCAAAAAAGTTATGTGCAAAGCAATTAAACTTTACAAAAATAAAAATAAAATCTTAGTTTTGATGTCATTTAAAAAAAAATACGCTAAAAAAATTTTTTTGGATGAATATGTTCAACATGGTCTACTGTATCTCCCCCTTAAAGGTTTGCACCCAGCTACAAGACACCCTGTATATTCATTTTAGGATTATTCATATTATCTTATCTTATCTAGGTGAGAGTCCTTTCGGATGCACTTCGACCCAGTGGGATCTTTTGTGCATTTGCCCTCTCCTTTATACCTGCTCCCAGGCTTGCTCCATCATTTCCACAAAACGGATAATGCAGTTCACCGGGAGCACCTTGAACTCCTTTGGTTGCGGATAGCCGTTACCAAAGTAATTCATTCTGTCTGGCAAGGGCATGACATTTTAGGGTTAATATATATAATATTTAATATATATTCATATTTATGTAGGTAGGTGTATTTATTTAATATATAGTTATTGGGGGATGAAGTTACTCGCGTCCGTAGGATTTACCACCTCTTCCTAGGCCCACCCTACACGTGTCCCCCGGGTGGTGCAAAACGAGTAACAATAACGCCGAGCATCGGGCGGCGGTTAACTAACCCGACCCGACAGGCCTAACAAGCCTTGTCAGTGCTAGTAGGAAATGACCAGCACAACCCGCAACCTCGTGGTCATGTCTTGCGAGATCGGTGGTCTCGGCTTTACCGCCTGGGCCAAGAGGAAGAAAACCTCTACAAAAACTACCCTAATCCAACGGTGGGAAACGCGCCAATTGGATGCATGACTGATAGGGTGATCAGTCTCTAGCGCCAACTTCTGCAGACCTGGCAAATGCAGTCGTACTTTGCCTTCTTAGGGAATGGCGTCACCCCTAAGTGACCTATATTTCGTCCTTACTCGTGGGAACAAAATGAATAGTTCAGAAAATAAAACAAATCAGCCCCAAACGGCCCCAACTCTTATACAGCAAACCCTACATAAGAGCCTGTTCATAAGAACGCGCTGCAACTCTGACGGATACATACCGAAAGAAAAATGGACATCAAAAACTACGTTTCAAACAAATGAAGACCGCCAGCAAAATAAGCACTCGTGGCAAAAAGACCGTATCCCGCCATCAAAAAGGAAGCGGACGGAAAATGGCCAATCGCAACAGGAAAATGTCAATAAAAAACCAAACACAACATCATTCGCAATCCCGACCCAAAATCAATTTGATGACTTAGACAAATTAGATGCTGAAGAAAAAAGCACAGCCAACAATGAACAGGAAAGGCCCCCTAAACCACAACCGATATTTGTTACCGGAGTTATTAATATCAACCCTTTAAAAGAAATCCTTCAAGGAATTGTTAAAAGTGATGAATATACCACGAACACACTAAAATCCGGACACATTGTAAAAGTTATGCCTACAAATATTGAAGCATACAAAGCCATACGAGAAAAATTTATTGCAGACAACATAAGTCATCATACATACAAACTGAAATGCGAGAGATCCTACAGAACAGTACTGCGTGGGCTTCATCAAACGGAGGACACCACCGAAATTATTGAACAGCTTAAACAACATGGCCATGATGTCCGGCAAATTGTAAACGCACTCCACAGAGCCACAAAAGAGCCTTTGCCACTCTTCTATGTGGACTTGGAACCCAAACACAACAACAAAGATATTTTTAATATAAAAGTGTTAAATCACTGCAAAGTCTCGTTTGAGGCCCCTTACAAGAAAAAAGAGGTACTACAGTGCAAAAGATGTCAAAGGTTCGGTCACTCTAAAAACCAGTGTAACAGGCCATATAGATGCGTTAAATGTGGCGCCGACCACCCTACCTCCAGTTGTACCAAAAGTAGAGACACCTATGCTACATGTGCTAACTGCCAGGAAAAACACCCAGCCAATTATAGAGGCTGCCATAAGTATAAGTAATACAAGGAACACATACTTAAACTCAAACCAAAAGAGACACTTGACAAGTTGAAACATCCCAGACCCCAGAAGGAAGATCAAACACAACCCATAAGATATAACCCATATAGACAACCTTCCCAGACTTTCGCTGACATAACAAAGGGTAAAAATAAAGACGAAAGCTCAACAAACGAAGATAACAACCTTGTAGGGGTACTAGACAAAATGTTAAACAAATTCCAAACTATCATGATCGACATGATGGACAGCATGATGAATCGTATGATTCAACTAGTTAGCAGCCTGTTAATGAAAAATGATCCGTAACCTAAGAATCATCACGTGGAATGCGAACGGGCTAACCGAAAGGAAACTGGAGCTAGAGACCTTTCTTCATACAGAAAAGATAGATATCGCATTAATATCAGAAACTAGATTCACAGCTAAAAGCCACATGTCAATTAAAAGTTACACCCTTTATACTACTAACCACCCATCCGGAAATGCACATGGAGGAACGGCAGTCTTAATTAAATCAAATATAAAGCACCACCCACTGGAAACAGATAATGCCGAAGAAATTCAAACAACACAGATAAAAGTACACGACGAAGGCGCTGGAATTACCCTTTCTGCAGTATACTGCCCCCCTAGATATACAATAACCAAAGAGCAATTCATAAGCTTCTTTTCGAAACTGGGTCACCGGTTCATAACTGGTGGAGATTGGAACGCAAAACACACTTACTGGGGCTCCAGACTCATAACCACTAGAGGTAGGCAGCTGTTTCAAGCCGTTGAGGCCCTTAACCTGGAATGTACGTCAACTGGAGAACCCACCTACTGGCCCACGGATAACCGAAAAATCCCAGACTTACTAGACTTCTTCATAAGTAGAAACGTTCCCAACGACCATATGCATGCAGAACCGATAATGGACTTATCCTCTGACCACACCCCAATTGTTCTCAATATCACCGAAAATGTTACCCTTACAGAAGTTACACCTAAATTATATAACAAAAATACAGACTGGAAGAATTATCAACTTCATATCGAAACAAATCTAAACCTACGAATCTCATTAAAAAACATCGAAGAAGTAGAACAAGCCATAGAAATGCTTAACATAACTATACATTCAGCAATCCAGGAATCTACTCCAGCCAGAAAAACGGGGATAGCGAAGGAACACGTGTACCCGGCGTATATCAGAAATAAAATTCAAGAACGAAGACAACTGCGAAGGGTATGGCATACAACTGGCTGCCCAGTCGACAAGGCAGCATTTAATAAATCCTCGCAAAAACTAAAAAACCTTACTAAGGATATGAAAGACAGAAACCTGCAGACTTACCTTGCGGCTCTGACACCGACTATAGACACAAATCATTCATTATGGAAAGCCACCAAGAACTTGAAAAAACCGAAATCTCAAGCAACACCTGTCAAAACACATACCGGAACCTGGGCCCGATCAGATTCAGAGAAAGCCGATGCCTATGCAGAACACTTAAAGAAAGTGTTCCAACCCTATCCTAGTATCAGTGAAGAACACGACAAAGAAATAAAAACGTATATGCACACAGCACTTCAAATGAGCATGCCGCTAAGGTGTGCCACGCCGAAAGAAATCTACAAAGAAATCCACAAATTACAGGATGGCAAAAGCCCGGGCTATGATTTAATAGATGCTACTTTACTAAAACACCTCCCTAAAAAGGGAATACTAATGATATCTACCATTTTTAACGCATGCCTTAGATTAAACCTGTACCCTAGTCAGTGGAAAATAGCACAGGTGGTGATGATACTAAAACCAGGTAAACCACCTCAGGAAGTTACATCATATAGACCTATAAGCCTTCTACCAGTAATTGGAAAAATGCTAGAAAAAATCATACTTAATAGAATGCGCGAACACCTCGCAGACATCATACCAACACATCAATTTGGATTCAGAGAAGGTCACGGAACCATCGAACAAGTGCACCGGCTGGTAGACATCATATCTAGAGCATTTGAATGCAAAAAATACTGCTCAGCTATATTCATAGACATTAGTCAAGCATTCGATAAAGTATGGCATGAAGGACTTCTTTATAAAATTAAACAAAAATTGCCACAGTCATTCTTTCTCATCTTAAAATCGTACCTTGAGAATAGATGTTACGAAGTAAAACATAATACTGAAACATCAAAAATGCACTGCATCAAATCAGGCGTGCCTCAGGGTAGCATCCTGGGCCCAGTGCTCTACCTCATCTACACCGCCGACTTACCAACCGGTAATAACACCATGACAGCAACATACGCAGACGACACGGCATTGCTCTCCGTTCACGAAGATCCCAGCATAGCCTCTCAAAACCTTCAAACGCACTTGCTGATAATCGAAAAATGGTTTGACAAATGGCGCATTAAAGCAAACAAGGATAAGTCAGTTCATGTTACATTCACGCTCCGGAGAAAAACCTGCCCCCCTATTAAGTTATATGAAGAAGAAGTCCCGCAAAGCGAGGACGCCAGGTACTTGGGCATGCACCTCGATCGCCGTCTCACATGGAGAAAGCACATATGGACAAAAAGAAAACAACTAGATTGCAAGCTCCGCAACATGTATTGGCTGACCGGCAGGAAATCACAGCTCTCAGATACCAGTAAAATGGCCATCTATAAAACTATACTGAAGCCTATATGGACGTACGGCATCCAGCTGTGGGGAACAGCGAGCCATAGTAATATCGAAATATTGGAGCGTTTTCAAAGCAAGGCAATGAGGACTATGCTCAAGATACCACCTTACATAAGTAACAAATATATCAACTTAGACCTCAATCTACAAACAGTAAAAGAAGAAATAGCAACATATAGTAAGAATTATCAAGCCAGACTGAATAATCACAGAAATGAATTAGCTGCGCAGCTGCAAGGAATTGGAAGCTTGCAATTCTCCCGACTAAAGAGGAATAGTGTAGTGGACCTGGCGAGGAGATTCGCAGACAAGGAATGAGGAAAGCATCATTGGATGGCTTCCCCATTAAAGAAATTATAACTGATGAAGGACATCAGACAGCAAAATGGATTATTGTTTTGTATAAAACAGATTGCCAAGCTTTGCAGGATACAAAAAAAAAAAAAAAAAAAAAAAAATATATAGTTATTGTTTATTTATTTTTTACTTAGAACACAAGCAGTCGTATAAACAAAAATATAAGGGTACCAAAAGACATTAAGCTAAAGACCTGAAGGTTCATTAATACATGAAAACTATGTTAACATAACAACCTAATCATAAAACATAGAAAAAACAAAGCTTAAAGGAAAAAAAAAATGTATAAACTTAACAAAATATATACTTACCGGTCCTCGACGCAGTATGACACATGCACAAGTTAAAGGCAATAAGTAGGTAGGTACAAGGAATTAAATGTCTACAACTTTAGATTTAGAATTTCAGGTGATGTGAATAATAACATTATACCTACAAGACAAGTTATTTGTTCGTTTCTTGTATTATTTTGCTAACTTAAGCATGTTGCACAGTAGGTATGTCTGCTATGTCACTTTTTCACTCAGCTTTTTTTTTTATTTTATTTTTTTTATACTACGACGGTGGCAAACAAGCTTACGGCCTACCTGATGTTAAGCCGGTACCGTCGCCTATGGACACTTGTGACTCCAGAAGAATCACAAGCGCGTTGCCGACCCTTTATTCACTTGAGGATTCGCTGTGTTGGCAGCTAGAGACATGCAGGTCCCTCACTCCCAACACAGCGCATCCTAGGGAGCTCTGGCGACCTTACTCACCACCAGGAACACAACACCACATACTTCATAGCTGCTCAAAGGTTAGCTGGAAGAGATCCCCTAAAGGGATAAGTTCGCCTTTGTACAATTTTTTTTCTCCTTCTGCTATGTACCTGCTTGTTTTTGTGCAATACAGTGTTTACTACTACTACTTCTATATACGCACACAAAGTAGCTCTAGTAGGTATAAGGTTTATCGATACATACCTACTTTCAATTTGTATGACAACGCGAACAGCGCCTCTGATGGTAATGGGAACTACGCGTTGCCATACAAATAGAAACTAAACACAAACGCGTTCGAAAACGTATTCTATTTTTCAATCATATAATCCATTCGCTAGCTCGTGTTTCAATTCCACACCCGCGGTTAAAAAAAAATTCAGCAAACATCCCTGATGCGCCACAGAAGCGGGGCAGCCCCACCATCACTCGGAACGCATTGTTATACTGGACCCGAAGGGCCCCATAGGCCCGCTGCGTGTAGTTTGCCCATACGCTGCACTTGTACAGGGAAGTGCAATATGCTCTAAAAAGAGTTTCACCTCCCTAGTACAGCGCGCAAATTTACGTGCAACGTGCAATCATGTTTGCCCTCACCGACAGGGCCCTCCGTTCGCGTTCGATATCCATGTTGTCTTTTAGGTCTGAAGTGACAACATGGCCTAAATATTTAAAAGTTCCCACCCTTTCCAGTGGGCTACCATTCAAATTGATGGGGGGTACCCTGTGTATGCGATAACCAGTAGGTTCAAACACCATGTATTTAGTTTTACCTACATACAATGTAGGTAAAACTAAATACAGCTCCTGTTGGATAGCGTAGGCCTCACAAATACCTAAAAGTTTTCGCAAACCACAAGCCGATGCGCTCAACAAAACCATATCGTCTGCGTAACTCAAATTATTCAAACAATTCTTGCTGAGCGCCTCGAGAAGCTCATTTAGGTAAAGGTTAAAAAGTGAGGGCGAGGTCAAACCCCCCTGTCTCACCCCACACTCCAACCTGTACGGTCCGATAAAGTACCTGCCCATCGAACACTATTGATCTGATTTCCATACCAATACCTCAGAATTTGTATGGTCTCCTTAGGTAGTTTAATAGCTCCTAGTATTTTCCCATAGGATATTGTAGGAAACCAGATCAAAAGCCTTACTCAGGTCTAGGAAGCACGCATTTAAATGGGCGTCTTTCTATTTAAATAATATTTGACAGTGTGCTTAAGGCACAGTATTGCACTCTCTGTTGATAACCCTGGTCGAATACCAAATTGGTTAGGGTTAAGACTCACGCACTTATTTAACTATTTAACGACACTGTTAGATTTAACCAAATGTATTTTCTTTTATATATGTAATAAATAAAAAAAAATAAAAAAAACTGTACATTAAGGGTAATACTGTGGCACAGTCCATGGACTATAATAACCTGCACAGTCTTTAATTTTCACCGAACCGACTTCATCGCCAGTGTCACCAATAAATGAATCAGGTTGCATTATCCTGTGTAGATCATAATATACGGTAGAGCGGGAATCGGGATAGCATGATTCATTGTTTGCGAGTTTGAGCAGTTTTGTGAGAGAGGACTTATTTGAGTAAGTACATTCAGCATCAAATAGATAGTAGATAATTTACTTTCAAAACAAAGTTTTAACAGACTTCAATTCAGTACTCCGCCAAGCCACATTAACATTTCCAAATTTTTTTCCAATTTACCACATGAACTGATTTTCGAGAACAAAAGCGTTGATTTTTAGACCAATAAACCAAATCGCTGTATGTGGGCCGATAATATTTGAGGACTTCCGTCGATTCCTCAAGGATCTCAGAATTACCTTTGGCACTTCATTGTTTGCTATTTCAACGGAATAATATCAGAATCTGTGACGTACTTATATAGTTTGAAGTACATCATTGAGAAGTTCCAAAAGCCATCTGTGGTCTTCATCATCACTTCCACTTCACCAAATGTATGATTTCCGGGTGTAAATACACGAGTTATAAGAAAATACCGAAATTACTACACGCGTGCCTAATATATTTGAGGAGTTCCCTCAATTCCTCATGGTTCCCATCATCCAACTGGGGTTTTGGAAACAATGGGACCAATCTGAAAGCATATACTTTCAGTTAAAAAAAGAATTGTACGAATCGGTTCATAAATGACGGAGTTCTGAGGTAACAAACATTAAAAAAAAAAAAAAAACACCTGAATTGAGAACCTCCTCCTTTTTTTTAAGTCGGTTAAAAATATCATAGTAGCCAAATACATCGTAACACTTCTTTATTCTTACTGACCCGTAAGGATTTGTTACAATATAATATATTTGACCAGTTTGGTTGCTACAATCTATTTCATGTTGACTGTACTATTTCTTATTATATGTAGTGACGTAGCTGATGAGACAACGATGTTGATAAATAAAAGAAAAAATACATGAGTCCATTTATTTACAAACATCTTTAAGCATTATGAAATTAACAACATTTGGCTGTAATCAAAATAGTATAAAGGTACCTAGGGGCCCATTTCTCAAGTTCATGTTAGAAAGATACATCCGCTTGTATTACAGGGTACAAGCTTTCTTATATTTAATTCATTCTGTATACATATATGTGTTCTCAGTTTTTTTTTTAGGTAATTAGAACCGTATTTTGGTGGAATTGTATTTTTTTACTGAAGGGATAAATAAGAGCGTACCTACTCCATAAGAGGTTGATAAACTGGTTGAATTGAAAAGCCATTGGTTCCGGTTGGTTAAGAACCCGTTCTGCCGAAACCTTGCTTAATTAATTATAGACTTTGAGTTTTCCATCATTTTAAAGCAAATCAATAAACACCAATTTAAAAAAAAGGTTGCTGGATAGAATTCAGCTTGAACCAATAAATTCTTCTTTATCAGTTTCTGTGTCCTATTTCACGAAGCTAGAACGTATAATTTTAAAAGTGCTGGCAACACAGGCACTTGGTCAATAAGCCGCGTACAGACGTCCGAGTGCGGCGGAATGCCGACAAAGGTAAAACGGAATCTGGCAACACAATACATGTCAATTGGCCTTCGTTATTAGTCAAGCGCCTGTATAGGCGCGTCCACTCATCCAGACGATCAAAATGCAGTCCGCCGCGCGTAATTCCGGCCCGTCTGGATAAGTGCCGGATACACAGCGTCCGGAAAAACCAAGGTCACTCCGTACCAGAGACGCTACCACGAAAATCGAAACTCGAAGTTCGTCTACACATGCATCCCTGTTAAGGATGACTCAGGTGTCCGGCCCGGGCCGTTTTCTAGGAAAAACGACGGTGTTTTTGCGCGGCCGAGCGACGGACAAGGCTCGGAAATGGCTCGGTGTCGGCACGGCCCGGCCTTAGCTCGGCCGGGCTTGGGTATGGCTCGGCCGCGCAAAAACGCCGTCGTTTTTCTTAGAAAACGGCCCGGGCCGGACACGGCCCGTTCTAGCGTGAGTCATCCTTTACTCGAGTATCGAGTAACCTAAGTGAAATACAGATGGAGATATCCGAACTTTGAATTTCGAAGTTGGTGGTTATAGCTCTGTTAAAGGCTGCATCACAATGACGCTGCCTGCGGTGGCGGTCTTCAGAAAACTTGAAATATGATTAATATTAATGTGAACATTACCGGAATAGTACGAGACCTCTACCTAGAGTATTTTTTTAACTTCGAAATAATTTGTTAATTTAACTTGTAATTAAATACTTCTGTGTTTAATTCTTGCAAATAAAAAAAATATATTGAAATTTGTTCACTTGACTATCTATGATAAAACCGGCCAAGTGCGAGTTGGACTCGCGCACGAAGGGTTCCGTACCATTATCTATAAAAACGGCAAAAAAATCACGTTTGTTGTGTGGGAGCCCCCCTTAAAAAATATTTTATTTTGTTTTTAGTATTTGTTGTTATAGCGGCAACAGAAATACATAATCTGTGAAAATTTCAACTCTCTAGCTATCACGGTTCTTGAGATACAGCCTGGTGACAGACAGACGGACGGACGGACGGACAGCGAAGTCTTAGTAATAGGGTCCCGTTTTACTCTTTGAGTACGGAACCCTAAAAACCAACATAACAGGTTACATTATTAGTAATGTCTAATGTAGCCTTAACGCAATTACTTACACGTTAGATGTCGCTGCTAGTAAGACTCGGACAGTATTGCTAAGATTTTTTCAAAATAAAGCGGGGTCATGAATGTATAGTGTATGAAAGTTAGTTCGGAACCCTCGGTGCGCGAGACAGACTCGCGCATGACCGTTTTTTTTTCTCTCTCGCCCTGCTCTGGTAAATACTCGGAACACCTTCTTTTCGCAACTAACGTTTGGCAAACTGATTCATTTCGCAATTTTCATTTCCCAAACTCTGAAACTGTAAATATTTCAGGATTTATTCCAGGGCCATCGTGTAGAACCCTATAGGTTAGGTTAGGTTAGTATATAAAAATCCTGAAATATTGAACAGTTTCAGAAATATTAAGAGGTTGGGAAATGAAAAGATGCGAAATGAATCAGGTTGCCAAACGTAAGTTGCGAAACATTAGTGAACCTAAATACTCACCATAAGCATAACAACTCTAGTCTGCGACTATGATGGCTAATTGTTAGTTTGTTACACTAGAACTTTGCAGATCGGCCCTGGCAATGTCAGATTTCTACATCACGGGGTACGACGCGTATTCCCTGATACCGCAATAATCGGTCGCCACTTTGCCGTACCCGCCATTGCTCCAGGTCGTACCCCAGCTGTTCTTGATGATGAAGTGGGTTTTGCCAGCCGTGTCCGTGCCCCAGCCGACGGCGAGGACTGCGTGGCGTTCTGTAGAGCTGCGAAGAAAATGAGTTTATTCCAAATGGTCAGTTCTGGTACAGTCAGTGTATACACTTTTGGTGGTTCTAGGACCTTATGTCTAAGCGATAATGTCAGCACAAGCTTTAGTTGCCAACTGTGCTTTTTTGCACAGTCATCTTATACATATAATAAAGCTGAAGAGGGTCGAAAGTCTGTACATGGAAGATATTCGAAAAAAAATTGGCTAGGGATACTTAAAGTCGATAACAGAACACGTTCCAACAGTTTTTAGAATTTTTGTCTGTTTGTCTGTTTATCTTTTTATCTGTTTGTCTGTTTATGTGACCGCGCATCACGTGAAAACGGCTGAACCGATTAAGATGAAATTAGGTATAGAGATAGTTTGAGTCCTGGGGAAGGACTTAGGGTAGTTTTTATCCTGGAAATCAACCCCTAAGGGGATGAAATGGGGGGTGGAAATTTGTATGGAGCTACTTAAACCGCTGCACCGATTTGAATGAAATTTGGTATATAATTAGTTTGAGTCCCGGGGAAGGTCAAAGGATAGTTTTTATCCCGAAAATTTTCCCTTTAGTGGGTAAAATGGGGGGGTGAAAATTTGGATGTAATCCATTTTGATAAAATTTCGTTTAGAGGTAGTTTAAGTTCTGGGGAAGGACATTGGATAGTTTTTATTCTGGAAATCTTCCCCTAAGAGGGTGAAATGGGGGGTGAAAATTTGGATGGACTCCGTTTAGACCAAATTTGGTATAGATATAGTTTGAGTCCCGGAGAATGACAATAGATAGTTTGAATACCGAAATTCACCCCCCAAGGGGATGAAATAGGGATGAAAATGTGGATAAATCCCATTTAGTTAAAATTTGGTATAGAGATAGAAGGAGTCGCAGGGAAGGACAATGCATAGTTTTTATCTTGAAAAATCATCTCCTGAGGGGGTGAAATGAGGGGTGAAAAATTGGATAGAACCGATTTAGATGAAATTTGGTATGGAGATAGTTAAGAGTCCTGGGGAAGGACTTAAAATAATTATTAGTCCAGAAATCATCTCCTAAGGGGGTCAAATGGGGTATGAAAATTTGGATGGAACCTATTTACGGTATAGCGAGTTGGAGTCTTAGGGAAGGACTTACGATAGTTTACTCCCGAAAATCATCCCCTATGGGAGTGTAATTGGGGGTTAAAATTTGTATGTGACCCATTTTGATGAAATTTGGTTGAACGATAGTTTGAGTCCCGGAGTATGACAACGGATAGTTTTAATTCCAAAAATCATCCCCTCAGGGATGAAATAGGGGGTGAAAATTTGGATAAAACCCATTTAGATGAAATTTGGTAAAGATATAGAAGGAGTCCTAGGGAAGGATAATGCATAGTTTTTATCCCGAAAAATCATTTCCTGAGGTGGTGAAATGAGGGTTGAAAATTTCGATAGAACCCATTCAGATGAAATTTGGTATAGAGAGAGGTCTCAGTCCAAGGAAAGAACATAGAATATTTTTTATTCCGGAACACATGAAATGAGGAAATAAGGGGATCACATAAGGGGGTGTAAAATGGTGGATGAAAATTTGGATTGAACCCATTTACGGTATAACGATAGTTAAGGAAGGACATAGGATAGTTTTATCCCGAAAATCATTCCCTAAGAGGGTGTAATTGGGGGTGGAAATTGGTTTGTAACACATTTTGATAAGATTTGGTTGAAAGATAGTTTGAGTCCTGGAAAAGGACAAATGATAGTTTCTATTCCGGAAATCATCCCCTAAGGGGGTGAAATGGGGGTGAAATTTTGGATGTAGCCCATTTAGATGAAATTTGGTATAGAGATAGCTTGAGTCCTGGAGCATTCTCCATGATTTTCGGGATAAAAACTATCCGTTGTTATGACAAAATCATCCTTTAAGGAGGTGAAATAGCGGGTGAAAAATTGGATGGAACCCATTTACGGTATAAGCGGTAGTTGGGAGTCCTGGGGAATAGGAACATTATATAGGTAAATATATGTATGTGACGTTCCAAGGGTAAAGGTACCTTATGGCGGTAGTTTTGAAGATGTTTTCTAAAACGTGGTAAAAATACGTTTTATTATGGCTATTTTGAAAACTATTAGATTTTAGATTATTTTTAATATAAAATATTTAATTTACAAGTCAGTTAATTTAATCCTACGGTTTAGTAGAAAAGGTCCTTACGGCCGTGTGATATGAAAATATGCAAAATAATAATGAAAAAAAATCTTCATGCATCTATTATGGTGAGGCGGGTCATAGAAACCAAGTTTGCGGCGGAGTCTATTTTGTAAAAAAAGGCGTTCGGAGTAAGCTAATCTATAAAATCATGCAACTCAGCATAATGACATTAATGACCCTTTCCTTCATACAATCCATACTAATATTACAAATGCGAAAGTAACTCTGTCTGTCTGTTAACTTTTCTTCCTTAATTTGGTTGAAATGAAATTTGGTGTAGAGACACTTTGAATTCCGGGGCCTTCCCAAAGAATCCTTACTAAAGATAGTTTTTATCTGGAAATTCATCACCTAAGGGGGTGAAAAGGGGGGAGAAAGTTACGATATAAACGAGTTCCGCGCGGACGAAGTCGCGGGCAAAAGCTAGTCATCTATATACTTGTTAATAGGGCGTTAATGTGCTCACTAGCGCCACCGGTAAATTATTATATATTTTATAGTATTTAAATTTTACGATAGATATTCAAAAAAGGAGGCCGCTATGCACTGTATTTCGTGTTTATAGTAGTTTATGCAATCGTTATATAATGTATGCTTTTTAAGTCGAGTACCACGTTTGGGCCACGAAGCTTGCTGAGTGGCCTAATTAAGGTACGACACTTAAAGAGCTAATTATATAACTATTGTATACAATACTTTTTCTACGAGTCATCGGAAATAATAATTTATTAAACAAACTTGGTATCTATTGAAAGTCGTCCTGCTGAATTGAAGCGCAGCAGCTTAGTATCTTTGCGCGTTGATGTCTTCACAGTTATCTTATACAGCTCCTGGATTCATAAGATGACTGCTGGCGGTTATCTTATGAAACCATATGAGCTCCGTCACCAGCTGGTAGAGCTCCAGGATTAAAAAGTATGTGATCTTAGTTTCGTGTACGAAATCTTAATTCAAAGATTAAAGTCGACGAGTAGAAAAAGTATCTTTTTAATACATCATAATAGTTTTTACGTTGCTGTATTCGTCAATCTATGGGTCCTAAGTTAAAACGGCCTTCTTTTGAGTTCGTAGATCGACGAATCCAGCAACATGCGTCCTTTCTCAGACTAAGGCACGGTGGTCCTAAATTGCCAGTTTAGGACCACCGCATTAGACGAAATACTCGTGCGCGTTGGGCCTATCTTTACTTTTTAAATCTATGCCGAGAACGAAGATTAACTGAATTTTATTCAAAATAGTTGATGATCGTTTATGAATAAAGGCACAAGTGTGTGTAAGCTTTTGTTGTTACTCTCACTTACCATTTAGTATCATCAATGACCTTGTCCTTTGCAAGCGAAATGAAACTATCTGATTTTGCTCGGAGAACCACGACGGTCGGGGCTCGGTTGTGGATCGCCACCTGAACAACAACATCATCATCATCCAACAACAACCATTCCTATCCCATCATCATATTAGCCAAAAGACGTCCCCTGCTGGACATAAGCCTGGTCATCCCCACCCACCCTAATCTCATCATAATATGTAGTTTCTTGTACAAATCACCAACAACTTTCTGCCGTCAAAATAAATGTTAATGTTATGTTAAGGATACAAGCTTATAGCAAGCTCAATACCATCAAAAACATAAATGCCATACCCTGTGAGGGTGCCATGTGATTCTCTACAATACAACTGTATATTATATGTACCATGGTTCGCAATAAATAAATAAAAGAAAATGTGAAAATGGGAGCCCAGTTCAACATAAGAATAGGTATGCCTAGTTGTCGACTTGGCCGATAAAAGGTGCCAAGTTCTGTAGATAATCCTTAACAGTTAAATTATTACAACACAAAGCAGATAACTTGGAATACTTAAATGTAGCCCAAGATTTGACTTGGCTAGTTTTCACATACAAGTAGGTTAATCCACTTTTGTATGACCGGCGAGTCGTGTCACAAAAAAAAAACCGCCCCCTCCCCCTAATGAGTGAGTTTAACTTACTGGTCAAAAGGCCACTTAAACACGTAACTACATATCTAAGTCAAATGGTCAGTTGTCATTGGCCACGCGCCTACGTGATGCCTGTTTAAGAGGGCGTGCATGTGCTCACTAGCGCCACCGGTAAATATAACTGTGATTATTTAAATTTCACGATAGATATTTAAAAACCGGCCAAGTGCGAGTTGGACTCGCGCACGAAGGGTTCCGTACCATTATCTATAAAAACGGCAAAAAAATCACGTTTGTTGTATGGGAGCAGCCCTTAAAATTTTTTTTTTTTCATATTTGTTGTTATAGCAGCAACAGAAATACATAATCTGTGAAAATTTCAACTCTCTAGCTATCACGGTTCTTGAGATACAGCCTGGTGACAGATTATCTATAAAAACGGCAAAAAAATCACGTTTTTTGTATGGGAGCCCCCCCAAAAAAAAAATTATTTTGTTTTTAGTATTTATTAATATAGCGGCAGCAGAAATACATAATCTGTGAAAATTTCAACTAAATAGCTATCGCGGTTCTTGAGATACAGCCTGGTGACGGACAGACGGACGGACGGACAGCGAAGTCTTAGTAATAGGGTCCCGTTTTACTCTTTGAGTACGGAACCCTAAAAAGGAGGCCGCTATACACTGTATTTCGTATTTAAGTATCTTGGGAATAAAGTAGGTACATCAAATCATAATAGTTTTTACGGTGCTGGATTCGTCAATCTATGCGTCCAAAGTTAAAACGGCCGTTTTTCTTTTGAGTTCATAGGTAGATCGACGAATCCAGCAACATAAAAACTAAAGTAAGCACCAGTTGAAAACGAAAAAAATGTAAACAATGTATTGAATTTGACATTTAATATGTCAATTGTTTGTTTACATTTGTTTCGTTTTCAACTGATGCTTACTTTAGTTTGATGTATTCACAAGGCACGGTAAATACGAAATATAGTGTATATCCGCCTCCTTTTTTAAATATCTACCGTTAAATTTAAATAATCACAATTATTTACCAGCGGCGCTAGGTCACATGAACGCCCTCTTAAGTCGACTTGTAAAATTGTAACTCGTAGCTTTGTGCATCGGGCCATAGGAGTTATAGCACCAATTAAGAGTTGTATCCAGTTACCAAAGCTAAATACATAATACATAATGTGTTTTCTAACGTAAGTACCTTTAAAGCGTCTTCGGAAGCACTGACGGTATGGAAGTCGCTTATGCGCGTCACCATTTTCATGGCACTGTTTTTGCACGGCTGTACCTGAATAAAGATAAAATAATATTACATTACTGCAGAGGCCTGCCAAGTAGATATATGTATGTATAGACGTGAATGTGATTTTAAAGTGACATGCAATGAAATTAAAAAGGACTCCAAACTTTTTTCAATAGCTGAACGCCGTGACGTCTCATTTTACTCGTCTCGCCGAGGATGAGACGAGATACATCGAAGCCTATTATAAAGAACACAACGTCAATATTTCATTGCATGCTTGAAGAAAAAAACTATTTAAATATAGGTACACAACATTCGTATAGATGGCGCTGAAGTTGTGAACCCTTAAAATAGACAGCTTAGGTACCAGGTACGGGTACAAATATCGATGCACGAAGTACAAGGATGTCAAGGATTAAATGAGCGTGTTCACATTTAACGGCGTAAGTATGATCTGACAACGATATATATCGGAGGAAATGAAGGGTATGGAAAACAACAACCGGAACCACTTTACCTGCGCTTTATATACGTTTTCCTCCCAAGGTGGCAACCCATTCTCTTTGACATAGCGAAATGCGTTATCGGGCCATCCTCCATTGCAGGTTACTTCGTACCTGCATACCAAAATTGTTTCAGTTACTTATTAATGCTTCTGAGGTTATGTAAATGAGTATGTTTCTGTAGTGCCTATGAGGCCCGGATTGGTGCAAACCTTTTTTTCTTTATCTGAGGTCTCGGACACCTAGACCCAAAGCACCATCCACGGAAGACTCGACCCAAGCTCTCCTATAAGATGAACACTTGCAATGACCAGTGCAGCTAGCACGATAGGTGTTGTTATGGTCACGTCAAATTAGCCCAAAACGTCACGTAAATCATATGCTGCCAGTTTATAGGTACTTATGCAATGCTCTTAAGGCGCTGTCAACACCAAAAACGCGCACACTGTCTATTTGTATCGGAGTAAACGAGAGCGAGTGTTACTTGAGCGGCCAGGGGGCCGATTTTTGACTTTCGAGCTCTCGAAAATTAAATAAAGATAAATACGATTTTAGTGACAAAATTGCAGGCACTCACTTTCTACCGATAGAATTGAATACGAGTGGTCAATACCACTCGCTTTTCAATTTTCTATCGCTATTTCAAAAGAGCATTTCGTATTTTTTGTCAGTTTTCGAGTGAAAAATTCGAGCCCTCGAAAGTCAAAAATCGGTCCCCAGGTTTTAGACGAAAATAATGAATAAATATTGAAATGAAAAAAAGTGTGGATTAGGTATGAATATGTGGACTTCATGTTTTTAATTACAGACCCATACGTCAAAAAAAATAAGGACATAGAACCGTTTAAGATGATTTTAAGACCAATCTTTGCAATTATCTTCTATTGAGCCGATTTCATCCAATTATGTTTCGAGTCCGTCTACGGTCTTGGAAATTTGATGAATATTAACTCATATTCGTTTGATGTGCTAGGTAGAACAAATAGTTTTTTTTCTTATACAACTGCTTAAATAATATCAATTTCAACATTTGGTCTTGTCAGCCTCTTAACAGAATAAAGAATAATCATATGCGTCGAGCGGAGCTGTGTGAACAGCAAGACGGTTCATTTTGAACATTTATTAAATTATGTTTACAAATTGCAGTTGCTTGTACTGTTTTTTATTTTATTTATTAAATTGTACAGTTGAAAAACAAATCGTTTTACTTACTTTTTAGATTAATCACATATCAATTATTTTCATATTCAAGTCATTAGCACCGCAACATTGATATGATTACGACTACTCAGAAGTGTTTATTGACTTATTAAGATCCGTCAAATTTCCCGCTATATCGATGTCACTTGACGTATCGTAGTTAGTTATAGGATGACCATGTATTTAGTGGCTATTATTTTTAATTATGTTTTGCCTTTGAATTAATTAAACAGTGAGGTAATTGGTTGAGACCTAGCCTAATAAGTTTAATTTGGGCTAGATATTAATATTTGTCTACTCCTGATCATCTATTAAAAATCATCGTGTATATAATATATACCTACATACTTATTAGTTACCGGTGAAGAAACCACCCACAAGGTGGACTGATGACCTGGTAAAGGTAGCGGGAGTCTGCTGAATCTGGGTGGCGCAGAACTCGTCATTGTGGCACTCTTTGCTATGGACGTCTTTCGGTTCATTATTATAATTATTATTAAAAACATGTTAACACAACATTACAGTTCTAAAAACAATGCGTCATGAAAACGATACTAAACTATACAACAAAACAAACAAAACACATATAATTACATTGGTACAGTTGATTGCCTGTCATCCATCTCCTCACAGAAGCTCAGACATTCACCGCACACATACATCCATCGCCACGCAAGTAAGTCACACTTCGGTGCTGATGCCAAGTGCGCTTTGAGATGTGAGAGAGCACGGATCAGCGGCGAGTTCCTGCGTGACACAGTGCGCGCTGTCGGCACCGCCAACAAATCGCGTCGCCGTGGCCTAAGGGTTATCTTTGGGATATCCGGAGTATAGAGTCGCACGAGGCGACTCACTAGCTCCGGACAATCTGACTCACCGCGTATGATCTGACACGCAGTCACCAACAAATTATAATTACGCCTTACCTCCAACGAATTATAACCTAGGGTTCCTAACAGGAATTTGGTGGGATACATGAATGGATAGTTCCCAAAAACTTTCCTATATAAAAACCGTAGGAACGTTTTCTGAACCTTCTCCAGTAATAGGGCGTAAGTTGATTCATAAGGGTGCCATATGATTGACGAAGCTTCCAGCTTGCTTCTAACGAGTGCGTTATAAACTAGCCTGATGGCCACGGGATCATAAAAGTCACGAAGGTTGCGAATCACAAAGCCTAATCTTCGATAGCAGCTTTTAGAAAGTGATAATATGTATATACCACGCCAATATCCTTAACGCTGGAGACACGGTTGATAGGCTCTACTCCAAGCATGTATTGAGCATGTATCGGGGTACGTGCACGGCAGAAGGTGCAGCAGACACAACACTTGGCAGAGTTGAACAGAAGTTTGTTATCCATACTCCACCGGAAGACCAAGTTGATATCCTTTAGCAATGACTCACAAGCAGTTAATTGTTCCACACCGTAAACTAATTTTAAATCATCGGCATAAAGGAGACATTGGGATGACTTAATAACCGTTGTGAGGTCATTTATCATTATTCCGAACAGGAAAGGTCCCAATATGGATCCCTGAATGACACCAGATCGGGTATGATATGGAGCCGAGACAAAGCATCCATGGCGAACATATTGCTGCCGATCACGCAGATAACTAGCGAAGAAAGACCGTATCTTCGGAGAGAAACCAATTTGGTTCATTTTATTCAGCAACACATCGTTATCCACGCGATCGAAAGCCTTCCTGAAGTCGAAATAAAGGACATCAACCTGGATGCCTCTATCAAGATGCTCAGAAATATTGTCAACCAGGAGCAGAAGATTTGTGTTTACAGAGCGGTTATGTCTGAAGCCATGTTGTGCATCATTCAAGTAAGGTTTAACCTGTGCTGATAAGGTCTGGTGCAGTATGGATTCAAACAGCTTAGCCAACGTGGGAAGAACAGCTATAGGTCTGTAATTGTCTACAATTGTGGCGTCGCCCCCCTTCGGGACCGGTCTCACCCTCGAAACCTTTATCTATATATATCTATATATATCTCGAATATATTGTAACGGGAGTTTCAGATGATCCTTGCAACCCTTTACAATATAGGATGGCAAGTTATCTGGTCCAACAGAACAACTGGATTTGAGCCGTTTTATCCCCTTCTCAACCTCCTCTATTGATATTGAGGCAACGTGTATGTTGGCACTAAGACTTTGATCCCCGGTCGCAAGTACATTCGGGTCCAGGATCGGGATATCCAACAAGAATACGCTCGAGAAGTAGGTAGCAAACGCGCTGGCCACCTCACTTCCAGCAAACTGTTTCCCGTTGAACTTAACGCTAGGCAAACCCACCCTTTGACTTCAGGCTATCGAGGTGCTGCCAGAACGTGCGAGGATTATCTTTTACCCTACTCTGGATACGATCAAGGTAAACTTCGTACGCGGACGCTATACGTTGCTTCACTTCAGACCTGAGGGGTAATCACGTAACGTTCCGAACGCGCGTCGGTACATTTTAACTGTCAATTTTCCATATAAAAAGTGACATTTAGACCTACCCGACGTTCGTACAATGCGTTACGTGATCGACCTACTGAGTTTCGTAAACTTCTTATAGACATCTTTATTTTTTGTGGATTTCCATTCTCGATGTATTTTACCTTTTTTCTTTAGGTCACTTATCAGGTCTGGAGTAAACCAAACGGGATAACATCTACTAGCCTTCCTTGAACGAGTCCTTTTCGGTATACACCGGTCAAAAATTCCATATAATATTGAATACAAGATATTTACGGCATTGTCTACATCCACAGTACTAAGAACCTCCTGCCAGCTTACATCCGAGATAAATTTGTACAAAAGTTCATAATTGCCTTTAGAAAAGTTCCAGTCCTGCCGCATGTCTATATTGCTAGGAGCCAGTACTTCTGATGGAGGTCGATGCGCAAAACATCCCGCAGGAACCGACATCTCCAAAGGAGGATGATAAGCATCTGATCTCGGTACCAGCCCTCCGCCCCCAATCTCTAACACAGTAGTATTAGAGATGCGCTCCTACACCAGCACAACATCTAATTTTCCTCCATGTGCATTCATCACCTCATTTCTCTCTTTTAAGCCACATATGGTACAAAAATAACAATAATTGTTCAGAAACGTTCAAAAATCTAATGTTTTTGATCCTCATTCTTGCCTATGTAATAATTATAATTTATATGCACATTTTTTATATAAAATGTTCATTATATGTTTAATACAAATTTAATAATATCGGTCAAATATTGTGTATAGACAATACATTTTTCATATGGCAATGTTTGGAATGAAGAAGGTAGACAAGAAAAACTATACACACAACTTACCCTTCCAACGACTAAAACACATGTCACGTTTCTGTAATTCTCCACTTCGGATTAAAACCAGCAATTATACAGTCCACTTTTTTATTTAACATCCTACGGACCTGCGAAGATTTTACAATAATAACATAAAATACTTTGAGATTTATAAGCTCGGTTCAAATTTAAATCACCGAACACAAGCACTACACCTTTAACGTGTCAATTACTGACTCCAGTTTCTGGAACCATCTCATATAAGTTTCATCGGTAGCATTAGGAGGGACGTATACTACGCATATATAGCCAGTGACTTGATCCACGACAAATGACGCCCATAAGTCTTCGCCGTTTGCCGTTTCTAACTGTTGACACCGCCGCAGCACAACACCCGGGCGGGCCGCAAGCAGCACGCCGCCGCCACGCGCGCCAGTGGCGCGGTCCCGGCGCAGCACACTCCATCCACCGCAAGCAAGCTCAGCGTCATTTACGGCATCAGTTAAAAAAGTCTCCGTCGTGCCACAATGTCGCATTCGAGAGACAGAAGGTTTTGTCTAAAATGGCTAAGCTTCGTGTTGAGACCCCTCACGTTTTGATAGACGATGTCCATGGTCGCTTCCACCTTCTGTTTGACGTCCGGAGTTTCTTGAGACCGCGTTGCTATGTGATCTTCGAAAAAACCGCGGCTTAACACGAGCGTTTCTTTTCGAACAACTCCCGTGGAACGCCTATTTTAAAGGATTTATAATGACCTTTAGGTCTAAGCTCCTCCACAGTGAAAGATTTTTCGGGGCACATCCCCTGTAAGTATGAACGTTTGTCATCTGCGCCTGACGCCATATTCCAGAGGTGTATAAACCTGTCTTGCTCGACAGCCTTTAAGGACGTAATTCCTGTCCAAACTCGACGGCCCCGGTTGGAATCCGAGAGACACTTGCAAAAAGTTGACGTCCCTTTCTAGGACCGCCCACTAGGCGGAGCCCACCCGTAACAGACCCACAAGAGGAACAAGAAATCTAAATTACGCTGTTCAGCCAATTACAATTTAAGTAAGCAAATAAATGTGCACAGAAAATACACTGCAAGAAAACACGTCCGCGCCATGTGACCGCAGGCGGCAACTTCATATGATGATGATGATGATGATGTTTTTCTCAGCATCATCATCATTCGCTTGCTGCTATCCCATTTGAAGTTATAATATGGAGCTAGTAAAAAAGCGGCAAATCTTACGTATCTCCGCAATCGATCATGGTCTGAGCACTCAGTGACACATTCTGCTTGGTTTTCTTGAAGAACGCACCCTCCGTGGCGCCCGCCACGGCGAAGGCCCAACACGACATGCATTTCGATGTCTGGTCTGCAAAAATAATATATAACAAGGTGAATCTAAATCGGTTATATTTAAGAGGAAATCAGAAACTGTAAGATTAGAGTTTGTGACTAGAAAGTAGGTACATAGATAAGTAGGTAGGTAGGTAGTAAGGTAAAAGTACCCTTCACCGGATCTGCCGTATCACCGAATTTACCCTATTTTAAGCTGTAAGTCGAGTAGTACCTACAGCTAATACGACGTTGTGATTTTTTTCCCTACTAGCTAGATTCCACTACGCGGAAGAAACGGCCATTTTGGATCTCAATGGGGCCGCGATAATTAATCGAGCCAGTCGATCGCCGTTTTGTATGGGATTCCTTACGAAAATCGGTAAGAAATTGAGTGAACTTCTTAAGGTCATAAAACCATTTAGAGGCCAATTTATGAATAAAAATTGGGTTTTGCGGAGTCATTATTTAATTGGTTTTTGTTATTTGTAAAAACAAGTTCATTTAGTGCAGTTATATTTGAAGAATTTAACTAAAATGAGGATTTGGTGATGGGTCTACCCTCGTTTTGACTTGAAGGTTTCTACGAACAGCGTCCGGAATCAGGGAAACCATATGTTATTGAGATTATTTATTTATAGGTTGATCATAAACTAGTTAGGTAAATAGTTAAGTAAAGCGTCTCTGTAATTTAGTAATGCCATACGAATAAATAAATAAATAAACTATTTATTTAAACTAATGCGCTTTTCAAATAAATAAAAGTATAGCAAATTTTATGAGCGTTTACCGAACATTGATAATCAAGATATATTTCTGTAAAACTGTGTTTGAAATTAACCATTTTCAAGACTTTTTGCCGTTAAAATAAGCTGTTTAGCAAGGCTATTTAAAGAAAATCATTACACATATTTTACATCAATAGTAGCAAGAGGCGTTTGTATTTATGATATCGCAATATGTTCTAATTCCATGTAAAAATTTAAAGTTTGTAATTATAACGTACAAACATATATTTAATTCAAAAATGAACATCAAACTTAAGAAAAAAGTAATGGACTCGGTAGTGACACCCACCCTACTATATGGATGCCAAAGCTGGCCCTTGACTAAAGAACTCACACACAAAATCAAAGTATTTCAAAGATCAGCCGAAAGAAGCATGCTGGGCCTGAAACTAAAAGACAAAGTCAAACGTACGGACATCCGCCAGAGAACGAAAATAATAGACGCAGTGGAAATGGCATGCAGGTTAAAATGTCGATGGGCTGGACACACGGCTCGCACCACGGACGGACGATGGAGCGAGAGCCTGCTGCACTGGTACCCGCGCGAGCGCGCGCGCCCGCCGGTCGTCGGCGAGGCCGGGGTCACCTGGCCCCGAGTAGCTGCCGATAGAGAGGAATGGAACAGGAGGGAGGAGGCCTATGTCCGCAAATGGACAGCCAAATAGATTAATAGAAAAAAATATATAAAAAAATAACTTAAAATAAATATTAATTAAATGAAATTTATGAAAAATAACTTATGTATCTACGTAAAACTTTAAGTTAAATTGAAGTAGCATGTGTAACACTAGGTATTACTACAATCTAAGATAGAAATAATAAATATAATATAAATAGAATGCATGTTGTTAGAAACCACTATCTATTGGAAATAAACAGCTTTATTATTATTATAATAACTAGCTGTTGCCCGCGACTTCGTCCGCGTAGAACTTAATACTTAGAAAATATAATGCAAACAAACTTCTACCATCTTAAGGGATGATTTCCGAGGCAAAAAGTATTCTATATCCTTTGAAGGGTCTCAAATTATCTCTATACCAAATTTCATCTAGGTACATGGATTTTATCCAAACTTTCATACCCTTAGGGAATGATTTTCGGGATAAAAACTATCTAATGTCATTCTTCGGGACTCAAACGACCTTTATACTAAATTTCATCTAAACGGGATTCATCCAAATTTTCACCCCCCATGTCACCCCCTTAGGGAGTGATTTCCGGAATTACAACTATCCTATGTCCTTTCCCAGGACTCAAGCTATCTCTATACCAAATTGTATTAAAATGGGTTACATCCGAATTTTCGCCCCTAATTTCACCCCCTTAGGGGATGATTTCTGGGGTAAAAACTATCCCATGTCCTTTCCCAGGACTTAACCTATATCTACACCAAATTTCATCAAAATAGATTACATCCAAATTTCACCCCCCCCCCCCCCCCCCCCCCTTTCACTCCCTTAGGGGATGATTTCCGGGATTCCGGGATAAAACCTATTATATGTCCTTCCCCGGGACTCAAACTATTTATATACCAAATTTCATCTAAATCGGTGCAGCGGTTTAAGTAGCTCCATACAAATTTCCACCCCCAATTTCAGCCCCTCAGATATAAAAACTACCCTTTGTCCTTCCCCGGGGCTCATTTCATCTAAATCGGTTCAGCGGTTTGGGCGTGAAGAGGTAACAGACAGACACACTTTCGCATTTATAATATTAGTATGGAAGTATGGATTATTAGTATGGATAGTATGGATTATTTCCGCTTGTCTTCCAAATAGAGGTGTAGCTGTAGACTCACTTCAAAAGAAAGAAGAAACGAAAAACTCATTCAAATATCTCAAAAAATTACGAAGCTACAACCGTTTTAATGTCGCTTGTTAGAGTGAGAAAACGTTCAGGGACCGTGACGTCACGATCCTCGAGCGTCATAGTAAAAAACAATCGTTTCATTATAAAGGTGCGTTTTGCGGAAAAGAGACGCAACAAACCCCCTCTTAAAACTTTATATACTTATAACTTAGTGATTACCTATATAGCCTCTTGCGTTGTTTTTTTTTCGAGATAATACAACGTTATGATTATTTTGTTTAGTGTCTACATCCCTATTTTCGATAAGATAAGATAAAATAAGATTTCTTTATTGTCAGAACTGTGTACATTTAGTTGTTTTGGGTAAAATAAAGTCCAACAGCTTGCCCATTTCGGACGTACAATATTAAACTTAAAGCTAGTCAAATATACTAAAACAATAACAACAATAGTATTTCCAAATAATTTTAACCATATTCACACATAAACTATTAATTTAGATCTATCCGACATCCGTATTTTCTTTTAAACCACGAACTTCGGAATTCGAAAATATTCGGGTATCTCTATCTCTATCGCACTAACAAATGACAGGAATGCAGAGGGCCTACCGCGAAAGGCATTCGAAGTTTCCCCTCTCTGTCATACTTACAAGTTCGTACGTAAGTGCGACAGAGAGGGAAAACTTCGAATGCCGTTCGCGGTAGGCCCTCAGATATACAAACTTCGAGTTTCAGTTTTCGTGGTTTGGCTGAATACGCAAAGAGCGCGCTCGCGTGCCATTCAAAAAAACCAAGTTTATATTGTTCGAATTTGTTGTTACATTTGTACAAATTACGCCTTAATTCGACATTTGCGCATATAAGTTCGCATATCAAAATCGATTAATTTTATATTTGCTTTTGGTACCTATGTGTCTCGTCAATGTATATCGTAGACGGGATTAAAATTATTAATAGGCGAAAGAAAGGTAAAGCAATTCCGCCATTTTGTCCGTAGTATTTCTTATTACTGTGATTTTGACGTTTCTTTTAGCTGACAGATGTGGCGGCGATATACTTTAAGAATAATAAATGAAAAATTAAATAAAGTCGTATATTACGGAAAATAAATTAATCGTCGCAGTCGGATAAAAACTATTCTAAGTTGCAGCGGGAATAATAATGTACCTATATAAAATGTTTCATATTTTTCCGTCCATGGGATGCTGAGAACATTCGTACCACAGAAAGCTTAGTTTCAAACTGGCTGATTCTTTTTTTTAATTTAGAGATTTATTATAAGTGGAGATTATAACATAATTAATACGATATAAACACTATTTCTTAAAATCTGTTCGCGGGATACGAGGGGCGGCTGATAAATTCTAAGCCTAAGGCATAAAATGAAAGAAACGTGGAAGCTCAAAGTATAGTACACAATCAGTAACATTCTGGGAAATTTAACGGCTACCGCCACATTAATACCTTTAAATATCTGGGCGACTGAGCTCTGCTCGGGTGAAAATAAGTTTACTAAGTATTATATTTTATTATTTAATTTTTTTAAATATATTTATTTTCATTGGTCTTAAAAAACTCGCCTTGGAATTGAAAATAATTAAATATAAACCCCCGACTATTAAAGGAAGCAACTAATATAAAAAGTTATACCAAAAAATGATATTCACAATTTACTTTAAAAACAAACTTTAAATCGAATTCAATTTATTACTTCGCCAAGGAACATACATTAACATTTCTTTCCCACTATACCGCATGAACTGGTTTCCGAGAGCAAATGCGTTGATTATTAGAGAAAACTCCCAAGTCGCTATAAGTAGGCCGATAATATTTGAGGAGTTCCGTCGATTCCTCAAGGATCTCAGTATCACCTTTGGCACTTCATTAGTTGCTACTTAAACGGAATCACAGAATATGTGACATCTGTAGTCTTCATAATCAGTTCCATTTCACCAAATTTGTTGTTTCCGAGGATAAATGTATACCTACACGAGTTATAATAGAGAATACCAAAATCTATACACGAGTTAACTTATTCTGTGAACGTGCTTAATACAATTGAAGACTTCCCTCAATTCCTCATGGATTTCATCATCTAACTGCCTTTTTGAAAACAATGGGACCAATCTTGAAGCAAATAAGTAGGTACTCGTACCTACTTTCACTAAAATAAAAAAAATCGAATTGGTTCATAAATTATGACAGAGTTCTGAGGTAGTCAAACATTAAACATAAAAATACTCCTTTTCTGGAAATCGGTTATTAATTGGTTTTTACGACCGGTTAGCCTATAGTGAGTAGTGACGCTGCTTACGAAGCTGGAGGGTCGGTCGCCGGGTTCGATCCCGGTAAAGGGCAAATGTTTGTGTGATGGACATGGACATGAATATTTGTTTCTGAGTCTTGGATGTTTGAAAACGTATACAACTAACTACAAAAATAAACGTACATCGAGGTCTTAAGCGTTCGGTGAAACGTACTTTTACCTTAGTTAAGCCTTGCACAGACTGGCGCGGCCTGGCCGTGGCGGTCAATATTAAACTTGTCATTTCATTAGCTGTCAAATTTACTATCGACCGCCATCGCAGGCCGCGCTAGTGTGTTGCAGGACTTGCAGGCTTTAATCGGTTCAAAATCTTAAACGCTGCGGTCAGAGGTGTATTTAAAGATTTGGCGGCGGCCAGTAAGTTTTGCCGCGTTTATACAAAATTCAATTTTCGTATAGAAACGAACTATTGAATTAATACAACAACAAAACATATATACCTAAATAAATAAATAGATATATGGGGACAGTCCTACACAAATCGAGCTAGGACCAAACTAAGCAAAGCTTGTACTATGGCGACGATATATAATATGGTAATGTATCCTAATATAGATAAATAAATAATTATATACATAGAAAACATTCATGACTCAGGAACAAAATCCGGCTTCGTAGGCAGGGTCACTAGTGTCACTACCAACTAGGCCAAAGCGGTCGTCAATAGGTGTGGCGGCTTTATTTATATTACCTTGACCTGTTCGTATGTATGTAAGGATACCTATCAGTACGTGTGGGTCACTAGGAAAGTTTTGAGATACTCAAAATTTATAAAAAGAACGCAACTAGATTGAATCTTTTTTTAAAGATAAATTATTTGTAATTCTAACATAGAAAACCATTTGTATGAAGTCAGACGGACGGACGGACGGACGGACGGACAGCGAAGTCTTAGTAATAGGGTCCCGTTTTATTTTTTTTATATCTTTATTAAAGAGCTTTATCGCTTAGCGATTATGACGCTCCATATGATCAACAACGGTTCACCTTAAGGTCGATTATTGATACCTATCTTCACTAGCTTAAATAGCGCCCTGGCCTCGTCCGACAGTGGAAAAGCCAGCGCGCTATTGCACCCACCAACATCTAACAAGGTGCTACAGGGTATCCTCATTTGACTTCTACACGAGTCATTCCGCACACATTCCATCAATATATGGTACACGTCTTCAATGATATCACACTCTGTACAGTTCGGTGACGGAACTTTGCGCATCATAAAACCAAATTTATTAAGTGGAATGTGGACGGAACGAAGTCTTAGTGCTATTACAATATCTTGACGACTAAGGGAGCAATCACTCCATGGTGTATTTATTAGTTCTGGTTGGATCGTTTTGTACCAAATGCCTTTTTGTTTGGACCTTTCATCGATCGTTTTACTCTTTGAGTACGGAACCCTAAAAAAAATGACGGTTGTTTTTTGTTTCAATTCCGCGGGCTTTTATCGTCAACTATGGATTTTAAGCGAGAACATTTTCGTGCGATGATTTTGTACGATTATAGATTTGGATTAAATGAATGTGAGTGCAGAGAGCGATTAGTTTCGGCGTTTGGGGACTAGGTATGCACCATCGCGTGCAACAGTTTTCAGATGGTTTTCTCAATTTAAACGAGGAATTTTCTCCTTAAATGATGATGAAAGAAGTGGCCGGCCCGCGACTTCAGTTCCAGAAGAAAACGTCCTAGCTGTGAAAAAAAATATTAAGGAAGACCCAAAGGTGACTTATAAACAAATAGAAGAGGTCGTGAAGATTTCATCGCCAGCTATTAATGAAATTTTACACAACCGGCTTGGAGTCAGGAAATTATGTTCACGATGGGTGGCACTCGCTGACTGCAGAACAAAAAGAAGCTCGCGTGACATGGTGCAAATATATGCTCAGAAAATTTGATCAGGGAGAAGGACGGTCAATTTTTAACATTATTTTACTGGAGACGAGAGTTGGATTTACCAATATGATCCACCGACTAAACCGAAATCGACAATTTGGGTGTTTCCCGATGATAAACCTCCAACGAGGGTGAAACGCGGGCGAAGTGTTGGAAAAAAAATGGTGGCCACATTTTTTTCTGCACTGGCCACAATTTCCATAGACGACCAAAAAACTGTGAATGCTAAGTGCTATATTGAAGTGTGTTTACCTACTGTATTTAATAATTTAAAACAAAAACGACCTAAAACTGGTTTGAGGGGGCTCTTTTTGCATCATTTCAATGCGTCGCCGCACAAGGCCATTGTCACCAAGGATTTTTTGAAGAGTACAGAGAGTGAAGAATTGTGTCATCCTCCGTATAGCCCCGATTTAGCTCCTTGCGATTTCGTCCTCTTTCCGAACATCAAACTCTGACTTCGTGACACGCGATATAACAGTCCTGAGGATGCACGGAATGCCTACTTGCAGGCCGTACTAGTAGAAGACCTCCCTAAAGAAGAGTACCGGGAATGCTATAAATCATGGTTTAGGCGGATGAATCGATGCATAGAAGCTAATGGAGAGTACTTTGAGAAAATGTAATAAAAAAAATTTAATAACTTTTATACTTTTTTTTGTATCTCAAAATTTTTGTAGTGACCTAATTAAGTATGTAAGTTGTCCGTCAAAATTTGCAATCAATTTTTCAGTCACTTGCTATTTATTTTTATTATTTAAAATTATATTATTCGATTAAGCTGAAATTTTGAGTAGGTATAAATATAGTTTGGATGACAAACAAATATTATGGTACAGTCGCCATCACATACATCGGAGCAAACAAGCACGTCACACACATCGGAACACACCTCTATTTTCAAGGCATTAGGGTGCATGTGCCGATATTTTTGAACACCTTTAGTGTACCAACCTATGTATGTGATGGCGACTGTACCATCGAGCTGATCTGATGATGGAGACAGAAGGTGGCCATGGGAATTCAGTATTTAACCGACGTAACCCCGTAGAGTTTGGGCTCGTTAGAATCGTCTCAATGATGATGTCTTGATGATGGCATACAGAAAAGTACAGTCGGCAATAAACGCTTGTACCAAAAATGAAATTTTTGACAGAAACTTATAACACATTATCCGAAAATAACATAACAATTAGGTTCAGCTATACGAGTATGACGGGTTTTGGTTGAGTATTTCCTAGGAAAAGGGAGAAGGGAGGTGAAAACTTGCTATGGGAGGCGAAAAGCGGGAGAGAGATTTGTGAAAGATTGAAGGGGACACCCCCTTCAAGTTCAAGGTTCCGCGTGGACGGAAACTGGTCCTAGAGAGCTGAAAATTGGCATGTAGGATGCTATTGGTATAGAATGCTACAAAAAAAATTGTAGAGAAAAAAATTGGTTTGTTTCCTTTTTTTATGCGGCCAAACAATTAAGACTTTTGAATACAGGCCTCGACCAATGTCATAAAGAGTCCCAAGAAGAATAAAAATAAAAAAAATGTTTTTCATCTCTCATACTCTGAAAGTGGGTGATTTTTTTATTTAGGGTTGAAAAGTATTTAAACAACATTAAGAAATGGCAGAAACCTGTCAGTCACACTTTCATAAAATTGTATTGATTTTTGAAACTTGTTGATAATTATTATAGCAATTTATTTCAGACATTATGCGTTATTTTTTTAAATTATGTTACTAAATTTATTATTTAATGACTATTATTGCTATTTACTTTTGAATTTTAAGAGGATTGTGAAGTGCCGATACGCGGCGCGAGTAGGTATTTAAAAAAATTGATCTGTTTCACACCGCTCTGTGCCTCACCCGTATCGTGCGATAGAGAGAGTAGCAAGTCCTGGAGGCAATTGCCTACATTTCCTTGTTGAAATATTGTTTCGGGTGATAACGTTTTTACCCCCCTAAACCTTTATAAAATGAAATAATTTCCGTACACTTTAATCTATGTCCGTACGTTTTCCTTTTTCAGTAAATCAGTTAAGATTAAATTAAAAAAAATTAAACGATAGACAAAGTTATTAAGTCAAAAATATCGATTTTTTAGATGCTAATAACTTTTAACGCAAGCAATATTTCTTAAAAATCAAAACGTACAAACCTAGTTTTTTATTATATCTACAACATATTCAAAAATTATAAAAATCGGACAATGTTTACGGGGTGAAAAACGTTATAGCTTTTTGTATGAAAAATTACAGGTTCACAATCCTCTTAAGCTTTCGTAAGAACTTACTTCAATATGCTTCAATATAACCGCTTCAGAACCGCGTCCTAAAGTCATATTTTTTTTAACAATGGCATATCCCATAAAAAACATTCCATGTTAAAACTAGGTCAAGTCTCGAAACTCTACACCACAGTAAAAAGTGGTGAGATATTGCGTAGATCCAAGTCAGAAATTCTTATTAATCTTTATTATCATGCTAAATAAAATTTTGTGACTTGGCAATCACACTTAGGAAGAGTTTCGAGACTTGGCCTAGTTTTTACATTTATTTATTTATTTAGTCCATTTTTTACATAGTAGCTGATGGAATGTAGAATGCTACTACGTTACTACAACTACGTTAGCTGTTTTCAAATATATCACACACAGACGTATTGAATGTAATTAACAGTAAAAAGTACGCTATAGGTGCATTATTAGATATGAGTAAAGCCTACGATTGCGTCTTGTATGATATCTTACTAAAAAAGTTATTCGGAATAGGAATTAGAGGTCTACCATGTAATTGGGTATTTGACAACAGTGAAAATAAATTGTTTTTTCATTAGCAACAGATAAACATTACGAAAATACTTGGAAAGTATCAATCTTTCATTTAAGTTTGCTATTTTAAGATTTTTAAATTCATAAAAACTAACAATAAGGACGTTTTTTGTTCGTGACGTCACAACCAAGTAATCCCTGCAAATTCCATACTATTGGAGCGTTTTTGACGTTTCATAAAAAGAAGCTGATTTGATTTTTGTCAAATACCGTATTGGTTCGTTTCTTATCTTGCTCAATGCGTGGAACTTATAACTGGTGATTACCTATATAACCTCTTGCGTTGTTTTTTTTCTCCATTTGACTTTTCGAGAAAATACAACATTAGGATTATTTATTTAGTGTCTGCACCCCTATTTTCGATCTATCCGGCATCCGTATTTTCTTTTAATCCCGTTCCCTGAGCTATTACCATGAACTTCGGAATTCGAAAATATTCGGGTATTGTAAAATATTCTCTATCGCACTAACCATACTCGAGTGACAAGGATGCTGATATACGAACTTCGAGTTTCGGTTTTCGTGGTAGCGCCTCAGGTACTTTGGCAGAATGCGCAAAGAGCGCGTGCCATTGCCATTGAAAAAAAATAACCGGCCAAGTGCGAGTTGGACTGGCGCACGAAGGGTTCCGTACCATCTATAAAAACGGCAAAAAAATCACGTTTGTTGTATGGGAGCCCCCATTAATTTTTTGTTTTTGTTTTTAGTATTTGTTGTTATATGGGCAACAGAAATACATAATCTGTGAAAATTTCAACTCTCTAGCTATCACGGTTCTTGAGATACAGCCTGGTGACAGATAGACGGACGGACAGCGAAGTCTCAGTAATAGGGTCCCGTTTTACTCTTTGAGTACGGAACCCTAAAAACAAACTCGTGTTACATAAATTGTTCGAATTTGTTGATAGAATTTTTGAAATTACGCCTTAATACGACATTTGCGCATATAATTTCTCATATCAGAATCGAATATTTTTTTATGCTTTACTTTTTACCATGTGTCTCGTAAAGATCTATCGTAGACGGGATTTCAATTATTAATTATGTAAGTGAAAGGCAAAACAATTCCGCCATTTTGACGTTACTTATAGCTGACAGTTGTAGCGTTTTAACAATAAAAGAAAAATGAAATGAAGTCGTATATTTCGGAAAATTAAGTAACTGTTGCTGTCGGATAAAAACTATGCTATGTTACAGCTAGAATAATAATGTACCTACCTATAAAAATAATCATATTTTTCCGTTCATGGGATGCTGAGAACATTCGTGACAACACAAAGCTTAGTTTCAAACTGGCTGATTATTTTTATAATTTAGAGATTTATTATAAGTGGAAGCTACGGTAGCCTAGTGGTTCAGGCATGCGGCTGTCAAGCGGCGGTCGTGGGTTCGAATCCCGGCTCGTACCAATGAGTTTTTCGGAACTTATGTACGGAATATTTACCGTTAGCTTTTCGGTGAAGGAAAACATCGTGAGGAAACCGGTCTAATCTCAATAAGGTCTAGTTTTCCTCTGGGTTGGAAGGTCAGATGGCAGTCGCTTTCGTAAAAACTAGCGCCTATGCCAAATCTTGGGATTAGGTGTCAAAGCGGACCCCGGACTCCTTTAGGGCACAACCGGGAATAACGCTAGGAGCATGATGATTATAAGTGGAGATTATAATTTGTATTTTTTAGGGTTCCGTACTCAAAGAGTAAAACGGGACCCTATTACTAAGACTCCGCTGTCCGTCTGTCTGTCTGTCTGTCTGTCTGTATGTCTGTATGTCTGTCTGTCTGTCACCAGGCTGTATCTCCATATAGCTGCTGATAGTTCCAGTTGAAATTTTCACAGATGGGCGATTATTCGAGCGTTTCAAACGCTTGACTTCAGTGGCCACATTTCTGAAGAAGTGGCGGCAGATTTCGATTTCGTTTCTGGTAAGCATATAAGTCTACCGGACATCTAACAATGGCATCAACATCTATGCCCAATTCTTCAAAAATGTGGCCACCGAAGTCAGGCGTTTGAAACGCTCGAATAATCGCCCAGATGATGTATTTCTGTTGCCGCTATAACAACAAATACTAAAAACAGAATAAAATAAAAATATATTTTTATTGATAATGATACGGAACCCTTCGTGCGCTAGTCCGACTCGCACTTGGACGGTTTTTTATGAATACTATGATGGTATATATAAATATATTTATTTTAATAATGCTATAGGAATTACATATCGTCCCTTGGCGGCGAAAAACGCTTAACTGCATGACATGTAGTTTCGAGAAAAATGCATATAATGATTTGCATGTTAATATTTCTATGAAGGGCCAAAAACAGCTTAAGCATTTTCGTGTTTTTATATGAACAGTATATCGTTTATTAAGACTTTTAGACTAAATTTACTTTTTGTTTAATAAGAGGATAAAATTTTGGGTTTACCGTAAAAAGTGCTGCAGTTAGGCTGTTTTTCCTGAAGAAACTTTTTTTTGTATCTCCTAAAATAATAGCCTTAGATCGGAATTTTTGTAGTTTTCGTTCATTTGATGTAAATTTATAACCGTTTGACCTGAATAAAGTCTTCAAACCATTTCAGATTCTTAAGTGTTTGAGTTTATTTAAAAATCACGATGCAGTTAGTAGGTTTTGCTTGAAATAATTTTGAAATTTAGGAATTAAAAGCACTTATAATTAGAAAATACGTTTACAATGTTTTGGCACGTGAGGTTTTATCACAAATGTTTAATTTTGCGTGGTTTAATTACATTTTATTTTGTAATAGTAACCTACATCACAACTCTTACCTGATTTTTGTCAAATTTGTAGCATTAGAAACACTGGTACTTCGTTACTATACTGCTAACCGGGGCCTGAGTTTATTTCAAACAATGTAAAATGCCGTCTCCATTCCTTAAGTGAACGAAGATCTATGCTTCAGCTTGGGCCGAAAATCGTTCGTAGTTCATCGAGCAGGTTCTTTAATTATATAGAATTAATTTTTTGAGTTACTTTTCAAAATTAAAAAAAAAACTTTTTTTTAAAAGATATGATTGCGAGTTGTATAGCTCACTGAGCCACATTATGCGTGAGCGAGAGCGACAACGATATTAATTATGCTATTTATATTTGCACAGTAAAAGCAGACTTTATAACATAAGACAATTCAGACTACTTATAAGTATACTACCAAATACAGGCAATTGAATTATTTTTGGTGAGAATTGAGTACTTCAAATTATATATCTATATTCCAGTGCGGGAATCAAGCCCCAGTCTTTCAGCGAGTATAGAACGTAATACAATACATTTCAGGTCCAGTCCACTTTACAATACGTACTACCTCACGGGTTACAAGTTCAGAAAAGTGGTTACCCTTTTCTTGTGTCCAGTCCAGTTTAACCAAACTACCTCACGGAAGGCAAGTTCAGCAAAGCGGCTTTTCTCTTCTCACGTCTAGTCCACTTCATCAAACTACCATACAAGTTGAGCAAAGCAACTGCTCATGTAAAAACACGAAAATACATTAGTAATTATTGAACCTTCACCTTCATTTGCATTTTATTCAATACTAGGTTTCGTGCAGTTAGGCGGTTTTTGCTGCAGTGGGAGTATGCATATGCATATTTGCACAATATGACCATTATGCATGCAAGGAGCATCAAAACTCACTTAGGCGGTTTTGTTTGAATGAATAATGTGTGATTTCAAGAGCGAAACGTAACAAGCAAAAGCGCTTATATTACACTTAGTTTGTTTTTGCTGTTATACAATTTTAACTATTGATTCTTTTGGTTGTCTCGCAAAACATATTATGTGGTGGTTAGAATATTTTGTCAGATTATAAAACACACATTTTTGTGTTATCGCTGGCTGCAAAAATCTAGTATATCCGGTAAGCACAATTTTACTGATATTAAATTGCAAGTTTTGTTCAATCTAGCTATTATAACAGACACTTATTAAGTTTTGGCTTGTAGATTATCTTAAAAATCATTGTTATCTAACCTTATCTTAAAACTAAATCAGGAATGGAGCCACGTATCGAAAAATTGGCTTTTGTAGCCTGTAGATCTGGGAAAGCATAAACTAACACTATTAATATCTCAGTTTTGTCCAAAACGGAGCTTAAGCGGTTTTCGCAATCAAGGGACGATATAATACTCGTAATTATAATAAATAATTCAACTTCTGCAACGACCCTGTCGGTTCTCACGACAGGCTCGACCTAGTGTGAGGACCACTGATACTCTAACACCAATCATAACTTATCATTGTCACCTACATTTAAAACCCGAATATTGTTATGTGCTCACGGACTGTATTTCATGGTTGACAATGTCCGTTGCACCACCAGTCTCAAACTGAATTAAAAGAAAACGTAAGTAAATGTATCAATACTTACCACGCACTGGAGTCTCGAAACTCTGGTCTTTTCTCCAATCGTAACTTTTAGGCAAATCCTTCGCCATAGATCGCGCATCCATTAAGTTGACCTCAGGACCGAACCCTGGAGGTGCAGCGACGTCAGGAGGCGGTGGCACAGCTCCGAACAGCCAGTCTCTCTCCTCTTTCACTCTATCGGCAAATGCGTTGACGTCTGTTTTGAACGTGACAGCAATACGGTTGGCGGCATCCACGAAGCGGTTGGTTTTGATAAACTGTTGCTTACGGACGGCCTCCTCTTCTACGTCTCGGTAATTGCGCCTGAACTTGTCTTTGTAACTGTAAAGCAAAGTATAAATGTACCTAACGGCAAGATAAGATTATTGCTATTTCCCCAGTTATAGGTATGGGTGAATCGACTTTTTTTGTCACTATAAGTTGCCATGGTTATCTCCTGGGTAACTTTTTAATACTCTGAATAATTTAAATCCTTCAAGTGTAGGTTGTATGTAGAAATAAATGTTGTAACATTGTCTCAAAGAAACTCTGTCATGTTCTCTCCCGGCTAACGAGACACAATAACAAGTTGATTGACCCAACTCACCACTCCACTCCACTCCACTCCACTCCACTTTTTGAACGAAGCAACAGTGCCAGAGCTTAAGGCGTATCGTGCGCGTGTCCAACGCGGTAGCAATGCGTGTCTAGCGGGGTAGCAACGCGGGCCCACGCAAGTTGTAAAGCATTGAAACTACACTTCAAACACACATCGAACGCGGGCCCGACCCACCGCCGCGCTGCCCGAGTTGTAATTTAGCGCCGCGGATAGCAACGTAGCGCTGGTGCGGGCCCGCGTTCGGACCGCGTTCGATGTGTGTCATTAGAAGTGTAGTTTGAATGCTTTACAACTTGCGCGGGCTGGCGCTCGACCCGCGTTTACGCCGCAACCGCAACCAATGTGTGGAGGCCTTAAATCTATAGGTTTAGGTGAGGCGAGGCCTATTGGTCTCGTGGCGCTGGCTGTCGGCACTGGCGGGAATTAAGCGTCGGCCAATTTTTCAAACTGGCAGCCAACACTGGCTTCGTCTAAACCTAGCTTAAGCGCTAGCGCTACCGATAAGCCAGCCGCGACTAACGGTAAAAAAGCAGCGGTACTTTGACGCTCCCGTAGAGTTAATTAAAGATGTGGCCGCTTTGTCGTCAACACGTTTGTTTACGCAGTGGCGTGTTTGACGTTTCATTTTAATACTTACGCTAAAACAGCATCAATTTAGCGTCAAAATCGCTAATGAAATCTAAAACACCGTTACTGCGTAAGTAAATGCTTTTTAGGGTTCCGTAGCCAAATGGCAAAAAACGGAACCCTTATAGATTCGTCATGTCCGTCCGTCTGTCTGTCTGTCTGTCTGTCCGTCCGTATGTCACAGCCACTTTTTTCCGAAACTATAAGAGCTATACTGTTGAAACTTGGTAAGTAGATGTATTCTGTGAACCGCATTAAGATTTTCACACAAAAATCGAAAAAAAAACATTAAGTTTTAGGGGCCCCATACTCAGAACTGAAACTCAAAAATTTATTTTTCATCAAACCCATACGTGTGGGGTATCTATGGATAGGTCTTCAAAAATGATATTGAGGTTTCTAACATCATTTTTTTCTAAACTGAATAGTTTGCGCAAGAGACACTTCCAAAGTGGTAAAATGTGTGCCCCCCCCCCCCTGTAACTTCTAAAATAAGAGAATGATAAAACTAAAAAAAATATATGATGTACATTACCATGTGAACTTCCACCTAAAATTGGTTTGAACGAGATCTAATAAGTACTTTTTTTTTAATACGTCATAAATCGTAAACCGTAAAATTTATTTCACGGAACCCTTCATGTGCGAGTCCGACTCGCACTTGGCCGCTTTTTAAAATTGTGACGTGTAAGAAGCGTATTTTAACCGTCTGTAGAGTGAAATGATAACCTTAAATTTCATTAAAATGCTATCCTATTATGCGATTAACCTCCTTATAACAAAATATTTAATTTGTGCACTGGTAATTTCATCATGTAGGTATAACAATACTCACTCATCAAACATGGAGTCATACTTCGGGTGTCTAGTCGGACTTAGGAAATCTCCGATCGGATAGAAGAAATCGTTCACTGCTGAAATTGCCTCGGAGACAAGATTCCCGGTGCCATTTTGCTGACGACGCTCTTCCTTCGGTTCCTCTGTGACGTCACACTGGGACAAATCGGGTAGCGAAGGCGAAGTAGGCTTGGGTAGGGGGCGGTAGCGGTGAGTGTAGGTATCGCAGGCTGGTCCAAGGACTGAGCTGTGTGTTACCACGGTGTATCTGAGGAAAGAGTAAAAGAAAGAAAGAAATAAAGGGAGTAGTAGCACTATTACTTATTCTGTGGTAGTAGTTTGTATTGCTCGCAATTCTCCAGGGTTGGAAACTATCAAAGCAATTATACTCCTGGCTGATTATCAGATAGTTATCTGAGCGACTGTCCCAGCTTCGCACGAGTAATCAAGCCTTTTTAAGAGTAATACGAGTATACCAAGAGCTGACGCCCGCTTCACTCAGCTATAAAGTTACTATTTTACAAACAGGCAACACAGAAGCGGAAAGCGACTACGGCATTGGCGCCCGCTAGGAGGGCTGCTGGCAATGAAAGTGTTAATCTACAGTACTGACTTGAGTGGCATTGCGTGTCCTCCATCTCTGTACATGAAGAAGTCATGGCTGAAGTTGAGGGACTCTCCCCGCGCCGCGCCACCTTCCCCTGGTTTGCCGACCACCCAGTGACTCCAGCGCTCCACTAGTGACCGACCTTCCGCCGCGGTGTAACCTGAGGCAATAAGACAGAATCATCACTGACACTATTACCTTATTCGTGGAGAATACATGCGAGCAAGCTACCCGTCATCATCGTATCAGCCGAAAGACGTCCACTGCTAGACATAGGCCTTCCCAAAAGAGCTACCCGTATGTTGGTTTAATTTTGGGTTATGTGGCACTCCATTAAATTCGAAATGATGGTCGAAATCTGCGCTTTGTGGATGCTCTGCGGATGTATCTCAGGTTGAACGCGCTAAAACCCTCCTCGCGCCTTCTTCCCTCAATGACGCCCTAAATTACTATATCGGACCTTACTTATTCATATACACGGCTGGCACAAAGAAACACATGAATCCTAGACATCATCTAGACACAGGTATCGAATGAACTCTTTTTAGAGTATCGATCAGAGATCAAAAGGAAAAAAAGAAAAACCCCTTATAGAATCGCTTCATTATCCGCCATGACCATTTTTCTTAAGAACGCGTGAAGGTAACAAGTGGAAGTTTCTTAATTACATTAATAAAATTCTTTGTTAAGCTCATCCTTCATTTATGGATCCCCCATTGCTTACCCACGAAGTGGAAGAGGCTTAAATCAGGGAGACCAGGGAAGGTCTTGTTGGCAGGAGTCGCTGGCAGCAATGGAGACATTGTGCAGCGTCGAACTGCAGTGCCATTCAACCGGTCTTCTTGAATCTATTCGATGTTAAAGGTTGTAACAGAGACTTCATTCAAATGCATGGTTTACAATTACAACCATTTAAAGTACTTTCAGCATTACAAGAATTCCTCCCGTAGGGGGAAAGGGGTGCAAAGTATGTATGGGGAAACTTTTTTTTTTGAGCTTGAGACTTAAAACTTTGTAGATTACTTATAAGAATACAAAAAAAGTAATTTCAGCGTTTTGGAAGATACTATCCCTAAGGGCGTTAACAAGGGGTCCAGAGTTTGTATGACCAACACATACTTGTTAAAAAAAATATATCAGCCTTTAGAAAAATTCAACAACTAAGAGGATTAAAAGGAGGTTCAACGTTTAAATAGAATGCAAGAAATTTTTAAAGTAAGAGATTTGTAACTTCGGTCTTATCCTGTATTTTCAAATTCATCCCCTAAGAGTGTTAAAAGGGGGTTTAAAGTTTGTGGGGAGAGCAAAGACATTTTTAAAGTATGAGATTTGTAACTTAAGTTTTAGATTTTTTTTTAGTAACTAGAAAATAAATTTCGACGTTTTTTTTTATTTATCCCCTAAGAAGGTACACAGTTTGTATTATGAAGAGAAATCATTTTTCTAATACAATAAAAAGTTCTACGCGGACGAAGTCGCGGGTAACAGCTAGTTAGCACATCAAAAATTAACTAGTGATTTATTTATTTGCGGTCCAAAACCATATTGGATCGGAACAAGGCCAGTTCTTCTACAATAACGATAAGTAGTAGGTATTATTTCCATAGAATATTTGTACTTACCTTAAGGAATTGCACACGCCCGTCCACTAGTGGTACTCGGTAGATGATTGTTGCACCGTCTTCTACCTGTGTGAATACCGTGTTGGATTCTGCATGCCAACTGCAATACGACACAGATTTGAGATAATAATGACAATATGACTAAAAGGCAAGTTTATCTATCCAATGACCGCAATGACAATAAGAATTAAAATGTACCTACAATAAAAAGTGCCGGCCGGCACACGGTGATTTGACAAATTCGCGTAGAAAACAGAAGAAGTAAAATTAGCCGAGTCCTTTTTCAGTCTAGATCAATATTTCTGTCGCGCTGACGTACCTAGGTGGTAACGCGTGTGAGCGCGACAAGGACAAATACAGCTTCGACTAAGAATATTATGGAAAAATCTTATGTTTCGTTCACGACTGTTTCCTCCTTCGAAACTTAACCAATCTTAACAAGATTTTGGAAGCTGAATAGAAAGAAGATATTCAGTGTCGGACTATTAGATTTTCACGTTTATTGTTGACGGATTTGTATATTGGGCTTATGTTTAGGGGCCGTTATTTTAAGCATTGTTTGCAGCAATCTTAGACTAATAGGAGGAAACATATGGAGAAGAAAAGCTGTAGATCGAAAAGAATGGAAATCTTTAGAGGAGGCCTATGCCGGAAGGCAAGACGACAGTGTCGATGTCTAATATACTTACCTATTTAAATAAGTTTTTTTGTAAAAAGTCGTTAAATAAAGGCTATAATAATAATAATAATAATTCGGTGCCTCATTCATGGCTGAGGAGGATTTTAGAGCTGTATAAAGTTGATGCAGTTCTGAGATCCTTCTTAGGCGCTTGCATGGGGCAGTGGACCACAGTTTTTCGACAACCGGGGGGAGGAGATGGCCCCTCTGGCCCGCAGGACTCTATAAGGATTAAACGTGGGATCTTCCAGGGCGACAGTCTGAGTCCTCTGTGGTTCTGCCTAGCGCTGAATCCACTCAGCACCCTGCTGAAGGATTCGGGGCTAGGTTGCCGGCTTCGGAGAGAGGGTGAGGTCATTTCTCATCTGCTCTATATGGATGACCTCAAGCTGTTTGCACCGAATAGACATGACCTGTTGGAACTACTGAAAACAACAGAAGTCTTCAGTAGCGCCATCAAAATGGAATTAGGTGTCGATAAGTGTGCTGTTATGCATGTACAGCGGGGTAGAGATGTAAATTCAACAAATTTACAACTTTCTGAGACAATGTCCCTCAAGTCTATCTCCGAAACAGAAACCTATAAGTATCTTGGTATGTCACAGTCATTTGGTATTGAGGGTGAGGCCGTAAAGCGGGCGGTGAAGGAGCGCTTCTTTTGTCGCCTGACAAAAGTACTTAATAGTCTTTTGTCGGGCGGCAACAAGGTGCGCGCCTTCAACGCCTGGGTGATGCCCTTGCTCACTTACTCCTTTGGCGTACTAAGATGGACTCAGACTGAGCTGGATGCCCTGGACCGAAGAGTTCGTGTACTGCTTACTGCGCATCGCATGCTACACCCACGCTCGTCTGTTATGAGACTGTACATCTCGCGGAAGTGTGGAGGTCGCGGTTTTTTAAATGCCAAAGACCTCCACAACCGCGAGGTGTGCAGTCTCAGGGATTATATCCTAAGCAACGACTGGGGGATGCATCGCGACGTAGTAGCAGTAGACGGAAACTTCCTTGGCAAACGAGAACTGGCGCAGACTTAAAGTAATGAGCGCCGATGACCGCAGGGCGGTGTGGAGGAGCAAGGAGCTTCACGGGCGGTTCTGCAAGGCCCTCACGGGGCCCGATGTAGATCTGCTCGCGTCGGTGAACTGGCTACGTTTCGGGGATCTCTTCGGGGAAACCGAAGGTTTTGTCTGTGCAATTGCGGACGAAGTTATCATGACGAACAATTACCGGAGGTATATCCTGAAGGACGGTACGGTCGACATTTGTCGGGCATGCCGCCGTCCCGGGGAGTCACTCAGGCATATTATCTCCGGTTGTGGTCATCTTGCTAACGGCGAGTATTTGCACAGACATAACCTTGTAGCCAGAATTATTCACCAGCAACTTGCTCTGCTATACGGTCTTGTGGTCTCTGAGGTGCCTTACTATAAGTACACACCTGCGCCAGTTCTCGAAAATGATCGTGCCACGCTCTATTGGGATCGATCTGTCATCACGGACAGGACTATTCTTGCCAATAGGCCTGATATCGTGCTGACAGATCGATCGAGACACCAGGCAGTGCTCGTCGACATCACCATCCCCCATGACGGGAACCTCGTGAAAGCCGAGAAGGACAAAGCCAGCAAGTACCTAGACCTGGCACACGAGGTAACTGCTATGTGGGATGTTGATTCGACGATCATCGTCCCGATGGTCGTTTCGGCGAACGGTTTAATAGCGAAGAGTCTCGACCATCACCTCAAGAGACTCTCGCTAGATGGCTGGATCAAGGGCCAGATACAGAAGGCGGTACTCCTGGATACTGCGCGGATAGTCAGGAGGTTCCTGTCTCTGTCGCCCTGACCACCGGTGGCACCCTAAGTTAGGTTTTTATAATGATTTTATGTTTTGTATGTATAGTTTTATATTTTACTTTTTATATGAATATTGTAAAAACCTAATCTAAGAACGAAATGAAATAAAGGAAATAATAATTAAAAGTACTTAGCACATCTAAAAAACCTGGGAGGAAACAGGCGAGAATCGAGATCGTTGTTTATACTAATTACCCATAATGTTTCCTCGTAAGCATCGAATTATATACGACTGTGACGAACAATTTATTGAGTCGTGTTACACGTTCAGGGTTCGGCACCGGCATAATACGATATGATGACATAATCATCCTTTGGAAAATGACCAACAACGGTCGTTAATTAAGAGTGCCGCCGGCAACTGTGAAGTTAACCTAGGCTTAGACGAAGCTAGTGTTGGCTGACTGGCAGGCAGCGCTGCCTTGTTTTTGGCCTCATATAAACCGTTTTTCAAGACAAGGCAGCGCTGGCTGCTAGCACTGGCGGGAATAGAGCGCCGGCCTATTTCTCAAGCAAGTGACCTCCGCCCGCGTGTACCACGACCCCCGCGCCAGCGTCAGGACTCTTCGTAGGTCTTCAGAGGTATTCGTAGACTGTACTGTACGCACACACACACAAACACAACATGTGCACACCACAAGAATAATCCAGGAATTACTCAAGTACAGTTGACCTCATCTAAACAACACGAGCCAGGCCAACGCTGGCTGGTCTGGGGACTAGCGCCAGTGTTACTGGCTTCGTCTATATAAACCTGTCGTTAATATGAAACTTGGGAAAATGTTCGCAATCGATGTAAGCAATTATTACAAGCTTTTATTTAATTTGTAAGGTTCGTATGTAAATTACAGATTATTCAAACTCGCAAACCATTTGACAACCACTTACAAGTGGCAATAAAATATTGTCAAAGGCACGTTAGTTGAACTAGGCGGCGTTTACAGACAGGCGACGACTGCAGCGGCGCTGGCCGATAAGTTATGTTTGTAATTGTCGCACTACACTTGGGGTTGCGTGTTCGCATTGCGTCGTTGCCTCTCTTTCATTTGCCGTAAGAAGGAAAAAGATGCAACACGAACATTTGAGCAAACACCGCCAAGTGTAGTGTGACCATGCTATAAAGCGTTTATGTTCAGGCGTTTTGATTATCGCCTGACAACAAGCCTAGGGTCGACCATGTTGAGTCGATTATGGAAACAAGTTTATGACTACGTACTCTATATCATAGACCTCGGTGTAGTCAGAGCGAGGCACCGTAAGGTCGATGCGCAGACGCAGGGATCGACCGAAATGCGGCCGCGGTGGTGACGGGGCGAAGATGATCGCTTGCGGGGGCGAATCGGGATCTGTGGGCGGGATGCGGTCGGGAAAACGCCGGCCTCTGGGGATCACGGCTGGCAGTTCTGGCGCTTCTGGTGTCTCTTGGCGGAAGCTCTGGATCAAATCGGCGGTCGTTGCTGGGGACAGTCAGTATAACTTTATACAGGTACTGTCTACAGAACAGACACCAAAAATAAGGATCCAGAGTACCTACTAGGGGTGCTGTGGTTAGTCATGTGTGCAGGAACTACGGATCTAGACACGCGGCAGCGTGTCACGCCAAGTTCAAGCAAAGGAACTTATGCTAGCCAGCGCCGAGTGTATCATTAGTATCATTACACGAACCACTTGGTGCCACTTTTGATCCTTCTATAACTCAAAACCTTTTTAACGTAAACACATAAAACTACGTGTGTTTAATTATATCCATAAGGACATCTAGAAGCCCAGATTTCAAGAAGCTAGCTCAAACGGTTATAAAGATATGAAGGTCAAAAAGTCGTATATTTTAGCACTGACTAATTGACATATAGTACCTAAACCTAACCTACTTCCAGATGACCTAGAAGGATGAAATTTGGGATCCAGCTCGGTAATTGTGTGTAAGCGTAGGAAAAAATCTAAAAATAAAAAGAAGTAAAAAATAGGGGGGTCCCCATACAATTTTTTTTTAATTGTAGCGTTGGTACCGTTACAAGCAGATATATAAAACTATCCCAATATATGTATTATTATATTGCTATATAACAGAAATATAAAAATAAAGTAAAGTCAAAAAATAAGGGGTGTCCCCATACAAAAAACTTGTAATACCTACGCGCTAAACAACCGGCCAACGATGTGTCGTCGGCGGCGCGCGGCACCACATAATTATACACAGAACAGAAGTAAATCTCAATACCTGCCTAGTTTTCTTTACAAAAAGTAATGATATCCCACCAAAAACATAAATTTAAAAAAGGAGAGCCAAGTTCAATACAAAGATTATGCTTCGATCTGGGCTTCGCCGCAAAAAGAATGGAGATCTAAATGAGTGCCAAGTTGTATGCAAAATCCAAATATGTATTTATAGGAACAAAATAACATTATGAACAAGTATTAAACTCTATGTCTTTGCTTTATTGGATACCTATAACAATTGCTGTTATTTAAAAATGTGAGATCTTAAAGTAAGTTAGATTTGACTTGGCCAGTTTTTATCAGAATTAAAAAAAAATTAGGATGTTGAATAACTTTATAAAATGTCTCATGTAGGTAATGAAAACTGGCCAAGAAGAACGGCCGCTGTCGTGGGAAATGTACTCTAGTCGTAAGAAATTCAGATTTCGTTCGAAAACTATATACTCTATGAAAACATGGTCTACCAGCAACATTAAAGCTGAATACATTCTGCACAAGCATGTAAGTACACAACTTTGACGAGAAAACTGCATCCATGTAATGAAACGCAGCTTGCTAGACGAACACTGATTTATCTATACATATAATAAAGCTGAAGAGGGTCGAAAGTCTGTACTTGGAAGATATTCGAAAAAAAATTGGCTAGGGATACTTAGAATCGATAACAGAACACGTTCCAACAGTTTTTAGAATTTTTGTCTGTTTGTCTGTTTATCTGTTTATCTGTTTATCTGTTTGTCTGTTTATGTGACCGCGCATCACGTGAAAACGGCTAAACCGATTAAGATGAAATTTGGCATAGAGATAGTTTGTGTCTTGGGGAAGGACTTAGGGTAGTTCTTATCCTGGAAATCAACCCCTAAGGGGATGAAATGGGGGGTGGAAATTTGTATGGAGCTACTTAAACCGCTGCACCGATTTATATGAAATTTGGTATATGATTAGTTTGAGTCCCGGAAAAGGTTAAAGAATAGGTTTCATCCCGAAAATCTTCCCTTTAGGGGGTAAAATGGGGGGGTGAAAAATTGGATGTAACCCATTTTTATGTTATTTGGTTAAGAGGTAGTTTAAGTTCTGGGGAAGGACATTGGATAGTTTTTATTCTGGAAATCTTTCCCTGAGGGGGTGAAATGGGGGGTGAAATTTTGGATGGACTCCGTTTAGATCAAATTTGGTATAAATATAGTTTGAGTCCCGGAGGATGACAATGGATAGTTTGAATCCCGAAAATCATCCCCCAAGGGGATAAAATAGGGATGAAAATGTGGATAAATCCCATTTAGTTCAAATTTGGTATAGAGATAGAAGGAGTCCCAGGGAAGGACAATACATAGTTTTTATCCTAAATCATCTCCTGAGGGGGTGAAATGAGGGGTGAAAATTTGGATAGAACCGATTTAGATTAAATTTGGTATGGAGATAGTTCAGAGTCCTGGGGAAGGACTTAACATAATTTAAGTCCAGAAATCATCTCCTAAGGGGGTGAAATGGGGTATGAAAATTTGGATGGAACCCATTTACTTCATGGGGAAGGACATAGGATAGTTTACTCCTGAAAATCATCCCACAAGGGGGTGTAATTGGGGGTGAAAAATTGTTTGTGACCCATTTTGATGAAATTTGGTTGAAAGATAGTTTGAGTCCCGGAATATGACAACGGATAGTTTTAATCCCAAAAATCATCCTCTCAGGGATAAAATAGGGGTGAAAATTTGGATAAAACCCATTTAGATGAAATTTGGTAAATAGATAGAAGGAGTCCTAGGGAAGGACAATGCATAGTTTTTATCCCGAAAAATCATTTCCTGAGGTGGTGAAATGAGGGTTGAAGATTTGAATAGAACCCATTTAGATGAAATTTGGTATAGAGAGAGGTAGAGTCCTAGGAAAGAACATAGTTTTTTTTTTATTCCGGAACACATAAAAGGAGGAAATCATCCCCTAAGGGGGTGAGAAATGGTGGATGAACATTTGGATTGAACCCATTTACGGTATAGCGATAGATAAGGAAGGACATAGGATAGTTTTATCCCGAAAATCATCCCCTAAGGGGGTGTAATTGGGGGTGGAAATTTGTTTGTGACACATTTTGATAAAATTTGGTTGAAAGATAGTTTGAGTCCTGGAAAAGGACATATAATAGTTTCTATTCCAGAAATCATCCCCTTAGGGGGTCAATTGGGGGTGAAAATTGGGATGGAACCCATTTACGGTATAGCGGTAGTTGGGAGTCCTGGGGAATAGGAACATTAACATTACATAAGTAAATTGACGTTCCAAGGGTAAAGGTACCTTATGGCGGCCTTAGTTTTGAAGATGTTTTCTAAAACGGGGTAAAAAAGACGTTTGATTATGGCTATTTTGAAAACTATTAGATGTTACATAAAAAATGTTTAAATTACAAGTCAGTTAATTTAATCCTACGGTTTAGTAGAAAAGGTCCTTACGGCCGTGTGATATGAAAATATGCAAAATAATACTGAAAAAAGCCTACATGCATCGATACCCTTTCCTTCATACAATCCATACTAATATTACAAATGCGAAAGTAACTCTGTCTGTCTGTTACCTTTCATGCTTAAACCGCTGAACCGATTGAGATGAAATTTGGTATAGAGATACTTTGAATTCCGGGGCCTTCCCAAAGAGTCCTTACTAAAGATAGTTTTTATCTGGAAATTCATCACCTAAGGGGATGAAAAGGGGGGAGAAAGTTACGATATAAACGAGTTCCGCGCGGACGAAGTTGCGGGCAAAAGCTAGTTCATATATAAATGTGGGTACACTTATATTCGACTACCTACTAATATGTTACATATACTACATCTCTCTCGTTATGAAGTAAACAATCAATCATTTTCATAGAAACTAGTTAACAGAACCCTATATATATGTTAACTTTAGTTTGTTTACCAACTAGTTCATAACCATTATGTGTGGTGATAAAGAGGATAACAGCTGTTCCATTGTATTGTATTGATGGTTACTTATTATACAAATACATCTATTCAATTACTATATATAACTATATCTGTATACCTATGTCTTATATCTATACCCTTCACCTATGCACCCAATACATTTTTGCCTACAACTGTATTCAAACATTTATGATGACGGAAGTTACTGTAGGTATCGTAACTAGGTACTTATAATAATTGTTTATACCCTACTCGATCTCTTAGCTGATAGTACCTAAGCACTTGATAAGATATTTTTACTAGAGATACTTGGTTCTGATCGATTAAAGTAGATTGTTACATTTTACAGTTGATTTTCTTTTAAAAGTAAGTAATACTTAGCTGGCATGAATATGAATGGTAACTAAATTTAATTAAATTTTAAAAACATAGAACTTTAAACCTATCTTATTTTAAGAATACTCCAGTACTTGTGTAGCCAGTTTTCGAGCTTGCTTCCTGGTTACCATTACCGGTAGCTTCACTTCTACTGGCGGAACAGGAATTGGCACTTTGGCATCTCCTTGCGTTATTCCGGCCGCGGCAGCGGGGGCAGCGGGAGGTGCGGAAGTCGCAGGTGCCGGGTCGCTGCCCTCTCGCGGCTCCCGTTTCAGCTCTCGGCTGATGATGTGGCGGCGGTTCCGTCTGTACTTACGCCCTACTGCATCCTGCAGTATGTAAGACCGTGGTTCCGCTGCTTTAGTGACTACATTCATAAAACGCCGGGTTTTGCCGTCTGCTACTACTACCTTGGTATTGTTAGGTAGTGCAGGGAGATCTCTGGCCGTTTTGTCATAATTCGATTTAATTTTTTGACGCTGCAACTCCATCGCCTCGTAATTGTGTTTATTGTCGACCGGCTCCGTGAGCAAGGACTTATATATCGGTAACCGCGTGTTTAACCGCCTGCCAAATAGGATTTGCGCGGGTGAATCAATGTTATCCCGTGGCGTGGCCCTATAATTTAATAAGCTCACATGATAATCCTGTCCGGACACTATACACTTCTTTAGCAAGTTCTTGACAGTACGTACCGCGCGTTCGGATTTTCCGTTCGATTGGGCGTACATCGGTGATGAGGTGATGCTTAATTTCCCAGCTTGTCATAAACTTTTTTTTTTTTTTTTTTTTTTTTTTTTTTTTTTTAGACGAACACTTATCACCAGAAGGGTATAGATATAAGACATAGGTATACAGATATAGTTATATATAGTAATTGAATAGATGTATTTGTATAATAAGTAACCATCAATACAATACAATGGAACAGCTGTTACCAGTATACGAATAAACTTTTTTATTATAAGGAACTAGCTCACAATTCAACTCCAATCGATCAAAATCATATTTTGAAATTATGTTCAGCATAGACCCAGTGTCTAATTTAAAAGCAAGTCGCTTACCCTTAACGTCCATATACTCAATCCACTGATTGGACCTTTCTCCGCGCCGCCCTTGCTCCTCGACTACGTCAACGTAAAAGGCGTCACTTTCCGAACTGTCCGTCAGCTCTGAGACACTCACATTATGCACAATACCGACCGGCTTACTACTACACACTCGCGCGAAGTGACCCCGACGGTCGCATACAAAACACGTCGCTCTCACAGCCGGACACCGCTCCTCATCTCGGCAGGCCCCGTTGCCGCAGCGCGCGCACGGCGCCCGCGGCCCCTGCCGCCGCGCGCGGCCGGGCTGCTCGCGCCGCGGCGCCCCGCGCGCCCGACCCGCCGTAGCCCGGGCGGGCCATCGCGAGCCGTGTCCGCCAACCACGTCGTCCACTTGCACCTTCGACTCCTCGAATTGTTTACTCTCCTCCTTAGACATCTCGTCCGCTTCGCAGATCTGAATTGCCTTGTCCAAGGTCAAGTCATCCGCTCTCAATAGCCGATCCCTGACGATATTATTGGTAATACCGCAAACTAAGCGGTCTCTTATCAATCCGTCCGTCAGTTTATCAAACTCGCACCCTTGACTCAGCAGTCTTAACGCTATTACATATTGGCTAATCGTTTCACCTTCATTTTGGTTCCGCGTAAAAAATTTAAAGCGCACCATAGTTATGTTAGTTTTTGTCCCAAAATGCAAATCAAACTTCTCTTTTATGGTTTGAAGATCTTCCGCCTTTTCAGCCGCTCCAAATTCAAAGGTGGAGTATATCTCGTAACCCTCCGGCCCAATGAGGTTCACCAGCAAGCTCGCTTGCACATCTTTTGGTTCCTTATTCACACCGGATGCTTTAATAAATACACTAAAGTGTTTCCACCACTTTTGCCACGCCGCCGCCCGCGCGCTCGGGCTTCCTTCAATTTGTAGCTCCGGCGGCGGCCGTGCATGCTCCATTGCTTGTTTTTTGTTAGATCACAACTTAAGCACTACTTCAAAACAATAACCGGTACTTTGAACTAAAAATCGTTAGTAAACTCAAGTAATTAGATCCCGACGCTGCCACCATGTAATGAAACGCAGCTTGCTAGACGAACACTGATTTATTCATATATAAATGTGGGTACACTTATATTCGACTACCTACTAATATGTTACATATACTACAATCCACATGTGAGATTTTCCCTGAATGTCCTTCCAGAGAAGATTCTCCGAATTTGGAGCTCGGGAGAATTTCAAATCTACTTTGATTTACACAATAGGATACCTATGAACTACATTATTAATAACATTTTACCCGACTACGGCCAAACCCAAAATAATGGTAATGGATTAAATTTCTCTTTAAGTAGTGATAGTTTGCTACCACCTCCAGGTCAAGATGCTCGACGAATTCCAAAAAATGAGGTGGTGTTAGATTTCTTTTAATACTGACAACGTGTTAGCGCACATCGAGTTGAAAAAAAACAATAAGGTAAACGCAGGTATTAACGACCCCCTTAAGGCAATTTTCAAATCGACCTTACTTTTTAAGTATACTGGTCGCCACCACATGTAATGTTCTAATTTCATATGCTAGTGTTAAGTATAAAGATTATATTTATTCAGTCAAATGCCTATAAATAAAGTATTATCTTATTTAAAAAAAACATACCGCCCCAAAATAACGGCTGTGATTCCATTAGCGATTTTTATGCAGCTATTACCGATCGTTACCCGGCTATGTCCTAAAACTACGAGTATAAATTGCCTACATTTTATGAGTCAGTAATACATTGTCCTTACATATTGAATAGAGGTCGGTAATAGCAAACATGAGAAGCTATTAGTAATAGCTTCTCGTGGTTGCTATTACCGACTCATATGGGTCGGTCATAGCTTTTTATGGTTGCTATTACCGACTCCCTAGATCGGTTTTGCGTCGGTAATAAAGTATGTAACGACAAATATAAAATGAATTACCGACTCATAAAAAGTAAGTAATTTTTATTCAATTGGAAGGACATTTAGGGAAAATCCCACATGTGGATGCGGTTTTCTCCACGAAGGCGTTTTCTCGTCAAGGTTGTGTACAGTGTGTAGAACAGGCTTGTGCAGAATTTATTCAGCTTAAACGTTGCTCTAGCTAGACCATGTTTTCGTAGAGTACGTAGTTTTCGAACAAAACCTGAATTTCTTACGAATGGAGTAGTAGGTACATTTCCCAAGATAGCGGCCGTTCTACAAGGTCCTCAACCGGGGACTTTTGGGAGATGAAAACAGGGCTTCCAACGAACATTCGTACCGAATTTCATCAAACTCCTCGATATTTCGAGGTTGACCAATATCAACTGTATTATCAAGGAAAAGGGTGTTATTTTATTGAAAAGTACGAGATATAACAACCTACAAAAGTTGAAATACCCTTGTTAATTTATTTCCTAAGTTCAATATCTCAAAATCGGCTGCACCGGATTTGTTCAAACAAATAAAACCGCATTAAAATCGGTCTATTTGTTTAGAAGAAGCTGGGATGCCAGACACCCCAACTTTTTGCGTTGGGGGTTAAAAAGACGGTATGTCGGTAAGTATGTTGAGTTATGTTTAGAATTTTAAGCAATCACAAACAAAAAAAGACGTACCAAATATTTGACCTCGTCCCTCGGAGTAAGGTATTTGTCCTTGTTCAACCACATGCTCCGAGTTTCCTACTCTATTTATAACACCAGGATTCTTATGTAATGAGCCATTGACGGGGCCTTTAGGAAGGGGCCTGATTGTTGGCCTTCGAGGTGGGCCTGAGTCTGCGAATTCAGTTGACGGGGGAGGCTCAGAGGTTACTTCTTTAGGAGGGGGGCTGTTTGTTGGCCTCTGTGGCGGAGGTGGTCCAGGACCAGGTGGTACAGGAGAGGGGTTGTCATTCAGATAGTCATCAAGTGAGATCCATGGCTTTCTAGTGCTTGGAATGTCTTCAGGTTTAGGAGTTGCCGAGAGAGATGGATGAGAGATGTCATTGGGTGGATCATTTTCAACTGGTGGTGGTTTAGTTTGTGGAGCATCGCAGGAATCTGTGGGCAGATTTCAACATTCGGTTAATGGAACGAAGGTATACTGTGCACAATATATTTAATTCGTCACTGCAATCCGAGAAATACAGTTGCAATGCAATACCCACCCTGGGTTGCACCAGACCGTTTGTATTGTTCGTTAAAATCTGAGTGTATGGAAAGTTTGACAACTTTATATGGAACTAGCTTCTACCCGCGACTCCGTTCGCGTGTAAGTCGATTATATTGGGGGTGAAAATTTGTAAGGAGCTATATAAATTTTCACCCCCCAGTACAGCCCCGATGATTTTCGTGTTAAAAACTATCATATCCTTCCCCGGAATTCAAACTATCTCCATACCAAATTTGATCTCAACTGGTTCAGTGGTTTAAGCTTAAAAAGGTAACAGAAAGATAGGCAGACATAGTTAAATTACTTTCGCATTCATATTATTAGTTCTCGTAGTATGGATCTGGCGCCATTTTTAACCGACTTCAAAAAAGGAGGAGGTTATATGTTACACTGTATGTATTTTTTTTTTATGTATCTTCGCCGATGTCAACGTCAATTGTTGACCGATTTCCAAAATTCTTTTTTATTCGAAAGAGTATACTCCCGAGGTGGTCCCATTGTCACCAATTTAGGATCTGATGATGGAAACCCAGAGAAATTGAGGGCAACCCTCAAATTGTATAGGCACGCATGTAGTGATTTTGGTATTTTTTATTAAAACTCGTGTATTTACCCTCGGAAATCGCTACTTTGGATAAGTGGAACTGTTGATGAAGACCACAGATGACTTATGGAACTCCTCAAAGATTTAATGTACGTTCGCCCATTTCTCCGTCAATTGTGGACCGATTCCCAAAATTCTTTTTTTATTCGAAAGAGTATACTCCTGAGGCGGTCCCAGTGTCACCAAGTCAGGATCTGATGATGGCATCCCAGGGAAATTGAGGGCAGCCCTCACATTTAATAGGCACGCGTGTAGTGATTTCGGTATTTTCTATTATAACTCGTGTATTTACCTACCCTCGGAAATCGTAATTTTGGTGAATTGGAACTGATGATGAAGACCACAGATGACTCATGGAACCCCTCAAAGATGTAAAGTACGTCAAAGATTCTGACATGATTCCGTTGAAGTAACACATAATGAAGTGTTAATTCTGAGATCCTTGAGGAAACGACGGAACTCCTCAAATATTATCAGCCCATATATAGCGACTTGGGTTTTTTCTGTAATAATCAACGCATTTGCTCTCGGAAAGCAGTTCATGTGGTAAATTGGAAAGGAAATGTGGAAATTTTCATGTACCATGTGGCTTGGCGAAGTACTGAATTGAAGTCGGTTTAAACTTTGTTTTTAAAGTAAATTATAACGTTGATCAGTCTATGTAATCGTAAGTTGGTACAACCCGCCCCTCATAGAAAAATCGTGACACCAGAAAATCTAAACGTTTGGATGATATCAGCACTGACAGTCAGTATGAAACCATAATACGGTTCTAGTAGCTACCTGACTTGGTGTACACTGGCACGGGAACTGGCAGAACTAGTACTGGCAGATTCACACCGCCATGGCCTCCTGTGAACAGAAATTAGTAAGTAAGTAGTACATTTTTCTTATTTTTGAAGTCCTTGGTGGCGCATCACTACGACCTGCCCACATCCCTTTTCTTCCCACATTTCGGTGGCAACCGTGGCGCCACAAGTTATAAAGAGAAATAGAGCTAAAGTTGAAAGTTGATTACCAAGCTGAATTGGTAGCTCCACAGGCAGCACGGGAAATTTGTAGCTGCTCTCACTGCTCGGTCTATCTGTCAATAACAAAATATTCTATTACTTTGATTACGTATTCGCATTACTCAGGGTTACAAACGTACGTAGGTACACATAACGCATAGCTATATTCCTAAAAGCGGTAGGCAACGCACATTACATTTTCAGTTCCACTTTTAGCAATTTGTATATTTGATTGAGTAAATGTGATACCTAGTGCAATTATAGGTTGCTAGCCGATCGCCTGCAACACACTTCAGCCTCAGCCATATTCCCGTAGTTGACTCTTATGATACCTACTCATGAGGTGAAAGGGGGTGGTACCACATAATAATAGTACTACGTACAGAAGGTTCTCTGTTAAGGGGGTTCGATTGCCATACAAAACGTTATTTGACATTCGTAGGCTAACGGCGTGATATTTTAAGAAACTTATGTAACAAACTTTCATAAATTGGCTTCCCATTTGCGCCAAATTCCCCCTTTCCTAGAATAAACTTACATAAACTAGATTAATTTGAGAAATTGGTTTGTCACGTGATATTTTGGGAAAACTATTTTTCTCAAATTAATCTAGTTTATACAAGTTTATTCTAGGAAAGGGGGAATTTGGCGCAAATGGGAAGCCAATTGATGAAAGTTTGTTACATAAGTTTCTTAAAATATCACGCCGTTAGCCTGCGAATGTCAAATAACGCTTTGTATGGCAATCGAACCACCTTAACATATTCCCTGTTTAGGTAAGTATGCCGAACGAACCTAAACGTGGCCATCCCTTTCTATCGCATGCAACGCGCTGCGATAGAACGCGTGCCTGCCGTAGCAGCGCTAACATGCCGGCTGGAGCCGGTAGGGTGATGTACCTACTTGTAGCGGGCCGGCGAAATCACAGGGCGAGCCGACCCTGCAGCCCAGCTAGCACGATAGGTTTTATCGTCACGTTTTACGGCCAAAATGTAAAACGTGATGGTAAAACCTATCATGCTAGGGCCCGGTGGTAAGACTAATCTAAATTTTCACATTTTCGTGTTACCAGAGGCCCTGCCACGATAGGTTTTAACGTCACGTGAAACGTTCAGTACATATTCGCCGTAAAACATTACGATAAAACCTATCGTGCTAGGGCCCCATAAAGCGTGTTTTTTACACGTGTGCTTTTATGCGTGCATGCGTGTTTTTATTATTGCGCATTTTCGGGTCAGGACTCGCTGGTGTGCTCTTATAAATGCATTACTCGCATATTATGCTTACCATATTATGGGAATTAATCAAATTGAGATTTCTATAAATCCACCAAGAAACGCATATATTTAGAAGCCATACGCATAAGGTACCTACTTAAATTGTTGTGTTTTTTATAGTCTACCTACCTACCTACCAGCATCTAAATTAAAAATGCACGCCTTTAGTCCCCACGTAATGTGTATCAAGGTGTACAATAAACTTCCAAAGATTATAAGGGACGAGGAGAACAATAAATAATTAAATAAAAAAGTTACCAAATTTCTAATTAAAAACTGTTTTTGCTCACTGCAAGAATATTTTGAAAGTTAATTACTGATATAATAGTATAGGTATAGCTATAGCTAGATTAATAAATATTTGTAATACTTAGCATAAGATTATCTTTGCATGCTCACCGTTTTGTATAAGTTTAACAATTAAGAGATAAGCACCTTAAGCTGTTGCAAATTAATACATTTTAGTTTTAGTTATTTAATATTGTAGTGCCCTACAGGGTTTCATAGCTGAACATATATAATGTACCATCTTGTATTTACCTATGAAAGCAATAAAGATACTGATAAATAAGCGTGCCACCGTCAGAGACAGAAAAAGACACCTATGTAGGTAGCAGGTAGCTATGAATAAGCTAAGTTGTGAATTTGTTTTTAAACTGGCGACGGTTTACCATAAACAACCTACCTACTTTAATTTGGGTTTTGGCCCCAAACTCATATCAAATGGTCTGGCGCAAGCAAATTAAAATAATACAACAGCGGTTAGCACATCTCTAGTGCTCCGATATGATAGATTCATAATTAGTCACCTTTGACGATATTTAGGAACGTGAACCGCCGATCCCTGTTTTTGGTAGTCGCAGTGGTAGCCGTAGTTCCGCTTTCAACTCCTGTAAAAACTGAAAAATTTTTTTTTTCAAAGAACGCACTGGGTCATTCTTCTTTTTACAAGCTTTTTATTAACTTGCATTGTTCGTATGTATGTAAATATGTAAGTATGTAAATATGTAAGGATGTAAGTTGTCCGTCAATTTTATTTCAAATTTGCAATCCATTTTTCAGTCACTTCCCGTTATCCAATTGAGCTGAAATTTTGCAAGCATATGTATATCGCATGACAATACAATATTATGATGAATTGAAGCTAATCTAATGCTGGAGCTGGAAGGTGGCCATAGGAACTCCGCAATAAAACGACACAACCCCATCGAGGTTGTGCTCGTTAGAATCGCCTCAATGAGTACTTGATGATGGTATGCTGAAAAGTACAGTCGGCAGTAAAAGCTTGTTCCAAAAATGAATTTTTTGACAGAACCTTATTTTTACCTACAATTTCCTGTCCTCGTGTTACCATACGTCATTTCATTAGTTAGAGTAGGTATTGATTATTAATGTTTTAGTGTTTGAATATACATCCATACATTTATTTATACATAAATAGTCTTTCACATTCTCTATCCAGTGATTTTTTTTTATAAGTAAGTTTGTTTTTCATAGAATCGCGTGACAGAGTGGTAATCTAAAATGTGGTCTCCGCTAAAAACGATTACTCTGTCACAGTATTTTCTTAATATCCACCACCATAAAGAAAAAAAACATGGACGCGACGGAAATAATCATTAATTCGTCCTAATAAAAAATACATGCAACGCTTATTAAAATCAAACATTAAAAACATAATTATCAATAGTTAAAAAACGCAAAAAACAGAAAAATTACGATTTATTGTAGGTAAAAAAGAAGAACAACCCAACTGCATTTTTCCAATAAGGTCAATGAGGCCAAAACCGTCGTATTTTTGTAAAGGTTCAATTTGTTTGGCCATGAACTTGATGCTTACTACACTTTTTAATAAACTTGATTCTTATAGAATAGGTTAATCTCGTAGCGAGCCGGACCGACTGCACGTTTGGCATTCGATCCCAATTTAAAGATTTATTATTGCTTTCCCTGTCTTGTAAAAACCTAGTTTATTTAATAAATGTATTTTAAAGTGTTAGTGCTGACCATTTGTTTTTTTGTGGGACCCCAAAACCCCTACAAAGTGTTAACTTTTTCAAAGTTAACTTTTTGAAGATATTTGTGTTACTTCAGGTTATTTAAATATGTTTTTTTTTAAAACATGTCAGTAGACGGATTATCCTTAGGCTTTGGGGCGTTTCCGTCTAGCCGATTTTTGAATCTCACTGGTGATATCAAAGTCACCGGTGACTAAAATTATCACCGATGACTTTTATGTCACCATTTTCCAAAAGCCGTATTTTTGAAAGTCACACCAACATGCAGAAATTTTACAATGTCAGTCAGAGACAATCTTCCCGTTACGTTCCTTTTTACGCAGATGTTATAGTGTTGTCCTTGATACCGGTTTCTATTTTGTCAAAAACAATCACATGGTGATTTCAATTACGAGTGGGTAGGGGCACTCGTAAATCGATATCATAGGTATGACAAATGTAAGTCACCGATGAGTTTCAAAAATACGAACTTTCGGAAATCACTCACATCGGTGAGAATTAGTCACTTGGTGAGATTCAAAAATCGGCCCCCAGGACGTATTACAAATCTGTACAGTCAACCAATTTGATTCCTAGGCCACCGTAGAACCCTGTCATTTTAACTGCGACATAGCAACGCAATAATCCTAGTAACCCGTATTGACATAACATTTACAACGGTAAGGTTCTATGATGGCCTAGGAATCAAATTGGTTGACCTTACGTCAATTAAGCAAATATAAATGTACTTTTGATCGAAACTAAACCTTAACGAATTTAATTTGAGGGTTATTTTTTATTTTAAAGCCAACATTTTTTTTGGGGCTATTCCGGCTTATTTTGAAAATCAGAAGTAATAAACCTTTTATTGAAGTGGCTAACATCTACGTTTTAAGTAAAACAACGACGTGTAAATACATGGTGCTATTTTGCCTTTACAAATCGAATCAGCTTAAAATTCTAGAATAATAGTACATAATTGCGGTTCTTAGATCTCGATCACCTCTGCAATTTTAGAAAATATAATCGACACATAGTTTCGTACTGTAAAAAGAGTCGCACCATAAGGGTTCCTATTTTACCTTTTTGGTACGGAACCCTAAAAAGGTTGGCATTATATAAAACGCATTTTACCTTTATTTTCACGGAATATCCGCAGATATTCCAGTGAAAATGTGGCGGTTTTGACCAATTCGTACCGGACGGCTTTTCCCACTTTAGAGTTGAGGAATTATACATTTTTAACAAGCTGTAGTTTCACATCAAGTAACGATAATGTAAAATGGTTCAAACTACCAATAAGCCTGACTAACGAACAATATATTAAACATACTTACTAAACCGTAATCCGCATTTTCTGATCATAATTTCAAAAAAAAAGGAGCAACGCTCCGAACGCGCGTGCCGACTTCGGAGTTCAACGAAACTTTGCCTATACTGCCTACAGAACGCCATCTATTTTTGAGTGTTGGTAGCAAATACAGTCGCTGCTTTATCGATCGACTTGGCTTGTGCGAATAGGAAAAATTACTGCAATGTTCTGCCGCCAGAGGCAGCACTACCATTAATAGTAAAACAGGATAGGAATATAGGGATTAACACACACATGCACAATTGATTGTCAAATGAGTGACAAGGATGCTTGCATAGACAATACCGCAAGTAGGAACGAGATACAATGTCAACGCTGCTAGTGTCGCCACCTACGAAGAGTTTTGCGTAATGTTCCCTATTGTTGTGGTTAGAATTGCCGCAAAAGCCGTCGTACGGAAATACCCCGCAGACGGAATTGGCCCCACTGACCTTATGTCAACTGTTATTTTCCTATGTCACTCCCACGATTATAAGGAATCCTAGGACACCTCATATGCCAAAATCCATCGTGCCGTTTAGACTGTAAGTAAGCTGGTTTTGGATATTTCAGCGAAAGTTGTTGTTAAGCCAACTTTAAATCGTTATAAATCCTAAACAGTTGCTTAAACTAAAAAAAATATTAAAGTAACTTAATGATGATTTTGAAATACCTATTCAACGATATGACATAGTTCGTCGACTTTATTATTTTTCTTTTTTACAATACGGCGTCTGGTGGCCGCTATTTTGAATTTTGATTACTGTCTTGTCTTCAGTGACACTGACACCCGCAAGACTAAAACAAATTGATTGACGTATGATTCATGAAGATTGATCCTAGAACTGAGACCCCAATAAGTACCTAGTCAGCCGCTGCGCCCGCTACTAATGTAGCGGCTGACCACTGGGTATCTAAAGGCTGATATTAGGGTCTCAGGCGGCTGACTACTGGGTAAAAGGCCCCCATTTCACTTTCCTTTAAATATTTCAGATATTATAATGTTATCATTTTAAATAGGTGATACTAAATGAAAGATCCAAATAAATTCTCCACGGGTGATTGATAATGATATAAACTCCATTTGGCCCATGTATGGCAGATTTACATGACTTTGAACTTAGAAATTAAGTTAAGAGGCTGACTACTGGTGCCTTTACCCTACTAGTGGTAGCCGTACAAGCCCAATTTCAAAAAAAAATTTTTTTAGAATTGCCTCAAAATTCCCTTTTATAAGATACCACACACGGTTTCTGAAAAAATATATTTTTTTCCATAAAAAAAAGAATGTCTCCGCACTCCCCTCCTATATGGGAAATTTTTTTGGGCACTGCGGGTCAAACATTTTGTTTTGACCTTTAGTATGCGTGTGCCAAACGGCTAAACTGTACATCGATTTGCGGTTTTTTTTAATTGTACGGCTTAGGTAGGTAACCTACACTATACGCTAGGACGGCATCTATTACATCCTCTATCTACGAAATTGACCCACGCGTTTGATCGATTGAATGTCATTCAGCACAAATGGAAAATTGACAACTCGAAATTATTGATCGAATATGACTAATGTCAATTTGAAAATCGTCGACATGGAATGGAATATTGTCCAGCATGAATGATGATAAAATGTAATTATGTCCTAAAGTAAAATTGACATACTATTAAGGCGCTGTCAACACCAAAAACGCGCACACTGTCTATTTGTATCGGAGTAAGCGAGAGCGAGTGTTACTTGAGCGGCCAGGTTTTAGACGAAAATAATGAATAAATATTGAAATAAAAAAAAGTGTGGATTATTTGTGAAATATTATATATATATATATATTATATTATATATATTGCCTACGGTTTAGGTATGAATATGTGGACTTCGTGTTTTTAATTGCAGACCCATACTTCAACAAAATAAGGACATAGAACCGTTTAAGATGATTTTAAGACCAATCTTTGCAATTATTTTCTATCGAGCCGATTTCATCGAATTATGTTTCGAGTCCGTCTACGGTCTTGGAAATATGATGAATATTAACTTATATTTTTTTTAATGTGCAGAACAAATAGTTTTTCTTATAGGTACAACTGCTCAAATAATATCAATTTCAACAAGTTTGGTCTTTTCAGCCTCTTAATATAGGTCGAAAGGCATACGTCCATATGGACTTACGTGCACTCCAAAAATATGACCAATCGAAAATACGTCTTAAGTAAGTATAATTATGAATTTTGTTCAAAATAGTCGATTTTCATATTCAATTTTGATATACGTAGTTTTAATTTAATTTAGCTTATGTTAATTATCATGTATTTACTATAGAAAATAAAGATTCATAGAAAACAAATTAATGGTTATATATATACAAATAAAAATGTAAAAAAAAAAAAAAAATTGATATTAATTTAAATTAGACAACATTTACTTTGCATGTATTTAAATATGAACCTATGTCATAGTGGACAAAATTCCATTTGGGCTAGATTCATTATGAACAAAAAAAAAGTTGGTCATAAAAGATTATAAGTACTTAGACACAATTAAATTTGAACCGTATTCACTTTTAGTGGTATTACTTTTAGTCCAATTGACAACATTTCATAATTCTAAGTCCATGATTTGACTTGCTCCTTGTATTCTACTCGAAAAGAGGAACACGCTGGTAGTTTTATATTTCCAGTATTATTTATTTTCAATTTATAACGAATTTAAAAAAATGCACTCATAGCAAATCCAATTCTACTGCAGAATGGGCACCTTGCTTTAGTCTTGTTTATACCTAAATACCAAATTAAAAACAAACATTGTCAAGATGGCGTCAATGCCAATGTAACACCAATAATGCCACCCAAACATTTAAACTTTTTCGTCGAAACGGAACTAAAGCAAGGTGCCTATTCTGCAGTAGAATTGGATTTGCTATGAAAACATTTTTAAAAAATCGTAAAAAAATTAACATAAATAATATTGGAAATATAAAACTACCAGCGTGTTCCTCTTTTCGAGTAGAATACAATGAGCTAACTAATCGAACTAAGGGCTAAAAGTTATGAAATGTTGTCAATTTCAAAATGGTAATTTCGTGTTGATGAATTTCCATTCGTGCCGAATGACAGTAAATCGTTTGATCTCTAGAATTTAAGTTATGAAGAGAGAACGATAGTTAATGCCTCAGCTGCATACATCTGCGAAGAAATTCAAAAAGGTGTACCTACTTAAGTATCACGTGAAGACTCATCCATGAGGGGATGCCTGTGTCGGAGTGTGGGACGTATAAAATAAATATGTATAGGCTAATGATGACGAGTTAAAAGCCGAAGCCAAAAATCAATGTTCTGTATGTTATTATTTATTAACAATTTATTTCGGACATCAACGATCCATAGAATGTTAGCAGAACTACTACTGTTGTAAGCCAATCTTATTTTACATAATCAATGTAATTTTGTCTTTTATCAAGTCACATTTTCCTTATAAATACTAGACTAATTAGTTCGACGCCTGACAGACCGGTTCGTAAGGCGTGAATTATGGTATTTTTCTCATGTAGGTAGCAACAAGAGACCTTTACTTTTTTTTATTATGTCAGCGATATTTATATATTACTAGTTGACCCCGTGAACTTCGTACGGCATACCAAATGTATGAGGAAAATAAAAATTCTCTTTCGTAAAATTTTCCATGTTTTAATCGTTATTCTGCTATTCCGAGCAAGGACAAATCCGACAAATCAAACTTCATACACATCGGTCCAGCCGTTCTCGAGTTACAAATGGTGTAAGTAACTAACACGGCTTTGTTTTATATAGGTAAATACCTACCTACTATACCGGGTGTGGCTGAAATAGGAGCAATAAAGGATGACTCCATTGAATAGCCACAGTTATTCTATATTGATCCCAGTGTTTCCTCTTGGAACTGATTGCTGATTGGCTTAATAATCCACAGTTTAATTTTTTGCTCCTATTACAGGCCTCACCGTGTATATGGGTTTAATTGAAAAAAAAAAAATACTTTTTTTCTTCAAAATAAGTTTACTTATATTTTTTCACTCTTCTGCACGGCTTCGGCAAATATCACGTATTTTTTTTAAGTAACGGAGTAAAATTGCAAGAACATAAGTAATATATATTAAATTGAATAAAACATGTTTCATCACAAAAATATAGCCAAATCATAAACAATAATATTTAACGAGATTTTGCGTACTTACGCTGCATAGTTGCAATACTGTTATTCGCTACGCGTTAATGCGGCTCACCCCGCCGGTCACCCGTTACGAAACTACTTAGACCTCTACCTTCGCTTAATTACTACGCATCGCGGTGTCAAGGTATAATTGAGGGTGAGCGTTGAGGTGAGCTTAAAACCAGTTACAGAATAGGGGGGCTGGGCTGTTATTCGCTACGCGTTAATGCGGCTCACCCCGCCGGTCACCCGTTACGAAACTAGACCTCTACCTTCGCTTAATTACTACGCATCGCGGTGTCAGGGTATAATTGTGGGTGAGCGTTGAGGTGAGCTTTAAACCAGTTACAGAATAGGGGGGCTGTGCCCCTCGTTTGTTTACGCGCCACTGCTAGCCGGACGCGTCACCATGGTCTAATCTCACGTGAGATTGGGGCTTGGGGGAGGGGGATGAGCCAAATCTCACGACATCTCATCAGCAGGGGAGAGGAGGATCAGAAAATCTCTAAAAACCCCTCACGTACGTAACTAATGGACGCCCCCTTTTAGGATTAAAAAAAAACCCGGTGCAAGTACAAGTCACCAGACTCGCACAGCGAGGGTTCAGTAATAAATTCATTATTTTCAGACTTTTTCCTTAATTTGTAATGAAATGATGGTTAAGAGCTTGTGGTTTTAGATCAACGGATAATAGCCCATAAGTTTTTGGTTCCCTTGCGAATGCGTGAATTATTTATCTATTTATTAATTTAAACTTTATTGCACAATATACAAACATGTACAAATGGCGAGCTTAATGCCCAATGGCATTCTCTACCGGCCAACCATTGGGCTAAACTGAGACATGTTAAAGATGAAAAGATGAGGGGGTATGTCCGCGAAGAAGTGCTCAGTTACATTCATGACGTAACGTACATGAAAATTATAAAGCTTAGTCCCCGACATAGTATTTTTTTTATGGAACTGATAAAAAATGGAGTGTATTTACATATTTATGAAACTTGTGATTTTTGAATACAACAACAAGAAACGCCATATTATAAAGCATTTTTCTCATGAACTAGGTAGGTACTTATAGGATTTATCATAAAAGTCATGAGAAGCAAAGTTACAGATATGCTGAGCATATTTCTAACACAAAGTTTTTGTGTGGCTCTTAGTATTTTTGAGTAATAATAAAAAGTTTTTTTTAATATAATAGCCGCCATTTTTAATGTTTTGTAAAGAGAGTTTGGCCCCGCTCAATATTAGTTATAAATAGCCTAAAGAATATTTTCCATCATGCGGCCAAACTTTGACATGTCTTGTAACTTCTCTATGAGGAAATCTTAAGAAGACGCATATATAAGGCGCCCCTGCCACCGCTCATATCAACTTCGGCTCGTAAATCTCCAGCTTTTTCACATCCCTACGTATATAATAACATCTGCAAGTACCAGAACATTAAACAGCTTTCCACTCCTGAAGCTAGACGTATCGTAAAGAAATGGTTACTAACATTGTCATATGCTGAAACCGAGAGACTGGTTAGAATACCGCATACAAACTAAACCCTATAAAGCTGTTGTGGAATTTCCATCATCAACTCACACCCAAGCACACACACATACACACACACACCCACCCCCACCCCACACACACACACACACACACACACACACACACACACACACACACGCACACACACACACACACACACATATATATGCAAACACACTCGCATGTCAATAGAATTTAGTTTATATACCAACTCGACTAGTATTATCTAAACTATATAACTAAGTAACTACATTTCCTTAACACTCCTGTAAATCTTGTTTTTTTCGCACTCGCAGACTGCCAAGATACAGGCTTAAGCCTAGTTTGGAGTCTGATGGATATACCCCATAATATCATGTAACAAGTGTTTTTGTGAAATAAATAATTTATTATTATTATTATTTATTAACTACCGTGATCTATTTATATGGGGATTCACACCTAGGGCGATAGTGTACACTCATCTTATTAATCTGTCATGATTGTTACGTAACACATTGTAACATTCATGACAAAAAACTAGCGGGGCATAACTTTAAAAAGAATAGCACTCAATTGGGACAAGCAATGAACTGCGAATCACTTTAATTCTATTACTGAATTGTAAATCTGCATAATCACATATATTTAGGACAATAGAATATTTCTACTTACCGTGCAGTTAACACACTAAACAAATAACTTTTTGAGTCACAAAACTGTCGTCGACACAAAACATAATTTCACTCAGCAAATATACTTAAGTACTCTTTTTTTTCTATGTTGCCATCATGTTGAATGGTGTTGCCATTCGAGAAACATAATTACCGGTGGGAGGATATTCAGTTAGTTCAGGAGTTATAAGCGTTAACTTACATGACGTAACACATCATGTCGAAATTTGGACACGTTTTCAAAAAAAAAATTAAAAAATAATGAAAACAGTATTTGATGCAAGCTTTTCAGAAAAGTGCGGGTTAAATATCATAGAACTTCATGTTTACTTAAAAATACGGGATAGCGATTCCATTTCGTAAGTGATGACAGTTTTTGCTGCAAAAGTGGTAGTTGGACAAATCATTTTAGTATGGGAGTGAAAGTGTCACTGATAAAATAAATAGAAATATATAAAAACTTTAGAGAGCTCAAATTTCATAGAATAACATAAAAAAACCGGCCAAGGGCGAGTCGGACTCGCGCACGAAGGGTTCCGTACCATTATCAATAAAATGTTTATTTTATTCTGTTTTTAGTATTTGTTGTTATAGCGGCAACAGAAATACATCATCTGTGAAAATTTCAACTGGAACTATCACAGTATCAGTGAGATACAGCCTGGTGACAGACAGACGGACGGACGGACGGACAGCGGAGTCTTAGTAATAGGGTCCCGTTTTACTCTTTGAGTACGGAACCCTAAAAAGAACATTCTATTCTATTGCATACAATATCCAACAACTTTCGTATTATCGAATAAGGCTACCGCTAAATTAAAAGAATATTGGGTCAAGTAAAAAAAACTGATGTACAATTTTTCGCGGACAAACCCAAGATATAGGCTAGAAATGCTAGAAACGCGGGTAAGATTGTAGGTATAAGTAAGCCGGAAGTTGACCAAGTCAACAAAAGTCACGCATGTCATGGGTCCCACTGTATACAATAAGTTACCTAAAAAAACGGCCAAGTGCGAGTCGGACTCGCACATGAAGGGTTCCGTAAAATAAATTGCGGTTTACGATTTATGACGTATTAAAAAAAAACTACTTACTAGATCTCGTTCTAACCAATTTTCGGTGGAAGTTTGCATGGTAATGTACATCATACTTATATTTTTTTAGTTTTATAATTCACTTATTTTAGAAGTTACAGGGGGACACACACACACACACACATTTTACCACTTTGGAAGTGTATCTCGCACAAACTATTCAGCACGGCTATCACAAGACGGCCGCGACATACTCTCGAGCTCTCTCGCACGATCCGTCTCTTTCCAAGTGGTCTAATTAGAGAGAGACGGATAGTGCGAGAGAGCTCGAGAGTACTATGTCGCGGCCGTCTTGTGATAGCCGTGCTGTTTAGAAAAAAATGATATTAGAAACCTCAATATCATTACGAGTATTCGTATTGAAGACCTATCCATAGATACCCCACACGTATGGATTTGATGAAAAAATTTTTTTTGAGTTTCAGTTCTGAGTATGTGGACCCCCAAAACTTGATGTTTTTTTTTTTAATTTTTGTGTGAAAATCTTAATGCGGTTCACAGAATACATCTACTTACCAAGTTTCAACAGTATAGCTCTTATAGTTTCGAAAAAAGTGGCTGTGACATACGGACGGACAGACAGACATACATACAGACAGACAGACATGACGAATCTATAAGAGTTCCGATTTTTGCCATTTGGCTACGGAACTCTAAAAATGTCATGTCTTAATAGCTATGACAAGTTCATTGCTTATAATATAAAGCATAAGAATTATATAATAGTGCAATTGACAACATTTCATAATTCTAAGTCCATGATTTGACTAGCTCCTTGTATTCTACTCGAAAAGAGGAACACGCTGTTAGTTGATTATGATTATTATGATTATGTTAATTTCTGTTACGATTATACGTAAAGAGAAATAAAAAACAAATTTATTTTATACACTCCATATAAGGTAGCGTCGCCTAATAAGGCCCACCTTATTTTTAAAGCCTTATAAAATAATTACAGTATGATTAATAAAGAAAAGATATTCATAGGACAGCTAATGATTTATTTAACAAACGAAAAAAAAAAAAATTTTTTTTGCGTTAGAACCTTAGAACAGAAAAAAACCAATTTCAAAAAAAATGTTGCTAGTGGGCCATCTTAGGCACCCGGTCGCCTAATAGTAATAAGGCCCGTTATAAATTATATGAAACAATTGTTTAATTAATGTTTAAACTTTACTATCGTCTAGAACTAGTCGTAAAATATTTTTTTTATTTAATTGATTTATATATTAGGTATCTTAGGAGTATGAAAATGAAAAATTGCTATAATACGACAACAACTTTTTAAATTAGAAAAATAAATACATGTGTGTTAATAATTTTTTGACATACTTTTAGTTAGGGATACATATGTATACAGTGGGCCTTATTAGAGTACTCTTACTTCAGCTCAATTGAGTGTCGTAAAATTACGTAAATAACTTTAAAATAACAGTATTTACCTATAATTGGATGATAAACAGATTAAACACCTAATTTCATTAAAAAGCAAAGGTTGGAAAATAATAAAACGTGCAATATTTTAACACGACACAGCAAACTGTAATTTTTTTACAAAATGGCAGCACGCTTGAGTAAATACTTAAATGCACTTTTGTTTGTGATCATAAACGCATGTGCTCGCGAAATTTGAAGTAATTTGGAAAACCATAACTGCGAGTTTTTAAAGGTGGGCCTTCTTAGGAACCGGGCTGTCCTTGGTGCACCTACCTTAGATTACAGAATTATACGGCATAAACGGCCATTTTATTGCGTTTACTTAAGTAGAAGTTAGGTTTTTTCACAGGTCTAGAGGACTGAAAACTCGAGTATGTGGTTTTAATTTCAAGTCGATACCTCAACGCGTTCCTAAGTTAGGTCTTGACACTCTTGACATACAGACAACAAAGTAATCCTATAAGGGTTCCCTTTTTCCCTTTGAGGTACGGAACCCTAACCTTCTGGGGTATCGTCAACTGGGGGTTTTAAGCAAAATTGATCATTTGTGATGTAGTATAAAAGTATAAAAAGACCGGTCACTTTGGAACTCTTTGGGGAGCCCTATGTCCAGCAGTGGATGTCTTTCGGCTGATATGATGATGATGATGATAATAAAAGTACTATTTCAAATTAATCAAGTAAAGAGCAAGAAGGTACCTATATTCACTAAGTATATTATTTACAAAATGCCACAAGTCACGCAAGTATAATACTTAACAATAATTTAGGAAATAAATCGTTTTAAGTACCTAATCAATGCCGCCCCTCGAGTCAAAGTACCTCAGTCTACCGATACGGTACCCTAAAATTAGTACAATAATAAGTAAGTAGTAAAGGATGACTCACGTTAAAACGGGCCGTCTCCGGCCCGGGCCGTTTTAAAAGAAAAACGACGGAGTTTTTGCGCGGCCAACCCATATATACCTAGGCCCGGGTGAGCCACGGCTGGGCCATGCCGACACCGAGTCGCTTCCGAGCCTTGACCGTGGATCGGCCGGACTTGGGTATGGCTCGGCCGCGCAAACACGTCGTCGTTTTCCTTAGAAAACGGCCCGGGCCGGCCACGGCCCGTTCTAACGTGAGTCATCCTTAATCTGTTGGATGTTGCTTGATGATCTTCGACGACCATTGTCCCGATATTCGTTTCTGCGAACGGTTTAAATAGCAAAGAGTCACGACGCAGAAGGAGGTACTCCAGCCCTGCTATTCTGTAACTTGTTTTAACCTCACCTCACAGTTCACACACAAATATAATATGTTGACACCGCGATTCGTAATAACTAAGCATAAGCATAGGTAGATGAAGTGAGGCGCAATAGCGCGTTTCGAATAACAGCCAGACACAGCCCGGATTAAACATGAGGTTCCTCTGTCGCCCTGAGTTTAGATTTTATAATGATTTTATGTTTTGTATGTATGTATCCTTTTAAACCGACTTCAAAAAAAGAGGAAGTTATATGTTCCACTGTATATGCATGTATACCTATGTATATGTTTTATGTATGTTCACCCATTTCTCCGTCAATTGTGGACCGATTTCTAAAATTCTTTTTTTATTCGAATGGGCATACTCCTGAGGTCACCAAGTCAGGATGTTATGATGGCATCCCAGGGAAATTGAGGGCAACCCTGAAATTTTATAGGCACGCGTGTAGTGATTTCGGTATTTCCTATTATAACTCGTGTATTTACCCTCGGAAGTCGCTATTTTGGTGAAGTGGAACTGATGATGAAGACCACAGATGACTTATGGAACTCCTCAAAGATGTAAAGTAGGTACGTCAAAGATTCTGACATGATTCCGTTGAAGTAGCAAGTAATGAAGTATTAATTCTGAGATCCTTGAGGAATAGACGAAACTCCTCAAATATTATCAGCCCACATATTATAGCGAATTGGGTTTTCTCTGTAATTATTAACGCATTTGCTCTCGGAAAGCAGTTCATGTGGTAAATTGGAAAGGAAATGTGGAAATTTTCATGTACCTATATGTGACTTGGCAAAGTAGGTACCAGTGGCGGCGCGTAAGAATTTTCATTGGATAACCCGGAGCCAAATAAAAGGGGTGTTTTTGATGATTTACTAGTTTGGTAATATATGTATAGCATGACATTTTAGGGAAGCCAGTGGGAATCGGCTTGTATGGGCGCTCCGCCACTGGTAGGTACTGAGTTGAAGTCGGTTTAAACTTTGTTTTTATAGTAAATTATATATTAGGTATACTTACGATGTGAAAACCCCTTTTCCGACTGATTAAGTAGGTACAACAAAATAATAAAGAAGATAAAGTAGGTACCTAATCTAAACTTACCAACGGCGCATAGCGCCAACACAGACCACGCCAGCATGGTTCCCTCTGTCACTGACTACTGATCAATGCGAACCGCCGGTCCATATACATTATATAAAAGCATTTTTTCTCTACCGTGAGCTTTTTAGCCCCCAAACTCTACTGTATCTTGGACCCGATGTTCGTAACAACTATACGTACTCAGAGACCATACTTACACTGGTTACGTGTAAGCGTTGCAAATACAGGTGTCACGTCTGACGTATGGCTAGCGGCTTCTTCTTAAAAAAAGATTTGCTAAACAAATTTGAGCCTAATGCTAGTGAACGTACCTACAGTCGATATTTTATGTAAAACTATGTTTCAGAGTTACCCCTGACCTCTATTAATACATATTTGGGTGTAAGGATAATTATTATTCATGCACAGTCGGGGGTCTTAATCTTAATAAGTATACGTACCTACATATAGTTAAATTAAAACAATGACGCTTAGGTAGTTGCAATATCCAAGAGGCAACCGGATGGCTCGCGGTATTTGAGCTCCCGGAGTGTTGTGAAACCGCCCGCCGCAACCAAAAATTTTGTCGAGAGGCAGCCGATTGAAACAGTGGTTGCCTGAAAGGAATATATTTAGGACAATAGAATATTTATACTTACCGTGCAGTTAACACACTAAACAAATTATTTTTTGAATCGCATATATATATAATTAAATATTTGTTCAATCGGCTGCCTCGCCACATTGAATTTTTCGCGATATTTATTATAGAGATAGTCGGAGACCCGGTGAAGGACAATGCATAGTTTTTATTCCGAAAATCATCTCCTGGGAGGATGAAATGAGGGGTGAAGATTTGGATGGAACCCATTTAGATGAAATCCGGTACAGAGATAATTTGAGTCCCGGGGAAGGACATAGAATAGTTTTAATCCCAAAAATCAGCCTAAGTACTTATAAGGGGGTGAAATTTGCAGTGAACATTTGTATGCAGCTTCTAGAACCGCTGCACCGATTTAAATGAAATTTGGTATATAGATAGTTTGAGTCCCAGGAAAGGATATGGGATAGTTTTTATCCCGGAAATCATCTCCTAATTTCTTCGTTTAGATAAAATTTGATATAGAGATAGTTTGAGTCTCGGGGAAGGACATATGATAGTTTTTAAAATGGAGGGGAAATGGAGGGTGAAAGTTTGTATGGAGCTACGATATAAACGACTTCTACGCGGACGGAAGTCGCGGGCAGAAGCTAGTTTCATCTAAATGGGTTGCATCCAAATTTTCACCACCCCATATAACTCCATTAGGGGACGATTTCCAGAATAAAAACTTCTTCTATACAAATTTCATCTACATGGGTTTTATCCAAATTTTAACCCCTTATTTCATCGCCTTAGGGAATGATTTTCGGCATAAATCCTATGTCCTTTCCCAGGACTCAAACTATCTCTATACCAAATTGTATTAAATGGTTCAATCCGAATTCTCACCCCTAATTTCACCACCTTAGGGGATGATTTTCGGGATAAAAACTATCCTATGTCCTTTCCCAGGACTTAACCTATCTCCTAAACCAAATTTCATCAAAAAGTTATATATATCCAAATTTTACCCCCCCCCCCCCCCCCCCCCCCCCCCCCCCCCCCCCCCCCCCATTTCACCGTCTTTGGTGATGATTTGCGGGATCAAACTTATCCTATGTCCTTCGCCGGGACTCAGACTATTAATATACCAAATTTCATCCAAATCGGTGCAGCTGATTAATTATTATTATTATTATTACTTTATTTCAGGCATTGCCATATCACAACACAAACATACAACATTATATATAACACAATTTAACAATACTTCCAAAGGACTTTATTCATCATCTTCTCCACTTATAATAAATCTCTAAATTAAAAAAGAATCAGCCAGTTTGAAACTAAGCTTTGCGCGGTTCGAATGTTCTCAGCATCCCATGAACGGAAAAATATGAAACATTTTATATAGGTACATTATTATTCTAGCTGCAACTTAGGATAGTTTTTATCCGACTGTCGACAGTTAATTAATTTTCCGAAATATACGACTTCATTTTAATTTTTCATTTATTTTTATTGAAATCAAACGCTGCTCCAACTGTCAGCTATAAGAACCGTCAAATTTTCGTCAAAATGGCGGAATTGCTTTGCCTTTCACTTATTAATAATTTAAATCCCGTCTACGATAGACCTTTACGAGACAAATGCTAAAATATAAACCATAAAAAAATATTCGATTCTGATATGAGAACTTATATGCGCAAATGTCGTTTTATGTCGTAATTTCAATAAATGAAATCAACAAATTTGAACAATATAATTAACACGAATTTGTTTTTTTTGAATGACAATGGCACGCGCTCGGCGCATTCAGCCAAAGTACCTGCGGCGCTACCACGAAAACCGATACTCAATGTTCATATATTTGCATCCCTGTCACTCGATTATGGTTAGTGCGATAGAGATAGAGATACCCGAATATTTTCGAATTCCGAAGTTCGTGGTTATAGCTCAGGAATCGAAAATATGGTAAATAAACATAATGTATTTTCTCGAAAAAGAATTTAAAATAAATATAGTCAAATGAAGAAAAAAACAAAGCAAGAGGTTATATAGGTAATGATTAAGTTATAAGAGTCCAAAGTTTTAAGAGGGGGTATGTTCTGTCCCTTTTCCGCAAAACGCACCTTCATATGAAACGATTGTTTTTTACTATGACGCTCGAGTATATTGACGTCACAGTCCCTCATCGATTTCTCACTCTAACAAGCGACATTAAAACGGATGTAGCTTCATAATTTTTTGAGATATTTGAATGGGAGTTTCATTATCTTCTATCTATTTATACATAATAAATGCCTATGTCCTGACTGACTTATTCACTCAATCACTCACTCACTCACTCATCAACGCACAGCCGAAACTACTAATCTTAGAGAGTTGATTTTTGCACAGTATGTTGCTTTTATAACGTGGGCTAGGGATAAAAAGGGATTTTTGAAAATTCTACCCCTAAGGGGGTAAAATAGAGTGCTAAGTTTGTATGGGAAAAACTACTTTTTTTTTTACTAGACTTAAAACTATTCAAAATGTTACTTATTAAAATGAATAATAAAGTACTTTCAGAGTTTTAGAAAATTCCACCCCTAAGGGGGTTAAGAAAGCTTTGTATGGGCAACACTTTTTTTGAGCTAGTGTAACGGAATGGGCATGCTCGCTAGCGGATTTCTGATATTTTATATTATAATACATTTATTAAATTATGAAAACGAACTTTTATTTCATACCCAAAGTTAGAAAATTTACTTATTAATTATAGGGGAGAAGGAAATCAATTAAGCTAGCATTCGCTAGTGTAAATCGGCAGTCATCATCATCATTATATCAGCCAGGGAGCGTCCGCTGCTTGACGTAGGGCCTTCCTCAAATTACATCTAAGAATAACTAATTTCATCTAAGAATGTTAATGTACGAATTAATTCAACATAATATTAGCGGGTTCACAAATAACATTTAATCTAGAATTAAAGTAATCAATGAAAATATGGATACCTAAATAATACTTCTACTCGGGCAATCCAGCATGTAAGGAAACATAGAAGGCGAACGAACTTCAATCTTAATAGCTAAAGCATAAGAAACTAAATAAAAGGAGCGTAACGACCTTTTTGTCATGACACAAACCACGTGACTACAGCGCTCGCTGCCCTAGTTGCCCCCGTTGCTCTCGTAGCTCTCGTTGCTCTCGTTGCCCCAATAGCCCCAGTTGCCCCCGTCGCTCTATAGCGATCGTAAAATAGTATAAAAGCCCGTGTCGCATTAGTATTTGGATCATTCAATTCTCGTCGTTCAGACTGTCAGTGTCTCTGGTTTTTCGTGTTACAAATTCTTGGTGGGTGTTTTCTTTGCTTTAAATAAGTAGCCCGTCATTATGAAGAAATTCTCCTCATAATGAGGGGTTACTCTTGTTCATTTTCATAGTACTTTTGAGAGGTTATTTTATTTATTTCATATTTAAAAACCAGAAATACTGTCCAGGTTTTAGTATACCTGAGGAGTCACTCCCGCCTACCGGTGCCAAATAGGCGTGACTCAGAGTCTTTTGCTACCAGACTTGAGGGTGGTCTGGCGTCTTCCTCTTTACCAACATAGGAGACGAAAGCCTCTTTAAGGGGCCCCTCACGCGCCTCAGAATCGGCTGACGACGTAGACGAGGCGTAGTCATTCATGTGATCCGCACTGAGGGTTACCTCACTCGTTGAAATCGTGTGGCTCTCTGAGGAGCGGTCCTATTAAATATATTTAATATCTTATACCTTATATTTACACAATAGGTTACTCACTGTTTCCGGCTTCGGCCACAGTGGGGGGAGGCATCGACACAAGCTGATAGGTTTTTGTCTCAGTTTCGCTGGCTGAACGACTTACAGATATTCTTATTTCTTGAACTAAAGGTATGGTTCGGGAAATAAGCAGGACAGGGCTTGACGGGGTAGACGTAGGAGTAAATTCATACACTGTATTAAGGGCATTGGGAAATATATACTGTCGGTATAAATAGCTGAAATATAGGTCTACTATTCCAATAAAATCAAACGGAGGGTTAAATTACTATTGTGGGTAACTGAGTTCGCGTTGGAAACAATTTGTAACATCTCCCGTTCACGAAACCCTTACCCCCGAATAAACCCCTTAAGAATACTCGACCCCGTAGCTCTGAAGGAGCTCTAAACAAATCCAGGAATATTATCTTAAACTTTAATAAAGCAAACTTATTGACGACTCTACTGTAAATTGCACTTATTTACCTACTTTATTAAACCTACTTATGTTGTGTGCTTTTATTACGAATACCTGAAGAAATGGCCAATTGTGATCGCTAGTGGTAGGAACCCCGAGATGTTGTGCACCGTAATAACCCAGGTTCTTTTATGATAAGCTTGACAGGAAATGGACTCTTCATCTCTAACATTTTTAAAGCTAGCCTATCTGTACTTAATTGAACCTATCTGAACGTAACTTCCAATTGCTAATTTTCCCTATTTCTTGTCAAATACTACCAAACTAAATTTGAGAAGTGGAATCTTATATTGTGAATGGCTTTATGGTTAAAACGTTTTTATGTTTTTTTGTAAAAATCCCCTACCGCCTATTACACGCTCCTGTTGAACAAGGAGTAGCCATTAGAATTCATATAAACAATATTATTTATTTTACCCTTCGTTGAGCTAGAAATCTGCACTAGATACTTGGTTTTTTTGTACAAAGGTTCTATCGACGGGTTGTGTAGTAATCTTTTATTACTCACACCGGCTACTCTCTTGTTGCGGATGGGGATTGAGCGTCCTTGCCACTTTACCTTCCTAACTAACCTATGGATTTATGACCCAGAGAATGAAGATACCAGCGTTTCCAACCTAACGGTCTGTTTCGAGAAGAAACACCAAACAAACTCGACAGACATCTTTTAGTAATAATTTATTGGAACATATCATGTTCTTAACTTATATGGTCAAACTCCTACGACCATTCTATAGCGGGACCCTGTAGGTAATGTCAAAACAATCCGTTCATTACATGTGAAACATTTGACCCAAATCGTACCTCAAATGTAGAGTACCATTCCACTCACGACAACAAGACACCCAATCGGACTTGAGGGACTGCTTCGCCTGCCCTAAAGCCCAGAATCATTTCATCTTTCTGAAACAACCCTGCCAGGATATCCATATATCATAAATATAATTATAACCCTTTGATGATAATAAGTATTTGATCGTTACACCTTAATGTTTCACATATAATCAAACGCGGAACTCAGCATCACCTTGCCCAACCCTACTCTCAATGCCAACTTAACTAAGTTATTTAAACCTCCGTTTGATAATTCTATAGCGAGAACCTACAGGTAATGCCAAAGCAACCCGTTCATTACATGTGAAACATTTGTCTCAAATCGTACCCCAAATGTAGAGTTTTATTCCACTCATGACAACAAGACACCCAATCGGACTTGAGGGACTGCTTCGCCCGCCCTAAAGCCCAGAATCATTTCATCTTTCTGAAACAACCCTGCCAGGATATCCATATATCATAAATAGAATTATAACCCTTTGATGATAATAAGTATTTGATCGTTACACCTTAATGTTTCACATATAATAAAATGCGGAACTCAGCACCACCTTGCCCAACCCTATTCCCAACGCGAACTCAGTTACCCACAATAGTAATTTAACCCTCCGTTTGATTTTATTGGAATAGTAGACCTATATTTCAGCTATTTATACCTACAGTATATATTTCCCAATGCCCTTAATACAGTGTATGAATTTACTCCTACGTCTACCCCGTCAAGCCCTGTCCTGCTTATTTCCCGAACCATACCTTTAGTTCAAGAAATAAGAATGTATCCCTATTACTTATATCTGTAAGTCGTTCAGCCAGCGAAACTGAGACAAAAACCTATCAGCTTGTGTCGATGCCTCCCCCCGCTGTGGCCGAAGCCGGAAACAGTGAGTAACCTATTGTGTAAATATAAGGTATAAGATATTAAATATATTTAATAGGACCGCTCCTCAGAGAGCCACACGATTTCAACGAGTGAGGTAACCCTCAGTGCGGATCACATGAATGACTACGCCTCGTCTACGTCGTCAGCCGATTCTGAGGCGCGTGAGGGGCCCCTTAAAGAGGCTTTCGTCTCCTATGTTGGTAAAGAGGAAGACGCCAGACCACCCTCAAGTCTGGTAGCAAAAGACTCTGAGTCACGCCCATTTGGCACCGGTAGGCGGGAGTGACTCCTCAGGTATACTAAAACCTGGACAGTATTTCTGGTTTTTAAATATGAAATAAATAAAATAACCTCTCAAAAGTACTATGAAAATGAACAAGAGTAACCCCTCATTATGAGGAGAATTTCTTCATAATGACGGGCTACTTATTTAAAGCAAAGAAAACACCCACCAAGAATTTGTAACACGAAAAACCAGAGACACTGACAGTCTGAACGACGAGAATTGAATGATCCAAATACTAATGCGACACGGGCTTTTATACTATTTTACGATCGCTATAGAGCGACGGGGGCAACTGGGGCTATTGGGGCAACGAGAGCAACGAGAGCTACGAGAGCAACGGGGGCAACTAGGGCAGCGAGCGCTGTAGTCACGTGGTTTGTGTCATGACAAAAAGGTCGTTACGCTCCTTTTATTTAGTTTCTTATGCTTTAGCTATTAAGATTGAAGTTCGTTCGCCTTCTATGTTTCCTTACATGCCGGATTGCCCGAGTAGAAGTATTATTTAGGTATCCATATTTTCATTGATTACTTTAATTCTAGATTAAATGTTATTTGTGAACCCGCTAATATTATGTTGAATTAATTCGTACATTAACATTCTTAGATGAAATTAGTTATTCTTAGATGTAATTTGAGGAAGGCCCTACGTCAAGCAGCGGACGCTCCCTGGCTGATATAATGATGATGATGACTGCCGATTTACACTAGCGAATGCTAGCTTAATTGATTTCCTTCTCCCCTATAATTAATAAGTAAATTTTCTAATTTTGGGTATGAAATAAAAGTTCGTTTTCATAATTTAATAAATGTATTATAATATAAAATATCAGAAATCCGCTAGCGAGCATGCCCATTCCGTTACACTAGAGACTTAAAAGTTTACGAAAAAAGTTCTTTCAGCGATTAGAAAAATTCAACCTCTAAGGGGGTTTAAAAGGGGGTTCAAATTTTAAATGGCGAGCAATAAAATTTTAAAGTGTGAGTAAGAGATTTTTAACTTCGGTCTTATTCTGTACGTTAAAAGACTACAAAACTGATTTCAGAGTTTTTCCAAATTCATCCCCTAAGAGTGTTAAAATTGGTTCAAAGTTTGAGTATTTCAAGGCATTTTTAAAGTATGAGATTTTTAACTTTGGTTTTAGACTGTTTGTTCACAAACTAGAAAATGAACATCAACTTTTTTTTTAATTATCCCCTAAAAGAGGGTTCAAATTTTGTATTGAGAGAAATCATTTTCTAAGACGATAAAAAGTTCTACGCGGACGAAGTCGCGGGCAACAGCTAGTTTACTAATATACTTATGTACATTTATTATTTGCAAACGACTTAAAAATAAAATAAAATTATAACACAATCATATTATGTTATTAACTTAAATAACAATTTCAAACAATCACAGTGTGTAAATTTAAACATTAATTAATAAAATAAAATAGAAATAAAAAATGTCAAATAATAATAATGAATGATATTGATAAATAAACATTAAATTAGATTATAAATGAAGATTGAAATATAATTAATTAATAGAAATATATTATTTCTGGACTCCATGTGGATGGAGTTCCAGTGCCTCCATAGTGGGCTGTTAATATTTTCAGCAATGGCTATGAGGAGGCTGTTGGGACTGACACGAATGCGGCGCATTAAGTAGCTTCATACAAATTTCCACCCATAGTATGTATTGAATGTGTAGTACTTACAGTCAGCATCAAAGTAACTACGCAATCGAAGACGTCAAAATATCTTATTCCCTTTTAATAAAGACTTTTGACGTCAACATTTGCGTAGCTACTTTTGAGCTGACTGTACCTAGTATATATTTTTGTATGTAGCTTATATATTTTTACGTCACCCCAGGCCGTAAGTTGGATTTACCGCCCACTACGCGGGCAGAAAATCCTACTTCCTGGCCAGGGAGAAACGTAAACTTTGTACTTACCACGGGCGGTAATAAAGAAAGCCTCAGATCGCATATTTATCGCCCTCGCCTTCGGCTCGGGTGCCAAATACCTGCGATCTGAGACATTCTCTGTTTCACCGCCCTAGGTAAGTAAGGTACTATTACTTATGTAGGTAGTGTATAATACATTTGATTGTCTTTCTCTTCACGTATTCGTAACAGAAATTATATTTTTTTTTCTTTGCATCTTTTATAAGTCTCTGTTTAGCCTCTGTTTTTGTCTTTGTTTGTCTCTGGTAAAGAATGCCATTTGGCATTAAGCTCGCTATTTGTACTTTTTTGTATTTTGTGCAATAAAGTTTAAATAAATAAAATAAAAATATATACCTAGGTACCTATATCGCTGACGTAACAAAAAACTCTAAATGTCTCTTGTTACTACTTAAATCAAAGCGAACTTGACTACATTACAGAAATACCATAATTCACGCCTTATTAGGTAAGAGGTAAGAAGTTCTTACCTCTGATTTAAGTAGTAACAAGAGACATTTAGATTTTTTTGTTACGTCAGCGATATAGGTACCTATTTAGATATATATTTTTATTTTATTTATTTAAACTTTATTGCACAAAATACAAAAAAAGTACAAATAGCGAGCTTAATGCCAAATGGCATTCTAGATTTTTAGTTCGACACCTAACCGACTGGTTCTTAGTAAGAACCAGTCGGTTAGGCGTCGAACTAAAAATCTAGTATTTATAACGAAAATGTCAGATGATTGAAAAGGCAAAAAAAAATACATTTACAATGTAAAATAAGATTGGTTACGAGAATAGCAGCTAACATAAAACAACATTGATTTCGAGGTTCCGCTTTTAAAATTGTCAAGTTCACTACTGACCGCCACCGCAGGCCGCTCCCCAATAAAGCCCTTTCCGCGAGACCGGAAAGGCGTTCATGATATCATATCTGGGTCAATCAACTATTTCTGGTTGTTATTCTGTCACGTTAGCCAGGAGACAACATTAGGTACGGGTAGGTGCATGTCGATACAAGGAGTTACTTTCATGACACTATTTGTTGTTTCTATATGCTGATATGTGTACCTACATTTATGTGTTGTTGTAATGAATAAATGATTAATGATTTGCCATCCCTTTCAGTAGGACAAATTATTCTAAAAACATGTTTGTTAAGCGTGCACGTGCTCTTACTAACGAACCATAATAATATATTAATAGATATAGACATATTTAACTGTACCGTAGACTCATTAAAAAATGCCTTTAGGACCAACAATTTGTAAAAGGAATACATATTTTGTCTTTGGACTGTTACAGTTATAATTAAAGCAACTTTATAGTATGAAATATAGTTAATAAATCTGTAGGTAGTTAACAAACACTGTAGGTATTTATGTTTCAAGCAGAATTGAATAAATACTGTCTGAGAACCACTTTCACCTCGTTTTTTATCTATTTGTAGTATTTTTTAATTTATTTTAAAGTTTTAGAATAGAGCTTTAATAGGAACTAGCGACCCGCCCCGGCTTCGCACGGGTTTACGTGTATAATATGGTTTGTATTATACATATAAACCTTCCTCTTGAATCACTCTATCTATTAAAAAAACCGCATCAAAATCCGTTGCGCAGTTTTAAAGATCTACGCATACATAGGGACAGACAGACAGACAGACAGACAGACAGCGGGAAGCGACTTGGTTTTATACTATGTATTGATGATACAGCAACTGTTTTTGTATGAAGGCGAACATCCCAGTGCTCGACACTTGCCCATTTCATTGACACTTTATATTTGTCTTTCAGAGTAACAATTGAAGTGAACATTACTTACCTATATGTCAACTATTGACCACTATTAGATGTCGAGCATAGGGATTTTTGTCTTACTTTTTATAAGTTTTTGTTTTATATTGGAAACTACTAGGTCTGTTTAGTCATAAGATAGCTTGTACGAATATATTTGTATGACTGTTTGTTTCATAATAAAGAAAATATCTGGGCGACCGAGCTCTGTTCGGGTGAAAATAAGTTTACCTACTAAGTATATATTTTTTTATTTAATTTTTAAAATATGTATATTTTCATTGGTCTTAAAAAACTCGCCTTGGAATTGAAAATAATTAAATATAAACCCCCGACCAACCCCGACTAAAGGAAGCAACTAATACCAAAAACCGGCCAAGTGCGAGTTGGACTCGCGCACGAAGGGTTCCGTACCATTAACTATAAAAACGGCAAAAAAATCACGTTTGTTGTATGGGGGCTCCCATACAACAAACGTGATTTTTAGCCCCTTAAAAAAATATTTTGTTTTGTTTTTAGTATTTGTTGTTATAGCGGCAACAGAAATACATAATCTGTGAAAATGTCAACTCTCTAGCTATCACGGTTCTTGAGACACAGCCTGTGGTGACAGACAGACGGACGGACGGACGGACAGCGAAGTCTTAGTAATAGGGTCCCGTTTTACTCTTTGAGTACGGAACCCTAAAAATGGTATTCACAATTTACTTTAAAAACAAAGTTTAAACAAAATTCAATTCATTCCTTCGCCAAGGAACATACATTAACATTTCTTTCCCACTATACCGCATGAACTGGTTTCCGAGAGCAAATGCGTTGATTTTTAGAGAAAACTCCCAAGTCGCTATAAGTAGGCCGATAATATTTGAGGAGTTCCGTCGATTCCTCAAGGATCTCAGAATCACCTTTGGCACTTCATTAGTTGCTACTTAAACGGAATCACAGAATATGTGACATCTGTAGTCTTCATAATCAGTTCTATTTCACCAAATTTGTTGTTTCCGAGGGTAAATTTATACCTACACGAGTTAATAGAGAATACCAAAATCTATACACGAGTTTACTTATTCTGTGACGCTTGCAATTGAGGACTTCCCTCAATTCCTCATGGATTTCATCATCTAACTGGCTCTTAGAAAACAATGGGACCAATCTTGAAGCAAATACTCGTAGGTACTTTCACTAAAATAAAAAAATACGAATTTGTTCATAAATTATGACGGAGTTCTGAGGTAGTCAAACATTAAACATAAAAATACTCCTTTTTTGGAAGTCGGTTATTAATTGGTTTTTTCGACCGGTTAGCCTATAGTGAGTAGTGACGCTGCTTACGAAGCTGGAGGGTCGGTCGCCGGGTTCGATCCCGGTAAAGGGCAAATGTTTGTGTGATGGACATGGACATGAATATTTGTTTCTGAGTCTTGGATGTTTTCTATTCTCAATTATCCCCAAAACGACAACTTGAGTCATATTAAGATTTGGATTTCTGTAAGGGCAGAAATGATTCTTTGAGAGCGCAGATGCCGGCTGCCGTGTAGTGTTTAGTGGATATATTTAAATACCCAGTCATCCCCCGATGATTGGGTACCAGGTTGTTTCGCAGGTTTTCTAAAAGAAAAAAGCGGCCAAGTGCAAGTCGGACTCGCACATGAAACCCGTTAAATAAATTGCTTTCTACGATTTATGACGTATTAAAAAAAACTACTTACTAGATCTCGTTCAAACCAATTTTCGTTGAAAGTTTGCATGGTAATGTACATCATATATTTTTTTTAGATTTATCATTCTCTTATTTTAGAAGTTACAGGGGGGGACACACACATTTTACCACTTTGGAAGTGTCTCTCGCGCAAACTATTCAGTTTAGAAAAAAATGATGTTAAAAACCTCAATATCATTTTTAAAGACCAATCCATACACGAATGGATTTGATGAAAAAAAAAATTTTGAGTTTCAGTTCTCAGTATGGGAAACCCCAATATTTATTGTTTTTTTTTATATCTATGTGTGAAAATCTTAATGCGGTTTACAGAATACATCTACTTACCAAGTTTCAACAGTATAGCTCTTATAGTTTCGGAAAAAAGTGGCTGTGACATACGGACGGACAGACAGACAGACAGACAGACATGACGAATCTATAAGGGTTCCGTTTTTTGCCATCTGGCTACGGAACCCTAATAAAAAACGAAAGCAAAAACAAACATCGCCTGGCTGGGATTTGAACCCCCGGCCGACGGCGTTTAAAGCCGATGTTATAATATAACCATTAGTCTAATCAAGCGGTGACAGTGGAGGTGTAATTATGTATGTACTATATTGCATACACAAATCTTTATGCGAGAAAATCTCGAGAAAACAAATTTTCTCGGAAACGAGACCTATCTAGATCGATCTCTCGCCCCCGTAACCATCTATATTCCAAATTTCATCGAAATCGTTAGAGCCGTTTCCGAGAACGTGATTGCAAAATGCAAATATATATATATATATATACATACATATATATATACAAATATTGCTCGTTTAATAGTATAGGATACATTAAAAAAAAACATGCCTAGAAGATGGTCCGGTCCACACCAAAGGGTCGAACATGACAAGAAAACCTCACATTTGGTGAAATAAAACTAATAATCGTAGTTTGTAGACAACTAACGGTATAAGTTTGCATATCTCGTTCTACGTTCTACCTAAGTACCTTCCTCTCAATTGCTCAAAGTTTAGCTGAAAGAGATCCCTTATAGGGATAGTTACTTTGATCTATTGTGTGACATGTATATATTTTGTACAATAAAGTGCTTATATACATGGGCATTTTCAATAATTCGTGCACCCAATTAGCATAATTTGTTAAACAAAAATTAACTCAGTGTCAGTTTTTTAGTGAAAAGTTGATTCACCCATCTGATTAGGCACGTCTCCGATTTCACCCTGTATACCACTGCACAGTATAGGTACACTTAAGCCTGTGCACACATGCGCCGCCTGCAGTGGCGGTCAAGGTAGTGTCAAACTGTCAAGTTTACTATTGACCGCCATAGCTAATGGCCGCACCAGTCTGTGAGAGGCTAACCATTTGGGAAATGGTTTCCGGGATCCTATGTAAATTAGTTCTCATTAAAAATCGAGATAGAGCGGCTACCACGAAACGCCAAGTTCGTTCGTTCGTTCGTATCTCTATCTCTAATCTCTACCGCACTCGCGTATCCGAGCGACAGAGGGACACCAACGAACGAAGTTGGCAATCGTACAGCGCAAAATTCCACCCACGGCAAGCGCCGAAAATAAAAGTCGTGATATTATGTCATTATGCTAATGCTAAAAGAGTACGAATTTGTAACTAATTTTAATAAAATTCTTATTATAACGTAAACGTCCACAATCACAGCCTGTCAAGTTAAGGTCAAGGATAGACAAAACTTTATACCCACTTAAATGTTTTTATGAAAGGTGACATATTAGTATTTTTGCAACTACATACGCATGCCGACTAACTGTCTCAGGTAAACCTATTTAAAGGCCGAGCCTTTTTAAGAGTTAATTCCCTAATAGAGAAGGAATACTTGATGATATTCTGATCAGTTACAAAATATAAAATTATGGAATTTTAACTATACCTATCTAAAACTAAACTACTTATAAAATAACTTACAAATAAAATATTTGCCCCAGTTCGCCGTCGCTGGGCAACGTGCCCAGAAGGCTGGCTGCATTGCCACGTTGGATGGCAATGCTTATCCTCTGTGCGAGGTATGAGCCAGCCCTCCGGTCACCCGTTATTTCGGCGAGTCGCTTCGAGCAATCTTTAAAGACCCTGTGGGCACTTTCCCCCCAGGGTCCTAAGTTCTCAACCCCAAAACCACTAGGTAGATGTAAAATAATGTTACTAATACCTATTTTCTAAATTTGACATGTTTTTATTTTTATGGATTATATTTTAATGGTTAATTATAATTTTTGTATATTGATACTTATGTTAGTCTGTAAGGTATTTGTAAATATGGGCCTTGTTGCCTGAGACAAATAAATTAATAATAATTAAATTCTACGAGAGACTAAATTCCTATTTCCCTTGTTCTGAGAGTTCTACATCTGTCTCTTTTGCCCTCATGGCTCTTATAATAATATGCACACTCGCTCGGCATAACATGCCATACAATACATAAATCGCTCATGGTTTCTACAGCTCACACAGTAACTGTAGTGAGGTCAGTAGTAGTTAGTAGGTATTAAATAGTATATTACTAACCTAGGGCGGTAAAGCATTAAAAAGCAGGGTTCAATAGTTGTTATCTGCATTGGCTCCTTATTTTCCCGCGAATATTTCATATGCTGACATTTACTACATTTCTTAACGAAATTTCTGACATCCTGTTCCAGCTCGGGCCAATAGTATTTTCTCTTAATATTATTTAAAATTTGACGTATACCAGCGTGTAATTTTTTGAGATATTTGAATGAGGTTTTCGTTTCTTCTTTCTTTTGAAGTGAGTCTACAGCTACACCTCTATTTGGAAGACAAGCGGAAAGAACCCATACTATCCATACTAATAATCCATACTTCCATATTAATATTATAAATGCGAAAGTGTGTCTGTCTGTCTGTTACCTCTTCACGCCTAAACCGCTGAACCGATTTAGATGAAATTTGGTACATAAATAGTTTGAGTCCCGGGGAAGGACATATGATAGGTTTTATCCCGGAAATCATCCCCTAAGGGGGTGAAAAGGGGGGGGGGGGGTGAAAATTTGGATGTAATCTATTTTGATGAAATTTGGTGTAGATATAGGTTTAGTCCTGGGAAAGGACATGGGATAGTTTTTACCCCAGAAATCATCCCCTAAGGGGGTGAAATTAGGGGTGAAAATTCGGATGGAACCCATTTTAATACAATTTGGTATAGAGATAGCTTGAGTCCTAAGAAAGGACAAAGGATAGTTTTAATTTCGGAAATCACTCCCTGGGGTGAAATGGGGGTGAAAATTTGGATGAATCCCGTTTAGATGAAATTTGGTATAAAGGTCGTTTGAGCCCCGAAGAATGATATTAGATAGTTTTTATCCCCAAAATCATTCCCTAAGGGTATGAAATAGGGGTTGAAAGTTTGGATGAAATCCATGTACCTAGATGAAATTTGGTATAGAGATAATTTGAGATCCTTCGAAGGATATATACTACTCAAAAGAAAATAGGGGCCACTTAGTATTTTGATTGCTACGTGAAAAATATAGTAAACAGTAATGTAATATATTTATTAAAATAACATGTAACAAGGCTTTTGTTTTAACTTATGCTAATAACCATTTAATTGTGTAGTCAATTTTTTCACTTATTTCAATTAACATGAAATTAGTCCATTGTCAACAGCAAAAACTAAACAGAAACTCTTTGCAAAACAAAACAAAAACTGACACAAGCTGTTTTTTTAATGGTTTAGTAACGGGTGTGTCCTCCTCTCCTGTTTTCACACTCCGGGAGCCTTGAATGCATACTCTCGATTAAGTTTCTGATGTTTTCATCAGGTATCTCTTCCCACGCACGTTTCAGAGCATCCATAAGCTGTTGCTGGTTGTGAACCTCTTGCTCATGCTCCCTAACCCTTCGTTTTAATTGGTCCCACATATGCTCTATTGGATTTAAATCCGGACTATACGCTGGCCATGGTAGGACACGAATATGGGAGTCATCCAGTACAGTCTGAGTGGCCCGAGCTGTGTGTGGGCGGGCATTGTCATGCATTAACCAGAACCCTGGCCCCACTCTCTGTAAGAATGGAATCACATGAGGCCTGATGACTTCATCGATGTACCGTTGTGCAGTTACTGTGCCTTGATTTAAGAAAACCAGCTCAGTTTTGCCTTGTAAGCTAATCCCAGCCCAAACCATCACACTAGGACCTCCAAAGCGGTCAATTTCCTTGATGCAGACATCGGAAAATCTCTCACCCTGTCGTCTCCATACTCTAATCCGCCGATCATCACTACAAAGCTTCACTTTACACTCACCTGTGAAGAGCACCATACCCCATTGATTCATGCTCCAATCTGAATGTTCGCGGCAAAAACTTAAACGATTTCCACGTAGATAAAGGAATTCGTACTACTCGGCGTCTGGACCTTTGCTGGTCTTCATGCAGTCGATTACGTATCGTTTGGTCACTAACACGAGTCCCCGTTGTCAACCGTAGGCGATTTTGTAACTTACGTGCCGTCACAGAGCGCTCTCGACGGGCACTCAATCGGATGTAGCGATCCTCTTGTGCCGTAGTCGCTCGCACCGTGCCCGATCCAGGCCTTCTTGCAACACTGCCAGTCTCTTGGAACCGATCCCACACATTTTGGATGGCTCGGCGAGAGAAACCCAACGAAAAAGCTACAGACCGCTGTGAATGACCTTCAGCAATCAATGTAACGGCTCTGGTGGCAGTAATGGTATCCATATGCCTTCGTTGACGTCGCATTATTAACAAAAGATGTTAAAAGAAGCAAAAGATGGACAGAAATAGTTTTTTAACAGAATAAAATTGTGATTCCATTCCATCTGAAAGGAATTTGACCTGAAACTCGTTTTTTGTATTTGCTTCAATTTCTGGCCAGCTGTACGACTTAAACACCAGCATTAAAGAGGTTGGATACTGAAGGAGGCCGGACATCATTAATTAGTCACTTATTAATTAGTTTACATCTAAAAATTTACTCAAAAACAGAAATATGTAAGTGGCTCTTATTTTCTTTTGAGTAGTATAGAATAGTTTTTGCCTCGGAAATCATCCCTTAAGATGGTAAGTAGAAGTTTGTTTGCATTATATTTTCTAAGTCAGCTAGTTTATTATAAGTGTTCACGCACATTACTTACACTACATTTTTTTCTGAATCTTGCAGTTTTTTGTTGTTTTTCTACAACAAGACGGTCAGAATCTCTCGTATTGCGTGGATATATATCTCTTGCAGTTTTAAATAAATTACTATGCTTGCTTACAAATTTGGAGACTTCATAAATATACAAACACGGGAGCGGTAGTACACCTAATTGAAAAAAAAGAGGTTTACATGATTCATATGGTCCCACCCCACAAATGGCACGAATACATTTTTTTCGGGCGATAAAAGCTCGATACATATCACTGCCATTTCCCCAGACAATGAGACCATATCTCAACACCACAGATGTATGAATATAAGGAGATCGGACATGGCGGCCGATTTGTATAGAGTGAGCCTGTCGCAAGTACATTAACCCACACAACGCCCAAGTAATTGACAAGACAAAGCACGCACACGTCTAAAACACACACTCTTGTATACCTACACGCTTATTTGACAATAAACGCGCATCATATCAGACATTTTGGGAAAAAACGTAATATTCTCTGCGATCAGCACGCGTGCACAGTATGGCAGTGTATGCCCATTGATCATACAGCTGCGACACGGCCGCCGGCGGCTTGTCCTCTCTCTAGTATTCTATGCTCTGAGCTCAACACTGAGTCAACATATCCGCAGTAGGCAGCCATAGCTGTTTTCTGGTCAGTCGTTTTTCTTAATCTATATAGAACATACACAAATCTGTTAATTTTGTTGCATACATTACTTATTTGCTCATTCCAATTCAAAATACTGTCAAAATATATACCTAAAATTTTGTAGTATTATTCTCATTTAATTTATGTCCATTATGATATATTTCTAGTCGTTGATTAAATTTATTAAAATTCATTTAACAGGTTTTTTCTAAGTTTGGTTTTAGTTTATTATTTTCTTACCATTTGCCTATAGTATTCACTGTTTTCGTGACCTCCATTTCATGATAGTTAATACTCTCAGAATGGTTATTGGTTACTACCACGGATATATCATCAACAAACAGGACACATTTGTGTTTTATTTTATCTGGAAGATCATTGATATATACCAAGAAAAGAAGTGGCCCAAGAACACTTCCCTGTGGAACACCATATTTATTTTCCCTATACCTGGATCTGTAGTACTAAGTGGAAAATTTACTATCATCACATTTAATTTCGACACACTGAGTTCTGTTTTCTAGGTACGATTTAATCCATTGCAGCGCTAGTCCTCTGACTCCATAGAACTCTAACTTATTTAATAGTTTATCATGAACCACAAAATCAAATGCCTTGGACATATCGAAAAAGACAGCAGTTGTGAAATTTTTATCGTCATACTTCGTTACAATTTCTTTAATAAGATTAAACGCTGCTAGGGTAGTTGACTTGTGCTGCAGAAATCCATCTTGTTGTTCAGCAATTATTTTGAATTTATTAAAATTATTGGTTAAACGTTTATGCATCGCTTTCTCAATTTTTGTTGATAGAATGGGTACTAGTGTGATGGGGCGATAATTCGCTATGTCAGTTTTTCCCCTTTATAATCGGCTTTACAATAGAAATTTTCAATTTTTCTGGAAAGTTACCAGTTTGGAGAGATAAGTTAATCAAGTATGTCAAAACAGTTACTAATTTAAATTTACATTCTTTTATTACATTAGTTGCGATTTCATCAAAGCCCTCAGCATGTGTGTTATTAAGTGTGGTTATGACTTTTAAGACCTCATGGTCACTAAAAGGCATCAAAAATATGCTATTTGAGATACTAGTGCCCATATCCAGTGTCCTTGCAGCATTATGTATCAATATATTTGTGGATTGTATAAAGTTATCATTAAGTGCTTCTGCCACTTGGAAGGGCTGGGTAATAATGTTTCCATTAATAGCGAGTAAATCAATAACACCATTTTCTTGAGTATTGTTTACTTCAGCCTTTACAACTTTCCACGATGCTCTACAGATGTTTTTACTTTTGCGTATAAATTTACTATTTGCTGTTTTTTGAGCCAATACAATGCATTTCTTCAATAATTTGTGTATTTGATTTTATTTGCTAAAGTCTTAGTTTTGTAGACATTAAGCATAATTTTCCTTTTATTCTTAGTGCTTACTTTTAGGCCTTTACTGATCCATTTGGGCTTTGTATTTATATTGACCTTTACATTTACTATAGGAAAACAAAGCTTATAAAAAAGGCAGAGATCATCGTGGAACGTGTTAAAGCTTTGGTTCAAATCCTGACTTTCATAGACTTCAGAAAATGATAAATTCGTTAAGCAGTTCCTAAATTTAGACACATTATCTTGCGAGTAGTCCCTTCTTGTAATCACAATAGGTTTACAGCAACAACGGGCTGGTTCTTTCGTTATTCTGAAAGATAATAATTGAGCTGTCTCATGGTCGGAAAGGCCAAGAGGAATCGTACCTGTGGCCTTTTTTATATTGCTATAATAATAATAATAATAATAAAGCCATTTTATTCCATATTTCTAAGGTAGGTACATTTCAAATGGTATTAGTAAGTTGTTAGTTAGTTATTTTATATTATTGTTAGTATGGTTAGTTTTCTTTAATTGAAATATGGACCCCTTTTTGGGTAAAGGCCTCCTCCATCTTTTTCCATGATTCCCTGTCCTTGCCTAGTTCAATCCAATCTTTTCCTGCTTCTTGTATAATGTCATCAGCCCACCGTCTTATTGGTCTACCAACATTTCTTTTCCCCGTTGGGCCTTTCCATCGTGTACTCTCTATGGTCCATCTTTTGTCTGTATATCGTGAGATATGTCCAGCCCATTTATTATATTATATTGCTATAGATATGATCAATGCAGTTTTTCCCTCTCGTTGGTTCAGTTATTTTTGGAGATGTGTAGTGATTCTGTTAGGTTTTAAAAGCTTTATGTTGAAATCACCTGTTAATACAATTTTATCCTTACAATGTTTAATTGAGATTCTATACAACAAATATTCGAGTTTGTGGAGGAATACAAATGACTAGTAAATTTATTGCTAGTATTCTAACCGCACAAATTTCAAATACATTAACCTCACTTAATTGGTTAATTGACATGACATTCTTACAATCAGTACCATAAGATACAATCAGTACATAAAGAATACATGACCCTCCACTTTTTGTTCTTCTTGAGTAACTGCTGGCTTATTCAAAATCATTAAATATAATATTTTTCTCATCTCCTCTTTTTACGAAGGTTTCCGTTAGGCAGATCACATCTAGTTCAATACCGGATTCTGATAGTTCTGATAAGTAAGACTGTTTCGACTTGGTCCTTTTTTTGCCAGTACGCTGGCGATGTTTTGATGTAGGATGCTGAACTGCTTTCCATTATTCTAAAAAAAAACTGACTTATTTCACGTGCACCGGATTGTGGGTTTTCTTGTAGGTTATTTTGTTCAGTAATTGTCAGGAATTCTGCAATATTAAGTAGTATATTTTGTACGCCACTGTTATTTAATTTTCCAGAAATGTATGAAAAATGATTAAATGTCAGCATTTGACTTGGGTCAAAGATGTAAGCGTATTTATGTGTGATTATATCACGTTTCAATAATGTATTAAATATCTTAACTCTGTATGTATAGGGGGGCACCGCAGGTGTTAACTTATATATTTCTGCTACCTTTACAAACTCTTGTAGCTTGGCATCGTGATCCTTTTGATCGATTCCACAGATGGTGATGTCGTCAAGATACGGGAATACGCCCTCGATTCCAGAACTACGGATAATTGAGTCTATGGCCCTTTGGAAACATGCGACTCCGTTTGTTACCCCAAAAGGGATTCGGCAGAATTGAAAGGAAATTGTAAGGATTATGCCCGAATAGATTATTTATTTAGCGAAATTATACGACACATGAATGATTGACAGTATGAATGACATGGAATGGTTTTACTTTTAAATACCACAACATGATTCCGTTGAAGTAGCAACTAATGAAGTGTTAATAATTAACGGACTCCATAGCCCAGTGGGTAGTGACTCTGCCTACGAAGCTGGAGGTCCCGGGTTCGAATCCCGGTCAGGGCATTTATTTGTATATTTATCACGAATATTTGTTCCTGAGTTATGGATGTTATATATTATTTGTATATTTATTTGTATATTTATCACGAATATTTGTTCCTGAGTTATGGATGTTATATATGTATATAAGTATCTATATGTATGTATTTATTATATATATCATTGCCTAGTACGGCTAGTACCCACAACACAAGCCTTACTGAGCTTACCGTGGGCCTAGGTTGATTTGTGTAAGATTGTCCCCGTAATATTTATTTATTTATTTATTTTATTTTTATTTAAATTCTGAGATCCTTGAGGAATCGACGGAACTCCTCAAATATTATCAGCCCACATATAGCGACTTGGGTTTTTTCTGTGACAATCAAGGCATTTGCTATCGGAAAGTAGTTCATGTGGTAAATTGGAAAGGAAATGTGGAAATTTTCATGTACTTATGTGGTTCGGCGAAGTACTGAATTGAAGTAGTCGGTTTAAACTTTGTTTTTAAAGTAAATTATTTATGGTTATTATTTATTTTATGAATTAAATTAATGAGGATGAGTATGAGTAAAAAAAAATGGTTTCAATGACTCCATAGCTCACTTTAGTCTTACCTTGCTACAAATACTCCGATGCCTGGTTATGACATATGCAATATGGTGTGATGCTGTATATGTATAATGAAAACAAAAGAAAGAGGAAGTGTACGTGTGAAAAAGTTTTGTAGGTACATTAAACATTCAAAGGTTAGCAAATAAAGTGTATAATTAACTTATCTCGTAGCCAGCGAATAAACGGACAATGTTACAATCAAGTATTCAGTTACTGTTCCCTCTAAACTGTTATTACTAGGGCTAGGATTCTGGTGGCAGTTTAGCACAAGTAATGCAGTGGAGTCGCCATTGTATATTTTTTATTTGAATAAATGAATAACTGAACGATAAATCTATATTACAGTACCGGCCAATAATATATCACCTTTGCGTTTTATTGTATGAACGTGTATAGACATAGAGTAAACAATTTAGGTTTGTTGATATTTTACTAGTTACATATTTTACATAAATTTTTGATGACAACTGCAATGCAATACTGTAAATTACAATGATGATTTTATACTATGACATTTAAATAGATTTTACTTGTTTGCTAAAATGTTTAATGTATTCAAGAGCTTGAACAACTTGCAACTGGAATTAAAGTTTCAAAATCTTGCATATTATCTTCTTCTGATGTTAAACGGTTGCCAAGATTATGAAAAGCATACTATGGTAATTTGTTCCATATTAGCTGGCGTTATCAGGGTTTCTCAACTTACAACATAGAATCAATGATATGAGAGTTAGTTGCCGGGACTTTTTGGTCAACAAAAAAGGTCAAATAGGTACGTAATAATAAGGTATATTAGAAATTTTACATAAAACGTTTTTACCATTCAGTCATTCGTACAATTATATACGGCGGATTTACTACATTTCTTGTGCTAAAGTGCCACAAGAATCCTGACCCTAATCATTATATTCATTATATCATTGTACAGTGCATTAGAAATCAAACAAGAATTAATATTGACGTAGTAAGAGAGGGTATTTCGAATGAATATTATATACTACTACTGATACTAAAGCTTATTCCAATGAAAATTTGTTCAAGACCTTGAATAGGTATAGTATAACATTATACACTTCAACAATATGTTATCTTTTTATTGGATTTTTATGAATCAATTCACTTGTATCAAACCAATCATTCATTCATTCAATCAAAAAATATATAACAACGTCTCCTTTGCTTTTTGTTCACTTTTGCCACCAAACATCCTAACTCTAGTTATTACAAAAGAGTCGGCGTCACAATATCTTCGAGCTGTTTAGTGTCAAGCACTTTATGCGGAGGCTCCTCCCTCCGTGGACGTCCAGCTTGGAACTCTTCCAGTTTGTCACACTCCTTGTCAGTATCGGGTAGGATCGATGAGGTAGGCGCAGGAAGGCGGGTGTAGCGGTGGGTGTAAGTATCACTTACGGGTCCGAGAATGGAGCTGTCGGTAACAACGGTGTATCTGAAAACGAGTTTAAGGAGGCTTTAAATTTAAATTCAGGGAAAGTTTGAGAAATCGATCGCTTAAGACGGCATTTGACTTTGCTGTTTTAGCCAAGGCGATAGCATAACCAACTCAACTGGAATGTTTCCGTATAAATTGTCCAAGCTTAGTGACTACGAAACTTAAATGGTAACGTAGCTTTGATTATAGCTCTGGTCATCAAAAACAGTCTTAGCTTGGAAAAATAATCAAGGTTTGAGGCTTCGTATATTCGTAAATAACGGATCCGTACAGTTTCCTTTCAACACAAGACTACGCACCACTTTGTAGTGATTAGTGAATATAACTGACCTGAGCTTTGAATCAGGAAGTTTTGGGTGAAGTTGAGTGAATCCCATTCTACCGCGCCCCCTCCCCAGCTGAAACCACATACTAAGTACTGAATAAAACGGTAGGTACTGACTTGAGCGGTGCCGCGTCTCCCCCGTCTCTGCACAAGAAGAAGTCATGTGTGATTGAAGTTAAGTGACTCCCCCTGTAGGTACCGCGCTCCCTCCCCAACTGACACGCCGTACTAGAGAATATTATCAGTACCTGAGTGGTACTGCTTCTCTCCGTTCTCTGTACAAGAAGAAGTCATATGTGTAGTTGAGTGACTCTCCCTGTACCGCTCTCCCTCCCCAACTGACACCCCGTACTAGAGAATATTATCAGTACCTGAGCGGTACTGCTTCTTTCCCTTCTCTGTACAAGAAGAAGTCATGTGTGTAGTTGAGTGACTCCCCCTGTACCGCTCCCCCCTCTCCAGGCTTGCCGACAACCACGTGCTGCCAGTGCTCAATCTGCCGACCTTCCTCGGTCGTGTAACCTGGTACAGAGAGAAAAGGACAATGAAAATTCGATAGAGTTGTAAATTATGACGAGCAAATAAGCGGTTTTTAGATCTGGCTAAATGCAGTGCACTAACTGCACTCACACTCACTGATTACTAGTAGAGCGAGGTGGTTTTTTTCTCCTCCCCCAGTTAAAGCACTACATTTAGCCAGGTTTAGACCTCACTACACTTCTGTCACTTTAGGAGTGGCAAAGGCCGGGACAATGCTTGGTTGCTTTTAACAAAGATGAATAAATTTAGGATGTCAGAGGACGTAGTTTAGCGAAAAGGATCCAACCCACAGGATGTAAAATTTGAGATTTGAACCTTCTGTTTAATGGTGATGTCTTGTGGGTTGGATCCTTTTCCCTAAACTACGTCCGTCTGACACCTACAAAGAACCACGAGAACTATCGCCAATATACTGGTAGATAGAACCTGGGTTCTGGTATTACGTTTTGGCTACCGTGCACAGGATTCAAAGAACCAAGAGACAAAATATATCTCGTAAACAAGCCAGAAATAGCAAAAATGCGCGAACTAGTCAGAAGATACTTATTTATTTGAATTAGGTAATTGTATCATCACGTGTGCCCGGTTTCATTGCAAAAGATCAAATGTGTTTGGATGGCCTATGAGAGCCAAAAGGAAGGTAAAGAACGCACTCGAGTATTTTTCCTTGTGTTGTTTTAGTATTCGTATATGTGTTTGAGTATTTATGTGTTATGAGGTAACGCACTCGAGTATTTTTCCTTGTGTTGTTTTAGTATTCGTATATGTGTTTGAGTTTACAGTCCTAAACTTACCAACAAACTGGAAGGGCTCTATGTCTGGAAGACCAGGAAACGCCTTATCTTTAGGGGAGGCTGGTATCGACGGAGATTTCGTGCAGATTCGCTGCCCGGAACTAGTAGGTCGGCCTGGGACAATCTGTTTAATGCAGAAACATAGTAGTTTGAAGAGCACCGCGGTACAGAAACAAAATAATAAGTTTCTGTCAAAAATTAAATTTTTGGTACCTACAAGCTTTTATTGCCGACTCTACTTTTCTGAATACCATCATCAAGTACTCATTGAGACAATTCTAACGAGTCCAAACTCGATAGCGTTGTGTCGTTTTATTGCGGAGCTCCTATGGCCACCTTCCAGCTCCAGCATCAGATCAGCTCCAAGTCATTATAATATTGCATTGTCATGCGATATACATTATGCTTGCATAGGATAACGGAAAGTGACTGCAAAATGGATTGCAAATTTTGACGGACAACTTACATACTTACACATACTTACTTATTTACATATTTACATACATTACGAACAGTGCAAGTTAATATAAAGTTTGTAAAAATACTCAGAAATCTTCTTCTTTCTTCTCGTAATTATGTCATTACTACGCCGTCTACGCCGTGATTAGCCACATTTAGTATTAGCGCATTGTTAACAATATCCCAACACGTTTAATCCCTTTAAACTAAGCAGCTTGTTCAGTTGCGTGTGGTGGGTGGTGGGTTGTGGCGCGGGACAGCTGCAGCAACCATATTGCAAATCTCAGAATAAGTAAAAAGTACTGTCACCTTAAGGAATTGGACTTGGCCATCAGCTTGAGCTGCCCGGTAAATAGTAGTGCTGTTTTCCACCACTGTGCGCGCCGTGTTCGACTCTGCGTGCCACCTGGAAAGAAGAGTCGCCATCATTCGGATGCTTATTGTTAGGGGTCGGACATTTCGTCGTATGGTAAAGCGGCGGAAAGTGAAGTGGTGACAACGTACTGGCAGGCGCAGTGTGGGTAGACCCCCCCACAAGGTGGACTGATGACCTGGTAAAGGTCGCCGGAGTCCGCTGGATGCGGGTGACGCAGGACCGGTCATTGCGGCATTCTTTGGGGAGACCTGTGTCCAGCTGTGGACGTCTTGCGGCTGATATGATGAAGCAAAAAGCCGGATTCATACTGACGTGCCGTATCGTGACATTCGTGAAGCGACAGAACGATTTCGGTTTTGACAAGCTTTTATATTAACTTGCAATGTACGAGTACGTGTTTGTTCGGGTGGAATCTTGCAACTCAATTTTGAAGCAGATATATTCAACTGATTGAGCTGAAGTTTTGGGTACAGGTATAGTTTAGATGACAATTCAATATGATGGTACCATCGAGCTGATCTGATGATGGAGACAGAAGGTGGCCATGGGAATTCAGTACTTAACCGATGGGTTTACCCATTGACTCTGGGCTCGTTAGAATCGTCTCAATGAGTAGTTGATGACGGTATACAGAAAAGTACAGTCGGCAATAAAAGCTTGTACCAAAAAAATTTTTTTTATCAGAAACTTATTTACAATAGTGCGGTTAAATTCACACTTATGCGCTCTGACGTGACGGTTAGGTACTCTTGTGGTCTTGTGTCAGGCGTCCGAGCGCATCAGAGAGCATCATATCAAATATTAGATTAAGTTATTGTAGCGTAAAGGTAAATACGTCCCTGTAGGTACCTACACACACGTGTTAGGTTGTCTATCTTTTTGTTCCTGATCTCCACTCAATTGCTCAAAGGTTAACTGGTAGAGATCCCTTAGAGGGATAAGTTCACCTTTGTACCGACTTAACCTGTTTTTGACTGTAGTTTTACCCGTGTCTTGTGTACAATAAAGTAATTTACATACAATACATAGGTATGAAAGCTTGCTTAAGTCATATGGAGTCGGTGTTGAGATTAAAATGCACCCCATATGGAATAATGTAATTGATTTGTATAAAGGATGACTCACGCTAGAACGGGCCGTGTCCGACCCGGGCCGTTTTCTGAGAATAACGACGGCGTTTTTGCGCGGCCGAGCCATACCCAAGCCCGCCCGAGCCAAGGCCGAGGCTCGGCGTTGGCACGGCCCGGCCGTAGGTCGGCCGGGCTTTAGCATGGCTCGGCCGCGCAAAAACGCCGTCGTTTTTCTTAGAAAGCCATGCCAAAGCCCGGCCGAGCTACGGCCGGGCCGTGCCAACGCCGAGCCTCGGCCTTGGCTCGGGCGGGCTTGGGTATGGCTCGGACTTCTAGCGTGAAAAAGTAGTAAATAATCTGTACCATGTTTGTATACAAGTTATTTCCTAGTTTGACTTACGCTATGTCATAAACTTCAGTATAGTCAGAGCCAGGTACGGTGAGCTCGTCGCGCAGATGCAAGGACCGACTGAAAGTCGGCCGTGGAGGTGCCAATCCAGGGTTAGACTCTGTGGTACTGATGGTAGACCCAGAGGTACTAAGGGTAGATCCAGGAGTACTAATGGTAGAGTCACCAATGGTAGACCAAGGGGTGTTAATTGCCTCCAGCGGTGCTTCGAGCTCTGTGCTGGGTATTCTCGTAGGAAGCTCACGCCCGGACGGAATAACGGCTGGTAATTCTGGATGTACTGGTTTTTGCCGACGGAAGCTTTGGATCAATTCATCTGAGGTTTCTGTGAATACATAAAAAATCCCTATCATTAAGTCAAATCCTTGTTTCAACTTGGTGGCCAACACGCCCGCCCCTCCGACCGAGCGACCTTGGTCCGCACCGACCGTGTAGACAGTTGTTTGCAGTACATTTTCATACTACAGCGGTCGGTGCCGACCAAGGTCGCTCGGTCGGAGGGGCGTGTTGGCGACCGTCTAGCAGAGACTTTAGGGTTCCGTAGTCAACAAGGAACCCTTATGGTTTCGCTATGTTTGTCCGTTTGTCCATCCGTCCGTCTGCGGCTAAGCTCAGTAACCCTCACTACTAGAAAGCTGTAATTCGGCATTAGTATATAAATCAATCACGCCGACAAAATGGAAGAATAAAATTAGGAGTTACTCTTCAAATCAGCGCTCAAATGCGATGCCCCAGGAAGGTGGCACTTTCGGTCGACCTAGAAACTGAGTCAGAGAATCGGATCCGCGGACCTGAGCTATAACCACGAACTTCGAATCTCGAGCTTCGTATATCTCCGTCTCTATCGCACTTATGGTTTATGGTACTCGAGCGACAGAGACGGAGATATACGAAGTTCGAGATTCGAAGTTTGTGGTTATAGTTCTGACGGTTAAAAGCGCTTAAATAGTCGAAATCTTTGACAGCTCTCAAATACTTATATTTATGACGATAAAGCGCCTTTATAATTTAGCACGGTAACTGATGATGATGAGGGTAAGTAAGTTAAATTAACAACGTAGAAAAGTTGAAGAACATTTTCATTTCAAAGTTCAATATCTCAAAATCTCAAATTTTGTTGAAACGTAGCTATCGGTCGAAAAAAACCGCATTAAAATTGGTCCATTCATTTAAGAGCTACGATGCCACAGACAGACACACATATACACAAATATCCCAGTGATTTTTGTTCTAATAAAGAGAAGGTTACATTTTGTATTACTTATAAGTTCGCCAAATACATTGTTTATTGGCGAGGATTGCACTCACTTTCTTTACAAAAAAAATTGTGTGTTTCTACCTATCTGCATACAATTAAAACCTACATTAGATTAATTAGATGGTACCTATTAGCAATTTTTTTTCCTTTTCTTGAAGATGTCCTTTGCTAGTACATTTATGTTCAGGAAATATTGTGTTAAAAATACGAGGTGTTAAGAGTCCGCAGTAAGCGCGGCTGAAATTCACCTTCCCATACAAACGGAGTTTCGTTCTCATTTTAAAACTACGTGTTGGATTGTAACGAAACTTTGCATATACAATGACATGAGGTATATCTAGGTCTGTAATTAGTTTATATGGCTCGAGTTTATAAAACAAACGAAATACAGCAAAAACAAGTTTTGTATGAAATACTTAAATTTGCTGTATTTTTTTTACTATGGTATCTGAAGCTACATAAGCTAATTACAGACCTGGATGGTACTTAACTTATTCTAAGTACAAAGTTTCAGAGCAAACTATTAGGTAGTCGTTTTTGAATGAGAGCGTAACTACGTTTGTTTGGATAATCGAGCTTACTGCAGACTCTTAAGTACTTTAATGTTCGCAGTTATTGTCGACGCTGACACTGCAATGAAATACTAGCTTCTGCCCGCGACTTCCTACTTCCTACGCGTATAAATTATAGCTTACATATTATTTTTAGGTATAAATTCATACTACTGGAACATTCGTAAACAACGATATGTATATTTTTTAAACAAACACCTTGGTACCTAAGTGTTTACCGTAGCCTATAGACGCTTGCAACTCCATAGTTTATGCGTGTATCGGTTCATTCTCTTTCAATCAAAACACCCTAACAAACGTCGTCATCGTTAATAATATTTAATTTTAGTTTTTTAATCTATATTGCAAACGAAGTACATATACCACCAGTACCTAACGAAGTACTTGTCCCAGTGGCGGCGCGTGAATATATTCGATGGGCAACACGAAACAAAAAAGTTATGAAAGAGTTTAGAATATATAACTACAGGCTTGCCTAAAAACAAATTTTAGGCAAGCCTGTAGGAATTCGTTTGTATGGGCGCTCAGCCACTGCTATCTACATAAAGTACAAAAGCTGGACTTAATGCCACAAAGCATTATCTGTCAGATACTATTTGGTGGGAAGTAGGATTTTATTATCTGATAATACCTACTCGTATGAATTTTCCTGAAATTTGGTACATATAGATATAACAGTGGCATTGCCACCCCTATAACTTCAGTTGTGTATTTTCTGTAAAAACCCAAGCATACTCGTACGTATACTTCTGGAAAGAGTCTTTGAGGTAATGTCGACAGGAAGTGCAATGTGGTACAACAAAGTATTGAATTAGGTATGAAATAGGCCTAGTGAATTTAGGTATGAAATTCTTAGGGCAAACGGAGGGGAACTGTTGAGTTCATCTATTCACTTCCTTAAATTTCGATAGACGAATACCAAAAATAGACGTACCAAACACTTGACCACCGCCATTGGAGTATGGAATCGGTTCTGGATCTGAAATTATAACAAACCGTATTATTTTTTTGGTCCGATCAGGACTCGAATCTGCTACCTTCTAGCATTCGCGGCCAGACCCTGCTATAGTTGAGATTATTTAATGTGACCAAATTTTTTATAAAACTGTCATTGGAATTTGTTTTTTTTTAATTGTAAAGTAGAGTTGCTTTTCGGATGGACTACTTAGTTACTTTGATGGTGTTGGTCAACTTAAATAATCTTAAGTAAGTACACCAACTAAGCTGAGTGCAACAAGCATAAAAAATCTAAAAAGCGGCCAAGTGCGAGTCGTACTCGCACATGAAGGGTTCCGTGAAATAAATTGCGGTTTACGATTTATGACGTATTAAAAAAAAACTACTTACTAGATCTCATTCAAACTAATTTTCGGTGGAAGTTTGCATGGTAATGTACATCATATATTTTTTTTAGTTTTATCATTCTCTTATTTTAGAAGTTACAGGGGGTGGCACACATTTTACCACTTTGGAAGTGTCTCTCGCGCAAACTATTCAGTTTAGAAAAAAATAATGTTAGAAGCCTCAATATCATTTTTGAAGACCTATCCATAAATACCCCACACGTATAGGTTTGATGAAAAAAATTTTTTTGAGTTTCAGTTCTGAGTTTGGGGACCCCTAAAACTTAATTTTTTTTTCGATTTTTGTGTGAAAATCTTAATGCGGTTCACAGAATACATCTACATACCAAGTTTCAACAGTATAGCTCTTATAGTTTCGGAAAAAAAGTGGCTGTTACATACGGACGGACAGACAGACAGACGGACAGACATGACGAATCTATAAGGGTTCCGTTTTTTGCCATTTGGCTACGGAACCCTAAAAACTGTACTTTATGTCACCCGGAAGACAATTTTGAATTGATCATACCTCATTCATCAAAATCGGTCCTATTTATAGTGTCTTAAAATAAAAGCTACGGTGGAACTAACGTACACTTACGTAAAAACATATTAGACTGCTAAAATCACATTACAGTCGGCAATAAAAAGTTGTACTAAAAATGTACAGCTACTAGTTTGACAGAAACTTATTACATTCGATTCTCCATACAAACGGAGTTTCGTTCTCATTTTAAAACTACGTGTTGGATTGTAACGAAACTTTGCATAAACAATGACATGAGATATATCTAGGTCTGTAATTAGTTTATATGGATCCATTTTATAAAACAAACGAAATACAGCGAAAACAAGTTTTGTATGAAAAACTTAAATTTGCTGTATTTTTTTTTACTATGGTATCTGAAGCTACATATATAAACTAATAACAGACCTGGATGGTTCTTAACTTAGGTATTCTTAGTACGGGGCGCTATGTCGGCTAACCTCCTCGAGTGTCTGGACTCTACCGATTCCTCTTGATTCGGTTGATACGCAGAAATCGGTAGCGTCTTGGCCGGTGCGCCCTGGAGACAACGGCAAGTGATAATTTAGTGAACCCTAAGTTATCGCTTGCTGGTGTTACCAATAACCCGACACGGGGGGGTCGGGGGGTTCCGCCCAGGGAATCGCAAGATTCGTTGCCGTTTGCCTCTATAATAAATAACGGACCCGGAACCCTGACAAATCCTCTTCTATCAGAGGATTCATGTTAGGCGCGGGGGCTGCGACTGTCAGGCCGGGGCCGAGTTGTGGCTACGAGGGAGAAAACCTCTATAAAAAGTTACAAGGGGACCTGAGAGGGTGAATCCGAGGTCTATCACCCTCTCCCGGCGTAGAGGTCCTGTGGTCGGGTCGGGAAGCGTGTGGTGTCGCCCTGCACGCTTACGACGGGAGAGGGGGCTTTTGCCTCAGTAGTGAGGGCAGCTGCGGCTGTTGCCGAGGGGCGTCGTGGTGAAATGTTCGCGATCCCATGACGCCCCTACTACACGGCAGAGAGGGCATACCTTGGTGGTTTTAGACGGTAGTCCGGGGGGTTCCCGGGAGCCCGTCATACCCATCCTAGTTCCTCGGCTAGGTGGGATGCGTAAAGGCATTTCCCCAAGTAAAAAAAAAAAGGTATTCTTAGTACAAAGTTTCAGAGCAAACTAGCTAGTCCTTTTAAAATGAGAGCGTAACTACGTTTGTATGGAGAATCGAATTTACTGCGGACTCTTCATATCACGTTGCTGCGAGCGTAGCATGGTTGCTATTTTATCGTTGTGGATAAGACATCCGTCACTCTCGCACACGCATACTTGTCGCCTTGTCAGAACATGACGGATGTTTAGTCTACAGCGACAAGTGATAAAATCGTAACCACCCTACGCCCGCTGGACAGAATATTTACATTAAGTACCTTTGACATCATGGGGCGACGACGGCTGACTGCTGGTTACCACAGTGGGAACCGTATCCTCGCTCACGGCTCCTGGAAATAAGCATATTTACATTTTTTTATACATAGTAGGGTGACTTTGAGTCTTCTTATGAGGCCCATTGTAAGCGACCACGTTTCAGTGCCATATGTCATCACTAGCAACACACACTGGTCAAAGACTCTCGTCTTGAGACACTGCGGAATATTGGACGAAAAGATGTGCCGTAGCTTCCCGAACGCTGCCCAGCCGAGTCGTATTCGACGATTGACCTCTTTCCCGAAGTTGGACCTACCTAACCGGTCATTTTGGCACTCTTTGGGGGAGGCCTATGTCCAGCAGTGGACGTCTTTCTGCTGATATGATGATGATGATGATGATGATGATACATAGTAGATGATACATAAACTCACGCCTGCATTCCCAAAAGAGGTAAGTAGGCAGCAATTATTTTTTATATCACGTCGTGCAAACATCAGTCTTTAGTAAGTTCAGGCCTATCCCACTGTCAATTTGGCGCGAAATTATATTCCCATACAAAGTTCAACCCCATTTTTTACTCCCTTGAAACCCTAATCTTTAAGATTTTTATAACCTATAGCCTGGCCGGGGATTTTCTCGACAGACTAGTAAAGTTTGCATCAAAATCCGTTCAGCTATTATCACGTGATGCGCGGTCAAATAAACAGACAAACAGATACATTCGATTCTAAGTCAACAAAAAAAAAAAAGTAAAGACTGATAATCTCATAATTAAATAAACATATCTTAAACATAGACGCTGACTCAAGTATGCAGTTGTGTCGACGCCCTCGACCTTTACTCTGTGGTCAAAGCGACGAAGTTTTCCACATCCAAACAACATTATTATTAAATCAATGATTCATATATTACTTATTCCAGTCCAAAACTTGTCTGCGCTGTGAAGGGTTCTGTCGGTAGAAAGCTCAACTGCGTTCTACAGTCACACAGACGTACAGAACACATTTAAATTAATATAAATTGTTATATTATCAAGAAGCGCGCCAATCATTCTCTATCCTGGCACTACTATAGTGCCAGGATTAATATGTAGGAACTACTTATTCATCATCATCATATCAGCCGAAAGACGTCCACTGCTGGACATAGGCCTCCCCCAAAGAGTTCCAAAGTGACCGGTCCTGCGCCACCCGCATGACCCGCATCCAGCGGACTCCCGCGACCTTTACCAGGTCATTAGTCCACCTTGTGGGAGGCCTACCAACGCCGCGCCTTCCGGTACGTGGTGTACTATTACTGTCAAGTAATAACTTATTCTGTGTTAATATGTAGTTGGAGTCATAAACGTACGCTGAACCTCTCGCTTGCACTGTAGCGAGACTCGCAGTGGCAATTTATGACTCCATCGGCATATGGGAATGCAGATGTGGGAATGAGGAGCAGTTATTTTAGAAATAAGACAGTGAGTGTGAACAACGTCAAGCATTCCGTTATCTATCCCTCAGAGAAACCCTGAAAACGTGCTCTAACCAAACACATACATATACGCGTAAGTACCTACGCCTTAAACATATAACTACGTGGCAAAGTTTGATTACTTAAGCCTCTGCTAGACGGTCGCCAACACGCCACTCCGACCGAGTAACCTTGGTCGGCACCGACCGCTGTAGTATGAAATTTTGCTCCAAACAACTGTCTAACTACACGGTCGGTGCGGACCAAGGTCGCCCGGTTGGAGGGGCGTGTTGGCGACCGTCTAGCAGAGGCTTCAATCACCCAACTAGATATTACTTACACAAAACAGCCGGCGCGGCGCAGGCCTCACACTGGCAATGAACTGACAGCTTGTATGGAAAATATGTCAAATTTGGAAATAATTTATAATAGCAGATTTTTTTAATGTAATTGATATATTATCAATTAAATAGTTATTTAGTGACAAAATCCAACAAAATTTCAGACATCAAAAAAATGATAACTAGCTTCTGAAAAGTCAGATAAAACATGAATAAATGGTTTTATCTTTATTTTGGTTCATTTACATTTGCTCTATAATATTCAAGATAAATAATAAAAAAAAAACAATTCATTCTTTTTTTAAATCTATATAAATACTTCCGGATGGAAAGTTTGTTGGATTCTTGAATAAAGCATCTTAGATCAATGTTTTAAAATGATATAAAGAAAAAAAAACGCTATTATAAATTAATGTTTTTCAAAACCGTATTTTGCCTGGAGTACACACAAACACATATGTATACGTATCGCATAGCGTTGTTTTCAAGTGTATTTTAATCACTTCATTTCATAATACAAAACTGTCTAACTAACGGATTATAAAAAAATTACAAAGCCGAACTTATAGCCTTTAATCAGTGTTCAATGTTCAGACGTGAGCATTTCCATAGTCCCCTAACAGCTAGCACCACGCGCCGCCGCACGCGTCGCCTATCTATAAACATTCGTCATTCGTCAATTATAAGTTATTCTTACTTACCAGGAACGACGAAATACACTATTACCTCAACATGCCCACCATAAAGGACGAAATTACAAAGCACACGATACGTTACATCGAGCGCCACCCAAATTATTTGGCTATAAGGTTACTAGATACGACACAAGTTGTGAAACGCCTAAAACGAAAGCACATTGTGTAAGGCTGCATAGTGGTTGAGCGAGGCAATGGTCTCCTAAACCCAATCATACAAAGACACTCACCAAAACTGATAATAGCCGTTATCGACTGATGGCAGTTCTTCAAAGAGAAAAAAAAACTTACCAAGAGCAAAAAGTGTCAGCACTGACCACACTAACATAGCTTCTAGTTCGATGAGTGGCTGCTCAAAGACTGAATTGTTCGCTCGTGACGCTGGGGCGACGAAAAATCGTTCCTCCATTGCAATTTGAGCCTTATAGCCATTATTATACAGTTGATTGTCTGCCCTATCATATAATTGTATTTAACATCGTGAGGTCAGAAAAAAATCTCAGACCGAAGATTTGCCCGTTTGATTCGAGCTTGACGTGCGAGCTATTATGACTGATATTATGTTAGGTAATTATGTTCATGTGTAGGTAGAAACATGAATATGTTTGGTATATTTTATGAGTTCTTGACCCTGACTTATTAACTCATTTGTAACCTAACCAGTTTATGACCAGTTTCTGTCGATGACACCAGCTTTTAATCCCGACTGCACTTTTTTCTCATATTTCCAAGTCTCACCGCGGATCACAGCATATTTAGGTAGTTACATATCTAATTAGTGGATATTATAAGGAACACCACGCTGCGTCCAAAACTCAAATAGTCGATGTAGCTTGGCGGAGTACTGAATTGAAGTCGGTTAAAACTTTGTTTTTAAAGTAAATTATAGAAGAATGGCCTGAGACTGTTTAGAATTGGGAGCATTGCAAAAAGTAGGGGAGGCCTTTGCCCAGCAGTAGGACACAGGCTCATAATCAACAAATCAATACATTATCTGAACTTTTCGACTCTATTGTTTGTAAATTAAGGTTCAAAAGTGGTAGACGGATTCGTCCACCGACCAACCGGACTTTCCAACCAATTTGACGGTTGGTACCTATATTTTAACACAGGCGACGGTTTCTCTTAATGTTCCTGAACCACTACCTGGCTCTCCAGTTGGTATACTGTTCTTTTTTCAACTTTATCTATTTGCCAACCAGGTGGTGAGATAGTATATTATTTCTTAAATACCAACCAATCACACCGTCTATAGCATCTGGGGTGGTCGGTTAATAATAATAATAATTGATTTCAGATAAAAATCCATAGTTACATTAATATTCAATATCATTACTCTAACATTACATTTAAATTAAATACATTGAAATTGAATTACAATACAGGATAACTTATCATTATTTCATTAAGTTAAATTATTAAAACAAATTAAATTACCTACTCATAACTATACTATTTAACATTATAAATTTCAGGCATGTCACGCATGTGCACATCGTTCTAGTGCCTCAACACAGGGCAGTCGTACTTATTCAGCACAGCACTCAGAAGTCTGTTGGTACTGTCTCGGACTCTACGCAACACGGAGGCAACACGTTTTCGCAATATAGTTTTAAAACCATCCGTGTTCGCCTGTAGAAACTCATGCCAGAGGCACTGCACCCACCAGCGAGGCAGTCCCAACAGCATCTTGAAAGCGTTATTGTACTGAACGCGTAGACTGTTGTACGTTTTTTGAGCATAGTTGGTCCATAGGCTGCAGGTATAAAACTAAGGTAAAACTAAGTCCAGGTAACTAAGGTAAGGCAGGTAAGACTAAGTCCGTTGCACAATTTGTGTGCAAGTAGATTATACTTCGCTGTGCAATCTCGAAATGATAATTATTTACTTGTAGTACGTCCTTTATCGTACGGCCATTTCCACAAAATTCAGAGCACAAGGGTTTCAAGACGGAAAAACACTGTTTTTTGAACGAACCCTTGACCCCTCCCGCAGCCCGCTTCCCGCTGCCCGTCATTGTTTTTTTTTACTAGTATATAAGACTAACATACCTAGGTTAAATAATATACTAACAATATATGGATGTAATACAATAGTCCGAAATAAAGATTTAAATAAATAAAAAGTCTGATAGTATGATTTAAAGAGAGTAATTTTCACATCACGTGAGCACCTAGCCAACCTACGGACCAACATATTAGCTCTCACCGCCAGGGCCCTTCGCTCACGCTTAATGTCTAGGTCATCAGTGAGATCCTTGACGACCCAGTGAATATAGGTACAATCAAATTCAGCTCAATCCAAAGTGCAAAAACGGTAACTTGTAAAACTCCCAAGACAAGCTGGGGAAGTGAATACAGTAGGTACAGTCGCCATCACATACATCGGAGCAAACAAGCAGCTCACAAACATCGGAACACACCTCTATTTTCAAGGCATTAGGGTGCATGTGCCAATATTTTTGAACACCTATAGTGTACATATGTATGTGATGGCGACTGTACCTATAAAACGTTATAAACATGTGTGGTGTTATATTGGTGGTTATACAAGGTGTTCACTAGCTACTCTTCCCAAATAAATAAATAAACCGGTCAAGTCTGACTCGCGCACTGAGGGTTCCGTGCAAACGTTCACGACCCCATTCATAACAGGCTCATAGTAGAAGTTACCGTTGTACAGCGTCATCTGCATTTTGGTATTAATAACTTGCAACCTAGTATGTTTGTTTATCAGCGATTTTTTTTTATCACGCGTCAATACCTACCGATTTCGATTATAATTTTTTTATTAAAAGAAGGGATTTTAACGATACTCTTATAGGAATTTGAAGACATAACATTTCACACAAAAGTAACTAAATTCGTATTGGGCGGCTGCACCATGCAAGGAGTAGTCCGGGCGTTCGTGCATGGTGCACGAATCTGGCGCCACGTAGATGTAGCCCTCATCTCCCCACTTGTCTGAGCAGCTGTTCTTGAGGACGTGGGGCCTTAACTAATAGGTAACACTGTCTGGCTTAGACCTTGTTTGATAAGTTGTAAAAATAAAAAAAGTCGTATCTAAAAAAATAAGTCTATATTTTGTCTGAAAATTATATTGATTTCTCTTGCTATTGGATTCTGGTTGGGTAAAATGCTGATATTATCTATCCATTTTAAACTAGAAACGGAGCGTATCTGTCTGTCGACATTCGGCGGCTGCACCAAGGAGGCGGATGCAGCCCTCATCTCCCCAGTTGTCTGAAACTGTACTTGAGGAAGTGGGGCCCTGACTAATACGGGTAGGTAACTGTCTCTCTTAGACTTTGTTTCATAAGATGTAAAAGTAAAGAAAGGCGTATCAATAAATATATGTTTATATTTTGTCTGAAAATGATATTGATTTGTCTTGCTATTGGATTCTGGTTTGGTAAAATCTTGACTATATCAATCCAATTTTAAACAAGAAAGTTGACTTAGACCCTATATTCTTTGTCCCTAGTCATTCTTGCTGTTTTAGACCCTAGTCATTCTTGCTGTTTATGAATGATCTTGCTCAGACAGATATAGATGGTAAATTTATAATATATGCTGACGATACCACCATAGTCATTAAAGGTGAAACCATACATATTGTCATGGAAAAAATCAACAAGATTATGGCAACCGTAAAATCATGGTTTAATAATAATGGGCTTACTCTGAATTCGAACAAGACGAACGTTGTATTTTTCAACGCGAAGACTAATATTAAGGATGTACTAAAAATAGAACTAACTGACCGTTGTTGCTTATACAGTTCAAACGCAGCGAAAATGTTGGGTTTCAATATAGATTCCGCCATGACGTGGAAAACGCATATAGACTATGTATGCGAAAAAATGGCAACTGGTGTCTACGCTCTAAAGCAACTACGCTCTAGAGCGTAGACGCTCTAAAGCAACTATGTCCGCTTATTTCCCAGGATTGTCTCATCAAATCCTATTATGCATATGTACACTCCATTCTGTCATATGGCATAATATTATGGGGAAACTCGTCAGACCATGAGAGAGTACTGAAAATGCAGAAACGGGCTATAAGAGTCATAATGAAAGCCGGATATAAAGATACATGCCGAGGATTCTTTAAGTCACTTAAAATAATGACATCAGTAGCACTATATATATTCGAAACTATCTTGTTTGTTCGTATAAATATCCATGATTTCCGCAAGAAAGGACCCTTGAAGTATCCAAGTAGTTGTCCACACGACCTTTGTTTAAGTCCCCACAAACTTTCTATGTCGAATAAAAGGCCGGGAGTTATTGGCAGAAAATTATATAACCATCTACAGAACTGCATCAAACTAGAACAAAGACTCACAGTGTTCAGTGCTCGAGTGAAAGACTTACTAATAAACAAGACTTTATATAGTTTAAACGAATTTTTTAATATGAAATTGTAAACAATATTTAAATATTTAAAAATATGACAAATTTTACAATTGTATTTCTTGATTTAAATTTGATACTGTTATAGTATACATTTTTGGTTTGACTAGTCACACTTGCTGTAATATATTTGTTGTTGTATAACTTGCATAACAATGTATACCTTGAGTGATGAATAAAATATTATCTATCTATCTATCTTTGTAGGCATCGCGGAGCACCTGCCTGTCGATATTGGGCGGCTGCACCTTGCAAAGACTAGTCCGGGCGCTCGTGCATGGTGCACGAATTTGGCGCCACGTTGATGTAGCCCACATCTCCCCACTTGTCTGACCAGCTGTTCTTGAGGAAATGGAGCCCTAATAGGTAACACTGTCTGGCTTAGACCTTGTTTGATAAGATGTAAAAATAAAGAAAGTCGTAGGTATCTAAAAAAATAAGTTTTTATTTTGTCTGAAAATGATATTGATTTGTCTTGCTATTGGTTTCTGGTTGGGTAAAATGCTTACATAAAACGCAAGTTGACTTAAATCTAGTCTTTGAAGGTATCGCGGAGCGCCTGCCTGTCGACATTCGGCGGCTGCACCAAGGAGTAGGTCGGGCGCTCCAGCACGGCGCACGAGTCGGGTGCCACGCGGATGTAGCCCTCATCTCCCCACTTGTCTGACCAGCTGTTCTTCAGGATGAAGTGGGAGCCATCTTTGGAGCCCCAGCCGACGGCTAAGACGGCGTGATTTAGACGTGGTTTGTTTTCACCACTGCAATGGAAGCTTAGAGTTATTCATAATCATAGGCATTTATGTTGGCCGAAAAGAAGAGTATTTCTTTGTTGTAAGTTGTATTTTTCACTTTTGAAAGCTACCGTCTTACTTGCAAGCTCAATAATTTTCAGTTTTATCACCTGCACATTACGATAAATTGCTAGGTAGAGAGCCTCTAAGGTTCGGGTTCCCTTAACGATCTGAGTTTAAAGGGTTACAGATCGAGAGAGCGTTCGCGTTCAATTCACGGGGTGAGGCCCTTCTCAATGACTTGGTAGGAGTGGCTTTTACAGACCGTAGGAGCCTACCTAGTCTTTGAACTAAGCACAGATTAGTAAGTAGCACTCGTACAAGGAGGAAGTGTTGACCGTATTTTTGCGGATTGACTAGTTATAACCTGCACTTATAGTGCGTTAACGACCTACAACTTCATCGCACTGAACTCAAATGACATCACCGCATGACCACACTCACCATTTCTTGTCGTTCAGAACCCCATTCTTGTAGTAGATAAAACTCTTCGCCATGGCATCTACGAGCACCACAGTGGGGGCGTGGTTCTTAATCGCCACCTAAACAAGAAATATGGAGGTAAATTCGAACTCTTACTCTCACAAAACTTATGTGCGAAATATCATTTGATATTGAACATCGTGAGGAAACTGGTCTAATCCCAATAAGGTCTAGTCACTCCCGTATCGCGTATGTGTGTGGAAAAGAAAATTCAATTTCACGGGCTACATACCTAAAGTCCAAAAGGCTTGATCAATTGTGTCGTTGGATTCCTCATAATCGTGAAAATGACATAGGCTTAAAATTAATTAATCATATTTTAAAAAAGCGGCCAAGTGCGAGTCGGACTCGCACATGAAGGGTTCCGTGAAATAAATTGCGGTTTACGATTTATGACGTATTAAAAAAAACTACTAACTAGATCTCGTTCAAACCAATTTTCGGTGGAAGTTTACATGGTAATGTACATCATATATTTTTTTTAGTTTTATCATTCTCTTATTTTAGAAGTTACAGGGGGGGGAACACACATTTTACCACTTTGGAAGTGTCTCTCGCGCAAACTCTTCAGTTTAGAAAAAAATGATATTAGAAACCTCAATATCATTTTTGAAGACCTATCCATAGATACCCCACACGTATGGGTTTGATGAAAAAATTTTTTTTGAGTTTCAGTTCTGAGTATGGGGACCCCTAAAACGTAATGTTTTTTTTCAATTTTAGTGTGAAAATCTTAATGCGGTTCACAGAATACATCTTATTACCAAATTTTAACAGTATAGCTCTTATAGTTTCGGAAAAAAGTGGCTGTGACATACGGACGGACAGACAGACAGACGGACAGACATGACGAATCTATAAGGGTTCCGTTTTTTGCCATTTGGCTACGGAACCCTAAAAATCAGTTGGGTTTTTTGATAAATGTTTTGAATTACTTGTTAAGTATGTATGTACTTACATCATACTTATAGAACAAGTCTTATTGAGTTTACTATGAGGCTAGTCCGATTTGTGTAAAATTGTAGGTAGGTACCCTAATAATCTCAATGCTGCACTAGTATATGGCATGGGCGCTTTATGTCAAAGTGACATAGCTTAAAATCGAATGAAGAAAAATCCTCTTAGTTTAAAATTAACCTATATTGCTTTGACGTGAGTGTCCATGCCACATACTAGAACAGCATCGAGCACTCGAGCATTTATCTTACTTATAAAAAAACCCCTACACTCATGATATTGTCAACACACCTTAAGAGCTTCCTCGCTGTTGGCAGTAACGTTGACGTGCCCGCTGATGTGTGTCACTGATGGCACGCTGGAGTCCTTGCACTCCAGGACCTGGAAGCATTACATTATGTTGCACATAAATAGCATGAAAGAGAGGAGTGTCACTCATTACTGTAGAGAGTTCACCTATCATCATAACTTGGAGTAAAGAAGCGTCACTCGCCATTGCAGTAGATACATTCACCAAGCATTTGCAATATGCAACTTGCAGGAAAGTCGTGGAAAGAAAATAATATCGTCAGAAGTTCTTGTGGCTTGTGTGTGTGTTCTTGCAGCTAAAAGTTATAATTTTAGATGTCTAAACACAGACAACATAGTTAATGGCCAGTAGTTATTGTTCAAGCACATTTGTGTTCTAGAATGTAAGATCGAAGGATCAAGGGGTAGAGGTCGACTCAGGATAAGCTTTGTACAGCAACTAAAAGTAAGTGCAAAGTAAAAGCAAATGTCGTATCTTCATCATCATCATCATATCAGCCGAAAGACGTCCACTGCTGGACAAAGGCCTCCCCCAAAGAGTTCCAAAGTGACCGGTCCTGCGCCACCCGCATCCAGCGGACTTCCGCGACCTTTACCAGGTCATCAGTCCACCTTGGGGGGCCTACCAACGCCACGCCTCACCGCGTCGTTTCTTACCGGGACCTAAATAAATTAGCCGAAAACTGGCGCCTAATCCACTGACAAGAGCCAAGCTCTTAAATGTTAATGACAATGTTGATGATGATGATGATGACCTTCGTGTTCGCTCGTGTTCCAACGCAAGGACCGCGCAGCCAACCGCCCCTCCTGTCCATAAACAGAGAGTATGTATTACTGGTACCTTAGCTTCGTAGTCCGTGTACTCGTCCCAAGCAGACAGACCTCGATCCTGGATGTAGTCGTACGCGTAACTTGGCCACGTGGGACCGCAACCCTGGGCCCCGAACCTGCACAAAAATAAGTCGGATATATAAATTACGATTGGGTTATAATAAAATTTGTTAAGATGTCTGTTTACCAATGTGTCTAGCTAGATGTAAGTTTTCGCACACAATGTATTTATTGTTATTGAATGAATAAATGAAATGAAATGGTTAATAGTGACTAGTGAGGCCTTGTTGGTTATCTGTATAGCATTAGCAGGCGACACATTCAGCGACACGACACGCGCACCGCGCTCAGCGCCGTGGCTATGATGTTTCCGTACTCTCCGTAACCGAATAATGACACTGACAGCGCACGTGTACCTACTGGCACCGGAAGTGGATTAGACACGACTCACGAGTCACGTGCGCGTAAGACGTATGGCACCGCTCGCTGCCACTGCTGCTCAAAGTTGATCGGTGGCCGATCTTTGTGGCGTGTCTTACGAAGTTTTTATAAAAAAATGTTCTCGCGTTCTTTCAAGTGGTACAATAGCTATTGAACTTACGGTTTCCCGCAGTCGACGAGGCACTGAGGGCTCAGCGGCACTAGCGTGTTGGTCTTCTTGAAGAGCGCGCCCTCCGTCGAGCCCGCCACGGCGAAGGCCCAGCACGAAGCGCACGTCGTTCCCTGGTCTGCAAGAATACGAAACTCTACTAGTTTACCTCACCCTTAAAAACTCTATTAAAAGCCCAATATTTATTTTGTCATTTATATAAAACAAACCAAAACTAATCCTTACTGAATGGTTTCTAGACAAGAAACCAGATAAACTTACAGCGTACAGGCGAAACAGCTCCAAGGGTTCTCCAATCAAACTCATCAGGCAGTTTATCAGACATGGCCTTCACGTCCTTCTCAGAGTATGGGAACTCCACCATCCCAGGCTCAGTGAGCCCTTCAGGCTCCTTGATACCAAAGAGCTGTTGGATCTCCTCCTCCAGCCTATCGGCCAGGAAGTTCACTCCCATTGTGAAGCTGTTGCCCACACGGTTGCCGGCTTCGATGAAGCGGGTGGACTGTGTTAGCAGGTTTCGGCGTACGGCCTCTTCGGCAGGGTCCAGGTAGGAGCGTTTGAACTCGTTTTTGAAACTGAAATTAAGGTGACTGTTTAAGGCACAAAGCAAGAGAAACAGTGTCCGAAAAATTCCCACACGGTTGGTCTGCCTGATGCAAGCATACATCGTAACCTCGACGTTTGCAACTCCTGAGGAGTCACCAGCTCCTTGCCGTCCGTCTATGATTTGATTTTAGAACTCGCTATATTGACAGCAAGAGATAAATGAATGTAGCCCCCTCACTCTCAAACTTACATGAAGAAAGAGAAACAGTCGAGTAATGTAAAGTTTCGTCGTGTGAGAAACCGATACCGTGACATACCCGCCTTAGTGTTGTGATTCAGGTACCTACATATATGGTGAGCTAACGGTGAGCGACCTAATTTGGCCCTTTAACCTACTTAGTAAACGCAACGAATACATATATGACCTTCACAATACCTATGTAACTCTCCAGGGTTGGAAAACACTTTAAAGCTGTGGTTTCCACTTAATGTGCTTGAGCTGTAAGCTCATTTGCCACCTGTACAGAAAAGTTTCTTCAGTCTGAAAATCAGAGCAATTTCTATGCACACCTGCTTTTGACTCACCTATCAAATTTTTGTCCAATAGCCAAATCTCCAAAAGGAAGTGAAAAATCTTGCGCCGGATTAAATTTCAACGCGGTGTCCGTGATTTTCGACAAATATCCAGCTCTTTTCTGGCGTGGCTTTTCGACGTCTTCGATGACCCTGCACTTGGAAGTGTCGGGCTCGATGGCTGCAGTGGGAGTAGGAAGCACTTTGTAGTTCTGGATGTAGACGTCGCTGCCTGGCCCGAGGATCGAGCTGTCTGTTGTCACGGAGTATCTGACGAGAGATAAGATCATGAGGGTCTTAAAGTCTATGCTGTGTTGGGTTGGAGTAGCTGGAGGAAAGGTGTTAACCAAATTGTTTGCGTGCTTTCAACATTGAAAGCGTATTTAACACTTCCAGTTTCAGTTCTTGTAGACGCTTTCCGTTACTTAGCGGCACAATACATACTAACCACGCTACAGTACCTAAGTGCTATGAAATCGTTGGCACTGAAAACTGGGTGTACCTGTGACCATGCTGAAAATGTAAAAACATGTTGATGACGCTTCCAAGACAGGCTTAGGCGATGCACTTTTCTGTTCTTCGACACAATCGAATACCTACCACGATCATTCTCTCTTTTTACAAGTTTTATATTAACTTGCACTGTTCGTATGTATGTTAAATATGTAAGTATGTAAGTTGTCCGTCAAAATTTGCAATCCATTTGTCAGTCACTTCCCGTTATCCAATTGAGCTAAAATTTTGCAAGCATATGGCATGACAATACAATATCATGATGACTTGGAGCTGACCTGATGCTGGAGCTGGAAGGTGGCCATAGGAACTCCGTAATAAAACGACACAGCCCCATCGAGTTTGGGCTCGTTAGAATCGTCTCAATGAGTAGTTGATGATGGTATGTAGAAAAGTACAGTCGGCAATAAAAGCTTGTCCAAAAATGAAATTTTTGACAGAAACTTATATTTATAGAAAAGTCAAACATAAAGGTTTTACTTGGGTGTACATTGGTATGACATTACTACGCCCATAGTCATCAACATTCAACATCGCACCGACCTGACTGGCACCGTCTCTCCCTTCTCTTTAGCCACCAGCATCTCGTGAGTCACAGTGAGAGTTTCTCCTTTCACCGCGCCCCCCTCTCCTGCCTTGTTCTTTATCACTTTCCTCCATAACTCCATTGACGAATTACCTGCAAAAGATGAAACCATTTATCGGTGAGGATATATGTAGGAGTGATCTTTGGAAATCTAAACATCTTCCAAGCCAATTAAGTTATAGTTGTATTTTGGCTTGAAGGAATATAGAAAAAATAAGATTTATTTTTAAATAAATACTTTATAATAATAATACGTTATCTGGATCTTAATAGTTTCTTTCAGAGCGGACAAATACTGAGTGAAGCCACAGCATGTAGCACTTCGTTTTTGTACAATTACTATGAGTTTAGGATTGGCCTGCTAACCACGTAGCTGTGATCAGCGGGGTAATCACGTAACGTTCCGAACGCGCGTCGGTACAATAGAGGCTGACAAGACCAAATTTGTTGAAATTGATATTATTTAAGCAGTTGTTTAAGAAAAACCATTTGTTCTAGCACATCAAAAAAAATATATGTTAATATTCATCATATTTCCAAGACCGTAGACGGACTCGAAACATAATTGGATGAAATCGGCTTGATAGAAAATAATTGCAAAGATTGGTCTTAAAATCATCTTAAACGGTTCTATGTCCTTATTTTTTTGACGTATGGGTCTGCAATTAAAAACATGAAGTCCACATATTCATACCTAAACCGTAGACGAGCCATATTTCACAAAACATCCACACTTTTTTTATTTTAATTTTTATTCATTATTTTCGTCTAAAACCTGGCCGCTCAAGTAACACTCGCTCTCGTTTACTCCGATACAAATAGACAATGTGCGCGTTTTTGGTGTTGACAGTGCCTTAACTGTCAATTTTTCATATAAAACCTACCTGACGCGTGTATAATGCGTTACGTGATCGACCTACAGAATTGGTGAATATCCTCCCAGTAAGTTATACAAAAGACCGGCGATAAGAATAAGGAAAAGAAACCACTACCACGCCTAAAGAGGCCTCATTGCTTGCAATAATTATATGTTCGTATTGTCATGTTTATGCTTGCTGTAATATTTATCTGGGGGCACGGTAGTGCCCCCGCCAAGTCGAGCAAAACAAAGATTTATCATTTATTTCAAGTAATTTAGACTCATATACTTATGGTTAGTGTCTACTTATAGCTATGTTAACATCTATATTAATCATTAAACATATTATTATTATTTTTATCTAATGTTAATGTCATGTTTCTAGAAGCACTTAAGTAGGTCAGACATAGTACGTACTTCTAGAAACATGCATGTCATCGCAATGCCTCAAATATGGGCATTCAAACCCCTCATCCAACAAACGCAGGATGGGGTTGGGGCTGGCCCGCACCCGACGCACCAGGTAGGTATGTGCTTTGCTTGCGCATAGTCGTATAAAAGCAATCTATGCGCGCTTCAGCAAACATCCCTGATGCGCTACAGAAGCGGGGCAACCCCACCATCACCCGGAGCGCATTGTTATATTGGACCCGTAATAGCGTAAAGCTTACCAATAAATTCGTAATCACTCATTTCCGGTAGACCAGGGAAGGCTTTTTTTGCAGGCGCAGCCAATGATACCATGGAGCGATAGCAGTGGTAGACTTTGCTTCCTCTCGACGACAGCTCTGCACTGACCTGTATGATGAACACGAGGATACCTAGTTAATGCCACATTGAAACAGGCAAGTCCGAGTCGTGACTACTTTTTCGAATCAATATCAATCTTGTTCATTACGAAGGCGCAATCCACTTCTGTTTGCTATGATATGATTGTCGCACTATGGCCCAAAAGTCCGATCTAGCTGGACAAATTTATATTATACTCTTAATAAGTTTCAAGGGACTTATTTATTTATAATTAGTCTAAATAAAGCAAATTTATTATTATATGACCTTTCTTCTCTATTATTAATGTGAAAATTGAATAACCAGTGTATCTTGACCTTTGTGTAAGAAGAACTACTACGGCAGTAGAGCTCAGTTATAATTGGCTTTTTAAATTTTAAACGAAAAGAAGCATTATTACAATTGTCAACTAAAAAAGTAAGGATTAGCATAAATAAAAAGACATTTTTTTTATACAAAGTTTAAATTTGAACAAAATAAAATAAATACACTAAACAACCAGAGTCATTCGTCAGAGTCGTCATCGAAACTGGGTAAATCAATATTTCCCAAACTATCTTTTTGATCGAAATTAACTCAAACAAACGATTTTTTCTTTCGGTTTTTGGGTATTTAACCCAAGTATGATAAAAATCTCTTCTCGGTATACTAATTACGTTTTCTGAAAGAAAAACTTAGGTTTAGATTAACTATAAATATGACGCGGTTCCGCATCCGTCCGCAGTCTCAAATTTACATAAACCAATACTATATGAGTGAGAGTAGCACACAAAAAAAATACAGGTGTGGGACATTGAATTACAGATAGTTTCTGGTCTAAAAAAGTTGAAATATGCACAAAAATGCCTTATAAATTGTGTTCGTTAGCATTTTTCTCAGCAAAAGCGAATTGGTTTACAATTATTATATTTACAAAACATAGTACTTACCATCAACTTCACGATACATGATTAAAAACTTAGAAACTTATCTTAAAACAAGCTAGAAATACTTGCAATTGAATACGGAAAGTGACTCACTTTAATAAGCACGACAACGCTCATAATGACACTTCAATGATAATATTAAATTATTGGAGGGTACTTACACAAAATTATCAACGGAATCGTGACCTCGGGAGTATATGCTATCGTTTTAACTAGTACTTTTGTAGAAGTGCGGTGATCGTTTTTGTCCAGCTAGATCGGACTTTTGGGCCATAGTGTGTCGGCCTGAGAACCGCAGGTGACGGGATGAGGATAGAGATCAGGGTAGATAGATAGGTAGATATTGTCCTTTCGGAGGAGTGGAATGAAAACTGGACAACACTTGGTAAAATAAAACCCACAGTAAACTGCACACAGTACCTGCAAAATATTGTAACGATGCGTGTAACGGAACGTTACACAGAAACTTTCTGGCTACTTTTCTGGCTAAACGGTAAGTAATAAATTTTCAAAAAGTTTCCGTTACACGTATCGTTCACAATTTTGTTTGACAAAAGTGAAACTGTTCAAATTCGTTTTTCACTATATATAGTTTTTTCACTATATAGTTTGTGGCACTTAAAATGACGAAAAGTAGGTACTTTAAAATGAGCCATTATGGACATCTATTGTTAATTATACAATTACAATACTTTTATTGCACACCTCTTTAAATTTAAGTTAGCTACTGGTCGCTAGATGGCGTAAGCTGTTCCACGTTTCCCACTTTATTTTAAAATAACTTTCCGTCAAAAATTTCATTTTTGGTACAAGCTTTTATTGCCGACTGTACTTTTCCGTATAACGTCATCAACTACTCATTGAGACGATTCTAACGAGCCCAAACTCAACGGGGTTACGTCGGTTGAGTACCTACTGAATTCCCATGGTCGTCTGTCTAATATTGAATTGTCACCCAAACTATACCAATATCCAAAAGTTCAGCTCAATCTGCTTCAAAATTGAGTTGCAGGATTCCACCTGAACAAACGTATACATAGGTACATTGCAAGTTAAATAAAAGCTTATAATAACCGTCTCTCTCGTGGTGAGGTCTACCAGAATCGAGGGACATCCTTAAGCCATTCTTCACGTTCTAAAGAGAGTGTCACTTTTTCCATATGAGAGTAACTGTGAATCTTATGGGAAATATAGAAGTTTGTTTTGACAGCGGGCGTCATAACACTTAAATGCGTTCACGACGCCTTTATTTAGACGTTCAAAGGGTTAAAACGACACCCGCTGGTATTAACGAGGTCGTCCTCAAAAATTAAAACAACTGCTTTAATATATTAGCAATACCTAGCTAGTACTCCATCAATTTTTTTTTTTTTTTGGTTGGATATTCTATAAGCAGGCCCTTTTGCTCAGTGTTGACTTTAGCGTGTGTTGGCCGCAGAGGGCCAACCAGCAGACACTCCATCAAACACAAAGTATCCGTACTTGTACAACCTACGGGAACACAACTATGGCGCGTGCAGCGCCATCTAGCGGTCAACTGGGTATTTAGGAAACTCGTATATCCCATCAAAAACATAAATGTTCAAATAGGAGCCAAGTTCAATATATGCGTGATTCTAGAATGAATCTTGTAACACCAATGTACTTGTACCTATGTTTGACAAACAATAAGTTTTGGTCAAAAGGTTTGGTACAAAATTTTGTTGCCGAATGTATTTTTCTGCATACCATCATCAACTACTCATTGACGCGATTCTAACGAGCTCAAACTCGATGGGGTTGTGTCAATTTATTGCGGAGTTCCTATGGCCACCTTCCAGCTCCAGCATCAGATCAGCTCCATGTCATCACATTTTTGCATTGTCATGCGATATACATATTATGCATGCAAAATTTCAGCTCAATCGGAAACCGGGAAGTGGGTCAAATTTAACTTGCAAGATTTGATTACAGACAGACAACGGGACAGGTGAAACTAAATAAAAGCTTGTAAAACGGGCATCAAAAGAAGTCTTTGAATTTAAGTTAGCTACTGGTCGCTAGATGGCGTAAGCTGTTCCGTTTCCCATGTTATTTTTGTAGCGAACGTAACCGTTTTTAATATAAAACGCATTAAAATAAATAATAAATAAGAGGATTCATAGTGAAATTTGTAAATTTATAGAATACTAGCTGTTGCCCGCGACTTCGTCCGCGTAGAACTTTATTTTTTATACGAAAATTATTTCTCTCAATACAAACTTTGAACCCTCTTTTAGGGGATAAATTAAAAAAAACCCCCTTTTAACACTCTTAGGGGATGAATTTGGAAAAACTCTGAAATTGGTTTTGTAGTCTTTTAACGTTCTGTACGAAGTTACAAATCTCTTACTCACACTTTAAAATTTTCTTGCCCTCCATTTAAAACTTGAACCCCCTTTTAAACCCCCTTATTGGTTGAATTTTTCTAATTGCTGAAAGAACTTTTTCCATAAAGTAGAAATAAGTAATCTTACTACTAACGTTTAAGTTAATACTTACTTACTTAATACTAACTTATAGTAATCTTACGTGTCTCTATTTCAAAAAAGTCGTTTTTCCCATACAAACTTTGCACCCTATTTTACCCCCTCAGGGGTGAAATTTTTCAAAAGGCTGAAAGTACTTTCTTTGTATTCTAATAACTAATCTTTCTACAAAGTTTTAGATCTCTAGCTCAAAAACAAAGTTCCCCACATACAAACTTTGCACCCCTATTTAACCCCCTTAGGGGTAGAATTTTCTAAAACGCTGAAAGTACTTTATTTGTATTCCAATTACTAATCTTTCTACAAAGTTTTAAGTCCCTATTTAAAAAAAAAGTGGCATTTATATGTATAGATATTGAATAAAATAATCAAACACCGTTCAGTGGATTTTACGAAGTGTGTGTCCTTATTTCTGTCTGTGAACCGATTACGATAAAGTTTTGCAAGGAGATAGTTTGAGACCCGGTGACGAACATACGACAGTTTTAACCCGAAAATCATCTCTTGAGGGAGTGGAATAAGAGAGTAAAGTTTGTGTGGTGAAACGAATTCTACAAGGACGAAGTCGCGGGCAAAAGCTAAAATAGTATTGTCATAAACAAAGGTACCTCAAGGAACTCCAGCTTTCCGTCAGCCTTCGGGGACCTGTAGATGGTGGTACCACCCTCCAACACCTTTCGCATCGTGTCTGACTCCTTGTGCCATCTGCAGTGGACAGGTTGAAAAGTGTTGTCAATAAAGGACACTATAATTTGGACAAAGTAAAGGAACCCCTCTTATTAATAAAAAAAACCGGCCAAGTGCGAGTCGGACTCGCGCACGAAGGGTCTCTCACATCTATAAAAACGGCAAAAAAATTACGTTTGTTGTATGGGAGCCTCCTGTAGCCTAGTTGGTAGTGACCCTGCCTACGAAGCCGGAGGTCCCGGGTTCGAATCCCGGTAAGGGCATTTATTTGTGTGATGAGCACCAATATTTGTTCCTGAGTCATGGATGTTTTCTATGTATTTATTTATCTATATAAGTATTTTTATCGTCGGCTAGTACCCACAGTACAAGCTTTGCTTAGTTTGGGACTAGGTCGACTTGTGTAAGATTGTAAAAGAAAAAAAACAGTTTTTTAGTATTTGTTGTTATAGCGGCAACAGAAATACATCCATCATCTGTGAAAATTTCAACCATCTAACTATCACGGTTCATTAGATAGAGCCTGGTGACAGACGGACATACAGACAGACAGACAGACGGACAGCGGAGTCTTCGTAATAGGGTCCCGTTTTACTCTTTGAGTACGGAACCCTTAAAAACTAGGAGCGCTTAGCAGTAAATAGTGGTAATAACTAGCAGAGCTTACTCTATCTCATAAGTTTCAGTGAACCCAGAAAGAGGCACGATCAGATCCACATGAAGCTGCAGCGAGCGGTCGAAGACTGGTCGCGGAGGAGCTGGCCCGGCGGACGGTTGCGTCGGCAGACCAAGGATCGGCAAGCCTTGAGGCAGATTCAGACCCTCGGGTAGGAGGTTTGGCAGTATTGACAGTGACTTGGTTTGCTGCTTGCGGAAACTTTTGACAATTTCGTCTGATGATGCTGTAAACGGAGTAAGTTGTAAATGAAAAAGAATAGCCTCACTTTTAAGGCGAGTGCGAGGCAGCAACAACAGCCTTCTGAAGGAGCTGGCAGAGCGTCTCAACTGTCCGCTTACCATGTACTGGTCGCAGGTGGTTATTGGGAAGGCCAAATAAATAATAAATTTTGTTAAATAACGTACTAACATAGTTATAATTTAGTTATTGTTATTTTATATTTTTTGTACTTACTAACTAACTAACGCTTACTAACTCTCTATGGATCGTATCTGGTCTGAAATAAACGATTTTTATTTTATTTTATTTTTTTAATGATCTCTGGAATATGATGTTGGTGTGGAGGCTTGACTTTTGAGGAATCCCCATGCGGTTAGATATTAGTTTGATTGTATTTATCATGGGAGAGTAGTAGGTGCTTGTGTTGAGCAAACATTTGTGTTTCGGCGTATCGAATCTCTTCTCTCTCCTATTTCACCAACTACAATACACCGTACAATGCAGCTACAGGTAAAGATGGTCGCTGGCTTCTATCGTTACTTATCGGGACCGATTTTTGACTTTCGAGCGCTCGAATCTTTCACTCGAAAACGGACTAAAATTACGAAATGCTCTTTTGAAATAGCGATAGAAAATTGAAAAGCGAGTGGTATTTACCACTCGTATTCAATTCTATCGGTAGAAAGTTAGTGCCTGCAACTTTGACACTAAAATTGTATTTACTTTTATTTAATTTTCGAGCGGTCGAAGTCAAAAATCGGGCAAGTCAAAGGTACGGCAAAGTATCAGTGTCATGTGAGCATGTGATTTTGTATATGATAGTCGTCGATTGTCGAGTAGGTAGGTATAGGCAAGCTTGGGGTAGGAGGGTAATTTTTTCTTTCCTTCTTCTCCTGTAGTATACGTACAGTCGCCATCACATACATCGGTACACTATAGGTGTTCAAAAATATCGGCACATGCACCCTAATGCCTTGAAAATAGAGGTGTGTTCCGATGTTTGCAACGTGCTTGTTTGCTCCGATGTATGTGATGGCGACTGTACATACATATGTATTCGGTACTTACTAAAAACCTTGTCGAAACTGCCATCAGAGAAGGGGACCCTTTCTTTGGCGGCGCTCGCGAGTTGACCAACAGACTGTGGGAGTTGTTTAAATGGTTTGCTGACTGTATCTGCGGGAGAAGGAATATTGTTGAAGGTTATCCTTGTCGTATACTGTTATTATTATCACCAAAACATTACTGTCTCGATACTGAGTGTGGTATGTAATAGTCTAAGTCAAGGAATTTAATTTGAGAAAGAGGTCAATCGTCGAATCCGACTCGGCTGGGCAGCATTCGGGAAGCTACGGCACATCTTTTCGTCCAATATTCCGCAGTGTCTCAAGACGAGAGTCTTTGACCAGTGTGTGTTGCCAGTGATGACATATGGCACGGAAACGTGGTCGCTTACTATGGGCCTCATAAGAAGACTCAAAGTCACTCAAAGGGCAACGGAGAGGGCTATGCTGGGAGTTTCTCTGCGCGATCGCATCAGAAATGAACCAAGGTAACCGATATAGCCCTCCGAATTGCTAAACTTAAGTGGCAGTGGGCGGGGCACTTTGCACGTAGAACCGATGGCCATTGGGGCGGAAAGGTTCTCGAGTGGCCACCACGTACCTGAAGGCGCGGCGTGGGTAGGCCCCCCACAAGGTGGACTGATGACCTGGTAAAGGTCGCGGGAGTCCGCTGGATGCGGGTGGCCATTGTGGCACTCTTTGGGGGAGGCCTATGTCCAGCAGTGGACGTCTTTCGGCTGATATGATGTTGATGATGATGATGATCTATCATCATCATAAGACCTAGCTAAAAGCGACGTTACTTTGACATATCGCATGTAAATATTGTGCTAAGTTGCTCCAATGTTTTCCATGTTTTTTAAACATCTAACATGTTTTCCGTCAGGTTCGGCAAACAAATAGGGTATTGTTTTGATTGGCAAAACATGCTTGACGTTTAAAAAACCGGCCGCACGAAGGGTTCCGTTAGTACCATTATTTATAAAAACGGCAAAAAATCACGTTTGTTGAATGGGAAAAAATAAATAACTAAATAAAAATATTTATTTTATTCTGTTTTTTAGTACTTGTTGTTATAGCGGCAACAGAAATACATCATCTGTGAAAATTTCAACTGTCTAATTATCACGGTTGTTGAGATACAGCCTGGTGACAGACGGACAGACAGACAGACGGACAGCGGATTCTTAGTAATAGGGTCCCTTTTTACTCTTTGAGTACGGAACCCTAATAAAAACCACGAAAACATGGCGCAGCGGACGCGGCTTTAGTAACTAGGCAACAGATTAACTACGTTGACATGGTGAACTGAACTTTTGAACGTGTTATCTTATGAATCCCCATTCCTTCCTGGTGTAAGTATTTCGAGCTCTTAGTTCACGGTTAGCGTCAAGAACTTTATTTTCCAAATGAATAACGTGAAAATTATTTTACAAATTTCTCGATTGACACTGACACATGACACATGTAGAAAAGCAAATGATAACTTTTCGCAAAAAGGTTATCTGAACCATGATCACGAACTTCGAAATTCGAAGTTCGGGTATCTCCATCTCTATCGCACTTACAACACCTACTCGAGTGACAGGGATGCATGTATACGAACTTCGAGTTTCGATTTTCGTGGTAGCGCCGTTGTAATGTGAAGTGACAAATACATTTCCATACTATTACTGAAATAGAATTTTCGACCTTAATGCATTGCGAATGTGTAACGATATTTCAACCAAATGGGTAGGGAATAGGGAACATTATGCAAAACTCTTCGTAGGTGGCGACACTAGTAGGGTTGACATTGTATCTCGTTCCCACTTGCGGTATTGTCTATGCAAGCATCCTTGTCACTCATTTGACATTGTGCATGTGTGTGTGAATCCCTATATTCCTATACTGTTTTACTATTAGTGGTAGTGCTGCCTCTGGCGCAAGTACATTGCAGTAATGTTCCCTATTAAGTTCCTTGACTAATCTTTCCTTATCATCTAGCTATACAAGTCTATACCAATCTATACCCATTTTTTTAGGTACCGTCAAACAGGCCTACTTTGCCACCAGGGGGAACTTTGCCCAAGAAGCAAATTTTTAAATTTTCCTCTTGGGTAAAGTTCCCCCTGGTGGCAAAGTAGGCATGTTTGACGGTACTATATCTTAAACGAATATTATAAAGAGGAAGTCTATGAGATTGTAGTTTTGTAAGTTTATATGTAGGGGGTAATCTCCGGAACCAATTAACCGATTTCAAAAATTCCTTCACCTATGTACAGAATAGGCTTTCCGAATCGACATAAGCGGTACGAGTATTTTATCCCGTGGGTTTGCTCGTTGCTGCGTTCTCTGCAGTACGCGGGTGACATAATAACATACATGTTAGTTAGGTACCTAATTTCTGTATGACTTATAACAATTGTTACGAATAAATAATTTTCATCGATTTTTGACTAGTTTTGAATCGATACAAATACTTTTGCACTACAGATAGAATTATATTATAAGGCAAATGGTTATCGATTACGAAGAATTAGAAAACTAAGGCATTCAGATCGAAGGTCATTGGCGTATGGGATCCCCTTATCTGTCGAAGATCACCCATGCGATGGACAAATCGGGTGTGGGCGGTCCACTGTACTGGGCTGTTATACGCTACGCGTTAATGCGGCTCACCCCGCCGGTCACCCGTTACGAAACTAGACCTCTACCTACGCTTAATTACTACGCATCGCGGTGTCAAGATATAATTGTGGGTGAACGTTGAGGTGAGCTTAAAACAAGTTACAGAATAGGGGGGCTGTTCCTGTACCAGGAAAGCCGAGAATAGATCAAGATATCAAGAAATCGTGAGGCGAGTGACATCTGCTCGCCACTCATAACGACCACGACTGTTCTGACAAGAACGTATCAAGTCAAGTCAGGTCAAATCACCTAGAATCGACCAAGAACAAGAAGTTACCTGCAAAGCTGCCGAAGAGGCCTGGCGAACGCCTATGCCTGTTGTCAGTCCCACCGTTCGCCACTCCTGAAAACAGCATAGATTCATATTCATTTAATACAGTAGGCACAAATTACAATACAAAACTTCATTATAAAATGCATTCATGTCAATTTAAAAGAATCTCTATTGTGATCGTCAAAACATTCAATAATCTATACATATAATAAAGCTGAAGAGGGTCGAAAGTGTGTACAAGGAAGATATTCGAAAAAAAATTGGCTAGGGATACTTAAAATCGATAACAGAACACGTTCCAACAGTTTTTAGAATTTTTGTCTGTTTGTCTGTTTATCTGTTTATCTGTTTATCTGTTTGTCTGTTTATGTGACCGCGCATCACGTGAAAACGGCTGAACCGATTAAGATGACATTTGGTATAAAGATAGTTTGAGTCTTGGGGAAGGACTTAGGGTAGTTTTTATCCTGGAAATCAACCCCTAAGGGGATGAAATGGGGGGTGGAAATTTGTATGGAGCTACTTAAACCGCTGCACCGATTTGGATGAAATTTGGTATATAATTAGTTTGAGTCCCGGGAAAGGTCAAAGGATAGTTTTTATCCCGAAAATCTTCCCTTTAGGGGGTAAAATGGAGGGGTGAAAATTTGGATGTAATCCATTTTGATAAAATTTGGTTTAGAGGTAGTTTAAGTTCTGGGGAAGGACATTGGATGGTTTTTATTCTGGAAATCTTCTCCTAAGGGGGTGAAATGGGGGGTGACATTTTGGATGGACTCCGTTTAGACCAAATTTGGTATAGATATAGTGTGAGTCCCGGAGAATGACAATGGATAGTTTGAATCCCGAAAATCATCCCTCAAGGGGATGAAATAGGAATGAAAATGTGGTTAAATCCTATTTAGTTAAAATTTGGTATAGAGATAGAAGGAGTCCCAGGGAAGGACAATGCATAGTTTTTATCCTGAAAAATCATCTCCTAAGGGGGTGAAATGAGGGGTGAAAATTTGAATAGAACCGAATTAGATGAAATTTGGTATGGAGATAGGTAAGAGTCCTGGGGAAGGACTTAACATAATTTTTAGTCCAGAAATCATCTCCTAGAGGGGTGAAATGAGGTATGAAAATTTGGATGGAACCCATTTACGGTATAGCGAGTTGTAGTCTTGGGGAAGGACATAGGATAGTTTACTCCCGAAAATCATCCCCTAAGGGGGTGTAATTGGGGGTGAAAAATTGTTCGTGATCCATTTTGATGAAATTTGGTTCAACCAAATTTCATTTATGACAACGGATAGTTTTAATCCCGAAAATCATCCCCTCAGGGATGAAATAGGGGGTGAAAATTTGGATAAAACCCATTTAATAGATGAAATTTGGTAAAGAGATAGAAGGAGTCCTAGGGAAGGACAATGCATAGTTTTAATCCCGAAAAATCATTTCCTGAGGTGGTGAAATGAGGGTTGAAGATTTCGATAGAACCCATTTAGATGAAATTTGGTATAGAGAGAGGTCTCAGTCCAAGGAAAGAACATAGAATAATTTTTATTCCGGAACACATGAAATGAGGAAATAAGGGGAACACATAAGGGGGTGAGAAATGGTGAATGAAAATTTGGATTGAACCCATTTACGGTATAGCGATAGTTAAGGAAGGACATAGGATGATTTTATCCCGAAAATCATCCCCTAAGGGGGTGTAATTGGGGGTGGAAATTCGTTTATGACACATTTTGATAAAATTTAGTTGAAAGATAGTTTGAGTCCTAGAAAAGGACATATGATAGTTTATATTCCGGAAATCATCCCTTAAGGGGGTGACAATTTGGATGTAGCCCATTTAGATGAAATTTGGTATAGAGATAGTTTGAGTCCTGGAGCATTCTCCAAGGAGGTGAAATAGGGGGTGTAAAATTGGATGGAACCCATTTACGGTATAGCGGTAGTTAGGAGTCTTGGGGAATAGGAACATTACATAGGTAAATATATGTATGTGACGTTCCAAGGGTAAAGGTACCTTATGGCGGTAGTTTCGAAAATGTTTTCTAAAACGGGGTAAAAAAGACGTTTTATAATGGCTATTTTGAAAACTATTAGATGTAACATTTTGTTGACGTATCTTTATTTTTAATATAAAATATTTAAATTACAAGTCAGTTAATTTAGTCCTACGGTTTAGTACAAAAGGTCCTTACGGCCGTGTGATATGAAAAATGCAAAATAATACTGAAAAAAGCCTACATGCATCTATTATGGTGAGGCGGGTCATAGACACCAAGTTTGCGGCGGAGTATATTTTGTAAAAAAAGGCGTTCGCAGTAAGCTAATCTATAAAATCATGCAACTCAGCCATAATGACCCTTTCCTTCATACAATCCATATTTATATTACAAATGCGAAAGTAACTCTGTCTGTCTGTTACCTTTTCATGCTTAAACTGCTGAACCGATTGAGATGAAATTTGGTGTAGAGATACTTTGAATTCCGGGGTCTTCCCAAAGAATCCTTACTAAAGATAGTTTTTATCTGGAAATTCATCACCTAAGGGGGTGAAAAGGGGGGAGAAAGTTACGATATAAACGAGTTCCGCGCGGACGAAGTCGCGGGCAAAAGCTAGTAAAATACATACCTACAATATAAACATAACTTCATACAGAAATTTAGGTGGTGAAATTGTTTTATCGTCGAAGGAAAGGCCGAAATGATGGAAACACTGGTTAGTACCTACAGTCAGGTGCACCATTATGCATTCACTCAAAGTTTCATAAATATGTATACTACAATCTTATTGTTGCAGAAATAAGGTCTGTGTACATATTTTTGAGTTTTCTGGGTTTGTGGTGTATACATATTGGACTGTAATGTATTTAATAGCTAAAGAAAAAGATTGAAATAAGCGTACGGAAACATACAGAAACATATGGCATTTTCCAGACTGCTATAATCAAATAGTCACATTAGGTAGATACCTTGTTTTACCTATCTACCTACTAAATTCTATACAAGATTAGAAAAATCCTGCGATCGTCATGCGATTTCAAGGAGAACCATTTTGAAACGCAAAAACACAACACAACTAAATAAGTAAAACTAGTACAATATTTCCCTTTGATACCCTCTAGATAAACGAAGAAACTTAGACGCATTTGACCGTAAAAAAACCTAATGTATTATGGAATAAGGTATAGGGTATAAGCACAAACGAGCATTGAGACACCAGCGCGCTGCTGCGCCTCCAACAGCGATGTATATATTTATTTTGTATTTTATTTATTTATTTATAATATGCGGGCGTCACTGTCGCTCACGTATTGGCCTGTCAAACGCTGCTTAAATCTTTTACAGATGCTACAAAGGTTCCGTACCTTATAATAAAAACTGCAAAAAAATCACGTTTGTTGTATGGGAGCCCCCTTAAATATATATTATATACTGTTTTTAGTATTGTTATAGAGGCAACAGAAATACATCATCTGTGAAAATTTTAACTGTCTAACTATTACGGTTCATGAGATACAGCCTGGTGACAGACGGGCGGACAGCGGAGTCTTAGTAATAGGGTCCCGTTTTACCCTTTTTACCCTTTGACTAGATATAAGTAGATAGGTCGCTCCACAAATGGCACACTAGAATTGGGTCAATTTCACCAACTTGCCTCAGTTTCGCGTCGTCAATGGAAACGTAAACGTGTCTCAGGGCGAATATTCAGCGTTTTTGAGGCGTTTTTTTTTCGTCATTGTTGTCTCCAAGAAATAATATTAAAAGAGTCGAATATCAGAGTCCACTTTTGATAAAGACGTAAGCCAATACCGGTGCTGAGTCATTTCTGATTTAATTTTCCGCGGTATGTTTAACCTCTGCTGAAATAATCTTGAGCCGACAATGACGTTAGAACCGAGCGGTTCAAACGCTCGGAGATTGGCCCCTCAGCTGTCAGATGTGCCTCGCCATTGTTTAACAGGGAATTTCGTATGGACAACATTTCTAGCTCTTTTTTAGTATAACAAATAGTACCTATAATGCTATAATACTCACTTAGAGCGATAAAACCAAGAATGTCTGAGAACGCAGGTATTCGGCGTCCGCATCCGCACCCATGGCAAAGGCGATAAAATATCTGATCTCAGGCTTTCTTTATTACCTTCCGTGTTAAATACAAAATCTTACGTTACCCCCAGGCCTCCGGCTTTTCGCGCAGCGGTCGATAATTATCACTTAATAGCCAGATATGAAGTAAATAAAAAAAAACCGGCCAAGTGCGAGTCGGACTCGCGCACGAAGGGCTCCGTACCATTATCAATAAAAATATTTATTTTATTTTGTTTTGAACAGAAATAAATAATCTGTGAAAATTTCAACTCTCTAGCTATCACGGTTCTTGAGATACAGCCTGGTGACAGACAGACGGACGGACGGACGGACAACGAAGTCTTAGTAATAGGGTCCCGTTTTACTCTTTGAGTACGGAACCCTAAAAAACTGCCTAGCTCGCTTAAGTATGGTTGAGACTTTTAATGTGGCTGGATCTTTTTAAGTTAACTTACCTAAATGTGTGATTTTTTACAGCTTCAAGGTACAGCTGATTGTATATGGGCTTAATTTGAACTCGACACCTCCAGTCGTTCCTGAGATAAATGGTCTTGACAGACAGACAGACGGCGTAAACGGCCGTGTCCTTTTTAGGGTTCCGTACTCAAAGAGTAAAACGGGACCCTATTACTAAGACTCCGCTGTCCGTCTGTCTGTCTGTTTGTCACCATGTTGTATCTCACTGATACCGTGATAGTTCCAGATGAAATTTTCACAGATTTTGTATTTCTGTTGCCGCTTTAACAACAAATACTAAAAACAGAATAAAATTTATCCATCGTGCGCGAGTCCGACTCGCACTTGGCCGGTTTTTTCCTTTTGATGTACGGAACCCTAAAAACGTCAAAACATTCCAGGCAAAAAATTAAGTTGAGATAATTTAAAATCATATTTATACTTACTGCAATGCAAACTGGATTTCAATAGGTATTAATAGCAACTTTTGAGAATTAATTATGGTTTACATCCGAACGTGACATAATGAAATGTGGTTTTTTAGTGGTTGAATTAAATATTCAAGGTTATTTTCCTAAGCGTGTTTACAATATAATTACATCCTCGACAAAAACACACTTAGTGACCATTTGATGACCTTCTTTCTGCATTGCATCAATCAGGTCTCGAATAGAGTAGGTGTATCTCACGAAGTAGTCGAGCAAAATGTCCGATTTTGAGGGCCAATAATGATGAATTTACCAACCTTAAAAACAAATTTAATCTATCATAATATATATATATATATATATTACAATGACGGTGGAAAACAAGCTTACGGCCTGCCTGATGTTAAGCTGGTACCGCAGCCTATGGACACATGTGACTCCAGAAGAATCACAAGCGCGTTGCCGACCCTTTATTCACTTGAGGATTCGCTGTGTTGGCAGATAGAGACATGCAGGTCCCTCACTCCCAACACAGCGCAACCTAGGGAGCTCTGGCGACCTTACTCACCACCAGGAACACAACACCACATGCGTCATAGCATGCAATAATATAGCAACACTACAAGGCAGTGGTGCTATTAAGGCCTCCACACACCGGTCGCGTGCGCGGGCCCGCGCACGCGACCGGTGTGTGGAGGCCTTTATGGCTGCGGTCTTCTGTAAGGTGGAGGTACTTCCCCAGTTGGATCTTAGATAGATATACTAAAATAAAACTAGATGTATGCCAAAATATATAAGAACACTTACAGAAACCGTCGGTTTAATAAGACTTAGAATAAAATTGTAGAGCGGGGCTGGTAGTGCTAGGCCGTGTGGAGTATGAAGCTTGGCGCTAGGTGGGTAGGCGTTCCTGAGATAAAGAGTCTTGACAGACAGTCAGTCGGCATAAACGGCCGTAGGTATCTTTTTATAATGGCGTATAGGTACCTCTCGGGGATACTACCTAAGCGCTTACGTACTTTGGAAGGCGTGTTAAGCTATTCATCCCGGTTTTGTCTATGACAAACAGTCGTTTAGCCGAATTGGAGGTCTTGAGACGGCTTGAGAACTTCTAAAAGTCAAGCTACACATTGTCTAATTTCGCCACTTAGGAAGGGCAGATGGCATGGCAGTCGATACTAAAAACTACCTAGTGTCGACGCTAATAATGTAGAACTAAAATCTATTATTAGATACTTCAAATGTAAGAAGGCAAAAAAATATGCCTAGTGACGAAAATCCCATTCAGATATCTCAAAAAAATACGAAGCTACAACCGTTTTAATATTGCTTGTTAGGGAGAGAAAACACTAGGGTATCGTGACGTCACGGTCCACGAGCGTCATAGTAAATGACAATCGTTTCATATGAAGGTGCGTTTGGCGGAAAAGGGATAGATTATACCCCCTCTTAAAACTTTGGACACTTATAACTTTGTGATTATTTAATGCCCTGATTTACTTTTTTCTCCATTTGACGATATTTTTAATCCTTTTTCGAGATTTATCATTATTGGTTATTATATTTGGGAGCCCTATTCATGGGACTGCAACTGGGGAATTGATGCTTTCCCAGAGGGTTTAGAATGCTTGCCATTTAATCACTTATCAATCTTAGCATAGTCATCCAGTGATGTAATATAAAAAATAGGTAAAAAGGCTCCAAAAGTGGCACACTAAAACCTGGCTAATCCATTTGACGATATTTTTAATCCTTTTTCGAGAAAATTAAGCATTATTGGTTATTTAATTTGGGAGCCCTATTCATGGGACTGCAACTGGGGAATTGATGCTCTCCCAGAGGGTTTAGAATGCTTGCCATTTAATCACTTATCAATCTTACCATAGTCATCCAGTGATGTAATATAAAAAATAGGTAGGTATGTTATAAGCGCTCCAAAAGTGGCACACTAAAACCTGGCTAATCCATTTGACGATATTTTTAATCCTTTTTCGAGAAAATTAAGCATTATTGGTTATTTTATTTGGGAGCCCTATTCATGGGACTGCAACTGGGGAATTGATGCTCTCCCAGAGGGTTTAGAATGCTTGCCATTTAATCACTTATCAATCTTATCATAGTCATCCAATGATGTAATATAAAAAATAGGTAGATATGTTATAAACGCTCCAAAAGTGGCACACTAAAACTTGGTTAATCCATTTGACGATATTTTTAATCCTTTTTCGAGAAAATTAAGCATTATTGGTTATTTTATTTGGGAGCCCTATTCATAGGACTGCAACTGGGGAATTGATGCTCTCCCAGAGGGTTTAGAATGCTTGCCATTTAATCACTTATCAATCTTACCATAGTCATCCAGTGATGTAATATAAAAAATAGGTAGGTATGTTATAAGCGCTCCAAAAGTGGCACACTAAAACCTGGCTAATCCATTTGACGATATTTTTAATCCTTTTTCGAGAAAATTAAGCATTATTGGTTATTTTATTTGGGAGCCCTATTCATGGGACTGCAACTGGGGAATTGATGCTCTCCCAGAGGGTTTAGAATGCTTGCCATTTAATCACTTATCAATCTTATCATAGTCATCCAATAATGTAATATAAAAAAATAGGTAGATATGTTATAAACGCTCCAAAAGTGGCACACTAAAACTTGGCTAATCCATTTGACGATATTTTTAATCCTTTTTCGAGAAAATTAAGCATTATTGGTTATTTTATTTGGGAGCCCTATTCATGGGACTGCAACTGGGGAATTGATGCTCTCCCAGAGGGTTTAGAATGTTTGCCATTTAATCACTTATCAATCTTAGCATAGTCATCCAATGATGTAATATAAAAAATAGGTAGGTATGTTATAAGCGCTCCAAAAGTGGCACACTAAAACCTGGCTAATCCATTTGACGATATTTTTAATCCTTTTTCGAGAAAATTAAGCATTATTGGTTATTTTATTTGGGAGCCCTATTCATGGGACTGCAACTGGGGAATTGATGCTCTCCCAGAGGGTTTAGAATGCTTGCCATTTAATCACTTATCAATCTTATCATAGTCATCCTATAATGTAATATAAAAAAGCGGCCAAGTGCGAGAAATAAATTGCGGTTAACGATTTATGACGTATTAAAAAAAACTACTTATTAGATCTCGTTCAAACCAATTTTCGGTGGAAGTTTACATGGTAATGTACATCATATGTTTTTTTTAGTTTTATCATTCTCTTATTTTAGAAGTTACAGGGGGGGGGGGGGGACACACATTTTACCACTTTGGAAGTGTCTCTCGCACAAACTATTCAGTTTAGAAAAAAATGATGTTAGAAACCTCAATACCATTTTTGAAGACCTATGCATAAATACCCCATACGTGTTTGATGAAAAAATTTTTTTTTGAGTTTCAGTTCTGAGTATAAAAAATAGGTAGGTATGTTATAAAACTTAATGTTTTTTTTCGATTTTTGTGTGAAAATCTTAATGCGGTTCACAGAATACATCTACTTACCAAGTTTCAACAGTATAGCTCTTTCGGAAAAAAGTGGCTGTGACATACGGACGGACAGACAGACAGACGGACGGACATGACGAATCTATAAGGGTTCCGTTTTTTGCCATTTGGCTACGGAACCCTAAAAATAGGTAGATATAAGCGCTATAAAAGTGGCACACTATAACCTGGCTAATTGATACGGCTTGCCTTAGTTTCGCGTCGTCAATGGAAACGAATGCTGTCAGAATTTGGTGGCCATTTTTAAACACGGAATTTCGTATAGACAACGTTTCTACCTATTTTTAGGGTTCCGTACCAAAAAGGTAAAAAGGAACCCTTGGTGGTGCGACTCTGTCCGTCTGTCCGTCCGTCTGTCACAACGTTAAATATCTTAAGAACTACTTAAGCTATCAATTTGAAATTTGGAACAACTGTTAAAAAAGTTAAGACACGTGTATGGAAAATTATAAAAATTAATATACATTTTTATTTTCTGTTTAAATGACGAATATGATGGGGGGTTAAAAAGTCAAAGTCTAGTAAATAGATTAAGTGGGGTATCATATGAAAGGGCTTGAAATGCACTGTCTAAAACCGTTTTTATATTTTTTCTACAGTTGTTAAATTTTGATTAATAAAGGAAAATGTAGAAAAAAATACCATCCCCCTCCCTTTATCTCCGAAGTATACGAAGCGAAAATTCTGAAATAATTACATATGATTAAGAGTAACATAAATAATACAGAAAAAATAAAACGGTATCTCTATCTAGCTTATATTTTTTTAATTATCAAAAATAATTTCCTAATTAAATTTGTATTTTACATACTTACTTTTGTATGAAATTTTTTGTTATCATTTTATATATCAAATAAAAAATAAATAATCGAAATCGGTACGCGGGATAAAAAGCTATCGCTGATAAACGAACATACTAGGTTGTAAGTTGTTAGTACCAAAATGCAGAAGGCGCTTTGCAACGGTAACTTCTACTATGAGCTGTTTAAGATTGTTCAAGAATGAATGGGGTCCTGACATGACGGGTATGGTGTATGAAAGTTTGTACGGAACCCTCGGTGCGCGAGTCAGACTCGTACTTGACCGGTTTTTATTTATATTACATCATTGTAGTCATCATTGTGGATAAGATATCACATATATCTATCTATATCTATATAATTTACTTTAAAAACAAAGTTTTAACCGACGAAAAATCAATCATCCCTATTGCCCTACCCTTAAGGTTGGTTTTTTTTTTACAAATTTATACGGGACCAACTTCGGGGTAATAAATCCCTTTCTAATAAAAAAATAATTATCAAAATCGAACTACTCTGTAAAAAGTTATGCGTGGTCATACATAAAAAAACATACGCGTCGACTTGAGAAGTTGAGAACCTCCTCCGTTTTTTTCGTCGGTTGAAAAGGTAATCAATCAATTATCAATCAAATATCAATTTAATAGCCAGGCTGACGTGTAAAAATGCCAGTGCCTTCATATGAAAAAAGGTAAGTACCTAATTCACTTATTATTATTATGAAATAAAGTTTATACCTATTTACTATCACCACACACACCATTTTAACTTAGAATTTTTTAAACTTTATTGACGTGATAACGTCTTATAAATCGATGAACACCGGCAGCACGCACGAAAAAGTATGACTCATTGTCCCGTTCCGCCTGAGCCGAGCCTGAGCCGAACGTTCGGCTTTATATCGTTATCACGTAAAATTATCGTCCGTAGATCGACTTTATAGACAACCAATTTTGTTTACATCTTTGTCATCATCAAAAATCTACGCGGACGAAGTAGCGGGCGGCCGCTAGTAGTTAAGTGATAACGCTACATTATGAGAGTTCAAATTGAACGAGTGAGCGAAGCGAACGAATGTTTTAACCCTTTGAACTTCAACGACAACTTGTTGAACAGCGTTAAAATAACGACTAGGTATTACAGTCAGCATCAAAAGTAGCTACGCAAACGAAGACGTCATAAGTCTTGATATAAAGGGAACAAGAACTTTTGACGTCTTCGATTGCGTAGTTACTTTTGATGCTGCCTGTACTTATAATACTTAGATGATTATGATGACATGTTACGTGCGTTGTCAAGGTAAACCTCATGATTCAAGTAGGTAGAGTTTTACGTTCGATCTCTTGTACAGTCGCCATCACATACATAGGTACACTATAGGTGTTCAAAAATATTGGCACATGCACCCTAATGCCTTGAAAATAGAGGTGTGTTCCGATGTTTGTGACGTGCCTGTTTGCTCCGATGTATGTGATGGCGACTGTATTAGCATTGCTTGTTTCAAAGGGTAGCATAAACTCTAAAATCTAAATATCTATGTAAGATATTCAAGGTAAAGGCAACACATTTTCTTTGTATACTGTTAAATAATTCAATAGGGAACTTCCATCTTTTATTTTTTTTACGAAAATCATAAGTATAATCCAGCATTAAAACAACTGTAGCGCTAAAATTTTCTTATGATTTATTTTTCTGATGTTATATGCATTTGAAATTTAACGTCATTTTAACGTGAGATAAATTTGATACAATCGTTTGTTTTTTCTTTTTTTTCTTCTGTATGATATTTCTACGTAGGTATATCCGCATCAATTGAGTGCAATTTATTTGAAATTGAAGTCCCATGCAAGTTCCCCATTCAATACAATTTATTTAATTCAGACGGTCCATAAAATACATTAGTAAAAATACGCTACCGTAAACAATATGTACTACAGTAAATATACAATGTCCTACCGTGAATTGTTGAGATTATTTAATGTAGCCGACTTTTTTTCTGTCATTGGAATAGGAATATTTTACCTAAGAACTTTATTTAATATAAGATTTATTTTTAAGATAAGATAAGATTCATTTATTGTCCAAAACGGACGGTAGAGTTACTTTTTCAATTCAATTCAATTCATAAGTTTATTGCAGGCTCAGCCCATAAAAGTGTTTGTAGGTAACACAAACATTAACACTATTGTAAGTACATTGTGCCAGTAAAATTACAATTTAATAAATTAATAAAAACAAAGAATAATAATAAAATAAAATATTTGGTGTACATTATGTCTAATCAAATCAAATCAAATCATTAAAATATTAAATAAATAAATGGGTTGTTAACTGTCAAAATTTACAAAACTAGAATGCATACAGACCCATCTTAGGAACATGGGCCCTCCCAGCAAACACCCTGAGGATACTGTTCGCACTCCCCTTCAACCTGTTGAGCAGGGAGGCACAACGCTATCTCAAGATGACGTGAAAGCCGTCAACTCCTGCCACTGCATCTCCGGCGAAGTCCGAGCAGCACCCGGAAGGCGTTGTTGTATTGCACACGCAGAGCGCTATACGTCCTCTGCGTATAGTTGACCCATAGGTTGCAAGTGTAGAAGCTCTGGCAGTATGCCCTAAATAGAGTAACCTTAGCCTCTTTCGAGCACCCTGCAAACCTACGGGTTATCTATATTACAGCGATTACATATTTTTTACAAGCTTTATATTAACTTGCGGGGACTGATTTTTGACTTTCGAGCGCTCGAAAATTGAATAAAAGTAAATACGATTGTAGGTCAAAATTGCAGGCACTTACTTTCTACCGATATAATTGAATACGAGTGGTCAATACCACTCGTTTTGCAATCCATTTTTCAGTCACTTCCCGTTATCCAATTGAGCTGAAATTTTGCAAGCATATGTATATCGCATGACAATGCAATATTATGATGACATGCGGCTGATCTCATGCTGGAGCTGGAAGGTGGCCATGGGAACTCCGCAATAAAACGACACAACCCCATCGAGTTTGGGCTCGTTAGAATCGTCTCAATGGGTAGTTGATGATGGTATGCAGAAAAGCACAGTCGGAAATAAAAGCTTGTACCAAAAATTCAATTTATGACGGAAACTTTTAGTCTACTATTAATTTCGAAAGTGCTTTCGATTCTGAGTAGAAACCCTGATTTTTCAAAATTACAAATTATAGCCGAGTGTACAACTTTCCGTAAAATGGCCCATATAACACTCCGATTATCATGTCAACTTGTTACTTTAATACTTGCGAAGTTGTAACTCAACACCTCGAGAACTAGCATCATTTGGGTGGGTCCTATGTTCGTTTACCACCACCGTCTGTACTCACCGACAGCGCATAGCGCCACACACAACACTAGCCGCATATCCAGTTATCTAGTCACACTGGTTACGAACACAACAACCAACTGAGGCCATCCCCACTATACCTTTCATATTTATATCAATGCTCGCTTGAGGAATCCCACAAAAACATTAGAGGCCACATATGAATCTGTTTATTTACTAACTTCCGCCCGCGACTTCGTCTGCGTGGACCTGGGATAAAAACTATTCTATATTTTTATCTTAGTGCAAATTTTCATCCAAATCAGTTGAGCCGTTTGAGCGTGATTGAGTAACAAACATCTAAACATCCAAACTTTCGCATTTATAATTTATTAGTGACGTGCAAATTGCGGAAAATCTCCAAAAAGTTGGAAAAGTTCTTTGAAATTTCTAGAAAATTTCACAGGGAATTAAGGAAATTTACGTACTGAGCTTACTATTCAATTCAATTCAATTATTTTATTTCAGGCATAGAACCCATATAGTGTTAGTCGTACAAATGTGTGCTTATGAATCTAAGTGGATGGATCTTACTATGGGCCTCATAAGACAGCTCAAAGTCACTCAAAAGGCAATGGAGAGGGCTATGCTGGGAGTTTCTCTGCGCGATCGCATCAGAAATGAGGCTATCCGCAGCAGAACCAAGGCCGATATAGCCCTCCGAATTGCTAAACTTAAGTGGCAGTGGGCGGGGCACATTGCACGTAGAACCGATGGCCGTTGGTCGCCCTCGAGTGGCGACCATGTACCGGAAGGCGCGGCGTGGCGCCCCCCGCAAGGTGGACTGATGACATGGTAAAGGTCGCGGGAGTCCGCTGGATGCGGGTGGCCCAGGACCGGCCATTGTGGCACTCTTTGGGGGAGGCATATGTCCAGCAGTGGACGTCTTTCAGCTGATATGATGAAGATGATGATGATGATGACGTACTGAGAAGCATAAAAATGTAATTAGGTTAAATTAATTAGTTAAGGCGCTATTGCATTAGGTCAACCTGTTAGAATAGTTGCTGAATTGAAATAAATAAAATAAAAAATAAAATAAAATAAATATTTTAATTTTGCATAGAACTTGGCACTCATTTAGATCTCCATTCTTTTTGCGGCGAAGCCCACAGCCAAGCATTATTTTTGTATTGAACTTGGCTCTGCTTTTGTACATTTATGTTTTTGGTGGGATAAGAGTTACAGTTGTATGCTTCTCAGTAGGTACGTAAATTTCCATGTTGGAAATGGAGTTTCAATTCCTATACAAAAATGAGGAAAATTTCCGAAATTTTCCTGTGTTAAATTGCAGAAACATTTCGCAATATAGGAAACTTTCCGTCGGCACATCAGTATTAGTAGGATTGATCGAGCGAGCGAAGCGAACCAAGTTCTCTGCTTCAGCTTGGGCCGAAATTCGTTCGCATGTCCGGATGTCCCACTATCCTTCTGCGGCGCTACCACGAACTTCGAATCTCGAACTTCGTATATATCCGTCTCTGTCGCCCGAGTACCATAAACCATAAGTGCGACAGAGACGGAGATATACGAAGTTCGTGGTTATAGCTTTCTCTTCTACAGGTCTCATTTCTCAGGGTGTGTAATGATCGGTATAAAAACAAATTATATAATTTCATTGGATATAACTATTTTTGATATAATTTCAAAGGGTAGAATCATTAATCTATCTATCTATACATATAATAAAGCTGAAGAGGGTCGAAAGTCTGTACATGAAAGATATTCGAAAAAAAATTGGCTAGGGATACTTAAAATCGATAACAGAACACGTTCCAACAGTTTTTAGAATTTTTGTCTGTTTGTCTGTTTGTCTGTTTATCTGTTTATCTGTTTGTCTGTTTATGTGACCGCGCATCACATGAAAACGGCTAAACCGATTAAGATGAAATTTGGTATAGAGATAGTTTGAGTCTTGAGGAAGGACTTAGGGTAGTTTTTATCCTAAAAATCAACCCCTAAGGGGATGAAATGGGGGGTGGAAATTTGTATGGAGCTACTTAAACCACTGCACCGATTTGGATGAAATTTGGTATTTAATTAGTTTGAGTCCCGGGGAAGATCAAAGAATAGGATTAATCCCGAAAATCTTCCCTTTAGGGGGTAAAATGGAGGGGTGAAAATTTGAATGTAACCCATTTTGATAAAATTTGGTTTAGAGGTAGTTTAAGTTCTGGGGAATGACATTGGATAATTTTTATTCTGGAAATCTTCCCCTAAGGGGTTGAAATGGGGGGTGAAATTTTGGATGGACTCCGTTTAGACCAAATTTGGTAGGTATAGATATAATTTGAGTCCCGGAGAATGACAATGGATAGTTTGAATCCCGAAAATCACCCCCCAAAGGGATAAAATAGGGATGAAAATGTGGATAAATCCCATTTAGTTAAAATTTGGTAAAGAGATAGAAAGAGTCCCAGGGAAGGACAATGCATAGTTTTTATCCTGAAAAATCATCTCCTAAGGGGATGAAATGAAGGGTGGAAATTTGGATAGAACCGATTTAGAAGAAATTTGGTATGGAGATAGTTAAGAGTCCTGTCGAAGGACTTAAAATATTTTTTAGTCCAGAAATCATCTCCTAAGGGTATGAAATGGGGTATGAAAATTTGGATGAAACCCAATTACGGGTAAAGCGAGTTGGAGTCTTGAAGAAGGACATAGGATAGTTTACTCCCGAAAATCATCCCCTAAGGGGGTGTATTTGGGGGTGAAAATTTGTTTGTGACCCATTTTGATGAAATTTGGTTGAACGATAGTTTGAGTCCCGGAGTATGACAACGGATAGTTTTAATCCCGAAAATCATCCCCTCAGGGATGAAATAGGGGGTGAAAATTAGGATAAAACCCATTTAGATGAAATTTGGTAAAGAGATAGAAGGAGTCCTAGGGAAGGACAATGCATAGTTTTTATCCCGAAAAATTCCTGAGGTGGTGAAATGAGGGTTGAAGATTTCGATAGAACCCATTCAAATGAAATTTGGTATAGAGAGATATCTCAGTCCAAGGAAAGAAAATAGAATATTTTTTATTCTGGAATACATGAAAGGTGGAAATCATTCCCTAAGGGGGTGAGAAATGGTGGAAGAAAATTTGGATTGAACCCATTTACGGTATAGCGATAGTTAAGGAAGGACAAAGGATAGTTTTATCCCGAAAATCATCCCCTAAGGGGGTGTAATTGGGGGTGGAAATTTGTTTGTGACACATTTTGATAAAATTTGTTTGAAAGATAGTTTGAGTCCTGGAAAAGGACATATGATAGTTTCTATTCCGGAAATGATCCCCTAAGGGGGTGAAATGGGGGTGAAAATTTGGATGTAGCCCATTTAGATGAAATTTTGTATAGAGATAGTTTGAGTCCTGGAGAATTACAACGGATAGTTTTTATCCCAAAAATCATCCTCTAAAGAGGTGAAATAGGGGGTGAAATATTGGATGGAACCCATTTACAGTATAGCGGTAGTTGGGAGTCCTGGGGAATAGGAACATTACATAGGTAAATATATGTATGTGACGTTCCAAGGGTAAAGGTACCCTATGGCGGTAGTTTCGAAGATGTTTTCTAAAACCGGGTATAAAAGACGTTTTATTATGGCTATTTTGAAAACTATTCGATGTAACATTTTGTTGACGTATCTTTATTTTTAATATAAAATATTTAAATTACAAGTCAGTTAATTTAGTCCTACGGTTTAGTAGAAAAGGTCCTTACGGCCGTGTGATATGAAAATATGCAAAATAATACTGAAAAAAGCCTACATGCATCTATTATGGTGAGGCGGGTCATAGAAACCAAGTTTGCGGCGGAGTCTATTTTGTAAAAAAAGGCGTTCGGAGTAAGGTAATCTATAAAATCATGCAACTCAGCCATAATGACCCTTTCCTTCATACAATCCATACTAATATTACAAATGCATAAGTTACTCTGTCTGTCTGTTACCTTTTTATGGTTAAACCGCTGAACCGATTGAGATGAAATTTGGTATAGAGATACTTTGAATTCCGGGGCCTTCCCAAAGAGTCCTTACAAAAGATAGTTTTTATCTGGAAATTCATCACCTAAGGGGGTGAAAAGGGGGGAGAAAATTACGATATAAACGAGTTCCGCGCGGACGAAGTCGCGGGCAAAAGCTAGTATATAATATGTATACAAAATTCATAATAAAATAATAATTTCATTTTAAACCATTTAATACAATTTATAATGTTTGTTCGTTGTATTCCTTTACGGAATACAAAGATTTTGATAATAAAAGTTCCTTTAGTCGGCGCTCAAATATGTCGTTTGAGGTCTCATTTTTTATAGTGGCGGGTAGGTGCTCGTACATCGATGGGCCTGCCACGCGCGGGCTCCTGTCGAGCAGCGCGAGTCGCCGCGATACAGGCTGTATAAATCGCCCCGTCTGACGGGTGATTCTGCCAGGCATATTAAATCGCTCAAATAAGTGAATGTTTCGACGCGTGAACATAATTACTTCAAATACGTATAGTGAATAATGAGTCATCATATTGTACTGTTTGAAGAGTTCTCTACACGAGTGCCTCGAATTTACCCCTGCCAATATACGTAGGGCTCGTTTTTGTAGTTTGAATACTCTATCAGAGTTTGTTGAGTTCCCGTACAAAATAATACCGTAGGACATTAGTGAATTGAAGTATGCATAGTAGATCTGAAGTAGTGCGTCACATGAGAGTGCTGTATTTGCACTGCGTAAACTAAAGCCAATTGGCTTTAGTTTACGCAGTGCAAATACAGCACTGCCCGCCCAACCTTTCACACAAATTGTCTACATGTTCTCTCCACTTCAGCCTGGCATCAATAGTAAATCCGAGGAACTTGCAAGAGTCACAGTGGGGTATCGGACCCTGTACTAGTGGAATGTGTGTAGTGTTCCCGGCTGCGAACAACATCACGTTGGATTTTGACACATTGAGTATGAGGCCGTTTGCCGAGAACCACTCGTGAAGTTGGGTACACGTTTTTGTTACCTTTTGCTCAAGTTGTGAGTACGTGTGAGCGGTTACTACAACGGTGGTGTCATCAGCAAACAACACCATAGTACCTTCGGCTACAGAGGAAGGGAGGTCATTGACAAAAATTAAAAACAAGGTATTTCCAAGCGAAGAGCCCTGTGGAATTCCATACTCGAGTACACCCGCCTCAGATTTTAAGATTTTGCCCTCCATTTTGACCTCAACCGTCTGCCGCCTATTTTGTAGAAACGATGTGAGTAATCTTTGAGTGTTTTCCATTATTCCATAATGCCCTATCTTTTTTAATAACAACTCATGATTAACGCATTCACTGCCACCTCCTTTTCCTGGGCATTCGCCAGGTGCCACACTTTTTAAAATGTACTTTATGTAATGCACTTTACGTAATTACGAACGCGTCTGTGCGTCGATGGCACACGGTGAAAGTCACTGGAACGCACATACGCGTCGGTGGCAGTGAATGCGTTAATCACATCGAACGCTTTCGAAAGGTCGCAGAATACCCCTGCAGCCTTTTGTTTCGCATCCAACGCCGTTGTTACGCAATCGTATATCTGATATGCAGCTGTTGTGGTAAATCTATTTTTTCGATAGGCAAACTGTCTGTCCGTCAGTAAGTTGTTTGTCTCAAGATGGTGCATTAAGGAGTTTGACACAATGGATTCAATAATCTTAGAGATATTTGGCACAATAGTGATAGGTCTATATGATATATATGATAGGTATAAATGAAACAACACCGCATTGAATAAATATATAATAAAACAAAACTATAAAAAAGAATACTCCAAAAAAAAAACTATAAAATAAAGTTATAAAAAAAAAATTATCAAAAAACACAATAATTTATTAGATGGCGACTGGGCTGGCAGGCGGCGCCGGCGGCTGGATCCTGAACAAAAGAACAACCGATATGGCGACTGGGCTGGCAGGCGGCGCCGGCGGCTGGATCCTGAACAAAAGAACAACCGATATAGCGATCGTGTATATAGGGAACTTGCATATTTCTATTTGTTCTTGAGGTTAAGGTATACTTTTGCTTGTAAGGATTTGGATCACAGAAAGACGTGTTTAACGTAAGACGGTTTATTTGCTACTGATTTGCGAAATACATTAGACTAGTTCTTATAGCTGCCGTATTACACCGAACACTATTTTATTACGAAAATCAAAAGTATAATCCAGCATTAAAACAACTGTAGCATTAAAACTTTCTTATGATTTATTTTTCTGATGTTATATGCATTTTTTTTATTTGTTTTATTAACCAACGATATTAATACTTATTTGTGTCACAAGGGAGCAAAATAGTATATTTACGGCGAGGGTGGTGTATTGAATCCTGAACGTAGTGAGGGATTCAAGTGTTAACGCCCAAGCCCAAGGAATGATATTTTATTACAGTTTTGAAAAGATTGATGAAAATGATGAAAATAAATCAATAATACTACGAATTTACCAATTTCGTCTAGTTTCAGATGTCACATCTCCCCATACTTACATACAGACATACTAAGCGGTCCATTTCCGTACTTTAAACTATGAAATTCAACATTTTCCTGTGATTGCAGATACAGAGTTCCTTAGCAACAATATTTCCTTACAACTAGAAATATTAATTTACGCAAAAAAACGAGCTCAGATTTGTAGACAGATTCGACCGGGTACGATTCCCGGGCGTGTGTGAGGCTTTTTTGAAAATCTTTGAATGCAATTTGTTTCTTTTTAAAAATAAAGGAATGTCTCCGTTAAGTAAAATGAGCCAGCTTCAGGATTTGAGGTAGTTTCCCTCCAGGGCCCGACTTATTTTTCCACCCTGTATAGGCAAGTAATAATGCTGGGCTGTAGCGGAGCGAGTGCGCAGGCAAAGAAAACAAATTACGATCACGATTCACATTGTATGTATTGGTTAATTCAGTCTTATTAAATAGACGATGTAACTCACATGTTACCCGGCTGACATGCAAAATGGAAGAGGGAGCATCGACAAGATTTGTCTAGAGTCATAGACTTTATATAATCATAGCGTATATAGACTATCGTCACTTAAGGCATATATACACTATCCAACATTTATGACATTGACAATAGAGTCCTGGCCCCGCAGCATGGATGGTTATCACGCGATAAGTGACAAGATAAGAGCGTCGTCTCGTTCTATCGAACGGTGTCATCCAGGGACGGATGCTCTATCTTGTCACATATCGCGTGATAAGGCCATCCATGCTACGGGGCCTGTACAGATATTTATGTACGGATGTTAAATTGTTAATACCCCTGACTTGTGTTAAATACTTACAATGAAGACGGCGGCGCCGAGCCGGTGGCGCGTCGACGGGCAGCCGGCGTCGAGGGGCCCGCGGCGGCGCGAGCACGGCTTCCGCCGCCCGCCGCTCCGCCCGTCGAATAGCGGCCGCCTGTGGAGACCGCGGCGCCGAGCCGGTGGCGCGTCGTCTTCCGCGTCGACGGGCAGCCGGCGTCGAGGGGCCCGCGGCGGCGCGAGCACGGCTTCCGCCGCCCGCCGCTCCGCCCGTCGAATAGCGGCCGCCTGTGGAGACCGCGGCGCCGAGCCGGTGGCGCGTCGTCTTCCGCGTCGACGGGCAGCCGGCGTCGAGGGGCCCGCGGCGGCGCGAGCACGGCTTCCGCCGCCCGCCGCTCCGCCCGTCGAATAGCGGCCGCCTGTGGAGACCGCGGCGCCGAGCCGGTGGCGCGTCGTCTTCCGCGTCGACGGGCAGCCGGCGTCGAGGGGCCCGTGGCGGCGCGAGCACGGCTTCCGCCGCCCGCCGCTCCGCCCGTCGAATAGCGGCCGCCTGTGGAGACAGGCGGAGCGGCGAACGCACGCAGGGGAGAGGCGGTACGCAGGCGAGAGTCAGCGTCAGCGCTTAGAAAATAGGGTTACAAACGTCAGACATCGGTTAATTCTGGCTTCTGTTCAGTCCACTATTTGTGGCACAGCATCACGGCATTCAGCCATAAAAAATTGTTATTTAAGGAGTTTTAAAATCAATTGGTAATTAAAGATTTGATGCAAACTTTACTAATCTGTCGAGAAAATCCCCCGCCAGGTTTATCCTTATACTATTAAACGAGCAATATGTATAGAAAATCTTTTCATAAAACTCGTCAAACTTATTACGCGGCATAAGGGCCATTGGACGCCATATTTTGCCCTTCATTATACAAAATTATAGTACTAGTGGTACTTGTCCCGCCGAGTTAATTAGTTAACATGTTTTTCACCCCTAGCGAGAATATACGTGTCCACTATGTAAATATGTAAGTATGTAAGTTTTCCGTCAAAATTTGCAAACTATTTTTCAGTCACTTTCCGTTATCCAATTGAGCTGAAATTTTGCAAGCATATGTATATCGCATGACAATAGCTATTTATGATGAGATGATGACTTGGAGCTGATCTGATGCTGGAGCTGAAAGGTGGCCATAGGAACTCCGCAATAAAACGACACAACTCCATCGAGTTTGGGCTCGTTAGAATCGTCTCAATGAGAACTTAATGATGATATGCAGATAAGTACAGTCGGCAGTAAAAGCTTGTACCAAGAATTAAATTATTGGCCGAAACTTATGTCAACTAACCTGCAATGCAAAGGACAATGGGCAAAAATGTATGGAACCTGGTACCCGGACCAATGGACATAAGCTATATGTCATTGGAAAGGTAATTTTATGTCGAATAATAGTTACTAGGTCGCCAGTCTCGAATTGCTGTATTTCAGGAGTTATTCAGGATTGAATACACTGCCTAGCAAAGAAATGGTGCATTTGGCATGGTTTGTTTAACCTTAAATATATTTTTATTTTTCATGTGATTGCGTTAAATGTAGTATAAGGTGTAAGCGCATAATGTAATAAAATATAAAATATATAAGTTTCAGTAGTTTCAGGCCTTACACCTGTAAAATGCTGTTTCTTGCATCAAATATGCACAATAAATGTGTCATTTTCAATTATAAACGTTAAAAACACGTGTTTTAAATCAAAACGATATACTTGAGCACACCCTTGTCTATTGTTATTATTTTCAGCCCTGTCAATGACTAGAACACCGTCATTGTCAATGACTAGAACACCGTCATTGTCAATGACTAGAACACCGTCATTGTCAATGACTAGAACACCGTCATTGTCAATGACTAGAACACCGTCATTGTCAATGACTAGAACACCGTCATTGTCAATGACTAGAACACCGTCATTGTCAATGACTAGAACACCGTCATTGTCAATGACTAGAACACCGTCATTGTCAATGACTAGAACACCGTCATTGTCAATGCTTTGTTCCTGAGCAGGAGTTTTTTTTTAATATTAATACTAATATGGTGGCAAACAAGCTTACTGTCTGATGAAAAGCAGACACCATTGCCTATGAACGCCTGCATCACTAAAGAATTGTATGTAGGGGGTAATCTTCGGAACCGCATATCCGATTTGAAAAATTCTTTCACCTGTTTATAGAATGGACTTTCTAGATCGACACGATGTACATTTTATACCGCGAGTTTGCCTTCTTTCGTTTGAGTTACTTATAGGTTGGTACCCATAACCCCAAAATATACCGTCAGTGAATAATTTAAATTACAATTTTATAATTAAAATAACAATCATGACTGGATTGTTATTTTAATACCGCTTAAATATACAACCAAATAACTACCGTATCATCTTGCCATAATCGGTTTTGTCATAAACAAACGTCATATTCTATATTATTACCGTCTAGATTGCAATTGTAAGTGTAAAGCCCCTGCTAGACGGTTGCCAACTGAGCGACCTTGGTTGGCACCGATCGCTGTAGTATGAAATTAAGCGCCAAACAACTGTCTACACGGTTAGTGCCGACCAAGGCCTTTGGGCGTGTTTGCGACCGTCTAGCAGGGGCTTACTTCATCATCACCATCATCATATCAGCCGAAAGACGTCCACTGCTGGACATAAACCACCCAAGATTTGCAAATGACCGGTCTTGCGCCACGGCCATCGGGGCTTACTTACTCTCGATCAGCGCGATGCGATCTAACTCTGCGTGATCGATGGCGATGATTATCCCATGGGCGCGACTGTACTGCCGCGCCGCCTGTGCGCGGCGCGCCACCAACTCCTTCCTTTCCGCCTCAAACCGGGCCTCTGCCCGCCGCAGTCGCCGTTGCTCCGCATTATCCATCTTAGGGGAAACTTAGTTATAAATGAAACTTATAGGGAAATGTATTTATTAGTAACAAGGCAATTAATAAAAACAACAATATAAAACTTAACCTAAAGGTAAAAAATTTGGCCTAAGTCGCCGTCAACAGGCAAGGTGCCCAGAAGGCTGGCCGTATTTCCCCGCTGTATAGCGATACTAATACGCTGTGCGAAATAGTGGCCAGCCTTCTGGTCGCCCGATGCCTCTATTAGGCGCGTCGCCAAATCTTTGTACAGCCGACGTAAAGTACAAAGGGACTAACGAGCAATGCAACATATTGTGCTAGCCCACCAAAAACACTCACCTGATATTATAAAACAGTAGCAGCCAAACACTAATGTAACTAACAGCCAAACACTGTTGTGAAAAATGTGTAGTCTTAATTTTGATGCTTTTAAAATAAAAGTATCACTTTTTAATCTCGAAATCCTTTTGCAACTTTTGAATGATCGTGACAACGGGAACTGTCAATTTTAAAACGTTCGCTTCCAAATGTCATGTTTATTTTATTTTACCGACCAATCTCTTGAAACTCAATAGAAAAAAAATGTGTACTAGAAGACCGTGACGGAGATATACGAAGTTCGTGGTTATAGCTTTCTCTTCTACAGGTCTCATTTCTCAGGGTGTGTAATGATCGGTATAAAAACAAATTATATAATTTCATTGGATATAACTATTTTTGATATAATTTCAAAGGGTAGAATCATTCATTGTATATAATAAACGTTTGGTATAATATCAAAATATATATTTTCACTTAGTATAACTATCATTCGGTATAATGCTTATTTCTTATAACCATCATAGAGTATAATTATTATTTGATATACATCTCATATTGTATAATGATCAAGCGGTATAATTGTTTTTAAACTATAACGCCTGAGACCATTTACATAGCAAAGACGTTAATACTTAAAATTGCTACGATGTGTGGGAATGCTGTTTATGTAGGGTAGCGGTAGATTTCTTGCGTAAACTCATTATTGTTTGTCAACGTTTACGTTTACTGTGTGTTGAAGTGGAAAAATGTATGAAGAATACCAGGAAGATGAGTTTTTGCTTCAAATTTAAACCTTAAAATTAAATGATACACTTTATGTAAAAATATAAATCTTTTTAGGTGCAGATTGCGTTTTATTTTTGTACCTAAGCTAAACTACTTTTTTTCCGTTCTTTCTAACCTAACGTAAACCTAACCCAACCGCCAGCGTGTCGACGTCACCCCGCTTCGCGGGGTGCCTATTTCCGCTCTAAGGGACACAAGTGAACCCTAACCTAACCCACCAATAGTACCATTATTGCGAGTGTTGGTTTTTTATCCTGCGGGGGGCTTCGCCCCCCGAGCCCCCCTTGTGTAGGGCTTCGCCCCCCCCCCGTCCCCCCTTTTTCTGGCTACCCTGGCTTGATTATATCAACTGTACATTAGACGGAATGAGCATTATATCAAATGTTCAATATAGCAAATATGCATTATACTTAATGTATGTTATACTAAATATTATTATATCAAATTATCGTTATATAAAATGATAATTATACCATATGAAAATATATTAAGTGTTGTTATACAACTCGAGAATTATATCAGATGAGCGTTATTGCGAGTAATATTATATCAAAAATATTTATAGCCATCGTTACGCACCCCATTTCTCATTTCATTTCATTTGTTGAGTAAGAAATAAATTTAAAAAAAAACGATTCTCGTGAAATTTTGTGAGCAGGTTCAATAATTTATATAGTTTTTTTTGTCTAAGTATTCAATTTATCGATTTTTTCTTCAAAGGCATGCTCGCGGATTCTAAAGCTCACAGAGCCAATAGATTATTTATTTATGCATGCATAGAGAGCGAATAGCGTGATATATTTCTATATATCACAGCGATCGCTAGCAGAGTCGAGCGTGGTGATAGTCAATCGGTGCGAAATGAACAAAACATATAATTTCTAGGTTATTTATTACTGTATACCAACAAATTCTATATTTCTGGAAAGCTTATAAAATGACCTAGTTTTTTTATAATAACTTAAATTGCACTAAAATTTTATATTTGTTGAGGTACAAGCGTATTTAATCAGTACTTATGCAAACTTGCACGGTAAAAAAGTCATACTTTAAAAAAAAAATTTAAAACTGTTGATTGTACATCATAGGTTTTTAAGAAACAATTATAGTACGTTTAATATGCTTTCAAATGACACCTCACACAAACCGATCAATAAAATAGAACCCGAGATGTGAACCAAAATCGATGACCGTCGGCCGCCATCTTTGTGACGTCACAGCTACGCCCCTTCCCCTCTGCCTTAACTAAAACCGGTAGATTCGTATTCCGGAGACATGGTACGCGCTTGTGTCGGCATCCAGAACCAGGCCCTGCGCACAATCACCGCTGCCCCTCGATTCGTGAGAAACGAGGTGATCCAGATGGACCTTCGGTGGGAGACACTGGACGTCTTCATCAGCCGCCTCGCTCGCGTCATGTTCGACCGTGCCGATAATTCCAGCTTCCCGCTACTACAAGAAATCGCCCCGCTCCACGCGCGCCCCCCGGATCGACGCTCGCGCCCTCTGCAGAGAGAGCTCGCCCCAAAATCAGATGTCCCCTGATACGCCCAGGTAAAAAGCCAAGACTGGCCAACGTGACCCCAAAGCTGTGAAAGGCCAACGGACCACCAAGCTATGACTGGCCAACGAATCCGCCTAAAAAGGCCCCCGAAGACCGGCCCGTTATTACGGGCTGAGTCCGCCACCAGAGGGCCAACGCCCTGTAATGGCTACCTCCACAGCCAAGAGGCTATGTGAGACGACTACCTTGTGTATTTCGGAGACAACACGGAACACATCCATACCAGTTTTAGCGATATAGAAGACGTGTCCACGAAAATCGTGAAGGATACGACTTTTTGCGATATTGCCTATAGACTAATATACCTACCATAGAATTACAGAGTCAATTACAGGTTCTCATTTATATAACTTAACTCTCTCCAAAGAGTTAGCTATCTTGACTTCTCAATTATCTTTGCTCTCACGAAGAACAAATTTAGCCCAATAAAATTACACACCAAGTAGGTACTATCGCTCAAGGGTATTTTGCTTATATATACCTACTTCGGAGATAAGGCGGGGGGGACTAAAAATATAGATATATATATTTTTTTATTTTCCATTCACGTGTCTTAACCTTCTTAACAGTTGTTCCAAATTTCAATATGATAGCATAATATGTAGTTCCTAAGATATATAACGTTGTGACAGACGGACAGACGGACAGAGTCGCACCATAAGGGTTCCTTTTTTACCTTTTTGGTACGGAACCGTAAAAATGTTCTTTAACTGCAAGTTCTTCTTGAACCTAACCTAAAGGTACCTAGTTAGATTTCCTGTAGACCTGGGGCGCTGGCGCTATCACAGTAATAGTGCGCTACCGCCAAACAAAAACGAAGTTTGTTCGGGTATCCCTCTCTCTGTCGCACTTCCTTATTCGAGCGACAGAGAGGGAGATACACAAACCAACATCGTTTTCGTTTCACGATAGCACCTCTGTAATCTACTTAAGAGACCGTTAACATGCTCATACAAAATACAGTGTGTAGGTAGTGGCCTATTTTTTAGGGCTCCGTACCCAAAGGGTAAAACGGGACCCTATTACTAAGACTCCGCTGTCCGTCTGTCCGTCTGTCTGTCTGTCTGTATGTCTGTCACTGTATCTCATGAACCGTGACAGTTTGACAGTTGAAATTTTCACAGATGATGTATTTATTTATGTTGCCGCTATAACAACAAATACTGAAAAACAGAATAAAATAAATATTTTGCCGTTTTTATAGATAATGGTACGGAACCCTTTGTGCGCGAGTCCGACTCGCACTTGGCCGGTTTTTATAATATCTAGGTATCGTTACATTTAAATAATCACAATTATTTACCAGTGGCACTAGTGAGCACAGCTCGAGTTTAAAAGTAAAATCGTCCTTCACTTAGTACCTAAGTACGTAAGTGTAGTAAACAGCTATGCTACATACCAATGCTGAAGTCGAGTAGGTAAAACAAGAACAAGGTTTTAGAATACATAAGTATTAGGTAAATAGGTAAATAGCTCAGACCAAGAAAAAAAGATAGACAGAGCATTACGAACAACGTAGTGAAGCCGGTTTTCAACCAAGCCAAATAAGTTTAGTACCTAAATACCTACACGTACTTACACATAAACAAATTAAATTGCACAAAACTCTACAGCACGTGTCACAATGCTGTCAAGATCACCTATTTCGAGTTTTGTGCAATTTACTTATTTTATGTATGCGTGAGTGTGTGGGTGTGTGGTAAAATTATTTGGCTTGGTTGAAAACCGGCTTCACTAGGTTGTCCGTCATGCTACGTCTATCTTTTTTTCTTGGTCTGAGGTAAATATATAGGTAGTTACTGATGCGCATAGAAACAACACTACGCGGCCGGTCCGACGAGTACCTACTCTAATAAAATTTACTTAAAAAGCCAATATGTATACAATTAATTATACATAAGTACCAGTACTTACAATTGAGGAAACTTTACATACACAGAGTTTCTATAAGATTCCTTCCTTAATATTACGATTTTTTTATATTTTATATTCTTGCTTGGTATATGTTGCCAAGAGCGTTTTATACAAATGTATGCTTATGTTAGTCGAAATAGGTGTGTGGTATGTATATTACTTATCAGGTTATCGACTTGTTTACCCAGCAAAGATTTCCTTTTTTTTTTTATGAGCCTATTGTGTGTCCCACTGCTGGGCAAAGGCCTCTCCCCGTGATCTCCATGCATCCCTACTAGATGGCGCTTCCGCCCAATTGCTGAGGAATACATCCAGGTCGTCCCGCCATCTCCGTCTAGGTCGACCCCGTCTGCGTCGCCCGTCATGTGGCACCCACTTGTTAGCTATGCTAGCCCACCTATCTGGATGCATGCGACAGACGTGGCCGGCTAAGTCCCACTTGAGCCTGATGGCAGTTTTTACACCCCCACATCTGCAGCTATGCGTATTTTGGAGCGCAGTGTAGTGTTTCGGACCCGATCCGTCCTTTTGACACCTAGAATACTGCGCTCCATAGCGCGTTGGCAAACCTTCAATTTGGACTTCTGGCAAGATTGCAATAAAAAAAAAACAACACGAGTTGGATTTTTTTTTTATTTTTCTGATAACTGTTATGACTCGGTCTATCATCCGTTTTCGGCTTGACGTCGATTTCTGGGACACTGTATATTTGTATTCTAATAAATAATCTTTCTACACAATTACAAGTCTCTTGCTCAAAAAAAAGTTTCCTCCATACAAATTTTCACCCCTTTTGATCATCCTTTGGGGTGGAATTTTCAAAAACGCTGAAAGTTCTTTATTTGTAAGTATTGTAATAAGTAATCTTTCAACAACGAACGGTCGCTCGCAAAAAAAATATATTTACAAACGTTGCACCCCCTTATACACCCCTAACTGGTGGAATTTTCTAAAACGCTGAAAGTATTTTATTTTTGTTTTATTATGTAATCTTTCTAAAAAGTTTTGAGATTCTAGCTCAAAAAATTTCCTTTACCAACTTTGCACCCCTTTTTCATATCCTTAGGGGTGGAATTTTCCAAAACGCTGAAAATGCTTTCATTGTATTGTAATAAGTAATTGTTCACGCCGCTGCGTTCAGCGCTTCATTTAGTATTAAGATTAATTACTGTTAATCAATTATACACCTTATTTACACTACACAAGGCACATATCTAAAACTGTCACCCCTGATTGTATATCCGGCGCCCCGTGGTAAAGCAGTGAGATTAGCTAGAATCGCTTGCTTGAGTGCCCCCTTGTTATGCAAATTAGCAATGAGTGCCCTGCAGCTATCTGTAACATTTGGCGCCCCATGCTAATTGCGCGTCACGCACAACAAATGCTCTGCAGTCTTCTAAAACTGTCACCCCTGATTGTATATCCGGCGCCCCGTGGTAAAGCAGTGAGTGTAGCTAGAATCGCTTGCTTGAGTGCCTCCCCTTGTTATGCAAATTAGCAATGAGTGCCCTGCAGCTATCTGTAACATTTGGCGCCCTATGCTAATTGCGCGTCACCCACAACAAATGCTCTGCAGTCGTCTAAAACTGTCACCCCTGATTGTTTATCCGGCGCCCCGTGGTAAAGCAGTGAGTTTAGCTAGAATCGCTTGCTTGAGTGCCTCCCCTTGTTATGCAAATGAGCAATGTATGGCCTGCAGCTATCTGTAACATTTGGCGCCCCATGCTAATTGCGCGTCACCCACAACAAGTGCTCTGCAGCCGTCTAAAACTGTCACCCCTGATTGTATATCCGGCGCCCCGTGGTAAAGCAGTGATTCTAGCTAGAATCGCTTGCCTGAGTGCCTCCCCTTGTTATGTTAATGTACACGGAGTAGCTAGCAGCTATCTTTAACAGTCGGCACCCAATTTTAATAGCGCGTCTGTATCACCGGCGCCCCATGGTAAGTAAGTGAGCGGTCTGCTGCAGCAAGCAGCAGTCTGTAACGTCCGGCCGGCGTCCCATAATATGTACGCGTCTGTATCACCGGCGCCCCATGGTAAGTAAGTGAGCGGTCTGCTGCAGCAAGCAGCAGTATGTAACGTCCGGCTGGCGTCCCATGATACGTACGCGTCTGTATCACCGGCGCCCCATGGTAAGTATAATAAGTGAGCGGTCTGCTGCAGCAAGCAGCAGTCTGTAACGTCCGGCCGGCGTCCCATGATATTTACGCGTCTGTATCACCGGCGCCCCATGCTAAGTATAATAAGTGAGCGGTCTGCTGCAGCAAGCAGCAGTCTGTAACGTCCGGCCGGCGTCCCATGATATGTACGCGTCTGTATCAGCGGCGCCCCATGGTAAGTATAATAAGTGAGCGGTCTGCTGCAGCAAGCAGCAGTCTGTAACGTCCGGCTGGCGTCCCATGATATGTACGCGTCTGTATCACCGGCGCCCCATGGTAAGTAAGTGAGCGGTCTGCTGCAGCAAGCAGCAGTATGTAACGTCCGGCTGGCGTCCCATGATACGTACGCGTCTGTATCACCGGCGCCCTATGGTAAGTATAATAAGTGAGCGGTCTGCTGCAGCAAGCAGCAGTCTGTAACGTCCGGCCGGCGTCCCATGATATTTACGCGTCTGTATCACCGGCGCCCCATGCTAAGTATAATAAGTGAGCGGTCTGCTGCAGCAAGCAGCAGTCTGTAACGTCCGGCCGGCGTCCCATGATATGTACGCGTCTGTATCAGCGGCGCCCCATGGTAAGTATAATAAGTGAGCGGTCTGCTGCAGCAAGCAGCAGTCTGTAACGTCCGGCCGGCGTCCCATAATATGTACGCGTCTGTATCACCGGCGCCCCATGGTAAGTAAGTGAGCGGTCTGCTGCAGCAAGCAGCAGTCTGTAACGTCCGGCCGGCGTCCCATGATATGTACGCGTCTGTATCAGCGGCGCCCCATGGTAAGTATAATAAGTGAGCGGTCTGCTGCAGCATGCAGCAGTCTGTAACGTCCGGCCAGCGTCCCATGATATGTACGCGTCTGTATCAGCGGCGCCCCATGGTAAGTATAATAAGTGAGCGGTCTGCTGCAGCAAGCAGCAGTCTGTAACGTCCGGCCAGCGTCCCATAATATGTACGCGTCTGTATCACCGGCGCCCCATGGTAAGTAAGTGAGCGGTCTGCTGCAGCAAGCAGCAGTATGTAACGTCCGGCTGGCGTCCCATGATACGTACGCGTCTGTATCACCGGCGCCCCATGGTAAGTATAATAAGTGAGCGGTCTGCTGCAGCAAGCAGCAGTCTGTAACGTCCGGCCGGCGTCCCATGATATTTACGCGTCTGTATCACCGGCGCCCCATGCTAAGTATAATAAGTGAGCGGTCTGCTGCAGCAAGCAGCAGTCTGTAACGTCCGGCCGGCGTCCCATGATATGTACGCGTCTGTATCAGCGGCGCCCCATGGTAAGTATAATAAGTGAGCGGTCTGCTGCAGCAAGCAGCAGTCTGTAACGTCCGGCCGGCGTCCCATGATATGTACGCGTCTGTATCAGCGGCGCCCCATGGTAAGTATAATAAGTGAGCGGTCTGCTGCAGCAAGCAGCAGTCTGTAACGTCCGGCCGTCGTTCCATGATATGTACGCGTCTGTATCACCGGCGCCCCATGGTAAGTATAATAAGTGAGCGGTCTGCTGCAGCAAGCAGCAGTCTGTAACGTCCGGCCGTCGTTCCATGATATGTACGCGTCTGTATCAGCGGCGCCCCATGGTAAGTATAATAAGTGAGCGGTCTGCTGCAGCAAGCAGCAGTCTGTAACGTCCGGCCGTCGTTCCATGATATGTACGCGTCTGTATCAGCGGCGCCCCATGGTAAGTATAATAAGTGAGCGGTCTGCTGCAGCAAGCAGCAGTCTGTAACGTCCAGCTGGCGTCTGTGTCACCGGCGCCCAAGTTAGTAAGTTAGCGGTCTACTCCAGCTGAGGCAGCAGTCTGTAACGCCTGGCTGGCGTCCCATAATATGTACGCGTATTTATCACCGGCGTCCCATGGTAAGTAAGTGCAGCCAGGGGCGGCTCACTCCGTGGTTTCGTTGCAACGCTACAAGTACCTACATGCCAGCCACCAACTTAGTGGATGCCGTGCTGCTACGGAACGCTCGCGATCGCGCTTTACGTCATTCGCTTGACAATGCATCTTTTAACAGGGGATTTGTTAACAGTGAACCGTGTACGTAGTTATATTGTTTATTATGTGGTGTAGCTACAATCGCTTGGCGTGTTTCCCCTTGTTGTGCAGCACGCAGGCCGCACACTCCTGCGCAGGCGCCACCAGTAGCTCCACGTTGCGCGTCTCGATGCGGTACGCCACCACCTCGTCTAGCACGTCCTGTAAATAGTGTACAGGTCAAAGGGCTATCTTACTACTACTATTACCTAAACCTTCTAGGATTTAAATAGTCGCTTAAAGGATGACTCACTAGAACGGGCCGTGTCCGGCCCGGGCAGTATTCAGAGAAAAACGACGGCTGTTTTGCGCGGCCGAGCTATACCCAAGCCCGGTCGAGCCACGGCCGAGGCTCGGAAGCGGTTCGGGGTCGGCACGGCCCAGCCATGGCTCGGCCGGGCTTGGATAAAAAGGGACTTACAATTTCTGCAACGGCGTGCCGCACCAGTTCAGTGAAAACGGGCACCTTAGTGGCTAAAATTTGGCCCATACTCTCATTCAAAGTGCACATAGCCAGGCCCTCTGAAACATTGAAAAAAGACCAGCGAGGTAAGGCAACAGTTTTACCTATATTAAGATGTCAGTAAAGTCAGTTATAACTGTTACAATGAATTATTAATCTTTATTAAAACAATTAAAATTTTAAAACGGACATTAATAACAAACTAAAAACTACCTATAAATAAAAAATATCTTCCAAATCAGTGCCGATGTGTAGTGTGCCCAGAAGGCTGGCCGCATTGCCACGTTGTATGGTGATACTGACACGTTGTGCAAAGTATTGGCCAGCCCTCTGGTCACCAGTGGTTTCTTTTAGGAGCGCCGCTAAATCTTTATAAATGCGGCGTGCGCTTGGTCCCCACGGCCCCAAAGTCTCGACCCTAAACGTCTCAAACATGTAACCGCTGCCGAGGGTGCTGTATTTGCGGCGTTTGAGGTCTTCTGCTGCTGTAGAAGCAGCATTGCCGGCATTTTTGCTGGTACCTGGAAGATGGGACGATGCGAGGGTGTCTACTTACACATGTAGCATCCCAGACCAGGGGCCGTCCCACTGTTATAATCGGTTATGTATCATCCATATTGCTTCGTCGTCGAAACTAAAAGAGCATGCAAAATTTCAGCTCACTCGGTTGAAGATAACTGCTTTAAAATTGAGTTGTAAGATTGACCCCGAACAAAAGGGAACATTACTGCAATGTTCTGCCGCCAGAGTGCAGCACTATCACAATAAAATTGCTTTGTCTTCTTTAGGGACCTTTGCTCTTCTCTCTACTGTATAAAACTGCGGCCCAGGCAATGTTTTGTAGTCAAGTTTGACATAAGTTTCATCGTCCATGATGATGCATTGGTCATTTCTACTTAAATTTTGGTCGTATAACTTCCGAGCCCTAGTTTTGACGGAAGACTCTTGGGTTTTGCTGCGTTTCGGTTGTTTTTGCTTTTTATATGTTACCGACAAGTTCCGCTCCTTGGCACGCTGGACCATGCCTATAGTAGTATGGCATTTCTTCGCACAATCTCGAATGGAAATGTCTTTTTTCCGGGAAAACTGTTTGCATATCTTCTTGTCCAAATTAGGACGCAAAGGGCCGCGTTTTCTGCCACGACCAGGCAAATCTTTTAAAGTATGATTCATGCCGAATCGTTTGATGGTATTATAAACCGCTTTCAGGCTAACTGCTTCCTCTGCAGCTATCTTTCTCATAGACATACCCGATCCCTTGCAGTATTTGGTCACAATTGAAAGTCGTTTTTTATCTGATAAACCCTTCATCTTGGATATTAGAAGAATTGTGTTATTTTTTATATTAAGGGGGTTCGATTGCCATACAAAACGTTATTTGACATTCGTAGGCTAACGGCGTGATATTTTAAGAAACTTATGTAACAAACTTTCATAAATTGGGTTCCCATTTGCGCCAAATTCCTCCTTTCCTAGAATAAACTTACATAAACTAGAATAATTTGAGAAATTGGTTTGTCACGTGATATTTTGGGAAAACTATTTTTCTCAAATTAATCTAGTTTATACAAGTTTATTCTAGGAAAGGGGGAATTTGGCGCAAATGGGAAGCCAATTGATGAAAGTTTGGTACATAAGTTTCTTAAAATACAGGGTGGAATTTCATAAACTGTACAAAATAAAAGGAGAAAAATTTCAGCCAATTTCATCGGTGAAACGGTGTTTTTTTTTTTTTTCTAGTCATTAGTTTTTTTTTTACAGAATTTTGAAAATTTTTGTAAAAACTCGGGTAATACACCTAATTCAGACGGTATAACTTTTGATCCAATGGTCCTAAAATGAAAATAAAAAATGCAGAGTATTACCAAGGGACAGGTTAATAATTCTTAATAACAATAAAAAACCAACTAGAAGAGAAAATCCGCAAAAAAAATTATTGTTTTTGAAAAATGGCTACAAAAATTACGAATTTTAAAAGAAAAACACAATTTTCTGAAAAAAACGCAGATTTAGTTACCATTTTTTTTGCTTAGTATTAATCCTCACTTAATGCCGATTCTAAAACCGTTTTTAAACTGTCTCAGACTTTGAAAAATACCACGCTAATGGGTACGTAAATCAAACCATAATTTTATTAATTTTAATCCTCTTAAAATCCTTAATGACCGCTTGTTCCCAGGTAGTTGAAGGGTGTTATCGGGTTTTAGGTAGAGAAAACAATAGGAAGAAAAGTAGTCCTAAAAATTGCGTAAATAAAATCATGTATTTTAATTAAAAGTCATAAATTCGATTGATAAACCTTTATTAAAGAAAAAACTTATTCTAGTGTTGCAAAGGGCGTTCCCTGTATGGTATTAATTGTTCAAAATGACCTCCTCTTTCTTGAAGGCACAATGTGGCCCGAGCTTAAATTTGTTGCGTAGCCCGTCGAATCATTCCCGGATTATTTTTTATTTCTTGTGCTGCATTTAAAATTCTGTCGTGCAATTCTGCTTCGGTATTGACGATTCTGTGATATACCCGTTGCTTCATATCACCCCAAAGAAAATAATCCAACGGCGTCATATCAGGCGATCTTGCAGGCCATCCAACGGGGCCGTCTCGGCCGATCCACCTATTGGGATATTGCTCATTTAAAAAATGTCGAACTCTTAATGCCCAATGAGCTGGGCATCCATCCATTTGGAGAAACAGGCGTTGTCTCACATCTAACATCACATCTTCCAAAAGCTCTGGGAGCTCGTCTCTCAGTAACAATAAAAATCTGTCGGCGTTCAAAGTATTCGGTAAGAAGACTGGTCCAATCAATTGATCGTCGAGTACCGCTGCCCAAACGTTTATGGAGAATTGGTCTTGAAAATTAGATGGTCTTACTAGGTTTGGATTATCGTGAGCCCATGTGTGTAAATTTCTGAAGTTAGTTATTCCCGTATGAGTAAATCTTGCTTCGTCCATCCATAAAATTCTTCTAGTAAATTCCGGATCCCTTCTGATATTGCCAAGTATCCAAGTCGACATAACACACCTAACGCGGGCATCGCCAATTTGCAAATTTTGTACCCGTTGATAATGAAATGGATGCAGTCCTTCCTTCTTCAAAATTTTCCAGACAGAGAATTTTGAGATTCCGTGCCTCAATGCCAAGCGTCTTAGACTCGTGGTTGGGTCCGCGTACAAGTCTCTGAGAACTGCTTCTTCTATGGCAACATCAATTATGTTTCCTGGCTCTCGGCGATCTCGGCCACCGTATCCCAGGCCAATATTGCACAACTGGCGATGAACTTCTTGAAAGTGGCGAGCAGCAGGTCTTGGAACGTCATTAGGATACTGCTCCAAATGGGCGATACACGCAGCTCTTGCAGATCCATGGCACAATCCATAATAATAGTGCATGTTGGCTATTTGTAACGGCGAAAACTCTCGTAAGCGGGGCATGATGATTCAAACTGAACAAGTACTGGAGTAATCAAAGAAGTGGCGAGCAAAGACAAGCAATTGCGATTTGCGAGCGACTGAATAGTTGACCTATTGCCCAATGCCTTTATACCCCTCATGTTATCTCCACCTTCAACCCAAAAACACCCTTCAACTACCTGGGAACAAGCGGTCATTAAGGATTTTAAGAGGATTAAAATTAATAAAATTATGGTTTGATTTACGTACCCATTAGCGTGGTGTTTTTCAAAGTCTGAGACAGTTTAAAAACGGTTTTAGAATCGGCATTAAGTGAGGATTAATACTTAGTACGTAATTTGTTATTTCCACCTAAAACCCAATAACACCCTTCAACTACCTGTGAACAAACGGTCATTAAGGATTTTAAGAGGATTAAAATTAATAAAATTATGGTTTGATTTACGTACCCATTAGCGTGGTATTTTTCAAAGTCTGAGACAGTTTAAAAACGGTTTTAGAATCGGCATTAAGTGAGGATTAATACTAAGCAAAAAAAATGGTAACTAAATCTGCGTTTTTTTCAGAAAATTGTGTTTTTCTTTTAAAATTCGTAATTTTTGTAGCCATTTTTCAAAAACAATTATTTTTTTTGCGGATTTTCTCTTCTAGTTGGTTTTCTATTGTTATTAAGAATTATTAACCTGTCCCTTGGTAATACTCTGCATTTTTTATTTTCATTTTAGGACCATTGGATCAAAAGTTATACCGTCTGAATTAGGTGTATTACCCGAGTTTTTACAAAAATTTTCAAAATTCTGTAAAAAAAAAACTAATGACTAGAAAAAAAAAAAACACCGTTTCACCGATGAAATTGGCTGAAATTTTTCTCCTTTTATTTTGTACAGTTTATGAAATTCCACCCTGTATAATAATATAAAAAAAGAATTTTGGAAATCGGTCCACAATTGACGGAGGAATCGGCGAAGATAACTACATTTAAATGAAAAAATACATAAAGTGGAACGTGTAACCTCCTTTTTTAAAAGTCGGTTAAAAATTAAGGGCATCATGATTCATTTCTGAAGGAAACTATCATATGAAAACTATGGCAAGCGGCAATACATCGTAAAGCAATAAAAGCATTCATCCACCTTTAAATGGCCATAGGAGGCCATTTTAATATCACAGTAAGAAAACAGAACAGGGGGACGATTTTTGACTTTAGACCGCTCGAAAATTAAATGAAAGTAAAAATACGATTGTAGTGACAAAATTGGAGTCACTTACTTTCTACCGATAGAGTTGAATACGAGAGAGAACCACTCGTTTATAATATTTCTATCGCTATTTGAAAATATCATTTCATATTTTTTTACTGTTTTCGAGTGAAAATATCGAGCGCTCGAAAGTCAAAAAGCGGCCAAGTGCGAGTCGGACTCGCACATGAAGGGTTCCGTAAAATAAATTGCGGTTTACGATTTATGACGTATTAAAAAAAACTACTTACTAGATCTCGTTCAAACCAATTTTCGGTGGAAGTTTGCATGGTAATGTACATCATATATTTTTTTTAGTTTTATCATTCTCTTATTTTAGAAGTTACAGGGGGGGACACACATTTTACCACTTTGGAAGTGTCTCTCGCGCAAACTATTCAGTTTAGAAAAAAATGATATTAAAAACCTCAATATAATTTTTGAAGACCTATCCATAGATTTGACACGTATAGGTTTGATGAAAAAAATTTTTTTGAGTTTCAGTTCTGAATATGGAGACCCCCAAATCTTACTGTTGTTTTTCGATTTTTGTGTGAAAATATTAATGCGGTTCACAGAATACATCTACTCACCAAGTTTCAACAGTATAGATCTTATAGTTTCGGAAAAAAGTGGCTGTGACATACGGACGGACGTCTGTTGTAGTTTAGTTTAACGCGTTTTCATTAATGTTTTGTTAATGTTTTGTTCGGTTAATATATATGACATTATACGTCATGGCGGTTTGTGGTAATGTCGCCCCCTACGCAAAGCTTTGCGTAATGTTCCCTATTACATTGCAAGCCAAAGAAAAACTCACAACAACCATAATAACGCCGTGAAGATAAGTACTTGCTCTGTGTATTGATAACCATAATCACGATTCGTGAGATTTTGATTGTAAACAAGGAAAAATCTCGACTCAAGATGGTTACCGAACAATTGAATAGAAGGATTATTTGTTTTGTCATTGACCATTGACTCATTGCAAAGTGGAGTTACGAAATGGGGAAGTTACGGTAACCTAGTGGTTCAAGCATGCGGCTGTCAAACGGCGGTCGTGGGTTCGAATCCCGGCTCGTACGCGCATCCTTGGGAGTTCTGGCGACCTTACTCACCACCAGAAGCTCACCACCGCAGTATACCTGAGTAGGTATACCGCAGTCACAGCAAAAGAGTCTCAGAATGCGCACTTAATGAGAGTGGTAGGCTTATATCGCTCTTATAATTGTTTTGGAACATCTCATCGCCCTCATATTAGTCTTAGATAAGCTAGTACGAACTTAAGAATGCTCAGTCTTATTACTTAGTCTTACAAATGTATATAAGAGCATTTTATAAAAGTATTATAAGCCTCTTACTCCTACAATAACATTTACGAAGACTCATTGGACTTGACAAAACCTGTGCTTATAACAGTCTCAGAATACGCACTTTATAAGAGTGGTAGACTTATAGCGCTCTTATAATTGTTTTGGAAGATGTCAACGCTCTTATATTAGTCTAAGACTAGAGTACGGACCCAAGAACGCTCAGTCTTATTGCCTAGTCTTATATATGTATATAAGAGCATTTTATAAAACTATTATAAGCCTCTAACTCCTACAATAACATTTACGAAGACTCATTGGACTTGACAAAACCTGTGCTTATAACAGTCTCAGAATATGCACTTTATAAGAGTGGTAGACTTATAGCGCTCTTATAATTGTTTTGGAATATGTCAACGCTCTTATATTAGTCTAAAACTAGAGTACTGACCCAAGAACGCTCAGTCTTATTGCCTTGTCTTATATATATGTATATAAGAGCATTTTATAATACTATTATAAGCCTCTTACTCCTACAATAACATTTACGAAGACTCATTGGACTTGACAAAACCTGTGCTTATAACAATCTCAGAATACGCACTTTATGAGAGTGGTAAGCTTATAGCGCTCTTATAATTGTTTTGAAAGATGTCATCGCTCTTGTATTAGTCTTAGACTAGAGTACGGACTCAAGAACGTTCAGTCTTATTGCCTAGTCTTATATATGTCTATAAGAGCATTTTATAATACTACTTTAAGCCTCTTGCTCCTACAATAACATTTACGAAGACTCATTGCAGTTGAGAAAACCTATTCTTATAGCCCCATTCTCTAAGCTCATTTCATTTTGTAACAGACTTGCTAAATGCTATTGTAAGAATGTCAGACTAATATCAGCATAGCATAAGAGCACTTTAAGTAGTTACTTCTCTGATCTTATTTAAAGCTGTACTAAGATCAACAGCAGTGCTTTAGTAAGATATTAGAGTGATATTGGATCAACATGCTTACAACACATAAGACAAGATCAATATAAGGTGGTTTGATCTTAAATCGATTTAAGGTTTTATGTAGGTAAATCAAAGAACCCTAAATAATTCAACATGGCCATACCATTGGTATCCAGAAGGCTAATGTGAGTGTAAACGGTCTTACAATAGTCTAACAGTGCGCTGGTAAAATGCAGCTATATCAATGGCGACACTGTCAATACAAATAAAAAAATAAAATAATTAAAAGAGGATACGAAATGCCATAATTGATTAGGCGCATGAATTTTAAAGCGTATAACAGGGTCTACTTTACAGTAAATAATATATTCCCGTGCGAATTACTTACCATAAAACAAACACAGACCATGAAAACAAACACGTTATTATATTGTAATATTAATTTTACTTAATAAACAGTCTTGTAGTTGTGTAGGTTTGTAACTATTTTTTTATTTTCACGCTGCACGTGAACACACTGATCGACTCGACTCTCAGACTGTTTCAAATACCGAGTGATCCTACAAAAAGTCATATTAAGCTTGTTTAGGCTCACAATATTCTAACGTTAGAGCAATATAAGCCCATGCAGGTTTACAAGATCCTACAAAATATCATAATAAGCTTGTTTAGGCTCACAATATTCTAACGTTAGACCAAATATAAGCCCATGCAAGCTTACAAGATACTTACGTAAATGCGATATTAGCCTAAGGCACTTAAATTCGTTTTGGCAAGATTACTGTAAAAGCAAACAGCATCTAATAAGACTGATATAAGAACGATATTAAAATAAATACGCTTATAATTAGTGCCCAAACCCAGGCTTATACGATGATATAGAATCAATATAAGAGCGAAAAAATAGTAGTATTGAGACTGTTGTAGGCCTGGTTTTTGCTAGTTGGGGAGGGCTATATCGGTTACCTTGGTTCTGCTGCGGATAGCATCATTTCTGATGCGATCACGCAGAGAAACTCCCAGCATAGCCCTCTCCACTGCCTTTTGATTGCCCGGGAGGCGCGGCGTGGGTAGGCCCGCCACAAGGTGGACTGATGACCTGGTAAAGGTAGCGGGAGTCCGCTGGATGCGGGTGGCGCAGGACCGGTCATTTTGGCACTCTTTGGGGGAGGCCTATGTCCAGCAGTGGACGTCTTTCGGCTGATATGATGATGATGATATATATAAAACATATCTTGTGTATAATTATAGTTCAATAATTATTTTTAGTTATTTTCTATGCAGCTAGCATAGGAGCCTTTCCGTCATCTAGATATACTTTAAGTCTAGGACACAATTCTACCCCATTTATTACCTAGACTTCAACTTACCCTTTTCCAAGTACAAGACGCCAATAACTTGATGGTTTTCATCGATTCGGCACACCGTGTCTCCAGTTTGGAGAGAGAAACTCTGAAATTGATGACATTCAGGCTATTAATATCTACTAATTAACACCCGACGAACACGAGAGATCTTATAAGCATACATCGTACATTTTGTACTATATTTTCGGTCCAGCATGGTTGTTTTAACGGAGGAGTTGATGGTAAAGTAAATATCAATCACATTTGTTAATTACATTTAAAACTTAAAGTCCCTGGACGACCGAGCTCTGCTCGGATGAAAATGGAAAAAAATACGGAGAAAACGAATTTTCTCGGACATGAGACCTATCTAGATCGATTTCTCGCCCCCGTAACCACCTATATTCCAAATTTCATCAAAATCGTTAGAGCCGTTTCCGAGAACGTGATTGCAAATATATATATATACATACATACATACATATATATATATATATATACAAATATTGCTCGTTTAATAGTATAGGATATAAATATTTACATTACGTTAGGAATGCTATTTAAGTATTACGATTGAAATTGTTTATACCAAACTTAGATACACATACACAATTGATAAGTATGTCCGCTTATAAGTTTAACATGTGTATCTGTGTGTCTGTGTGTATGTCTGCGGCATCTTAGCTCCCAAACCGAACCAGTTTGAGTGCAGTTTAGCTATGTTTTTTGTATCAAGGGTGTTTCAAATTTTGTGTTTTTTACCTCTGGCAAGTCTTTTTGTCGTATCTTCTTTTTTGAATCAGTCATTTGTGTAAACTCGCTTTATATGTAAATGCGTAAATACGTACCTACAAAAGTACTTAAAAACAAAATTTTCAAAATAATGAAGCAAAATATCCAAATCTAGTAAATATACCTAAGGATCTTATTAAAAGTGACAAGTAGGTATTTCATTGTGGCCATGGTTCCTTTAAGTCCGTTTTACACTAAGTAGTTAGGTAGGTACATTGTAAGTTCCAAGAGCTTTGAAAACTAGTACACTTTGTATCGAATTTCCTTACTAATTGGACCGCTTTCATTGCTCTTAAGTGGATTAGTGCCCACGCGTATTACAAAGAGGGTATGCAGAAACAGCAGACATTTTTTTATCGGGCGCGTAAGTCGTTTTGGAGATTACCCCTTAAGGGCGCCTCCCGCACCCCGTTATTGTCATACCCGTGCTCCGTCACTGTTCTTTTGGGTATAAAAAACGGTTATCTTCTTTTTATTAAATGAATGTATGAATGAATGAATGAATGAAAGTTTATTCACGAACATATGGTAAGTTCAGTAGATGTTATATATAAGTGTAGTTACATTGTTGACCCTTAATACATTCTGCCTCAAGGCATGTGAAAATAATTATAATGACATGACATAGTCAGTCATTCATGTCAAAATTAAAATTAAGTTTAAATTGCGTGCATATATTATTAATGTCATAATACTAATATAGGTACTAAAATATAAATTAAATTAAATAACTGTCAATTGCCTAAGAACATGCTTAACATAAATACAAAAAATTAAATTTGGCTTTGGAATGTCATTATTATTATTAGATTATAATTTAAAGTACCTACAATTTTAAACGTCAAAAGTGATGTAAGAATTAAAATGTATAACTAAAATATTCGTCAATTGTGTAAAAACATGCGTTATTTAAAATATTTTTGAATTTAAACTTGAATTAGGCATTAGGCAGTGTCTTAATAGTTGAAGGTATTTTATTGAATATTCGTATACACATATAGTATGCACTTTTCTGTTTTACTTTGAGCTTGCATGGAGGAAGTGTCATATTATTTTGTCTAAGTGGTCTATTTGATATATTATTAAATTGAGGAAAGAGTTCTAAATTATGTTTTACAAATACAGCTGCCTCATATATGTACAGGCTTGGCAGATTTAGTAGTTTAAGCTCCGCAAATATAGGTCGACACGATTCTCTGCGTTTTTTCCCACAAATAGTTCGTCTACTTTTTTTCGGAGCTACAAATGCACGATCTACTTCTACCGAGTTCCCCCATAAGAGGATGCCGTATCTCAATATTGACTCGATATAAGCGTGGTAAGTTATGATAGCTGTTTTTTGGGAAACGGTTTCTTTGAGTCGCCATAATTTAAATATGCATAGTTATTACTATTATAAACCATTTACGACCATTCCTGCGTGCCAAGTTGGCCAGGCCTAATTTTTGAGAAAAAAATAAAATAAGATGCTGAGTTTTCATATAAATAATATCGAAAAAACCGGTCAAGTGCGAGTCAGACTCGCGCACCGAGGGTTCCGGACCACCACGTACAATAGAAAAAAAGTCCAATAGATTTTTAGTGATGTAACTAAAAATTTAAGGTTCTAATAAAAATCTAAGTTCAAATTTCAAGATTCTGACTTCACGGGAAGTACCCTACAGCCCAGCTAGCACACTAATCGGACATATATTTACGTTCGGACGTATAACTTTACGATCGTGACCATTTTTACGTTACTTAGCTAACATGGTAATCACGCAACATATATTTATGCCATAGCGTAAAATATACGTAGCAAAATTATTACATTCATTTCATTCGTTCAATAGTAGTCTATGGTTAGAAGCCTATTATAATACTACCTAATTAAAGAGTAATGATAAGCACTGCACAGTTTACTAAACAGTTGTTCTCCTGTATTAAGTTGTGTTATAATAGTTTTTTGTTTTTATTTACGTTACTCCCACCCCACAAAAAGTTTTACGTAGTGGTTGTAAGTAATTTAGCGAGTACCAAAACACATGTTAGTTTATAATTGAATCAATTATATTTGTAAATTTGTGTAATATACTTTATTACAACACAAGCAAAAAATCATAATCATTGCGTTATTTATACTAATTTATAGTTAGTAATCATGATCTAGCTAAAATTAAAAATGCTAGATCATTGTTTCAGGAGACGATAGGAGTTTTGAGACTGAAACCGTATGTGTTGTGACAGAAATCGGAGAAATCCTGCGAAAATTATATTGTTTTCATAGTGTTAAAATTTATCCGGGGTCTCGAGTGATCTACATAAAATTTCGTCCGTCAACGGCTCATATCGTCAAGTTTTATGTGCCAAAATCAAGAGCATGTTAGCATTTGACGTAAAGCAAATAGTTTTATGTGCAAGACATATAAATGGTCACATTTTACGTAAATGATGGTATAGCATGTTAGCTCATGACGGTAAAATTTTATACGTCGGTTGTGGACATAAAACATATGCATAAAAGTCGTCATTTTGCTAGTGTGCTAGCCGGGCAGGGTTTGATTCCCTTGCGGGTATCGAAAATTTGCGGCACAAACGGCTGTATCTTTTGATTGCGTTGGCTTAGAAGTTAGATTTTTTCACAGCTCTAAGGGACAATAGACTTGAGTATTTTTTATTTTTATTTAGTTAAACAAACAGCCACTACAAGGGGTACTTATGCATACTTATATGACTAATGATTACAATATGTGTGACCCACACCGTTTACCACATATTAGAAAACATGTGTTTGCCATTCAGGGTCATCCATAGCACATTTAGTCTTAAGGACTAAAGGTGACTAAATCATTTTATGGATCTATTTATTTTATTTATCATATCGAATCGTATGTTAGTATGTCGATGATTTGTTTTTTATAAACACTAACACTATAAATAAAATGACTCATTGCGTGTGGCCGTTGCTCTCCGCCTGGGCTGCAATGTGTGCCAACCACATGTTTGCATTTGTGGTAACATGGTGGGTGCTGACGGTCATCACGCTCTGAGTTGCCGCCGGTGCTCCGGTAGGCACCCCCGTCACCATGCCCTCAACGACATAGTCCAGAGGGCCCTAAGGTCGGCAGGCGTTCCGTCTATTCTTGAGCCGCCAGGCCTTAGTCGCACTGATGGCAAACGACCAGATGGCCTGACGTTGTTACCATGGGAAAGAGGGCGGTGCTTAGTGTGGGACGCCACGTGCGTCAGCACCTTCGCGGCATCCCATATTAACCGGACTACCCGCGCGGCCGGGGCAGCAGCCGAATTTCAGGCCGCATTAAAGCGACAAAAGTACGCTCCCCTAACATCAGGCTAAATATTTTTGTACCCCTGGCGGTAGAAACTGCGGGTTGCTGGGGATCGGACGCAAAGAAATTTGTACGTGACATAGGCCGTCGGCTCAGGCAAAAGGGTGAGGATCCCCGCTCCGAGTCGTTTCTGGGGCAAAGGTTGTCTTTAGCCATTCAACAGGGTAATGTGGCAAGCATAATGGGCACATTTGCACCAGAGACGACCAGGGGTGGTTTATTTGACTAGTTTTTTATATACCTATTTGTAATAATGATAAGAAGATCACATTGTTTTATTAAAATAAATAGCTTACTTCAGTCCATAAATAAATAAATATTACGGGACAATCTTACACAAATCAACCTAGACCCACCGGTAGGTAAGCTCAGTTAGGTTTGTGTTGTGGGTACTAGGCGATGATATATATAATAGATACATACATATAGATACTTATATTATATACATATATAAACATCCATAACTCAGGAACAAATAAATGCCCTGACCGGGATTCGAACCCGGGACCTCCAGCTTCGTAGGCAAATATTCCAAATATGTCTAATTTACAGAATCTTTTGTTGTATGTGTCAACGAGTCCGCGCAGAGGCGCGCGCTCACCGGCGTTTGTTCGGCAGCGGCCGGTCACAAATAGCTGGTGCGGGCGTTTTTGATATTTTCAGATGCATACCTCCACGCGTTCCTGAGAAAAAGGGTCTTGACAGACGGACGGACGGACGGACGGACAACAAAGTGATCCTATAAGGGTTCCGTTTTTTCCTTTCCGAAACTATTGGGTTATAGCATGTTATAGGTATGTACTCCACGAAAATTTGATATACCTACCTATCATTACCCGATGTAAGATACATTTTTAAGACCTAAATATATATTTTTAGATTAGATAGAATTAAGTATGAAAATATTTTCTTTGTGGTTTTACGTTTTATTTTTTAAAAATATTTATAATTTTGTCTTCTTAGGCTTCTTAGTTGTAATATGTATATTGAATTAATTCGAATTCACCGTCCATCTAGCCGATAAACAGAGTCGTACACGTTCACAAACGCTCAAAAACGGACTGACGCAGGGCTCCGTGCTGGCCCCACTTCTCTTCAATCTATATACCTATGACATCCTAGAAAAGATCGGCCGAAAATTCATGTACGCTGATATAGCCATCACCAATCAAAGTGCCTACTTTAGAACTTCAGAGGATGTCTTAAAACTCTTAAACCAAGCTCTGATCATCCTTGAACAATAATTCAAGAAATGGCGCTTGGTACCAAATGCAAGCAAAACAGAAGTGACAACTTTCCATCTGTGCAATAAAGAGGCAACCGAACATACATTTTTCGGGTTGTAGTTACAACCCTTTTACAAACCATCGCCAAAGTATCTGGGCATGACCCTCGACCGCAAGCTTGGTAAGAAACAGCAGACGCGAAATAAAATCCTGCATAACATTGATTTAGTACCTATATGTATAGTGCATTCAATATAAGATTGCGTGATTCCACTTGAACGCAAACAATATAGGCAATAAACCAAACACTCGTAGAAGCCATAAACATTTTAAAAGGGTCTCCACGTCAACTCTATTTGATTAAAAATGCAGTAATACGGAGGAAGTCTACAAACTTCGTGTCCTGCTTCCTGGGCCATTTTATCCACTGCGTAGATTTTTTTAAAAAGATGTTCATTTTGTTTTACTATTTCCAATAGTTGTTTTACTGTTGCCTTTGCCGGAAATGAAATACCACGTTTTATTAAAGAATTAAAAATTAATAAACTAATAATTAAAGAATTAATAAACGGAAAGGTAACAGGAAAAGTATCAAGATCTTTTGAAGCACCGCCAGCCGCACGTGTTTAGCAAATGTTTACAAAAAAATGGGCTCGCCGCGACTTAAGCCTATTGTTATTGCTAATGACGGTCTCAAGTGGAATCACGCCATCTTATATTGAACGCACTATAACTAGATCAGCCGAAAAAAATGGCAGTCCAAAAGAACCGGCTGATAGAATTGGCCGGCTCTTTTGCGTTTAGTCTGGTTATATTGTAGTCTTTGGTCTGGTTGCGACCGTGAGACTAGTTGGTTGTCAGATATGTCTAAATGTTCAGTCAAAAACTGTGTAAATACCAACAAAAAAACAAGAAAAAAAGATGGGATATATTTATTCCAGTAAGTTATCATGTTAACGTAACGAAATTTGTGTAAACTCGTTGTAATTGAATAGTTTTAAACATGTTTTAAATAATTAGTTTTGTTAGCTCAAATGACATACGTCGCAGAACATAAATCTAAGGAGTCGGTATTAGATACTTTTTTTATAACGTTGTTACCTACGTTATATGGTTTTCATATTTAATATTTCCAAGAAATCCTCAGCGACATGCAAAATGGGCTGCAGTCATAGCACGCGACAGTTGAGACGATTTACTTAAACCAAACGACTTTAAAATAAAAAGCGAAGTAAAACATCATTATGTTGCACCCATCTGTGAGCTGTAAATTTGCTACACGATATAAAATAAATGTACAGTCGGCCCATGAAAATGATGAGCACTTTAGGACTTTGTCAAATTAAATCACGATAAGGGAGAGTAACGCGCGTGATGGTTAGATGTCAACCATTTAAATTTAGAACCCATTGTTGTGACATTCATCCAAAAGAGTGTAGATTTGTCATTGCATATCTCTGTCTCTGTTCTGCGATGTTGACAGACTGCATTTAAATAAATTAGGAAGAATATTATGTTTCACGACACAATGTCAAACTTGCAAGCCACAAATAAGTAGGCTAATTTTGACTAATAAAGTATGAGTCTTCGTGGCGTTGTCAGTAAAAGCCTGCTTTCTAATATCGAGGTCTCGGGTTCTAATCCTACACAACGATTCTTTTTGTTAATTTTTATTATAAGTTTAGTTATTGGTTTGGTATTAGAAAAAAGTGCAAACACATATTTAGCAATTGGACGGTATTATGAATTAAGCGATCAAGCGACAGCGCTTCAGATAGCGCTTAGTTCGCTATTCCATAACACTGTCCAATTTAAATGCTGGTGAATATTTATATAAAATCGGATTCTAAGTTTAGGAGATTAAATATAGGTATGTAGAATATCTAGGTACAACTTAGAAAAGTTGAAAAATCCCCGACTTTTTCATTAAAAAGTTCAATATCTCAAAAACGGCTGAACCGATTTTGTTGAAACGTAGCTAAGAACCATCTCGATCACGACAGCTTTCGAACAAAAAAACGCATTAAAATAGGTCCATTCGCTTAGGAGCTACGATGCCACAGACAGATACCCAGACAGACACACAGACACGTCAAACTTATAACACCCCTCTTTTTTCGTCGGGGGTTAAAAATACAAACTTGCTAACTTTAACTACTGCTCTATTGCTGAAAATCCACGAGAGTCCAATTTTTAACCTCCGGGCCCCAACGCAAAAAGGGGGGTATTATAAGTTTGACGTGTCTGTCTGTCTGTGTGTCTGGCTGTGGCATCGTAGTGCCTAAACGAATGGACCAATTTGAATGCGGTTTTTTTGTTCGAAAGTTGACGTGAATAAATCTTAGTCTGAGCTCGATTATTGATTAAAAATCTACATAAATTATAATGAGGACTAATCTTTTTTCTTGCGTGGTTGCCATTATGTCATCTAAAACATCTTTTATTAGGTGATCTGATGAAAAAAAAATCAAGATTTATCCAGGAGTTTTCTTTATTACAAAGGAAAATATAAAAATGAGCGTTATTGAAGAATCTGTAGTGCAAACCAGTGATAACAAATAATATCTTATCACTCGGAGACGAGTCCCTAGACGTTCAGCTATGTTTGTTGTAGGAGAATGCGGTTTCTTCATTAATATTCCACAGATGTTAGACCTGACCGCCGACGATTATTCGATTATAACGATGACCACGAATCTTTCCTTCGCAGCATATCTCCTTACACATTCACGGTTCTTTAGTCACGATATTACGCTGGAAATTATAATGAATCGTCAGTATACTGTTGCAATACAATAACTTGGATACCTACGTTGAAAACTAAGAAAACAAACCGGAAACCACCGGGAAGACTCAGAATAATATCTATATAATTGGAAATAAATGCTTGCAGTTGCTCTCTTGATACTGAGTCGTAATTTCAACACTCCGTTTCAGATAATATATCAGACAGTCAACCACATGGTTCTGGAATGCCCATCAACAAAATTTTCAGGGCGGATGGAGGACCTCAAGAACCTTACTGAACTTGCTACAGAGTACTTGAAGAGGACTAATCTTAACCTTTGAATTAATCAATCTTATTATTATTATTTTCTTATATAGCTTTTATATGTAATCCAGTGACCAAAATGCCATACGATAAATAAATAAATAGATAATATATAGCAGGCATATTTATTTATTTTAAATATTAACATTTCTTCGATAATTTTAGCTCTTGACATACTCATCATTTTGGTAATTTTATGTCTCCGATGACATTTATCAGTGGCATTTGTAGATGTTTCAATAACTAATAGGAGGAGGTTTCAAATATATGACAATATGACATTTCAGTTTCAACAAAGTTGCTTGCAATTTGATGCGACAAGGTTCTAAGTATGCTCAACATTTTCATGGGCCGACTGTACCTACAGATCTTTAAGACATTAAGGACACACCCGTTTAGCGGACATGATTGTAACACCGAAAAGAAAAACAATAAAGAACTTTCTATTCTATTCTATTCGCGCGTCGTTTGTTCGACTCATTTTCCTGCTTCGGATAATATGTATATACGACAAAAAATGGATTAAACAGCCAACTAAAACCTCCACACCTGTCATGGAAAGAAATGGACTAACGAATCCATTTATTTCCATTACATATTTTAATTTCAATTTTTTCCAATAATTTGTCGGGCAAAATTAATTAGTTTATATGAATCCAGTTTATAAAACAAACAAAATACAGCAAAAATAAGTTTTTTATGAAAAACTAAAATTTGCTGTATTTTTTTACTATGTTACTGAAGCTACATAAACTAACTAAAGACCTGGACGGTATTTTAAGTATAACATTTTAGAGCAAACTAGCTAGTCGTTTTAAAATGAGAGTGTAACTACGTTTGTATGGAGAATTGAGCTTACTGCGGACTCTTAATTTACTATAATAAGGAAATTTTAAACTGTTTATTCCCCACTTGTAAAATAAAGAAACCTGATTTATGTATTTGTGATATTGGTCTTTCTGTTTAAATTCCTTCATAAAATATTGTTAAAATAATTTTATGACGCGACTCCATTTATTCGCTATTTAGTTTTGACGTGAACAGTTAAGTCACATTATGATAAAATCTCAATAAACTAAAAAGTATTTTATCTGTTGATGTTGATTTGCTAATATGGTACGTGCTTAAAATCTTAAAAACTGAGTTTTTTTTTATGAAACATTAGTATTTTTCACAATCGTGTTATAATAGAGAGCTTTTTAGTCGAGTACCGTGTTTAGGCCACGAAGCTTGCTGAGTGGCCTAAGTAAGGTACGAGATTAAAAAGCTTGATTATAGCACTATTGTGAACAATACTTTTTGTACGAGTTCATTAAAATTAATTTTCTACGAGTCAACTGAACTAGTTAAACAAACTCGATACTGTTGAAACGAAGTGCAGCTCATCGCTCGTACGCTTGTAGATATCTTAAAAGACATCAACGAGCGTACGACATCAAAGCGATTCTATTGGTCCAATTCATTACAGTTCAGTAAAGCAGCCACGTGATTGGTCGAATTTATTTTAGTTGTCTGGAGCGTATCGAAAAGTAGTTATTTCGATTGTTTTGACAGTAACATGGACTACAACTATGAAAAGAGTGACGTTGCAGTATTCTCTATGAAATCTTAATACACATATTTTAATCGTCGAGTACAAAAAATATAATGCAGGTTATAAGTTAACGCTATTAGCAACTACTGAAATATAGCTAGAGTTGCCATTTTGGGGCACATTTCTAGACATTTTTGTTCTCTATTTACTTTACGTCATACCTGGCCATAAAGTAGGAATTACCGCACGCTATGCGTGCGGAAAACCCCACTTCCTGGCCAGATAGAGACGTAAAATTTTGTACTTACCACGGGCGGTAATAAAGAAAGCCTCAGAGCGCATATTTATCGTCAAATACCTGCGATCTGAGACATTCTTTGTTTAACCACCCTAGGTAAGTAATGTACTATTATGGTACGTCAATAAATTTATTTTTTTATTGCACATGATTTTGGTAATCAATAAGTAAATGGAATTCATAGCATTCGGTCACGAAACCTCGTAAATCTCGAAATCTCGCAAGAGTGGATTTGCGGTCTCGCCAGATGTCGGCTACGTCTGAAATGATGAAATCTCGCGAGAATCCATTCAATTCCCTACGCGCGCGGCATCTGATTTCGCTCGTCTGGACGCGCCTATAAGCAGGTTATTGTGTTTAGGGTTCCGTAGCCAAATGGCAAAAAACGGAACCCTTATAGATTCGTCATGTCTGTCTGTCTGTCCGTATGTCACAGCCATTTTTTTTCTGAAACTAAGAGCTATACGGTTGAAACTTGGTAAGTTCTATGAACCGCATTAAGATTTTCACACAAAAATCGAAAAAAAAAAAACAAGTTTTGTGGGTTCCGTAAATGATATTGAGGTTTCTAAAATCATTTATTTCTAAACTGAATAGTTTGCGCGAGAGTCCCCCCCCCCCCCCCCTCGTTTATTTTACGGAACCCCTCATGTGCGGCGCCGACTCGCACTTGGCCGCTTTTTTTTTTCGTCTTGCCAACATTATGAGAGCTATTTATATTGCATGGCCTGCTGGTTTTCTAGTGTTATGATAACAACATTCAATGCTAACTGGATACGGAGTCTGTCAAAACTGGTATCTCTTTATACACGTGATAACTATTGGAGGTAAGGATGAAGATAATGCGCAATTTATTAAAAGACGAACACGATACGTTTTTAATTAACACGGTAAGTGAATGAACTAAAGAACAAGTTCCAGTGTCCTCATCCTTCTAGCGTTATTCCCGGTTGTGCCCTAAACAAGCCCAGGGTCCGCTTTGACACCTATCCCTAAGATTTGGCATAGGCACTAGTTTTACGAATGCGACTGCCATCTGACCTTCCAACCCAGAGGGAAAACTAGACCTTATTGGGATTAGACTGGTTTCCTCACGATTTTTTCCTTCATCGAAAAGCTAACGGTAAATATTCCGTACATAAGTAAGAATAAGAATAAGAATAAAAATACAAAATACAAAAAATACAAAATAGTTTATTTCACAAAACCAAATATAACATTGAATTGAGGCTGTCCGTCAGTGACCAAACTAGGCTGAGCCTGTATCTTGGCCTACTGCGAGTGCGGTTAACAGATCGTACTTAAATTAAAATATGATTTTAGCATTACATCTAGCGTATGACAAATGAAGAGAACTAATTACAGTAAGTGTGAATGTATGTGTGTATGTTTGTGCGTGCGTGTGTGTGTGTGTGTGTGTGTGTGTGTGTGTGTGCGTGTGCGTGTGTGTGTGTGTGTCAGATAAGAATAATTTATTATTGGACAAGCACATGATTACAGATTATACAGACATTATCCGAAGTTTCGAAAAACTCCTTGGAAGAGCGATGATTCGAAGTAATCGAGCCCACGACCGCCGCTTGACAGCGCATGCCTGAACCACTAGGCTTCGTACACCTTAATTCCAATAAATGTATAGTTTCAGATTGTTTCCTGTACTTGTAGTATAAAACGATATTACTTGCCAATTTTCAAAGTTCTAGCTAGGTCAACGGAAAGTACCCTATACATTTTGATTCCCCTGAGAGTGACGAAATATACGTTTTTTGCGGCATAAACAGCCATATCTTTTTTTTACGTTTACTTTTTATGTTTGATTTTTTGCAGCTTCAAGGGAATGTAGATCTGAGTATATGGTTTTAATTTCAAATCGATAGCTCCACGCGTTCTTGAGATAAAGGGTCTTGACAGACAAACAGACGCACAACCAAGTGATTCGGTTCGGACGTCTAATAATTGCATTTTTAGTTTTTGTTTTGTACTTTAAAATAGAAATCACATTCTGATGTGAAAAAATAAGTATTCTATCGCAATCATTAAATTTTATTTCCCAACTGTATTGTTTGTCCAAATTTTCATTTCGGCAAAAAGCCCATTTTCCCAAAGACCCCAAATCTTTTGATTTTTTTAAAAATACTTATCGTGTAGATCCCACTAGGTTAAGGTTTGTTTTATAATAATCCTGAAATGACAGCATCAGAGAAAAAAAGCTTTTAGGTTTTTAAAGTTCGGACAAACGTTACAGTTGGAATAAATTTTTAGTGATTCAGCTATGTGACCAACCCATGTGATTATGTGGTTATATTTTAATGTTTCACAGACAGCCCTCATAAACGAAACCAACCCGGTGGTAGATCGCATAATGGACGGCGAAACTGTGGACACGGTCATCATGGCGAATAAAGAAGGTAAGCGCTACTCGGGTACAAGACTACATTCCGAGGTCATTTAAAAAACTGTTTCTTTCAAGGGGTTTTACGAGTCCTATTTAACCTTGGTAATGTTAATTTTTTAACTGTTATTTTTGCAGTTCAGATGTAAAATTAAATAAAGATCATGACAGGATTAAAAAAAATTGTACAACCTTCCACTATTTTAGGAAATATGACGGTATTTCACCGACCCGAAACTGTTGCTCTTGAGTGTACAATATACCTACTACAAATAACAGTTGACATTATACACGTACAAAATTGGTTCGCAAACGACGGATAGAGGGCAAACCTTCTCGGTCTCGAAACGCTCTTGCGCTTATATCTTGACGCCGCGATACGTAGTAACTAAGAGTAGGTAGAGGTCTAAGTTTCGTTAGGCGTGACGGGTCGGGTGAAGCGTTAGGTACTAATATTAACAGAATGTATATGTAAATATCTATACAACTAATATTATTTGCAATAATGGCGACAGAATTATTTTAGTTTTGGCAATGATGTCGATTTAAACTTAGGTAGTCGGTCGTGGAAGATATCGATACATTTATTTTGGCTGACAAAGTCATTAAAACTTGAGCAAATTCTCACCATAGGAGACTGCAAGCCAAGGTTAGTCCTGCTGAATGGTGTGGCGAAAGGTTTTGTAATAGGGTGCTGAGGGTAATTGTGAGGAGCTGTTAACGAGACTCTCTCTAATAGATTGCAGCATTTTATTTGCCCATTAACTACCTTGTGCAGGAAACAAAAATCTAACATACGCCGCCGATCACGCAAGCTGTCCATATTAAACTTAGCAAAACGACTATTATAGGTATTTCTGTGCGAAAAGCCAGGGGTGCCAAATGCAAGATATCTTGTGAACGCCCTTTGTATGCTCTCAACCCGTTGCGAGTGAACCTGGTAGTGAGGACTCCAAACAATCGAGGCGGTTTCGAGATGGCTGCGTACCAGAGTGTTATACAGGATTATTTTAGTTTGCTGTTTGTTAAAGCCGCTGGAGTTTCTTCTCAGGAAACCGAGCATCTGTGCCGCCTTTTTTACTATTGAATCTACGTGAGCATGAAATTTAAGTTGACTGTCAAGTATCTATAACACCTAAATCTCTAATTTCAGTCACTTCTGATAGTTCAACACCGCCTATCTCGTATTTTTAACCGACTTCAAAAAAAGGAGGAGGTTCTCAATTCAGATGTATTTTTTTTTTTTTAATGTTTGGTACCCCAGAACTCCGTCATTTATGAACCGATTCGTAGAATTCTTTTTTTAACTGAAAGTATATGCTTCCAGATTGGTCCCATTGTTTCCAAAACCCCAGTTGGATGATGGGAACCATGAGGAATTGAGGGAACTCCTCAAATATATTATTAGGCATGCGTGTAGTAATTTCGGTATTTTCTATTATAACTCGTGTATTTACACCCGGAAATCATAAATTTGGTGAAGTGGAAGTGATGATGAAGACCACAGATGGCTTGTGGAACTTCTCAATGATGTACTTCAAACTATATAAGTACGTCACAGATTCTGATATTATTCCGTTGAAATAGCAAACAATGAAGTGCCAAAGGTAATTCTGAGATCCTTGAGGAATCGACGGAAAGTCCTCAAATATTATCGGCCCACATACAGCGATTTGGTTTATTGGTCTAAAAATCAACGCTTTTGTTTTCGAAAATCAGTTCATGTGGTAAATTGGAAAAAAAATGTGGAAATGTTAATGTGGCTTGGCGGAGTACTGAATTGAAGTCGGTTAAAACTTTGTTTTAAAAGTAAATTATGTCACAAGTGGTTTTTTCTTACGGCAGTATTTTATGAAAAAGCACTTATTCGGGTTGAGAGCTTATTCGATTCGTAGTAACTAAGCGTAGGTAGAGGTCTAGTTTCGTTAGGGGTGTTTGTGGTGCATGATAATTGATGAGAATAAAGAGTAACAGCTCAGCCCCGTTTCGCAGGCTCCCCGATACTGACGAACGCTACCCTCCCAGAGGCCACACGGTACGCAGAGCGGATGCGAATGCTGGGAGACATGGTCCAGTATATGATCAAGGATATGGTTAGTAACTTGCCTTGTAACATTATTAAGGTAAACGTCCCAATGCTCGACACTACCTAACTTAAGTAATCGTTGACTATTATTGTTCACCTCTATTTTTAACTCCCGACGCAAAAAGAGGGCTTTATGTGTCTGTCTGTGGCATCGTAGCTCCTAAACGAATGTACCCATTTGAATGCGGTTTTTTTCTGCCCATTTGAATGCGGTTTTAGATGGTACGTTTCATCAAAATCGGTTTAGCCGTTTTTGACATATCGAACTTTTAAATGAAAATATTGATTTCAACTTTTTTAAGTTGTTAATTATTACAAGCTTTTTATTTAACTTTACCTTGCCCATTCCTCCAAAGCGTGCAACTTGTATTACAAGCGGAAGCGTCTTTTAATTTTTTTTATTACAATCTTTTATTTAGTTTTACCTGTCCCGTTGTCTGTTTGTCTGTAATCAAATCTTGCAAGTTAAATTTTACCCACTTTCTGGTTTCCGATTGAGCTGAAATTTTGCATGCATATGTATAACGCATGACAATACAATACAATTCAATATTATGATGACATGGAGCTGATCAGATGCTGGAGCTGGAAGGTGGCCATAGGAACTCCGCAATACCTAAAACGACACTGCACCATCGAGTTTGGGCTCGTTAGAATCGTCTCAATGAGTACTTGCTGATGGTATGCAAAAAGTACAGTCGGCAATAAAAGCTTGTACCAACAATGATATTTTTTACAGAAACTTAGGGCTTGTGCACAAATCACGCGAGGTTTTTTCGGCTTCTTTTTAGCTTCGTAGATGTCTACGGTCACTACCAACTAGGGTAAACCGGTCATCTGTGGTTTCAGGACCCCTTCGATGAGGCTCTAGTGTTCCGTATTAAGAGCAACAAAGAAGAAGTGCTGGTAGCACCTCACCAGGAGTTCAGCATCATGGTCGTCCAGCGTGAGAGGAAGAAGGTCAAACAAGAGACCGTCAGGGAGGTCCATAGTGAGACGAAGCATGAGACGGACAGGAAGGTCCACAGTGAGACGAAACATGAGACGAACAGAAAAGTCCACAGTGAGACGAAACGTAACACTGACAGGAAAGTTCACAGTGAGACAAAACATGAGACGGACAGGAAAGTTCACAGTGAGACGAAACATGAGACGGACAGGAAAGTTCACAGGGAGACGAAATATGACACGGACAGGAAAGTTCACATCGATAACAAATAGGAGACGGACACAAAGGTCCAGAGTGACATAAACAACACTTTGTAAATATTTCTTTATACAACTTATTTTTATGAGAAGTTTGAATTAAATAATAAATATTATATGTATGTAAGCACTTTATAATAAAATAAAGAAATATAACTAAACTAAACCTACATCATAAACTAAAACTATAAAAAGTAAATGCCCCCTAGGTCGCGGTCGTTGGCTATGGTGCCCAGAAGGCTAGCAGCGTTACCTCTTTGGATTGCTAGGCTAATCTTTTGGCCAAAATAGCTGCCAGCCCGCTGGTCTCCGGATGTTTGGATGAGCCGCTCCGAAAGTTCCTTATACAGGGCCTTCGCGCCTGGTCCCCACGGCCCCAGGGTTTCCACTCCAAACGGCGCAAATATGTAGCCCTCGCCGAGGGCAGCATATTTGCGCCGCTCGTGTTGCTCTGCCATGGTGGCCGCAGCTCCAGCTTTAGAGGAAGTCGCCTGGAGATGGGACGGGGCTAGCGTATCCACGCACGTAGCGTCCCAAGAGTCCTCCCCAGCCTCCATGGAATGAGCGTCATGCCGTCGGGACGCTTGCCATCGTCACGTGCGATACCGTTCGGCTCTAAATTGGCCGGCACGCTAACGGAGGCAAGAGCCCTACGGATGACGTCATTCAAGGAGGCGTGGCGGGAGATGCGGCCAGCACTCTTCTGGCATGACAGGCCATGGTGACCTAGGGAGTCGACGTTGGCACCACAGCGGCAGTGGTGCGGCTCATTCGTTTTACAGCCAAGTCACAGACAGGTCGCCAAAGTTAAAGTCGGCTTGTCGAGGAGAGTGCCAAGGTTTGGAGACGGCACAGTGTGAAGCCAGAGCCCCGCTTCCGGCTTCGCCACAGCAAGGAGACGAGCACGCTCTGCTGTGCTTTCGGTGGAGGTGATAAAGGTCTTTAAGAGTAGATTGACAGAGCGGCTCGTCCCACTGTTTTTGAGATTTTGGGGAAACCGGAAGCGAGTCATGTGGGCAGGCCTCCTCCCACGGGCTTTTAGCCTCGTTCGAACAGGCAATCGCGGCATTGTTACCAGCTGGGCTAAATATTTTGCTGGCGAGATCCTGCGTGCTGTAGAACGAGGCCAAGAACGCTGGGAGGGCAACACTGACAACCTGCCGGATTCCGAGGCCGCCGTACCGGATTGGCAGAGAAGCCTGGGACCAGGCGCGACTGTCTAGATGGACGTTTACGATGGATGTGAGGGTGGTCTTAAGGACGGTATCGAGGGGTTCAATAATATGAGGGTATTTCCAAATGGGGCTACATTTTAAAATGTATGTAAATTTGGGGACAAAGAGGAAAAATTTTAAGATGACTAATGCCATGTGTGGACTGTTTTTTAAAAGGCGATCCGAATAAGCATTGTGAATGGTGAGATGTTCGTTGATGAGCGAAGGTATGGATTCCGGTAAAATGGGAGCCTCTAATAGTCTAAGGGAAGATTTATCTATAATTTTGATGTTGGGTGCTAAATAATTGAAAATAGAGATAATAGTATGTAAGTCAGTCGGAGGAAGGAATTTATTTATAAACTAGCTTTTGCCCGCGACTTCGTCCGCGCGGAACTCGTTTATATCGTAATTTTCTCCCCCCTTTTCACCCCCTTAGGTGATGAATTTCCAGATAAAAACTATCTTTTGTAAGGACTCTTTGGGAAGGCCCCGGAATTCAAAGTATCTCTATACCAAATTTCATCTCAATCGGTTCAGCGGTTTAACCATAAAAAGGTAACAGACAGACAGAGTAACTTTCGCATTTGTAATATTAGTATGGATTGTATGAAGGAAAGGGTCATTATGGCTGAGTTGCATGATTTTATAGATTACCTTACTCCGAACGCCTTTTTTTACAAAATAGACTCCGCCGCAAACTTGGTTTCTATGACCCGCCTCACCATAATAGATGCATGTAGGCTTTTTTCAGTATTATTTTGCATATTTTCATATCACACGGCCGTAAGGACCTTTTCTACTAAACCGTAGGACTAAATTAACTGACTTGTAATTTAAATATTTTATATTAAAAATAAAGATACGTCAACAAAATGTTACATCGAATAATTTTCAAAATAGCCATAATAAAACGTCTTTTATACCCGGTTTTAGAAAACATCTTCGAAACTACCGCCAAAGGGTACCTTTACCCTTGGAACGTCACATACATATATTTACCTATGTAATGTTCCTATTCCCCAGGACTCCCAACTACCGCTATACTGTAAATGGGTTCCATCCAATATTTCACCCCCTATTTCACCTCTTTAGAGGATGATTTTTGGGATAAAAACTATCCGTTGTAATTCTCCAGGACTCAAACTATCTCTATACAAAATTTCATCTAAATGGGCTACATCCAAATTTTCACCCCCATTTCACCCCCTTAGGGGATCATTTCCGGAATAGAAACTATCATATGTCCTTTTCCAGGACTCAAACTATCTTTCAAACAAATTTTATCAAAATGTGTCACAAACAAATTTCCACCCCCAATTACACCCCCTTAGGGGATGATTTTCGGGATAAAACTATCCTTTGTCCTTCCTTAACTATCGCTATACCGTAAATGGGTTCAATCCAAATTTTCTTCCACCATTTCTCACCCCCTTGGGGAATGATTTCCTCCTTTCATGTATTCCAGAATAAAAATTATTCTATTTTCTTTCCTTGGACTGAGATCTCTCTCTATACCAAATTTCATTTGAATGGGTTCTATCGAAATCTTCAACCCTCATTTCACCACCTCAGGAATTTTTCGGGATAAAAACTATGCATTGTCCTTCCCTAGGACTCCTTCTATCTCTTTACCAAATTTCATCTAAATGGGTTTTATCCAAATTTTCACCCCCTATTTCATCCCTGAGGGGATGATTTTCGGGATTAAAACTATCCGTTGTCATACTCCGGGACTCAAACTATCGTTCAACCAAATTTCATCAAAATGGGTCACAAACAAATTTTCACCCCCAAATACACCCCCTTAGGGGATGATTTTCGGGAGTAAACTATCCTATGTCCTTTTTCAAGACTCCAACTCGCTTTACCCGTAATTGGGTTTCATCCAAATTTTCATACCCCATTTCATACCCTTAGGAGATGATTTCTGGACTAAAAAATATTTTAAGTCCTTCGACAGGACTCTTAACTATCTCCATACCAAATTTCTTCTAAATCGGTTCTATCCAAATTTCCACCCCTCATTTCATCCCCTCAGGAGATGATTTTTCAGGATAAAAACTATGCATTGTCCTTCCCTGGGACTCTTTCTATCTCTATACCAAATTTTAACTAAATGGGATTTATCCACATTTTCATCCCTATTTTATCCCTTTGGGGGGTGATTTTCGGGATTCAAACTATCCATTGTCATTCTCCGGGACTCAAATTATATCTATACCTACCAAATTTGGTCTAAACGGAGTCCATCCAAAATTTCACCCCCCATTTCAACCCCTTAGGGGAAGATTTCCAGAATAAAAATTATCCAATGTCATTCCCCAGAACTTAAACTACCTCTAAACCAAATTTTATCAAAATGGGTTACATTCAAATTTTCACCCCTCCATTTTACCCCCTAAAGGGAAGATTTTCGGGATTAATCCTATTCTTTGATCTTCCCCGGGACTCAAACTAATTAAATACCAAATTTCATCCAAATCGGTGCAGTGGTTTAAGTAGCTCCATACAAATTTCCACCCCCCATTTCATCCCCTTAGGGGTTGATTTTTAGGATAAAAACTACCCTAAGTCCTTCCTCAAGACTCAAATTATCTCTATACCAAATTTCATCTTAATCGGTTCAGCCGTTTTCATGTGATGCGCGGTCACATAAACAGACAAACAGATAAACAGATAAACAGACAGACAAACAGACAAAAATTCTAAAAACTGTTGGAACGTGTTCTGTTATCGATTTTAAGTATCCCTAGCCAATTTTTTTTCGAATATCTTTCATGTACAGACTTTCGACCCTCTTCAGCTTTATTATATGTATAGACAATTCACACTTGGCGAAATTTAACTCTAAACCTATTTCGCTAAATCCGTCACTCAGACTTCTTAAGTCGTCCAAAACAGTTTTCCAGTCGCCCCCTAAAGTGCCGTCATCGAGATACCATGAATTAAATTTCGAATTTAGACTTGAGATTACTGGATGGATGGCGAGGTTGAAAATAGCGGGTCCAAGCGGATCACCCTGCTGACAACCAACTGCTGATGATAGGCGATGATCTTTGAACAGGAGGTGCGTAGGTTGCTGGTAGCACTGCCATAAGTATTTATATATTAAAGGTGTGGCATTTTGAACTTGTGTCAGCAGGGCGCCTCTATAATAAATAAAACCATTTCAGTAATATATGTGTTTGTATAATTAAATAACTTTTCTGCCGTATAAAATACTTATACCTATGGACAGCATTTACTTTCCAGTCTTAACAGAAACTGTTTGATATTCTGTATATCTAACGACATTTGGTCCATTTTAACGTTGAGCTCTTTTATAGAGGTTTGAGTGTTATCCTGTTCAACCACTTGTTCCTTGACGTCAGTCATATCGTCATCTAAATTCTTTAAATGCTTCGATATTTCGTCAAACCCAAGTTTTACTTTGCCCGGAGATAAAAGCTCTCTCTTCTTTCCCTTTTGAATAATAATTTCATACATATCATCCATCTTCTGTCTGAATTGTTTGAAATCAATTTCTTTTTCCTTTTGTTTCTCTTGTGCTTGAGCTTTGTCTAAAATGGCGTCTCTGAGTCTGGAAGGCAACACTTTATAGTTCCTCCATCGAGGTTTTCCGGGGCATATACACATTGTACCTAGCACTCTTCTTCTGTTTTTAATATGGTGGTTCAACCTTTTTGGAAATATTGTTTGGAAGAATCTATTGTAGACTAGCACGTCTAAAGTCCCTAAAAACTCTACCTGCTTCGCTAATCTACTTATATTTCCTAAAATTTCTAAATCATTAATATCGTTGACAGCGACGCCCACCATTAGATTCATGAGGACTATAGCTGCCAGAATCACGAATAGGACGAACATGAATCTAACGATGGATATTGATGAGGAGAGTGTTATAGCGTGATCATCATCGAATAGGGCTTCGTATTCGAACTCTGACGTCATCATGACCATGGTTTTGACCAGCGCCGACCACGGTCCGTCGAAAGGCTCGGTCGAGTGGAACTGAATCATGAAACTCAATGCGAATCCGACGACTAGGAATCCAAAGGTGAGGAGAATCTGTAAAAAAAAGTGAATCGTTAGAAGTGTAAGAAGTCGTAGCAGTTTTCAAGATTCATGGAATTGTCCATTATACAATATCAATGTTCCATTATCAAAATTAGAAGCGCTTCAGGGGGACTTTCTTAGAGGAAAATAACCATGCAGTTCAAGACAAGTACACATATTTTTACGAACTAACGATACCCATAGCTCCAAACCAACACATTACCTTTACAATATTAAACGCAACCTTCCCAAACATGAGTACATAGTACCCCCAATTAGGGAACCTCGACAGTAGAAACATCATCTCGAGCCATGCCAGCAGCAACGCCACAGTTGATACGTGGCGAGGCCAGTCTCTCTCCATCCAGGAGTCGATTGTCATGGCTGGGGGCAGCAGAGTCGCCAGGCCGATAGAGCCGAACTTCACCCATGTCTCTAGCTGGAGGAAGTAGCGACTGCTCTTCACGTTCATGTAAAGGAGTTCCTGGAAAATATGGGATGTAGTTTTCTGTTTTCTAAACACCTTATATTGTAACCAGACTTAATAAATAGTTGGGGACAATCTCCTCTCATACACTTTCAGATGAAGATGATAAAGAATCAGTAATCTGTTACGGTCAACTATAAGTTTTTTTTTTACCTGTATCAATACAAGACACACCGCAGCATAAACAACGTATCCCCACACATGAGGTTCGAGCCATATTGGCGCTATGTTTTTCGTGTCCTTATACCAGAACACAGATACCACAAACGTAGACAGAGATAACACAAAAAATGCGTAGAATGCTATGATCATGTAGAAAAAAGGCAGTAACACCTTCCATTTTAAGAACAGGAAACTTTCCACTAGCGGATGTACCAGCAATCTTCTCTGTCCATATCTATTTCCAGTTTTCAACAACGCTTCTATAACCTTCATCTGTTCCATCTCTAATACATTTGGTATCAGAACAGAGTAGTCTACTGTGACTACACAGTCAGTCTCCTGTAGATTCTGAGTGTTCGAAGTGATATAGGAGTCTAAAACTTCTTCCAAGTAATCAGTGGGTTTAGATATGTTGTTCAAAACCATATCAATGGCTGTTCTCCTAAATTTATTTGGACCGTCAGTGTAACCTGCCAGATTGCCACCGTCTTTAAGCAACAATGCTATGACTTCACGGCTGCTGTGGTGAGCTGCAGTATGTAAAGGAAACCAGCCCATACTGTTCACCTCATGTATCGTCGTCTTATCCATAGCCAGTATTATTTTAGCTACCTCCGGGTGGTTTTTAGCGGCAGCAATATGGAGCGGGGTAGAAGACTTATGAGGGCTACATGTGGTCCGAAGTCTAATATCAGCATTTTTCTCAAGAAGAAATTTCACGCATTCATAATGGTTGCCAGACGCTGCGAAGTGTATTGGCCCCATGCCCCTCATATCCACTGTTGTTAATGTGTTCATCATTTGATAGCTCTGGTCATATTCGAGGAGACATTTGAGTATATATAAATACCCGTGTTCAGCCGCCACATGGAGGACATTGACGTCTCCCGGTAAGGTTATGTCTATGGAGGCGCCAACTTTTATCAACGCTCGGACACAATCAATATGCCCGTTTGTGATTGCTTTGAACAAGGGTGTTTCTCCTTCGTCATTCTGGCAATCGAGGAACTTGCTCTGTTTTGCGAGAGTGAGGATCTCTTTGAGAACTTCAACGTTTCCGATGGCTGCTGCTGAGTGGACTGGAGTTTCTCCGTCGTTTGCCTGAAATAAAATATAACTAATAATAAAGCTAATTTATGTCTCCACATCATAGCTTATGGCTTATAAGTCTACACTGATTTATACATCGGTGGGTACTAGATACGAGTACCTATTTTGTTTCCCATTCCGATTCTATAGGTATATTGCAGATAACGCATTTGCAATTTAACCCAAAGGTGGAGTAGGTATTTTTGCATCGGATATTGAGTAAGCCAGTCAATAGATTTACTGTGTCTGCTACTATACGAAGTTAGGACTTAATACTAAGAGGAATTACCAGTTCTTACCCTGAGAGTGACATCAGCCCCGGCCTCCAGCGCCACACAAACCCCTGGAACCCACTCAGCCTCGATGGCTGCTTGGAGCACTGTGTGCCCATCTCCATCCTTCACGTTCACTACGGCAGACAGTGGGTCTGCGTATTTGTAATCATAGTTGGCTAATACCTGTAATAACATGAAAGCCTTGAAGAACCAGGGCTTTTTGATAAGTAACACAGTGATATGTTGATTATTACAAGATTGAACTATTACAAGGATTATTACTATTGAAGAATTAGGTTATCCTAGTGGGTAGTGACGCTGCCTACGAAGCTGAAGGTATTGGGTTCGAATCCCGGTAAAAGGGCAAATATTTGTGTGATGACCATGAATATTTGTTTCTGAGTCTGGGATGTATTTAAGTATTTATATCTATGTATTAATACTTAAATACATCCCATCCCATAAAATAGGATGGGACTGCGAACGATCACCTTTGCCGTGTTGGTTCGCATCTACACCTCATTTAATTTAATTTTCTATTTTAAGTGTATTTTTTTATTTTTGATAGCTTTTCATGTACGTACTAACATAGTTATTAAGTCTAAATTTGTTACTAACATATTATGGACCAGTGGTCTGAAATAAAGGTTTTTATTTTATTTTTATTAAATATATCGTCGTCTAGTATTAGTACCCATAATACAACCCTTATAGGGAACATTACGCAAAATTCTTCGTAGGTGGCGACACTAGCAGCGTTGACATTGTATCTCGTTTCCACTTGCGGTATTGTCTATGCAAGCATCCTTGTCACTCATTTGACAATCAATTGTGCATGTGTGTGTGAATTCCTATATTACTATACTGGTTTACTATTAGTGGTAGTGCTGCCTCTGGCGGCAGAACATTGCAGTAATGTTCCCTATTCAGCATACTATGGGACAAGATAGACTAAAATGCTAAAGATCGCCAGTGGCTAAAAATTCAAACTAACTTGTAAAGCTGCCTCTAACTCTTTCTTAATACACAAATGAAGTGGAGTCAGCCCTGAGCTGTTCCGGCATGACACTTGTGCCCCAGCTTCTAGAAGGAGTTCTATGCCTTCCTTGCTGTCTAGCAAGACGGCCGTATGAAGAGGGGTGTCCACATTCGTCACTCTTTTCTCGCTGCGCATCGTGTGGAACTGTCCCTTGGCTTTGATAAGCATTTTCATCACGTCGACGAAACTGCAAGAAAAAGTATATCAAAAAGGAGTTACTAGTAATTTAACAATTGTTGAAGAAATAAATATTCAGGTGTCACGCCTACAGAAAAATACCAAGTAGCATATTGGTATATGCTATGTTACGGTGAGTTTTCCAGGCGGTTTCATGAACATAATCAATCAATGAAAATACCAATACCACGAATAAGCCTACACCCTCACTCCTACTGCTACCCTACCCCACAAAACACTAACGAGTAACCAATGACAAGAGTGTCAGCGCCAGCAGTGGCATGCAGATGAGTGTAGGGTACCTAGGGCAAGAGCTGGCCACGTGCAGGGGCATCCAGCCATCTAGGAGCTATAGGAGAGTATAGGGGGAGCTACAGATGAGGTATGTCTTTAATAACTCACTGAGCCTCCTTCATATCCTGATCGAAGTAATAAGCCGACCCGGCGACGTCCAACGGCGTCCGGCCCATGACGTCACAGATGTTGGAATCTGCGCCAGCGGCTAGCAGAAGACGGGTGCACTGGCGTCTAGCACAGGAGCTGGCCACGTGGAGAGGCGTCCAGCCGGGTTGGAATAGAGGTAGCTGTGGATGAGATATTACAGTAAACTCGGATGATAGAGGGCACTACGGTGAAATACTTCAAACTAAATACGTTGAGGATCGCCTAAAAAAGAGTGTAGCTACCCATGTGCGGGACCAATCTAGACAATAGAACGGTAAAAACGAAGATAAATAAACGCATCTAAACTAACGGTTACAGTAGTCAATATTTCTAAATTGACTAATGGTCCGGCGATTCGAAGACCGGCCAACTTAGATAAATTATTTTTCTACGTCTGTACCGTTATCTGTCATTTATATAGGCTGTAACTCAAATACAATGACACCACTAATAAGTCGTCGAAAAACTCTATGCTCTTTGGCCCAAAAACGCACTGTTTAGCGTACATTTTTGGTTCATACATTTTTCATAAAAGCACTGTTTAACTTTTTTTTAATCGGCCGCTATATTGTAGTGGTGCCAACTTCATAAACAAATATTTCGAAAGAAAAGTATTTATTTACGATTGAACATTTGTATATTATAAATTATTTACTACAATAATAATAAATCATCATCTATTGTGTGTTAAATTACATGTTCTATAAATTATTGGTATTATTTATAAAAATAAACAGTTCGGTCTGGATTCGGTTTGGTTCGGATGGCAAGTGCAAACAAATTAAAAACAAAACAAACCATAAGCAAGAGCTGTCACATTTCCGATTTCCCACCAAAATACAGTTCAAAATGAAAAGACAAAAGATGATAAACTATTAGTCCTAAACTATTAAGATTTTATTCGTGTTTGTGAAGACAAAAGTGTACGTTCCTTTTAAAATGGTCAAAGAAATTAATAACTGCACTCCTGAAGAAATTGTGTGAGCAGCAAAAGTACGAATAGAAAACTTGCTGCCTGAAAAGTTTAACTATTCTGTAGACTGCTATTTATTTAAAATTTGTAGTAGAAAAAGTATTGTATGCAACGGTGTATAACTGGTCTAAAAACGCTCGTGGCGTCTTTAATTGCGATACTCGCCAAGGCTCGAATCGCAACCCACGCCACTCGCCTTTTAAGACCCTTCTTATACAACAGTTGCATAAAATACTATTATGGTTGGTGAAATAAAGTAAATTTAATATCATAATACGTTTATATCGTTTGATTTGTTTGCTATCACGAAGTTGACGCTCTAGTAACTTGTCGTTATAGCCGCAGTCTATGCTCAATGCCTTCAACCGATTAGCATAGTGCTCCATCGACTTGTTAGGCTCCCTTACGCAGTTTTAAAATTCAGTGAGAGCACGGTATCTCGTTATCTTGGGTCGGCATTTGAATTTCGCATTGTAGGGGGGGGGGGGGGGGGTGTCATTTTATAGGGGTTGCACACCCCTTTCAAATGACACCCAATTTGTGTCTATATTTTTTAGCATTAGAAAGACCTTTACAGAAGTAAGTGTAAGGTTTTTTATAGAACAAGTTTTACGATACCTGCCGTAAATGCGGCGGAATAAGTGGAAAACTATGAAAACATTTTTTAAAGCATTTTGCATTATTATTAGACGATAGCAAAATGTGTAATTTGCATTTACTTAAAAGGATTATTTAATAATATAGCATTAATATGTTATTTGTGTTATTTTTAATGTATCGTTAAAAAATTGTATGATAAAAAACCCAGAGAAGCAGAGGTTTCAAACAAACGGAACGTTTTAAACGCATAAATTGCGACTAAATTGAAGAGATCGTGTCCCACAAATAATCCCACATCAATAAGAGTTTAGCGTTTTGACATTTGCAATCGGTCGGATAAAATGTCCGCCATTACATTGTTCATGTTTGTTTTTAAACGTCACTCTCATCTCGTATGTCATGCGAATGCAAGTGCGATACTTTGTCATTATCCCAGAATCTTGTTGTTTTGAGTTTTTAAGTTTGATTGTTTTCCGTTAAAGTTATTTGTTATTGTTGTTGTTATTGTTATACTTATTATCTTTCGTTGATAGTGCGGTTCACCGCCGATGGATCTATCCGAAGCCGGCCCGAGTGGTACACAATAATTTAATATTTTATATTAACTTCTGAAGAAACAGGTTTACGACACCTGCTTTTTTGTTTATCGAATTTCTAATGCTAAAAAAATCGAAGTATAGGAGACGCGTAGTTTTTTTTTTATACGTGTTTAAAATTTTATATAGTAATTAAAATCAAAAATGGCCGAGATATTTGACCTCAAAGTTGGGAAGATTTTAGGACAGGTCGGTGTAGGTTACGACGACGAGCGAAGCGAGGAGGAGTGTTAGGTGTACTGCGACCCTAAGCGCGCGAGCCGAGCGAGCGAAGCGAGCGTGCCGCGGTAGCGGCCGGCGAAGCGCCAGAACCGACTTTTTTTTGTCTATAGTTTTCCGAATATTAAAAAAATTTCTGCCCCCTTTGCTTTAGGCGGACCGTTGCGACACAGAAAAACCGTTAATTTGGTTATTATTTTGTAGGTGGTACAACTGATTAAAGCTATAAATCATATATATAAAATATAAAAAAAATATTTCATTTCTAAAGTATACAATTTTGAGTTTACCTACCCCCAAAACGAATAATTTGGTCGTAAGTCCACTAATTTGGTTGTTTTATTGAACATAACCTCAAAAAATATAAATATATAAATATTTTTTGTGGTAACTATTGATTTCCTAACTTTGGGGAGGGGTCAGGGGGGTTCCTACCCCCTCCCCCCTACCCCCCTCCCACCCCTCTCCCTACAATGCGAAATTCAAATGCTACCCCGCCGTTTTTATTTCCCTAAATTTGTCGGGCGTTATGCAGTTGAGAAGAAGGTCTTACTTCAGGCTTCAAAGAATTCTAAGTAATCGCTGACGCGGTAAATTTCTGGGTTGTACCTGTCCATGTTGAAGGATTTGATAATGGCTATCCTGTTTGGTGCTTGTCCCTGCGAGGTGGTAGCGCTCGTCACGCTATCATCCGATTGTAAGGAACTCGATCCCGTCTGTGTGGAGGTACGGGTGAGTGCCAATGTATGGATTTTTGACAGTTGTTCCTGTTGCGCCTGTTGTGCGCACAGGAATTGCGTGAATTGTTCGGCGTCCATATCGTTGCCAATGAAATAAGGGCAATTTAATATCATAATACGTTTATATCGTTTGTTTACAATAAAAATCAATGACATAATCATTTGTCTAAATTTCTTTTTTAGTCAACGACAAAGAATAGAGGTCAGATATATAACAGTATGTATGATTGGTGTTAGAGTATTTATTTCAGTATTTATCAAAGTACTTTGTGTTTTTAAGTCAACGACAAAGGATGCAACACAAACAGTTGGCTGTGTTGCAACACACCAGGGGCCGATTTTTGACTTATGAGCGCTCGAAAATTAAATAAAGTAAATATGATTGTAGGGTCAAAGTTGCAGGCACTTACTTTGTACTTACTAAGTATAAAGAATAGAGAACATTACTGCAATGTTCTCCCGCCAGAGTGCAGCGCTACCACTAACCGTAAGCCAGTAGAGGAAGATTGGATTGTCAAAAGAGTGACAAGGATGCTTGCACAATGTCTGCTAGTGTCGCCATCTACGAAGAGTTTTGCGTAATGTTCCCTATTGGATACGAGTGGTCACTGCCACTCGTTTTTAGATTTGCTATCGCTATTTTAAAATAGCATTTCATCATTTTTCACAGTTTTCGTGCGAAAGAGTCGAGCCTCTCCAAAGTCAAAAATCGGTCCCCAGATTCAGATGCAAAGCACCTACGCTATGCACGTTAGCATCAACCTCAATATCTATTAGGCCCTAAGGTACTAGAAAAAAATAAAGGGGTTTAGAGAGCGGTAGTAGAAAACAGAGTGCTCCTAGTAATCATGACCCTCAGCCAATATAACCGACCAAGAAGAGCTAACTAAGTGTGAGTTGTGTCACTCTAAACTGACCAGCAGAGCTGTAACAAGTAAATACGATTAATAAAACTCACCGATTCCCCAATATCCTTGCAATTGTGATCGATATTGTCCTTCCAGTTCTTGGGCACTATGATGTGGACCTCCTCCAGGTCGCAGCGCACGTTTACCATCTGCCTGATGTTTTGGCAGAGCGTCCTGACGTCGTCTTCCGTGCCAGACGACATGTCGCTCTCTACTCGTTCTTGCATGTCTGGAAAACACAGTTGTAAGAATAAGTAGGAACCTTGTTTCCTGGCCCCGTAGCATGGATGGCCTGGCCTTATCACGCGATAAGTGACAAGATAGAGCATCCGTCCCTGGCTGACGCCTTTCGATGGAACGAGACGACGCTCTTATCCTGTCACTTATCGCGTGATAAGGCCATCCATGCTACGGGGTCTGATCTGATGGCGTACATGTTGGTAGAGTACGTACCTACAACTAAACAAAGAATATTATGAAAATTTTAAATCTAAAAGTTGGCAAAACATTCCAAGCCGGTGCAACCTTCAGCAACGAGGAATAGCGACTAAGAATAAACAACCTCCATAGTTACGTAAGTAATCATAATTATGGCACTGGCAGAAGATTAATAACAATATTACTTACGCAGTCAAAAATCGTTGTGTCAGTAAGTTGGGAATTTTTATGTATTTACTTTAAGTAAACTTGAACATCTGTTGGAATGGAAATCGCTCAAAACTATATGGTGAGTCTGGTGTTGATATTGATCAATTTTTATATTGTACATAAGAACATATTTTATAGTTTGCCTTAGTGAGAAAGGCATGCAGAAATCTTCACATGAGACTGGTTGTGATACATTGTTAATTGTTGGTGTTGTACAGGGCCCTCACGCGACTGAGTGCATGGTCAGGATTAACGAGAACTCGAACGTGGTTGGCACCATCATCGTAAATTGCGAAGGTACAACATCATTATCACAATACCTAACTGTTCCTTTTGATTTCAAACAACATTTTCTTGTTCGTTTCCAAAATATTATTCATGGCCATGCCTTTTATAGGTTTTCCAGAGACTACAACCCTGGACAGCTTGACTGCAGCCACCTACTCTACGCACATGAGGAGTCTCTCCAACTACGCTCAAAACGCGATCAAGGAAGTTGTAAGCAGCTGTTAATGATTCTATTGAATACGATGATCCGGGTGATGTCTACGACAGCAGTCGTGAAGTCATTAGCTTTAGGGTGACTAGCAAGCAAGTAGCCCACTGACTTGACAAAGAGCTTACATGTATAATCACCCAATGAGGTCTTCTTTCCCCTCTGGTTTGGAATTTGGAAGGTCACATAGCAGTTTTGCAAAATGTATGTAGCATATATGTAGCAAACAGTACCGAGATTCCTAGGATGTAACCGGGAGAAGGCAAAGATTAGGAGGAGGATGATTGATGATTCCATGAACACGAACAAGACTATCTCAAAAAGAACAAATTATTCATTAAAGTCATAAAAGTAAATCAGCCCTCTTTTTTAGAAGCTACCGATGTACCAAAGTGCCCTTTTGTAACAATACGCAAACTCGTTAATTTACTAGCGTCCAATTTCAGGATGTCCTCGACGAGCTGGTGGTACTGCGGATGGTCTCCAAGAAGTCCGAAGCGGTGGTGGTACCTGACGACGAGTTTCACATTATCGTTGTCATGAGGAAGTCTTAAATTCCTACTTTTTTATCCTTCTTGACATTTTTATTTTGTGAATGAGAATCAGTCTGGTCAGCCGATTGTGGCAGTACGAAGTAGCTGAAGATATAGTCCCTTACTAGATATAGAATGAACTTCATAGTCTTCTCTTGGTAGTATAAGTTATTTTACCACGCCTGAATCCTTATACTATACGCGGCCTTCCTTTTTTAATTTTTGAGTAATGTTAACCTGCTTTCTATTGCAATAATTGGCTGACCAGACCAAATGGTAACAGTTAATACATTTAAGACTGCTTAGTAAAGACTGCTTTTTTCATTGTTCTGAAAAGTGAAGGAAACAAAAACTAAACAAAGACAGCTGAGTTAACTGGTGGTCAAATGCGGCGTGTGCGGCAGTGGGATTCTGACGTAACATCTCGTCATACGTATATCTATCCACCGGTCAGGTCGGACATGTGGTCCTAAGGAATTGACGTTATGGTCACTTCCATGAAATGAGGATACCTGCCCCAAGACGCTAACAAATGGACATGGTCGCTGGAAGCCGATAGAATATTAAAGATGCCATGAGGAAGTGACAAAGTTGCTTTCAAAAGATGGACGCTGGAAGTTTAAAGTCAGCTGGAACAGAAATTCTAATCTAACTTTGTAGAATAGGCTTGTTGCGTGGTGTTAAAATTGATAACGTCGTGTTGCTAAATGGATAGTAAACCATCAAATGATTATAATAAAGTATAAATTACAAAATATAATTCAAATCATAAAAAGATAGGAACCTTGAAAGTTTAGAAAAAAAAGTTTTTTAATTTATTGTCCAAGAGTAAATTTTCCTTGTTCCGTCTAGTCATACACTTAGTTCTACATGTATGACTAACAAGAAAAAAAATCTGCTTAGTTCTACATCCATGTATGACTTCTTTGAACACGTAAAATGGTACTTTTTTGTTCTGTCTAGTCATACACCTACACGATGGAAAATTTAACGATTGCAGAGATCCAATTTCTGGATTGTTCATGCTCTATATTTACCAGATTCCGTTTTATATTGAATCTTTATTAACCAAATTACTAATTTCACAAATTCCGAATTTTCCACATTTATTTTTGAGTGGAGTTCAAAGTAGTTTCAGAGAGATTCTAATTCTATTCAGGGACATTTCCCACATTGTTTTTATTTCTTGTCCTTTTTGCATTTGTTCGGTTCTGGCGCTTCGCCGGCCGCTACCGCGGCACGCTCGCTTCGCTCGCTCGGCACGCGCGCTGTAGGGTCGCAGTTCTTCCTAACACTCCTCCTCGCTTCGCTCGTCGTCGTACCTACACCCACCTGCCTTAGAATCTCGTGTAGGTGTATGACTAGACAGAACAAAAAAGTACCATTTTACGTGTTCAAAGAAGTCATACATGAATTTAAAGGTACCAATAGAATCCTTATGCTTTTATAGAAACAAATTTGTATGATGACAACTATGGACCTAAACGCAGTATTTCGCGACCGAAACAGCAATTTACTTAATTTTCCATGCAACGGTTTAGTACAAATTGCACGGTGTGACGTCATACTTTAAAGATAAATGTAATTTAGTTAAGTACTTTATCTGAAATAAATAGATTCAAAAAAAAAAAGCCAATCAGTATGAAGCGTTTCGGCTGCAGTCAGCGAGGTCCGTCTTTAACTCGATTTTTTGGGTATTAACATTTGTTCATCTACAAAAACTGGTTCGAATGGCATCGTAAACACATTTAAGGTCACAAGCCCATTATTTGGGATCTCCACCACTTGAGCAGCGGCCTCAACGTTTTTATGGAAATGTAAAATCAATGAAGCCAAGCATGATGCTACTTAGTTTATTAAACAGGAGTATATGGATGTTGATGATGATGAGTACCTATTTGAATACTGCTGAGCCTATTGCCTTTGTTGTACCTCATCATCATCATCATATAAGCCAATGATGTAATATAAAAAATAGGTAGATATGTTGTCTATACGAAATTCCGTGTTTGCAAATGGCCGGCTACGCACACATGAATGGATGTCAAATGAAAGCAGGACGGTATGATTATTTCCGGGAGCGAAACAGAGACAAGTAAATTTGTCATGACGTCCGATGCTGAGAAACATATACCTACATGTTTCTGTTTCGCTTCCAGAAAATATCATAACGTCTCCTGCTGTCACTTGGCTTACTGTCAATGGACAAAGATTAAAATAAGTCAGACTAGTCACCTTGCCTCTTATTAATGTATTCTCAAAGCATAGAAACCACGTTAAAATAAGAGCTTGGTAACAGCTATCTTATTCACTTGCGTAAATCTATAGTTGGCCTAAGAGGGAATGAGACTACAATCCCTATTCAGTTTCACATTTTCGTAGGTTGTCACTAAAATCAACTCGGGCAAATGTCAAATGGATGTAATTGGATGTAATTTAATCCAGCAAAATGCAATATGTCATCATTGTTTGGTAGAAGGTGTCATTACCTTACAACTTGACTTGGTCGTATCATATTACTTCCAAAACATCGCGGCTCCTGTGTGTGAAAATAATGTATTTTGGTGTTATTCCACCGAGAATGTTTGAAAAAATGTATTGTTCATGTTTGCGAGACTTGATTGTTTCCTGTGATAAAATGTATTGTGCCATTGAAGGCTGTAAATCCCATACAAGAGGGACATAAATAAACCATGGAGCAGTTTGCTTGTATTGGTAAGTTTCTATAGATTTTGATTTTATTCATGGAAGGAGCTCACCTAAAATTAATAATAGTAATTGGTAATTTATGTAAATATTATTATCTGTTCAATTAAAACCAGATTGTGCATGAAAATAAGACTTTTTCGGATAAGTAGAAGAGGTTATGTTTTTCCCATAGTGATGTAGTTATTTTTATCGACCTCGGCACAATAACTTATCGACATAATAATAATAACTCAACTTTTTGATTTTAGATTTCCAAAGGACGAATATGTTAAAAGGAATGGATACCACACGTGTAAGAAGAAGAATCTGACATGGAAAAGCAGTCATTTTTATTTCAAACACGTCACCAGATTATTTGTACCAAATGTAAATTTAAATGGAAGCGACTGGAAGCAGACAGATCTTTCACAAAATTGAATAGAAACGTGTGCCTTAAAAAAAATAAGAAGTAGCCATAACTATTTTATTGAAGGCGGATTAAGTTTGACTAAATAAAAAATGGTCTTAATATAAAATTATTCTTTCATTTCCCATAAGTAGTAGCGTCCAGGCAGTCCTGCATGACGTACTGCAAATGAGTGCGATATTATAAGATAGATTGTGACAGGGATATGAATGACCTTGGTTTTGCAGGACGCCACGCATCCAGGTTGACAAAAGCTACTTTGGTTTTTGCTACTACAGTAGAGTCTCATCAGTCCGTCACTCCAATAGCCGGCTATGTCGATTAATCCGGCACACTCCACCCGCACCTCCTTCACCGGCCTTTACTTCTCTTTCTCTAGCTATACTTCGTTTTTTTTAGCATTAGAGAGACCTTTGCAGAACGAGATATAAGGTTTTTTATCGGGCACACTCTGCGGATCGAACAGTGAATACGAGTTAATAAATATCACGTATTTATTATCATGTTTTAGTAATACATACATTACTCAGTGTTGTGAACAGATAAGAAACATAATATTAGTTAATTTATATTCTAAGATGAAAAGATAAGAATTTTAATAAATTGCGTTTGCAATTTTTCATTAAAAAACCTAAAGAGGCAGAGTTCTCACACAATTTTTAAACGTCACTGTCACTATCTGTAATTCACTCATGTGGGTTTTTCATTCGAGTTCATATTGTTGTCGGTTGAGTCGGTTGTGATTTCTATTGCTGTAAGCTTACTTAAAGATTGTTGTTATCGTTTTTATTGAATTTTGTTATTAGTTGTTGATCTATTTAGATATTTTGTTTGTTGGTGCACATTTACAATGTATGAAGCCGAGGCTGGCCCGAGTGGGCTACAGAAGTCGCAGCCGGTTCCGGCTAATGTTTTTTCATCTCCAAAGAAGAAAAGGCAAAAGCAGAATCCTCTGACTGCCAGTGAAAAGGATGGAAGGAAACGGGTGGTGAATATTTACAAATGAGTGTCAGAAATGTGCCATAGAAAGGAGTATCCCACTAAATCAGACCGTGTGAAAAAGACTGCCGAGACTGCTGGCATATCGTTGGCTACGATATACAACATTTTAAAATAAAATATATGCGTTCAGCTATCGGTAAATATCAAATGATATGTACTCGTATGTATGTACATAAGTTCCGAGAAATTCAGTGGTATCGATCGAAATCGAATAAGGAAGGTTTACGACCACTGCTTCTTTGTTTACCCGTTTGACAGATAATTCTAATCTTAAAAAAAACGAAGTATAGACGCTTGCTCTCTTTTTATTAGTTATGACATTTCTATTCAATCCACTAATCCAAACATTCCAAAATTCCGGGATTTTCTAGTTTTTAATAATGCCGGGTTAGTTAGACTGTACTTTTCTTTTTGCCTTCTCCATAAACATATTTTTTTCACACAGTGAATGTGAATTATTAAAATCTAAATTTATAATTTGGTTGACTAATTTATCGATATAAACAGTCGACACTGTACATCCCCAGCGCAGGAACAAACTTGTGACAACCTTCCAAATTAAGGAATAACAAATGCATATACATCTCTTTCTGACGCGTTAGTACGTCGTACGAAAGTAGGGGAAAGGTATACGTATCTGCTACCTATTTTAACCTTAGGGGCTTGGTATTCTCGTAATGAATATTAAATATTATGTACTATTGTACATTATTAGTGCAAACATATGTCTCGGTTTAAGTCGTCAGAACGCTCGGCTTTTCATACAAACGTAGTTTAATTCTCATTATAAAACGGCTTACTGGAACACTTGACACTTACTTACTGAAATTACTTGGTCTCTGTTGCTAGAAATTAAGAGGAATGCCTATCTGCGATTTTCCCATACAAACGCTCTCGACTGTTGACTAAACTTACAGCGCCAGAGGTTTATTTTTCCCCTTCTGAGACCGTAGCCCTGGCCGCTTCAGTGCGAAGCAATGCACCCGGCCTATGTGACATCTGTCAACGCAGTGAAAAATCAATCCTGCGTGTTTATATACAACGTTTTCTTGTGTTTTAATAAGTCCTATCAAGTTTACTGCTTGGAAACTACCAAGTAGTCTACGTAATAATCCGCCGACTACATAACAAAGCCGACAAGTAAAGTAATCTGCTCTGGGATTTGAAGTGTCTCCAATCGAGCCGGAATGGACCGCAGTGTTTTTATGTTGATTCCTTGTATATGCTTTTAATTATCTTACTGTTCTAGCCAGTAGCCTTTTTCTTTATTTGTGATTTTGTTACATCCGTTAAACCATTGTTACATTTTTGTGCTGCTGTGTAATGCCTAGCGCGTCTGCCGATGGCCAGTCTACCAGCCAAAATCAACACGCCTCCCTGTCTCTGGATGACTTATATATATTCAGTGCCCCCACTGTCCCGCTCCAAAACTCCTGAAAGGACGTCGAGGTCTCCATATACACCTAGGCAAGTGCCACAAACCCAACAATAGCCGAAACATCACCTTACCTCTCATTTCATCAGCTCCAACATCGCAAAATAACACCGATCTATCGTCAAAGCTAAGCACATTTAAAAAATCGGTACTAATTATCAAAAGAATCCCTAGAGGAGCGAGATTCACTGTGGCAACAACATTAACTAAAACCATTGATGATTGCGTCAATGAAAACTCGCTCCGAACCTGGGAAAGTCTGCTCTCTTTTGCTTACAATATCCTACACGTTAACAAAAATGACACCACTAAATCATTAACCTCCAAAATCAAAGCCAATTGCTCAAGCGCCTGCAATATAGACGCAAGTCACAATCCGTGCCACCTCAAATCTGACAAACTGACTAAAATAGTAGAATCCAAAATTAGTGATGGAGATCTCAAAGGCGCTGCCCAACTCCTGTTTTCCAGCGACACCTCGGCCCCAGACACCCCAGAGACTCTGCTTGCCCTGAAAAGCAAACACCCACCAGCACCCGCAGCACCTGACCTTCCCGACCCTCCTAATCAAGCCCTGCCTTGCCTGCAATGCTCAGAAGAAGCTGTGTTTAGCATCATTTAAAAATGGCTCCGCGGGCGGCCTTGACGGTCTAACACCTCAGCACCTAAAAGACCTAATCTCAGGCATCCCCGGAGGTCAATGCAACAGCCTGATCTCGAGCATCACACGTCTGGTCAACCTGATGCTTGCAGGTAAGGTAAACCGCGCTATCCCACTCTCTACGGCGCAAATTTATGCACCCTAATAAAGAAAGACGGGGGAATCCGACCTATTGCCATAGGCTCCACACTCCGAAGACTTGCCTCGAAAATCTGTTGCAAAAATATTATAATTGACCTGGAGTCCAAATTTCAACCCATCCAACTCGGTTTTGGCAGCAAAGGGGGGCCGTCCACGCGTGCCGAACCTTCCGGCTTAGTCCCGAGGGTCAGGTGCTGCTCAAAGTCGATGTTAAAAACGCATTTAACTCCGTGGGCCGAAACGCCATGTTGACAGCAATCCAAACAGGAAGTCCTCTGGCAATGCTACAGCGCACCAACCAACCTACTTTACAAAAAAAAAGAAAATCCCTTCGGCGGTTGGCTGTCAACAAGGCGATCCTTCTATCGATTTCAGTCTAGCAATCCAACCCATTATTTCGGAATTAAATTCCAAATTCAATGTGTGGTAGGTATCTGGATGATGGCAGTCTGGGGGGTGACGCGTCTTTAGTCCTCAGTGATTTATTAACTATTGTGGACTAATTCAGATCAATAGGACTCGAATGAAACACCAACAAATGTGAACTCTATATTAACCCGGATATTCCTAATAAATCACAAATTTTGCAACATTTCGAGAACGCCTGCCCCGGCATCAAAATTCTATCCAAGAAGTCGCTTCACCTCCTAGCACCAGTCTTAGAAGAAGCAATCCCGGAATTCGTACAATCCAAAATTGACCGTTTTTCTGAGTTCTCGAACCGTCTACTGGAAATCAACTTTCACATGGCTACCTAGCCTACGATTTTGCCTCCTGGTCCCTGAATTTACTTACTTCACACGCTGCAGCCCATTATGGAAATTCACAAATATTTGTGAAACAATAGACAAAGTATTACACTCACAATTAGAGAAAATTATAAACGTCAAAATTAACGACCGGCAATTTTTACACGCCACCCTTCCCATCAGATTCGGTGGACTCGGCATACGCTAAATTTCCAGTGTTGCCTTCCCAGCATTTCTGTCATCGGCACACAGTACGCTTTCCCTCGTCGGCAAAATCCTAGAGCCATCACTCCGTGATTTCGAGGTAGCGTACCTGTCGGAGGCAGAAATCGCCTGGAAAACGGTCTGCCCGAGCGAAAACATCCCGGTCAACAAATCCTTGCAGAGAATTTGGGACAATCCAATATGCAAACAAGTGCATGCCCACCTCCTAGAGTCTTGCTCCTCGAGGCAGGAAAAAGCCCGCCTACTAGCCGTTACGGAAAGTGAGTCTGGGGCTTGGTTACATGCTCTCCCTTTCCTCCCACCTTTCCACACTATTAGACTGCAACACATTTAGGCTGGCTGTCGGCCTGCGACTCGGCGCTATAGTGATGCCCCATCGATGCCCCTGCGGAGTCCATGTGGACCATCTGGGCCACCACGGTCTCTCGTGCAAAAAGAGTGCCGGCCGCCCGTCTCGCCACGCCTGTCTCAACGACATCATCCGCTGGGCCCTTGTCAGCGTCAACATGCCGGCCATGTTGGAGCCCCCCGGTCTCGCACGCGACGATGGCAAGCGGCCCGACGGCATGACCTTCGCGCCTCGGCGATTTGGACGGCCACTAATCTGGGACGCAACTTGCGTGGATACCCTCGCGCCATCGCATCTTGCCGCAACCTCGCTGAGAGCAGGCGGGGCGGCTACAGCGGCTGAGGCAGCAAAGCGCCGTAAATACATGGGTCTCACAGACCAGCATGTGTTTGCTGCCTTTGCAGTCGAGACTCTCGGGCCGCGGAGTCCAGATGCCCACCAACTGGTCAGGACGCTGAGTCGTAAGCTCGTCCAGACCACTGGAGACCACAGAGCTGGCTCGTTCCTTACTCAACGGATCAGCATAGCGATCCAGAGGGGGAACGCAGCCAGCCTAATGGGGACCCTGCCGCAGGGGCCCGATCTGGGAGACGTAATTTAGTTTTAGTTTAGTTTAATCTTATTTCTATTTGTTATTTAATTGTATACTGTAAAAAGCAAACATTTGTAAATTAAATGGATTAAAATAGACAATGTAAAAACTAAATCAATAATATAAATATATATTTACTCAATCCCTAATGAGATTTACATTCTAATTTAGTAACATTTCCCTTATAGGGATAAGTTTACCTCTTATACAATTAATTGCTTATGCATGCATTTAACTTAACAAAAAAAAATAAATAAACAACTAAGCATGCTCGTAGGTAACAATTTATCCTTAAAGTTTCCTTTTAGCTAGCTAGTCGACAGTGACTCGCTATCCAGGAGGAAGCCCTTTAGCTTTGATTTTAACACAGTTTTGCTTACTTTGGGAGTTTCTCTTAAGATATTAATTTTGTTAAATATTTTTGTTACAATATATTTAGACATTCTTTCACCATAATAGTTTCTAGTTTTCTGTTGTACTAGTTTTCTTTCTCTAACCCTTCTTGTATTATATTTAGTCCCTGGGCGAACGAGCTCTGCTCGGATGAAAATGGAGAAAATACGGAGAAAACTATTTTTTCCGGACATGAGACCTATCTAGATCGATTTTTCGCCCCCGTAACCACCTATATTCAAAATTTCGTCGAAATCGTTAGAGCCGTTTCCGAGAACGTGTTTGCAAATATATATATATATATATATATATATATACAAATATTGCTCGTTTAATAGTATAGGATTACTAATTTCTATTTTGTGATCATCATTATAATAATGTTCTAACCCTATTAAATATTCAACCTTTTTATCGACGGTAAGATCTTACATAAGGGAAATAACTTTTTTTCCTAACTTTTTTTTTTATATCTACCTATTTTTTATATTACTTCATTGATATAAGCCGAAAGACGTCCTCTGCTGGACATAGGCCTCCCCCAAGGAGTGCCAAAGTGACCAGTCCAGCGCCACCCGCATCCAGCGGACTCCTGCGACCTTTACCAGGTCATCAATCCACCTTGTGCTTGCCTACCCACGCCACGCCTTCAGGTACGCCTTCCGGTTGTTGTACCTACCTTCGGGGAAATCGAGCATGATTGCGACTTGCCGCGAATTCCCAGCATATGCAGCCAGATGCAGTGGCGTGCGACCCAATTTGTCCAGACGGTGCTTCTCCGCACCGTGGCGTAGCAGCAGTGTCATGGCATCTCCCCCGGCTAATGCTGCCATGTGGCACGCGGATACTAAGCCTAGACGGCATGTCGCGTTTGGGTTCGCGCCTTGTTGGAGTAACCTGGAAGTTGAATTGTTGGTTAAGCAGGTGAGAATTGAAAGGCTACAATGATTTAAGAGCGACAAACAACTAGCTACCTGACTATTATGGCTCAGTGATTCGAAAAGCCGAAAAAAAAGACGTCTGTCGGCTGATATATGACGATGATGATCCAAAAAGGGTATTGGTTTCCGAAAAGAGAGCAAGTCATTTATCCCGATGCTACGCCACTCCCGACCATTTATCCGCATGAAGCTGACATAGATCCACCTGCACGCTATCTCCCCAGCGATACCGGGGCTGCCCGCCCGGGCGGCAACCCTTCGATGGATCCAAGTTCGCTCTCTTGACGGCTAAATCCTCTCGCATACTCCCTTTTTCATTCCCGACAACGCAAGCTGATGATTAATGATGACTAGATAGTCATCATTAATCATCATTAATTTGTTTGCGAAACTGGCTACATAATATGCTTATTCTGTAAAACTCTCAATGAGAAAGAGAGAAGGAGAGAGAGAAAAAAACGAGGCGCAAGGTGTTGCGTGCGCGTGTCGTGTAAAATGAGTCTTCTACTAACCCTTTTTCAGGCCACCGCCAGTTAAAAAGTTACAATCTAATATCAGTCTTATTTATTACCATTCATCATCATCATCAATCATCATCATTTATTCAATACCAATATTATTTGACCGGGAGCATGTGGTCTATATAACGCCTCTGTCTGGAAAAGAGTTAATGTAATTAACTCACCTTTCTACTTCTTCTATATCGTGATTCTCGATAGCCTCCAACAGTTCAGTGTTGAGCCTGCGCAGCCGGCGGTCGCTGCGACGCCATTTCTTCTTAAATGACTCGGCAGTTTCCGCCTGTGGGGTCGGTGTTGGTGTACTGGCTTGGGAGTCCATCTCTGTAGGCATCCTCAATGGAGTGAGTTTACTGGAACAAACAGAGAGCTTGTTCTTAAAAGCTTGCATCGCCATTCTTTACCGATTGTTTAACGTTAAATATGGCGTCAGCAGCTGTTACTCGTAGAGAACCCTAGTGCCAGTTGGATTATTCGCAGTAAATCATTAGGGCCTATTTTGGACCTATTGCAACCTATGAATTGCGAGCGCAGTATTTCCTTCCAGAGGAACTAATGCAAATAGTCCCAGCTGAATAAAACATTTTATAAAAACATTACCGAGCGAACCATACAATAACGGTATATTAATTAGTAGTGTACGAGTAAGCCGTACGATTTAAAAAAAACGGTCAAGTGCGAGTCTGTCTCGCGCACCGAGGGTTCCGTACAAACTTTAACCAGGCTTTATTAGGAAAAAATCTATGTTGGTTTTTCAGAGATAATTATTTTTCAAGTGAGCCAATTTCGATAATTCTTTTTTAGGAGTACTAACGGGACCCTATTACTAAGACTTCGCTGTCCTTCCGTCCGTCTGTCTGTCACCGGGCTGTATCTCAAGAACCGTGATAGCTAGAGAGTTGAAATTTTCACCGATTATGTATTTCTGTTGCCGCTATAATAACAAATACTAAAAACAAAATAAAATATTATTTTAAGGGGGGCTCCCATACAACAAACGTGATTTTTGCCGTTTTTATAGGGTTTTACGGAACCCTTCGTGCGTGAGCCCGACTCGCACTTGGCCGGTTTTTATAGAAATTAAAAATATATCTTAAAATTTTTCATTTTCCATACACGTGGATTAGCTTTGTTTACAATTATTCCAAATTTCAAATTGATAGCATTAGTAGTTCCTGAGATATTCCTTTGAAATAGTTCCTTTGTGACAGACAGACAGACGGACGGAGTCGCACCATAAGGGTTCCGTTTTTACCTTATTGTATTCGTCCGGAACCCTAAAACCGCAAATCGATGTACAGTTTAGCCGTGTGTGTGTGCCACGCATACTAGAGGTCAAAACAAAATTTTTGACCCGCAGATCCTAAAAAAAATTCCTTGTTTTCGGTTTTTCTTTGAAATTGGGCTTGTACGGCTAACCACTTGGTAAATTGGAGCGCTGCTGTTTGTATTACTTACTGCGTTGTCTGAGCCAGGTTTTGCGCATTACCGCCTTGGCTGTGAGGGCTGCCTTGTCCACCCGTGTTACCCTGGGTTGGGCTGCCATTCCTAGGGCCCTGGCTGTTAGGGCTCCCCTGGACGCTGCGTCGGCCCGGGGCATTGGCGGGTGACCGGCGCGGCAGTAGTGGAATTTGCACTGCATCCTTTTCTGGGACACCGCGCTCGACGTCTGCAAAATAATAAGTTGCTGTTAAATAAAATGGTACACCTATGCTTTTACTACCGAATTCAGTTGCAAGATTTGAACCGAACAAACATACATACATCCACACATTGCAAGTTAAATAAAAGCTTGTATAAACGTTGTAGTCACCGTTAATAGTCCGAACCGCTTTTCTAGAACGGATCTTAAGATCCACCGGCACAATACTTTACTCGAATAGTTTCTCTATTATCAAATTAAAACGAAAGGTATATCGGTATTAACAACGTTTTTAGGGTTCCGTAGCCAAAATGGCAAAAACGGAACCATTATAGTTTCGTCATGTCCGTCTGTCCGTCTGTCCGTATGTCACAGGCATTTTACTCGAAAACTATACGTTGTATTTGAATGAAATTTGGAGCAAAGGTGTATTTTAATGGCCTCTATATAGTTATGCAATGAAATTACTAGAAAAATTTTTTTTACAGGGCTCTCCATACATGTACCTGAATGTCAAAAAAAAAATTTCACACTAAGTCCATATGTGGCACATAAAACAATAGGTCTTTTAAAATAACTATAAGGTTACTCAGCACTTTTTTAGGGTTCCGTAGCCAAATGGCAAAAAACGGAACCCTTATAGATTCGTCATGTCCGTCTGTCTGTCCGTCCGTATGTCACAGCCACTTTTTTCCGAAACTATAAGAGCTATACTGTTGAAACTTGGTAAGTAGATGTATACTGTGAACCGAATTAAGATTTTCAAACAAAATTGAAAAAAAAAAGCGGCCAAGTGCGAGTCGGACTCGCACATGAAGGGTTCCGTGAAATAAATTGCGGTTTACGATTTATGACGCATTAAAAAAAAAATACTTATTAGATCTCGTTCAAACCAATTTTCGGTGGAAGTTTACATGGTAATGTACATCATATATTTTTTTTAGTTTTATCATTCTCTTATTTTAGAAGTTACATGGGGGGGACACACATTTTACCACTTTGGAAGTGTCTCTCGCGCAAACTATTCAGTTTAGAAAAAAATTATGTTAGAAACCTCAATATCATTTTTGAAGACCTATCCAAAGATTATACAATATACATTTGAGTTTCTGTTCTGAGTATGGGAACCCCTAAAACTTAATGTTTTTTTTTCGATTTTTGTGTGAAAATCTTAATGCGGTTCACAGAATACATCTACTTACCAAGTTTCAACAGTATAGCTCTTATAGTTTCGGAAAAAAGTGGCTGTGACATACGGACGGACAGACAGACAGACAGACAGACAGACGGACGGACATGACGAATCTATAAGGGTTCCGTTTTTTGCCATTTGGCTACGGAACCCTAAAAAACAATAAGTTTTAGGGGTCCCCATACTCAGAACTGAAACTCAAAAAATGTTTTTTCATCAAACCCATACGTGTGGGGTATCTATGGATAGGTCTTCAAAAATGATGTTGAGGTTTCTAACATCATTTTTTTCTAAACTGAATAGTTTGCGCGAGAGACACTTCCAAAGTGGTAAAATGTGTGTCCCCCCCATGTAACTTCTAAAATAAGAGAATGATAAAACTAAAAAAAATATATGATGTACATTACCATGTAAACTTCCACCGAAAATTGGTTTGAACGAGATCTAATAAGTAGTTTTTTTTTAATACGTCATAAATCGTAAACCGCAATTTATTTCACGGAACCCTTCATGTGCGAGTCCGACTCGCACTTGGCCGCTTTTTGATTATGTTAATATACTCGGAGATAATCGCCACGGAAGGCACGAAAATTGTGTCCCCCCCCCCCCCCCTCTAACTTTTGAACGGTGGAAGTGAAAATTTTGAAAAAAATCACGAATATAGTGCTTATTAAATACTTTCACCGAAAAGTGTTTTGAAAACGATCGGTTTAAAGGTTTTCGAGTAGTTGCTGAAAAACTGATTTCCCTATAGAAAAGGATGTAAGTGCCGTAAGGTTTGTATCACGATACGACCTTGTTAATATAATATAATGTCGTTCACTGATATGCATAATTACGACTATTAGGTACAAGCCTACTGATTATAAGTGGCGTATTTCAATTACAATACATCAATCCATATCCATAGTTAATATCATATTATAAATACGAAAGTTACTCTGTCTGTCTGTAGTAGGTACCTTTTCAATGAAATTAGGTATGTAGCTAGTTTTGAGAGCCTGAGAAGGACATAGGATAGTTTTTTTTCATCGTGGAAGTCATCTCTTAAAGGGATGGTAAGAGGTATTATGGAATTCATTGCGATAATTGATGCTGCGCCTGTGCCGGCTGTGTCATGCTCATGTCTAATACTTAGCCAGTACTAGCATATTTTTGCTCTTAGATTTTGTTTAGGCGTTTAACATAAAATACGTTTAAGGCTACTAACAGGTATAAGCGGACTAAGTCGCGGCTAAAAGTTTGTTTAGTTATATTTTTTTATTTTAAATGTACGCAGAATAAAAACAATCTGCTGCAGAAAAATGGGGAACGATCAATATTGAGAAATCGTCTTGTATAGACCGCAGGAACTGTTTGAAATCGAAGATCAATTTACAACCTTAGAATAATAACGCCTAGAATGATAGTTTCATACGGCTGAAGCGCCAAGCGTGAGGCATAAAATCTCGGGTTGACGTCTCCACGGCTTTTCAACCTGTACATAAATAACTTGATCGATGAGCTCAGCAGTGCCAGGGTTGGGTGCTCAGTTGGTGGCCAAATTATGAACAACGTTAGCTACGCTGACGATATGGCGCTGCTGGGCCCATCGATCGGGGCTCTCGAGATTTTGATTGGCATTTGTGAGAGGTACGTGGAGGCCCACGGTCTCAGATATAACTCTAAGAAAAGCGAGCTACTTGTATTCAAGGCAGGAAACAAAAAACCGAAATCTGTGCCACCGCTTAAACTTGGAGGAACGGAGTTGACTAAAGTCACAAAGTTCAAGTATCTGGGGCACTGGGTCACCGAGGACCTCTCAGATGATCTCGATGTGGAGCGGGAGCGTAGGGCATTGGCAGTGAGGAGCAACATGTTGGTCCGCAGGTTCGCACGTTGTACAAGGGATGTCAAAATAACCCTTTTTAAGGCATTTTGTCAGACTTTCTACACGTGTAGCTTGTGGACCAAGTGCACGCAGAGAGCTCTCAATGCCTTACGCGTCCAGTACAATAATGGTTTCAGGATGTTGTTGGGGCTGCCTCGCTTTTGCAGCGCATCAGGAATGTTTGCAGAGGCTAGAGTTGATAGTTTTCATGCTATAATTCGAAAACGAGTTGCCTCTCTGATGCGCCGTGTGCGAGGCAGCGACAACAGCCTCCTGAACACCATTGTTGATAGGCTGGAATGCCCGATGGTGGAGCACTGGAACTCCTTACATGTTGAAGCTAATAATTGTATTGTCTTATTTTAATGTCTTATTTTAATATTAATATTTAAAAACTATACCTACCTAAAACTAAACTATTTATCAAATAAAATAACTTATATCTAAAACTAAACTACTTATAAAATAAAATAACTTACAAATAATTTTATTTTTAATGTGTACTTTATTTTAATGGTTGTATATGAACTATATGTGGTTCGAAATAAACAAATTAAATAAATAAAAATAAAATAAACAAATAAAATAAAATGGATTCATGTAGTTGTGATCAACTCGTATTCACACGCGCCAATACGCACACAAATGCACCAATAGTGTTCCACCAATCGGCGTACTACGCCATTTATGGCTGAGTTTTGGAGGCCTCACCGTTGCGCGTGAACTGCGTTTCTAGGCGTTATTATTACAACATAATTATGCTGGACGAGTCAATTTTGAAACCGGCATTTTGACCTCTAATAATTAATTGTTGTTAACCAGCTCGAAGTTCTTTATTTTTATGCCACGTGAAATTAGTGAAAAGTTTGTTTGTTACTTAAACTAATACTGAAACTGCCCAATAATAAACAAACAGCTTAAATACCTACGTCGGCAATATATTGGATAAGAAGAGGATTTTTAATTAATTATGAATAAGTTACGGTAGGACCCTGCAGTTCACTTTCGGTCTCTATAGGTAATGAAGAGGTTCTCGGTCAGACCTCGGTCTTCAATTTTTGCCATGCGATTTGGGTGCATCTTGACCCACAGGTAAATAGATTGTAATCTGCATTAAGACGTAGAATACTATTCCAGAAATCATTTACCTAGGGGATATTTAGGTAGGTAGGGGGTAGGGGATCGTATAATGGTATTCCATAATGTAGTCTGATGTCTATTTTATAGTAGAAACTTAGAGTAGCTGTGTTGACTCCTTTAAATTACCTGGTTTTGTAGAAGTAGTAAGAACAACTTTTGAACAAGCATCTTCGAATACAGGATATGGAGTCTTAGCATGGGCAGAAACAAGTCTTCGACATTGTCCTAGAAATTATTATAAGCAAGCAAGCCACATAGCCGGACATGTTATAGCAGTTTCTCTTGAATATAATATAATACAAGGTTATTTGCATATTATAGGTCTCCCAAATGCGCCTTCGAAACGTACTTTACACTAACGGACTTTATAGATTTTGGAGATGTTAACGAAGACTTTCTTGGTTCATGTCGTTTAGATACCTATATTTATGCAAAATGCTGGATAAACTGCTTTTTTGCTGCCCTGTGTTACCACGCGAGGAGGAAGACATTAAGACCTAACCAGCATGACCTGTGGAGCGAAATAACTGATTAAATGTCACGACGCTAACAAATTCCTTGTGGCTATTAAGGATATACTCGTAATAATGGCTTAAACGTAAGGTTAATATTTATATCAGAATGCAGATCCTCGTTTAGCACATTATTGTACGAACGAGCGAAGTCCTTCGAGTCTACAGGAACAATCCGACATTCGTATAAATGTATGGTTTTGTATACCTACATATTTGTTCGGTGATACTCGGTTCGGTACGAAATTTGTTAGGCGAATGAATAAGACAACAATATTTTATCAAATTAGTCAAGATGTTCACAGTTTGGGGAGATTCACTAGTCTGTGTAGAAGTAGGCACGGAACCCTTCGTTGTGCGTGGTCCGACACGCACTTGGCCGCTTTTTTAGTAGTTGCAGCATACTTAGTACCTACAACGTAAACAATCGGTTATGCTTAACAATGAAAGAAAACGGCTATATGATGTATAAAATAACTATCATTGATATCGGTTTGTGGTCGGAACCATATCTGAGGTGCCTAATAAAAATACTGTTTGGTTGGATTAACCATCGTAAAGGGCCACCCAGACGCAGGAAAACACTTGGTGGCGGGAGATCACGTTACAGTAGACATGCCCCAAACAAATAAAATTATGGCGCAATAATATGCAAAAGAGGAAGTAGGTATCCCCCACATGACCAATGGCGTCGTCGTGGGAAGCCAGTCCTGTGAAGCTGGTCTAAATTGACAGACATTCAGATGGTTGTAAAAAATATTTCGATGAAATGAAAATTCTGCGAAACATATATACGTTTGAAGGAACATTTGTTGTAGGTATATATGTTTCGCAGAATTTTCATTTCATCGAAAAATATTTTTTCAGATTCGGTAAACTTTTTATTTAGGATTGTATTATCTCCACTTATAATAAATCTCTAAATTAAAAAAAGAATCAGCCAGTTTGAAACTAAGCTTTGCGCGGTTCGAATGTTCTCAGCATCCCATGAACGGAAAAATATGAAACATTTTATATAGGTACATTATTATTCTAGCTGCAACTTAGGATAGTTTTTATCCGACTGCGACAATTAATTAATTTTCCGAAATATACGACTTCATTTAATTTTTCATTTATTTTTATTGAAATCAAACGCTGCTCCAACTGTCAGCTATAAGAACCGTCAAATTTTCGTCGAAATGGCGGAATTGCTTTGCCTTTTACTTATTAATAATTTAAATCCCGTCTACGATAGACCTTTACGAGACAAATGCTAAAATATAAACCATAAAAAAATATTCGATTCTGATATGAGAACTTATATGCGCAAATGTCGTTTTATGTCGTAATTTCAATAAATGAAATCAACAAATTTGAACAATATAATTAACACGAATTTGTTTTTTTTGAATGACAATGGCACGCGCTCGGCGCATTCAGCCAAAGTACCTGCGGCGCTACTACGAAAACCGATACTCAATGTTCATATATTTGCATCCCTGTCACTCGAGTATGGTTAGTGCGATAGAGATAGGAGATACCCGAATATTTTCGAATTCCGAAGTTCGTGGTTATAGCTCAGGAATCGAAAATATGGTAAATAATCATAATGTATTTTCTCGAAAAAGAATTTAAAATAAATATAGTCAAATGGAGAAAAAAACAAAGCAAAAGGTTATATAGGTAATGATTAAGTTATAAGAGTCCAAAGTTTTAAGAGGGGGTATGTTCTGTCCCTTTTCCGCAAAACGCACCTTCATATGAAACGATTGTTTTTTACTATGACGCTCGAGTATATTGACGTCACAGTCCCTCATCGTTTTCTCTTCTATTTATTTATACATAATACATAATAAATGCCTATGTCCTGACTGACTTATTCACTCAATCACTCACTCACTCACTCATCAATGGACAGCCGAAACTACTAATCTTAGAGAGTTGATTTTTGCACAGTATGTTGCTTTTATAACGTGGGCTAGGGATAAAAAGGGATTTTTGAAAATTCTACCCCTAAGGGGGGTAAAATGGGGGTGCAAAGTTTGTATGGGAGAACCTTTTTTTTTGAGCTATAGACTTAAACTTTGTAGAAAAATTAGTTATTAGAATACAAATGAAACACTTTCAGCGTTTTGGAAAATTCCACCCCTACGGGTGTAAAATAAGGGTGCAAGGTTTGTATGGGGGAAACATTTTTTTTTAAATAGAGACTTAAAACTTTGTAGAAAGATCAGTCATTACCATTAGAATACAAATAAAGAACTTTCAGGGTTTTAGAAAATTCTACCCCTAAAGGGGTAAAATAGAGTGCAAAGTTTGTATGGGAAAAACTACTTTTTTTAAATAGAGACTTAAAACTTTGTAGAGAAATTATTCATTAGAATACAAATAAAGTACCTAGATTCAGTGTTTTAAAAAAATCTACCCCTAAGGGGGTAAAATAGGGGTGCAAATTTTGTATGGGGGAAACAATATTTTTTTTAAATAGAGACTTAAAACTTTGTAGAAAGATTAGTCATCAGAATACAAATTAAGTACTTTCAGCGTTTTAGAAAATTCTACCCCTAAAAATAGGGGGCTAAAATAGGGGTGCAAAGTTTGTATGTGGGAAACTATTTTTTTTAGCTAGAGTCCTAAAACTTTGTAGAAAGATTATTTAAATACAAAGAAAGTACTTTCAGCGTTTTGGATAAAATAGGGTGCAAAGTTTGTATGGGAAAAACATATTTTTTTTTAATAGAGACTTAAAATTTTGGCAAAATATTACTTATTAGAACATGAAAAATACTACATTCGGCGTTTTACAAAAATCATTCCCTAAGGGGGTTAAAAAAGGGTGCAAGGTTTGTATGGGGAACACTTTTTCTGAGCTAGACACTTAAAACTTTGTAGAAAGATTACTTATAAAAATACAAAAAAAAGACTTTCAGCGTTTTGAAAAAATCTATCCCTAAGGGGGATAAAAAGGGGTGCAAAGTTTTTATCAGGGAAAGTTTATCTTTTTGAGTTAGAGACTTGAAACTTTGTAGAAAGATTACTTATTAAAATACAAAAAAAGAACACAAATCGTTTTAGAAAATTCCACCCCTAATAGGGTTAAAAAGGAGAGCAAGCTTTGCATGGGCAACACTTTTTTTTGAGTTAAACTTAAACCTTTGCAAAAAGATTACTTATTAGAATACTAAAAAAGAACTTTCAGCGTTTTAGAAAACTCCATCCCTAAGGGGATCCTTAAGAAGGGTAGCCAGTGTTGTGTGGGAAAAACTTTTTTTTTTACTAGACTTAAAACTATTCAAAATGTTACTTATTAAAATTAATAATAAAGTACTTTCAGAGTTTTTGAAAATTCCACCCCTAAGGGGGTTAAGAAAGCTTTGTATGGGCAACACTTTTTTTGAGCTAGAGACTTAAAAGTTTACGAAAAAAGTTCTTTCAGCGATTAGAAAAATTCAACCTCTAAGGGGGTTTAAAAGGGGGTTCAAATTTTAAATGGCGAGCAATAAAATTTTAAAGTGTGAGTAAGAGATTTTTAACTTCGGTCTTATTCTGTACGTTAAAAGACTACAAAACTGATTTCAGAGTTTTTCCAAATTCATCCCCTAAGAGTGTGAAAATTGGTTCAAAGTTTGAGTATTTCAAGGCATTTTTAAAGTATGAGATTTTTAACTTTGGTTTTAGACTGTTTGTTCACAAACTAGAAAATGAACATCAACTTTTTTTTTAATTATCCCCTAAAAGAGGGTTCAAATTTTGTATTGAGAGAAATCATTTTCTAAGACGATAAAAAGTTCTACGCGGACGAAGTCGCGGGCAACAGCAAGTAATTTATAAAACAAACCTAACCTAACCTAATGGCTTCTACAGAATGACGTTTTAGCTGTAACTAAAAAGTTAACGGTTTCTGCTCTGCAGAGGCGTATTTACCTAAAGAAATGGCGCCCCTTGCAAACCGGCAAAACTTACAAAATACAATTTAAGTATAGGCATAAAAAAACTCATAAATAAATAAATAGACGAGCTATCTGGGGGCACGATAGTGCCCCGCCAAGACGAGCCAAGCGAAGCGCAAGGGAGGGCAGAGACCTACTTTTCTCGAAGCGTCGTTTTTTAGGGTTCCGTACTGAAAGAGCAAAACGGGACCCTATTACTAAGACTCCGCTGTCCATCCGTCCGTCCGTCCGTCTGTCTGTCACCAGGCTGTATCTCACTGATACCGTGATAGTTCCAGTTGAAATTTTCACAGATTATGTATTTCTGTTGCCGCTATAACAACAAATACTAAAAACAAAATAAAATAAATATTTTATTGATAATGAGTCCGACTCGCACTTGGACGGTTTTTTTTAATCTGGGGGCAGTGCCCCCGCCAAGTCGAGCAAAACAAAGGCACGGCCGTACCATCCTTTTCTTGAAGCCATTCAGGCCATTTTCAACATACTGTAATTTTGTGCTGGCTAAAGCTAAGTAGAACCCTGAATTTTCAGCAACATGTAGGGCATAATATGGCTTACATATAATGTCAATAACATTCAATTTGAACTTTTAGTTTAAGAACTATTGTCCGTCAAAGTTCGTTAGTTTTGTCACTGACATACTCACTTATATAACACTTTAAACTCTCGCGCTTTGTACACATATTTAAATACTGTTTTTTCCGGGTCGAACACGATATTTATTTACCATTTATTTATAAATAAATATCGCGTTAGACCCGGAAAAAACAGTATTTAAATACTCACTTATATACTGATGATCAACATAATTCTAAGGTACTTCTAAGCAGACCCACAAGCTCCAAATTTCAAACGTAATTAGTTTTTTGCCTAATAACTCATAAAAAACCTAAAAATATTGCAATTTCAGTCACGTTTCAGAGATATACAAACTGTACCTAAGTAAGTTTGTAATCCTATAAGTACAAATATATGCGATTACAAAGTTACTTTTGCAGTTCCTTCCTATAGTTATACAAACGTTATTTGCGGTTGGTAAAATAACATTCCCATACAGTCTACAAAAAGAGATGAGATCCCATAAAAAACATTCCATGTAAAAAATAGGCCGTCTCGAAACTCTTCCACGTTGAATATTTGAGGCTAAGTTTACATTTATTCTCGTGAAATTTTGTGAGCAGGTTCGTTAATTATACTTATAGAATTTTTATTTCAGTCTCGTTTTCGAAATCCAAAATAGTATTTTATGCAACTGTTGTATAAGAAGGGTCTTAAAAGGCGAGTGGCGTGGGTTGCGATGCGAGCCTTGGCGAGCATCGCAATTAAAGTCGCCACGAGCGTTTTTAGACCAGTTATACACCGTTGCATACAATACTTTTTCTACGACAAATTTTAAATAAATAGCAGACTACAGAATAGTTAAACTTTTCAGGCAGCAAGTTTTCTATTCGTACTTTTGCTACTCACGCAATTTCTTCAGGAGTGCAGTTATTAATTTCTTCGACCATGTTAAAAGGAACGCACACTTTTGTCTTCACAAACACGAATAAAATCTTAATAGTTTAGGATTAATAGTTTATCATCTTTCGTCTTTACATTTTGAATTGTATTTTGGTGGGAAATTTGGAAATGTGACAGCTCTTGCTTATGGTTTGTTTTTTTTTTTAATTTGTTTGCACTTGCCATCCGAACCAAACCGAATCCGGACCCGGACCGAACACGAACTGTTTATTTTTATAAATAATACCAAGAATTATTAAAACATGTAATTTAACACACAATAGATGATGATTTATTATTATTGTAGTAAATAATTTATAATATACAAACGTTAAATCGTAAATAAATACTTTTATTTCGAAATAATTGTTTATGAAGTTGGCACCACTGCAATATAGCGGCCGATTTAAAAAAAAGTTATACAGTGCTTTTATGAAAAATGTATGAACCAAAAAAGTACGCTAAACAGTTCGTTTTTGGGCCATAGAGCATAGAGTTTTTCGACGACTTATTAGTGGTGTCATTGTATTTGAGCTACAGCCTATATAAATGACAGATAACCGTACAGGAGTAGAAAAAAGACTGGTTTGGATTTTTAGTTCTATGAGTGACCACCAGGGGCGGTGTATATATATCGACGCTACCGCCTATCGTCAAGATTTAGTATGAAACGTCTATACACCGCCCCTGGTGGTCACTCATAGAACTAAAAATCCAAACTGTAACGTGAGGCACTTATACATTACTTAATTCGCGATCGACTTCACGTTCGTTCACGATTTTCCAATATTCAACCTTATATCACTAGCATTTATCGTTTTAATTTAAATGTTTGTCGGTTATGACATTACAGAATACGCGCATCTCGACGTCGACAGTGTCGACTGTCGATACAATATGGCGGCGCGGGGGCCATTTATTTGCATTTTTAAATACAAAATACGCGACAATCCGAATTTTGCGGATATATGTTGTCAATTCAAAACCCTTATTTTTATAAGTTCTTTAATTTGAGATAAATTTCGATCGGATCTACGGTAACTCTTGACGGAATAATACGATATCACGGGCCATTTTGCAAGTGAAATAGTAAACTACAGTCGCGACGGTATTCTTCGATTCGAAATGTCTCACACTACCGATTGTTAGTACGAATCGAACGTTAAATTACGCATCGAAAACTAAACGCAAAGTGCCTAACGTTTTGCAGTTGGTTCCGTAGTCCAAAGGCAGTGTGAGTTATAGTTCGTCCGGCGGCGTAAGAGCCAAAAGCCATAAAGATAAGCTAATTAGTCATCTATTGTTAAAAGTCTGGAGGGTAGGGCTGCAACAAACGGGAAAAGTCCATCTAGTATTCCGTTGGAACTGATTTAGTGATAACGTGTTTATACTAAGTATTTAAGTTGTTTTGGTAAAAATGTTTCGTCCGTGGGTAGATAAAAGAAAACCAGTACACTGCTCGAACTCATTTAAACAGTCAAAGTAAGCAAATAGTCAAAAATGTGTACAATGGACTTTTTAGAGAAATTGGACCTACAGCATTAAAAAAAACTGCTGAACTTACTCAGGTGCCATATGCAACAGTGAAAAAAATTATGTGTCTCGGTACAAGTGAAAGAACCACCAATACCAACGTAGAAGCAAAAAAATTTCGCGAGGAGGTGATGAAAATTGCTAATAATATATGGACCGCATGTTTTAGTCATGTTGAGGGTATCGAGAACACATTTATTACTCAAGATTCGTTATTAACGTGACAGAGAGCTCAGATAGTGAATAATATATGAGTATTATATTTACTCCATTCCAATGTTAGGTACATTTTTGACAACCCTATGCAAAAGTGATGATGCCTTTTGTTAAAGAAACATAAAGTGCATTATAAGCTGTAATAGAAGTGGTTTGGGTCGAATCTCACTTTGTCGTATTACGACTTCAGACCTTTTGAAATAAAAAAGCCATTGTAACAAGTTTTATGGCTTTTAGCTCTTAAACCGTCGGACAGCCTATACCTATGATCGATACAAGTTTGACGGGTCGAATCGAAGAATACCGTAGCGAGATCGAAATCTATTCGAAGCGCGTTTATTCGATCTCGTATTAGTTACGTAACGTTATGTTACGATTGTATCTCACAATAAGGGTACAGTTTCATTGGAGTTTGGTTTTCTTTTCGTTCTAGTGAGTAACAAATTTAGCTGGTCTGCTATAAGCTCGCAATTGCCATCTTTGGGTATTAGGCATATTTTCATTGTAACCAGTCTTGCTTGAGCTAGCACTACCTACAGTAAGTTGTACAGGTTGCACTCTAGAGCGCCGAATGCATAGAGTCTCTTGTTTGTTATCTGAGTCACCGCTTCGCTCGTGTTCGTTTCGACGTGGTTTCGACCCTTTTATTGACATCCTGTATATCCATCCAGCCTTTTGCTGACTTAAAGTTGTCCGTTAGTTAAATTACGTAGCAAAAGGTTTTATGATGTGAACAAGCCACGCCAATTGTTTTTTTCGAAAGAGTAAGTACTTATATACAATATTTTATTTTATTTGTGAGGAAATTACCCGGGTGGTGTTTTTTTTTTGACTACCTGGCAGGTTGGTTGAATTCTTTGAAAAGCTACGCTAGCAAGTGCTTTGTGAAATATTGTTTTGTTACAATGTTTTTGTCCAACGTGGGGAATTCGGACTAGTCAAATCTTGTCGGGTTGATCGATGTTCCTGTATTTCTACAGGCTTTCTGGGTAACATGTAGGTATTAGGCTTGTGGGCATACACCTAAATGTGCAAAGAGTACGTACATGTAAATATTGGACCAAGAAAGGATTTAGATAAGACTCTCTAGACAGAACTAGCGTTTCTGATTTCTTGACATTTTGGATTTCTAGAGTTTCGAGAATTCTCTAGGCCAATTTATCGAGTTCCGAGCCTTTTTATAAAAACAGTTAAAATTTAATAAAACAAGAATTTTTTTATCTGTTATATTTGTATTGCACTTTTATCATATATTTTTAGTATTACGTGAGTCATTTAGGCAAGGAAAGGTACAAAGAATAATCAAAACCGAGTCATAATATCCTTGCCCTTATCCTATTTCAAAACTAAGTTTAATAAAACTTAAAGGATTAGGTACCTACTACACATACGTTACTGTACACGAGTTGCCAGCTTTTGGGGGTATAGATGTATGGAATTTATTATAACCGAATATTAACCTGATAAATAAAACAAACTTAAAAATAACCAACAATCTGTCAATTTGTTTTTTTTTTTATATGTTGATCTATCAAGTTCTAGCTAGGATAATAAATAATATATTGTAGCCTTGTATTGTTTTCTATTATTTTAAATATTTAGGATGATTAACTGACAAGATGATATAACAGTAGTTTATGTGACTGTACATAATGAAGGGCATTAAACACGAGTGTTTTAATGCCTAATTATGTACAGTTACATACACTATTTTATCTATTCACATGTCATAAGCCTCCATGATGCATTCAGGAGCCGCATATTATGACCGGCATCGCGGCGTCGTTTTCTGGCAGCTGTCATAGTTTTTTTTTAAAGCAGAGACGAATTAGAGTCGGATCCAACTGTCATATCGTTCGATATCTTACTTACGTGCGACATTTGTCAAATTTGTATGCAAATTGACAATTCATTTCGAACTACGTCATCTCGACTGATATTAGAATAGAGGTTAAATCAAATTTCTTTGTTTTTCAGAGATGTTCGAAATTTAAATGAAATAATATTATCGAAATCGATGTTATTATTTAGCAATAATAACATTTTCACAGGTAGACATTTGTTCTAACAAAACAGTCTGTTTTTATGGTGGTCATAATGTGCGGTTCTTGAACGCATCATGGAGGGTTTATGATATTTAGATAGATAAAAAAAAACAATTCACGAGGGGTTAAGTCGATTGTAGAATCGAGTTTCTTTATACTCAAATAAAAATCTGCAACTACAATATAACAGTTTAGTCAATTTATTCAGTTTTAGATCAGTTTTACATATGAGTCATTCATTTCATTAGTTACACCAAGTTACACGAAATAAATAATTTGAATTTGAATAGTATAAGGTATTTATTAGTTTTGACTGAGATCATTTCTACAAATCACTTAGTTATTTTTTTGTTTTGACTGTGTATACCTAGACCTTATTCTAGCTAGAAGTCTAGAAGCGATGTTAACCTTTAAATAATTAACAAACTTTTTTTAATCGACTCGTCTTTTCGATTTAATCAATTTTTGACACATTGTGTTCAGCTAAAAACATGCTTCCGTATCACAATCATGAGCGCTTGGAATTAACTCTCGAGATTGGATGTCAGTTTCTCAGTTGATTATTATCTTATTAAACTTTTCTGTGACTTGGGATTATGCGTGAAAAATAGTCGCACGTCACGCTTGGCGCAATTCACGTTCGGAACTCGAGAATTCTCGAGTACCGGTCATTTTTTAGGGTTCCGTAGCCAAATGGCAAAAAACGGAACCCTTATAGATTCGTCATGTCTGTCTGTCTGTCTGTCTGTCCGTCCGTATGTCACAGCCACTTTTTTCCGAAACTATAAGAGCTATACTGTTGAAACTTGGTAAGTGGATGTATTCTGTAAACCGCATTAAGATTTTCACAGAAAAATAGAAAAAATAACAATAAATTTTTGGGGTTCCCCATACTTACATAGAACTGAAACTCAAAAAAATGTTTTTCGTCAAACCCATACGTGTGGGGTGGGATAATCTATGGATAGGTTTTCAAAAATGATATTGAGGTTAATAACATCATTTTATTCTAAACTGAATAGTTTGCGCGAGAGACACTTCCAAAGTGGTAAAATGTGTCCTCCCCCCCCCTGTAACTTCTAAAATAAGAGAATGATAAAACCAAAAAAAAATATATGATGTATAGTGCGTTCAATATAAGATGGCGTGATTCCACTTGAGACCGTCATTAGCAATAACAATAGGCTTAAGTCGCGGCGAGCCCATTTTTTGTAAACACTTGCTAAACACGTGCGGCTGGCGGTGCTTCAAAAAATCTTGATACTTTTCCTGTTACAAGAAATAGCAAGAGAAATACGGACCCTTGACCCTAATAAAGCCCCAGGCTTTGATCTGATCACTCCAAAAGTTTTGAAGAAGCTACCGAAGAAGTGCATTACTTTTCTCACTTCTCTTTTCAATGCTATCTTGAGGACATCGCACATCCCTAAGCTCTGGAAAATATCTATACATATAATAAAGCTGAAGAGGGTCGAAAGTCTGTACATGAAAGATATTCGAAAAAAAATTGGCTAGGGATACTTAAAATCGATAACAGAACACGTTCCAACAGTTTTTAGAATTTTTGTCTGTTTGTCGGTTTGTCTGTTTATCTGTTTATCTGTTTGTCTGTTTATGTGACCGCGCATCACATGAAAACGGCTGAACCGATTAAGATGAAATTTGGTATAGAGATAGTTTGAGTCTTGAGGAAGGACTTAGGGTAGTTTTTATCCTAAAAATCAACCCCTAAGGGGATGAAATGGGGGGTGGAAATTTGTATGGAGCTACTTAAACCACTGCACCGATTTGGATGAAATTTGGTATTTAATTAGTTTGAGTCCCGGGGAAGATCAAAGAATAGGATTAATCCCGAAAATCTTCCCTTTAGGGGGTAAAATGGAGGGGTGAAAATTTGAATGTAACCCATTTTGATAAAATTTAGTTTAGAGGTAGTTTAAGTTCTGGGGAATGACATTGGATAATTTTTATTCTGGAAATCTTCCCCTAAGGGGGTGAAATGGGGGGTGAAATTTTGGATGGACTCCGTTTAGACCAAATTTGGTAGGTATAGATATAATTTGAGTCCCGGAGAATGACAATGGATAGTTTGAATCCCGAAAATCACCCCCCAAAGGGATAAAATAGGGATGAAAATGTGGATAAATCCCATTTAGTTAAAATTTGGTATAGAGATAGAAAGAGTCCCAGGGAAGGACAATGCATAGTTTTTATCCTGAAAAATCATCTCCTGAGGGGATGAAATGAGGGGTGGAAATTTGGATAGAACCGATTTAGAAGAAATTTGGTATGGAGATAGTTAAGAGTCCTGTCGAAGGACTTAAAATATTTTTTAGTCCAGAAATCATCTCCTAAGGGTATGAAATGGGGTATGAAAATTTGGATGAAACCCAATTACGGGTAAAGCGAGTTGGAGTCTTGAAGAAGGACATAGGATAGTTTACTCCCGAAAATCATCCCCTAAGGGGGTGTATTTGGGGGTGAAAATTTGTTTGTGACCCATTTTGATGAAATTTGTTTGAACGATAGTTTGAGTCCCGGAGTATGACAACGGATAGTTTTAATCCCGAAAATCATCCCCTCAGGGATGAAATAGGGGGTGAAAATTTGGATAAAACCCATTTAGATGAAATTTGGTAAAGAGATAGAAGGAGTCCTAGGGAAGGACAATGCATAGTTTTTATCCCGAAAAATTCCTGAGGTGGTGAAATGAGGGTTGAAGATTTCGATAGAACCCATTCAAATGAAATTTGGTATAGAGAGAGATCTCAGTCCAAGGAAAGAAAATAGAATAATTTTTATTCTGGAATACATGAAAGGAGGAAATCATTCCCTAAGGGGGTGAGAAATGGTGTAAGAAAATTTGGATTGAACCCATTTACGGTATAGCGATAGTTAAGGAAGGACAAAGGATAGTTTTATCCCGAAAATCATCCCCTAAGGGGGTGTAATTGGGGGTGGAAATTTGTTTGTGACACATTTTGATAAAATTTGTTTGAAAGATAGTTTGAGTCCTGGAAAAGGACATATGATAGTTTCTATTCCGGAAATGATCCCCTAAGGGGGTGAAATGGGGGTGAAAATTTGGATGTAGCCCATTTAGATGAAATTTTGTATAGAGATAGTTTGAGTCCTGGAGAATTACAACGGATAGTTTTTATCCCAAAAATCATCCTCTAAAGAGGTGAAATAGGGGGTTAAATATTGGATGGAACCCATTTACAGTATAGCGGTAGTTGGGAGTCCTGGGGGATAGGAACATTACACAGGTAAATATATGTATGTGACGTTCCAAGGGTAAAGGTACCCTATGGCGGTAGTTTCGAAGATGTTTTCTAAAACCGGGTATAAAAGACGTTTTATTATGGCTATTTTGAAAACTATTCGATGTAACATTTTGTTGACGTATCTTTATTTTTAATATAAAATATTTAAATTACAAGTCAGTTAATTTAGTCCTACGGTTTAGTAGAAAAGGTCCTTACGGCCGTGTGATATGAAAATATGCAAAATAATACTGAAAAAAGCCTACATGCATCTATTATGGTGAGGCGGGTCATAGAAACCAAGTTTGCGGCGGAGTCAATTTTGTAAAAAAAGGCGTTCGGAGTAAGGTAATCTATAAAATCATGCAACTCAGCCATAATGACCCTTTCCTTCATACAATCCATACTAATATTACAAATGCGAAAGTTACTCTGTCTGTCTGTTACCTTTTTATGGTTAAACCGCTGAACCGATTGAGATGAAATTTGGTATAGAGATACTTTGAATTCCGGGGCCTTCCCAAAGAGTCCTTACAAAAGATAGTTTTTATCTGGAAATTCATCACCTAAGGGGGTGAAAAGGGGGGAGAAAATTACGATATAAACGAGTTCCGCGCGGACGAAGTCGCGGGCAAAAGCTAGTCACAAATAATTGAATACATTACCATGCAAACTTCCAACGAAAATTGTTTTGAACGAGATCTACTTAGTAGTTTTTTTTTAACACCTCATAAATCGTAAAAAGCAATTTATTTAACGGAACCCTTCATGTGCGAGTCCGACTCGCACTTGGCCGCTTTTTCTCGTCTCGAATGGAGCGAAATTTCTGTAGTTCGAGAAGGCTCGAGCAGAAACCCTAGACAGAACCGTGTCCCCTTGAATTCTAAGGTATTCAGATGTGTATTTCTAGTTTAACCATCGATTAATTAACTATGTGACATCACCTCGCTGCATTAGTATCTAGTTATTTCTAGTTTAACTATCGATAAAATTAACTATATGACTGACATCTACTCCATGCAATAGTAGGTAACTAGGTAAATAAGTAATTAACAGCAGAGGTGCAATTATAGCTTCTCTGCGTCCCTATACTCTGCTCTTGGGCGTGGGTCAATGCACATGTTCTTGACCGTTGATTATTATTATGTATGTCTTTCCCGCTCACGGGACAATGATGTCCCGGACCTTTGGGAGGCGTGCGTGGGGCTAGGTACCTACAAAGTACCAACTGAGCCAACACGTAGAGGCCCTTTTGACAATTTAATGAAATGCAAGGAGTACACCGAGCGGATGCTGTCCCTGCCCGTGTCATGTGACGCACACAGAGACAGCACCCGCTGGGGTGTATCTAGGGACTATTGCTGTTGATGGAATCTAAAGAAAATTTGGTTATTGGGTGAAAATGATGGACTAGTGGCTGGGCTATTGGGTGAAACATCGGACGCCTGCCTAATAAACTGTCTCATTTTTTATCTCTGGCAGACGGTGACTCGCCAACTACTAGATGGGCCCCTATTAATAGCGACATTAAAAAATGGCCTAAGGGCAACACCAGTCAGAGAGGCTGGGGGGTAGAGAGGTGGCACTGGACTTTAAACATATAGCCAACTCGCCACTTAGGTGTCCACATCTACCCTCGAGCAACAGCTCTTGCGACTCCACTCTGGACAGCCAGTTAAGGCAAGCCAGAGGTGGGGGGCCTGTCCAACCAACCATCCGATCGGCTCAGCCTGACCACAGAACACCCCCAGGAGCACTCAGGTACGTAGGGTCTCTAATCCCTAACAGCCCGCCTCAAGCTGCCTTACGTTGACTGATTGCACCAGAAATCTGGTGGGCGATGGGGCCGTCACATCCCTACGTCCCTATACTCTGCTCTTGGGCGTGGGTCAATGCAGATGTTCTTGACCGTTGATTATTATTATTATTATGAAGAAGTGATAAGTACGCAAGATGGCAGGGTGTACACTGTACCTATATTCTACACAATATTAAGTTTGAGGCCTTTGTGCTAGGGGCGTGAACTGATTTTTATGTTGCTAGTTATCTTAACTGTTGAAAATTCGATCTAGCTTGAAAATGGGATACGTTGAATGACTATCGTTTATTGCTTACCATGTATTAGATTATTAACATTATATTGTAGAATACAATTTGACATGTAAAAGTGCCCTTGTGGCCTATTTGCAAAATAAATAATTGATTTTGATTTTGATGAATGGAAATGGATACATGTTTTAGAAATAAGTATCTAATAGTATAACATGGACCCTGATAGGGTATTGCAAAGTTTGTCCTTAAAACACCGCAAATTCGAATAGACACAGCAGCGAATACTTAGGTACACGTAGGTAAGAAGTGTTAGAACCAGGCAAACTAGTTTTTCCCGAGACAAAGGGGTCTCGTTGATTTAACCGCCGTTTAGCTCAGCGGTTTAGCTTAGCCTTTAGAAAAGGGACCTGGAATTTAAAAAAAACCGGCCAAGTGCGAGTCGGACTCGCGCACGAAGGGTTCCGTACCATTATCTATAAAAATATTTGTTTTATTCTGTTTTTAGTATTTGTTGTTATGGCGGCAACAGAAATACATCATCTGTGAAAATTTCAACTGGAACTATCACGGTATCAGTGAGATACAGCCTGGTGACAGACAGACAGAGAGACAGACAGACCAGGGACTGCATAACCGAAAAATACCGGTATTCTATTTTAACGGTATGACGTCATATCGGTTGTCAAATAGCGGTTTCGGTAGCGGAACCTTTATATTTCGCTACCGAAATATAAAGGTACCTTTATTTTTTCCGGTACCGTAACCGCTATTTAAAGGTACCGATATATTGACTTTGGCCTGGAGTTGTTGCCAAACCGCCGGCAAAGGCTCTGCTGCTTTGTCTTTTAGTCTTTAAATGTTTAGTAGCCAATGCTTTCTCTGTAGAGTGCCAGCTCGCTTACTTTTCTCGATAACCTTTATAATACCGGTATTATTTCAAAACGGTTACGGTACCGTTACGTTCGCGCGGCGCGCATAACCTTTACGACATAACGGTACCGTAATGGAATATCGGTTTCATACCGGTAGGTATAACCATAACCGAAATCAGTCCCTGAGACAGACAGACAGACGGACAGCGGAGTCTTAGTAATAGGGTCCCGTTTTACTCTTTGAGTACGGAACCTTAAAAATGAAGGCTACAACTGTAATGGAAGGACCTCACCCACCGGTTTTTACTGTGACGACGGTGGCGACGGGTACGGGGTTGCTATTGCTGCAATTCGCGGAGTTTCGTGTTGAACGCACTTTCATTGCACTCACTGTTTAGTTAGACCTCCAATATATAAAACACTGCGATTAATCCGGCAAAACACAATTCAAAAAATCGAAGGGATCAATGTTTATGTCGCGCGTATTATGGTTGGACTTGCGAAAGGCGCGGGCGCAAGCAACATCTGCAACTGACCGATCTATTGTCTCATGGGCTTTTGTTAAATTTTATCGCGAAAGAAAAGGACGAGAAAGGCTCTCAGGCAACGACCGCTCTGTTCGGCTGCCCAAACGAGAATAGATAGTGGTGTGGTGCGGGACTTTGAATGATACTAATTCGATTAGTCGATTATTATATTCATTCGAATAAGTCGACTAATCCGAGCATCATTCGATTATTTGTAAGCTACTAATAAACGTGCGCCCGATTCGACTTGACGTTATAAGTAACTAACGTCGTTAGTTGAATGAAATCCCGATTTGCTTCGAACAACACTAATTTTCCAGGAATCATTCGGAGCGAACGAATGAGTAAATTTAGTTTTGTTTAATTCATTAAATTCATTTTCAATGTACCAGAAGGTCGTGAAAGGCACGAGATCTGTGAATATTTTTTTCTACAGTGGTCAAGTTTTGATTTATAAAGGCCTCCACACACCGGTTGCGGGCGCGGGTCCGCGTTCGATGTGTGTTTCAAGTGTAGTTTCAATGTTTTACAACTTGCGCGACGCGCGCCCGACCCGCGCCCGCGACCGGTGTGTAGAGGCCTTTAAGAGGGCGCTCGTTTTTTGGTCAGGAATAAGCGAGAATGACGGATTTTTGACGTTGTAATTCTAAGAAACGGAGAGCTTTTTCTAGATCCTGATTACTTATTTGCATAGGTAAACTCCTCATATTGGTCCTAGCCACCTCCAATTTACGAATTACTGAATACTTTAACCGAAAATACCCGATTACCGACAGTAGTTTTCTGAAGAGAGCGCAGAGTCATAAGTTTGAGCCCCTAATACTCCATGATGTTATATGAGAACCTACTTGTTTTATTCTATTTTCACTAGCGTAATATGTTGCCATTGCTCCTAGCCGCCTCGAATTTTCCTTATTCTGCACGTATATATATGTAAACTGTTCTCAATTACACCATATTTGTCAACAAAATCTTACTGAAAACTCAAGGATTTTCTCATTATTGTTGAATTATTTGTGTATTGAATCTTACACAACATTAAAGTTCATGCTTGTACCAACAAGATCCAGTCCAAAAAATATAACTTTAGTCAAAATTTATATTTATAAATAATTATTCAAAACTAGTATAAATTTACCGTCGCGCGGGAATATATCTCAGTACCGGCCATGCTATGCGAACTTAGAACTTAATGCAAATCCAGTTTCTTATTGAAAACAGTGCTACCTTCTTGATAGCTGGCGAACTCTCTGAAGCTCTAGCGATTGCTAGGCTAGGCTGTCAAGGTATTTCAAAATTCGCCGTATTGTCACAAGGCGTCAGTAGCCTAGGGGTACAGACGGTGGTATTTGGAGTCGATGATCCGGGGTTCGATCCCTAGGACCGACGTACTTTTTGTATGTTTTGTACATTCAAAGAAAAGTTGTAACTACCGCAGAAGAGATGGCGCCTGTATACGCAAGCATTAAATGCCTTCTCAATTTGGTCGAGTTGCCTGTCTATCTCAGTATATATATAGTACTCTTTGGTACCGGCTGAATAGCCCTCCGAGATAGACGTGTACTGTGTTTATTTGTGGCTATTCACGAAGCTAACCGGCCATTCTTCAGATAAAATAATATTATTTTGATCTCCGACTAGGCATAGTTGTTACCAACCTCGGGGTCAAACTATACTGGGGATACATTCGTGAGGCTAATCGAGACAAGTTATGAATTGCATAGCTGCCAGATAAGACGTAGTGTAGCGAAAAGGCTCAAACCCACAGTATACGTAACATTTAAAATTGAACCTTCTACCTAAAACAAAAGTCATACATTTCAATGGTGATGTCTTGTGGGTTGGATCCTTTTGTCTAAACTACTCGTTCTATAAGTTCTCTCGTTTAATAAGCTTTAATTGTAAGTCCCTCAAGAGGTCAATTGAAGGAATAAAGGCGTTATGTGACATAGCGGATATTCTAGCTATCCAGGAGACCTGGTTATTAGAATTCGACCTGCCAATACTGGGCTCCATTCACAAGGATTTCGCGTATACGGGGACGTCAGCAGTGGATACCAGTGCCGGCATTTTGACGGGGCGTCCACATGGAGGCGTAGCGATTCTGTGGAGGAAATCAGTGTTTAAGGAAGTGGTGGTTTTAAAATGTGAAAGTGTGCGCATAGCAGCTATAAGGGTTGAGATGCCGGACTCTGCGGCGCTTGTATTTAGTGTGTATATGCCAGTAAATGCGGCTGAGAACTTGCCGGTTTTCACAGAATGTATGGCCGAGATTAGTGCCATAAGTGCGGATAACGCGGACGTCGAGGCTATATATATATTAGGTGACTTTAATGCACACCCCAATGAAATATTTTGTAGGGAGCTACTACAGTTTTGTGAAACACAAAAATGGTGTTGTGTAGATTTGGAGATGCTAGGTGATAAATCAGAAACTTATACATACACTAGTGACGCCCATGGATGTAACAGGTGGTTGGATCACTGCATTGTCACTGAGGCAGCGCGGAGAACTGTGTGCGATGTTAAAATTCAGTATGACGTGTATTGGTCTGACCACTTGCCGCTCATGATTTATTGTGAAATGAACAAGATCAAAATTAGATGTAATCCTGTCCAGCCGTTGCACGAGGGTGTAATGTGGGGGGATAGAAAGGCCGAGCAAGTGGATGTTTATCACTCGGTTTGTAATGATAAACTGAAACTACTGGACTTCCCGGTCGAGTTAACGTCATGCGCGGATAAGCTGTGCAACGACATCGAACACAGAAAAGTATTAGATAGAATGTATCAGGGCATAGTTACTACATTGACGGAAGCGGCAAGGAAGTCGAGTAAGCATGGGCGAGGTGTGCGAAAGGGGTATATAGCAGGTTGGAATAGACACGTGGCCGACGCTCACGGGGAGGCAAGGGGTACATTCCTGGTGTGGATGTCTGCGAACAAACCACTCCAGGGTCGTATTTATGAGGAAATGTGTTTAGCCAGGAGGCTTTTTAAGTCCAAGTTAAAATGGTGTCAAGATAGGCAAGATCAAATAAAAAATGATATCTTAGCCACAAATCGAGCTAACAAGGACTTTAAAGCCTTCTGGAAAAACACGAATAAACTAAATGTGCGGCCGAGTGTCCCTGTGAGTGTGGGGGGAACGAGTGACAAAAAGGACATCGCTAATAATTTTAGGCGTGCTTTTACTGTGAGTCCAATCTTGGGGACAGGGATGTGCAATGCTGAGACCTTCATGGGCGAGAGCTCTGTGATATTTAAGGCAAAAGAAGTTGAGGCCGTTATTCAAAATATGCAGAGGGGCAAATCGCCGGGGCATGATGGACTCAGTATTGAGCATCTCAAACATGCAGGGGTACACGTATCACGCGTTCTAGCGATGTTCTATACTTTATGTCTAAGACACTCGTATCTTCCGGCGCAGCTTACTCGCACCGTAGTAGTTCCACTTGCTAAAAATAGAACAGGAGACTTGTCAGACAGCGGGAACTACAGACCCATCTCACTGGCAACTATACTGGCCAAAATTCTGGACAGCTTGCTTAATGCACAACTTTGTAAGCATGTTAAGTTGCACGATGCGCAATTCGGTTTCAGGCCTGGCCTGTCGACGGAAAGTGCAATTGTGTGCCTTAAGCAAGCTGTCAGGTATTACAAGGACAGGAATACACCGATATATGGGTGTTTCCTGGACTTGTCCAAAGCCTTTGACCTGGTTGTGTACGATGTATTATGGGAGAAAGTAGCTAAAACGGGGCTACCACCCGATTGCACAGCCTTGTTAAAATACTGGTATAACAACCAGGTCAATCAGGTGAGATGGGCTGGGGAATACTCAGATGAGTATAGGCTCCAATGTGGTGTTAGACAGGGGGGGCCTATCGTCGCCTATCCTGTTTAATCTTTATGTTAACGAGCTGATTGAGGGGCTCAGCAGCGCACGTGTCGGATGCCATATTTGGGGGACACCTTTCAATAATATAAGTTACGCGGACGACATGGTGCTGCTGGGTCCATCAGTGGGCTCTATACGTAGGCTTATCAGGATATGCGAGGATTACGCCGCGCGGCATGGTCTTAGGTACAACGCAACCAAAAGTGAGCTTATCATTTTTAAGGCACGGAAATATAACCCAACATCAGTACCTACAATCATGCTGGGCGGCGTCCCCCTTAGAGTGGTAAGTAAGTTTAAATACCTGGGGCATATGCTCACCGAGGATATGAAGGATGACATGGATCTTGAGAGGGAGAGGAGGGCAATGGCGGTAAGGGGCAATATGCTTGCCCGCAGATTTGCACGTTGTAACAAGCAAGTTAAGTTGACGCTTTTTAAAGCTTACTGTCAGACGTTTTACACGTGCAGTCTGTGGGTTAGTTTTACGCAGAGAGCCTTTTCCGCTATTCGGGTGCAGTATAACAACATACTCAGAATGCTATTGAGGCTGCCAAGGCATTGCAGCGCCTCGGGTATGTTCGCCGAGGCGCGCACCGACGATTTCTATGCCATCAGGCGAAAACGAGTAGCGTCGCTACTGAGACGGCTGAGAGGCAGCAGCAATAGTCTTCTGAGGGTGTTGGCGGAGCGCCTCGACTGTCCACTCTCAAGATACTGGGTTCAGGTGGCTATCGGGAGGGCCAAATAAGCCTGAACCAGTTATTCTTCACTACATAGTATAACACAAAGTCGCTTCCCGCTGTCTGTCTGTCCCTATGTATGCTTAGATCTTTAAAACTACGCAACAGATTTTGATGCGGGTTTTAATGTATAGAGTGATTCAAGAGGAAGGTTTATATGTATAATACATGCATATAAACCCGTGCAAAGCCGGGGCGTTAAGTTATTTGTCTAACCATTTAAGTATCATTAATTTATTGTCATTATTGTCACTAACGTAGTTCATAAGTCTCCACTGTTACTAACATCATATGGATCGACTAAAGATCTGAAATAAAGATATTTTATTTTATTTTATTTTTATTTTTTATTTATAGTCAATTATTATTGTACGAGTGATCGTGATACTTGATATATTTAATTTATTTACTTGTTACTATCAGTCCACCTTGTTAGTATGTATGTATGTATGGGAGTTTGGGTGAAATCTTCAAATTAGGTACAATTGCGTATCTTCGGTGACATAATATCATAGAGCTGGTCTGATGATGAAGTCGGAAGGTGGCCATAGCAACTCCTAAACTCAACAAGATAAAGCCATCGAATTTGGGCTCATTTATTTGGTCATGGCACGGCAAGACTTTGGTGCTGGATGATTTCCAGAGTCTGATGATGGAGCTATAAGGTGGTCATGGAACTCCTAAACTAAACTAGATAAACCCATCTAGTTTGAGCTCATCTGTTTTGTCATGGTAAACACTTTGGTGATGGATGATTTCCAGGATCTGATGATGGAAGGTGGTCATGGGAACTCCTTAACTAAAATAGATAGACCTATCTTGTTTGGGTTTGTGTGATTTGTCTGTACAAGTACCCACGAACCAGCGACATAATATGCAGGGTTATTGAAAATAACAAGATGAATAAAAATCTTTTTAAAAAACAAGCTTATATGGCGTTTGTTAAGTACAGCACGATCCTACCTTGCATTTAGTAATTATTTTCGTTTATATATGCAAACACACTCACACACACACACATATATATGCAAACACACTCGCATGTCAATAGAATTTAGTTTATATACCAACTCGACTAGTATTATCTAAACTATATAACTAAGTAACTACATTTCCTTAACACTCCTGTAAATCTTGTTTTTTTCGCACTCGCAGACTGCCAAGATACAGGCTTAAGCCTAGTTTGGAGTCTGATGGATATACCCCATAATATCATGTAACAAGTGTTTTTGTGAAATAAATCATTTATTATTATTATTATTATTATATAATAATAACACACACCGGGGGTTTACACTGGAAAGGAAGATTTTTACGTGGTTTTATTACATTTCCGAGTCATCATCATCATCATCATCATATCAGCCGAAAGACGTTCACTGCTGGACATACGACTTCCCCAAAGAGTGCCACAATGGCCGGTCCTGCGCCACCCTCATCCAGTGGACTCCCGCGACCTTTACCAGGTCATCAGTCCACCTTGCGGGGGGCCTACCCACGCTGTGCCTTCCGGTACGTGGTTGCCACTCGAGAACCCCTCTGCTGCAGTCATGAGCTACCTAGTAAATTTGTCATTTACTAATGGAGTCTTCCCGTAGCCTTTAAAGCTCTCTCTTATTAAGCCACTTTACAAAAAAGATAGCAAAGAATGTGTAGCAAACTATCGACCAATTTCGCTTGTACCTGTTATCTCGAAAATATTTGAGAAGGCGTTTCATCAACGTCTATTGTCATTTTTAAATCAGTTTAATGTACTGAAATCTGAACAGTTCGGGTTTCAAAAAGGCAAGTCAACGTCACTAGCTGCCTTCTCGTTGACAAATAAGATTTTAGGTTACATGAACAAGAGCTTACCAGTAACGACAATTTTCTTTGACATGAGTAGAGCTTTCGATTTTGTGTGCCACAAGATACTCCTGGCTAAATGTGAGCTCTACGGTATCAGAGGTGTAGCTAGGGAATGGCTCCGAGATTATTTACACTCTAGGACTCAATTTGTGGAAATATCTCAAATTGACTCGGTCAACACTATTGAGGCTTTTAGGTCTTCCACGAGAATAAATAAGGTCGGAGTACCACAGGGGAGTATCCTAGGCCCTCTGCTTTTTTTAATATACATTAGCGATCTACCGAATGCGATAAATTTTGATTGTATACTCTTTGCGGACGACCTATCGGTCGTCATACCATGTAGTGATGTCAAAACGTATAATAGTGACATAAATAAAACAATTGGTGATGTAATAGACTGGTTGCATAGGAACAATCTAAAAGTAAATATAGATAAAACCACATTTATTCAGTTTGTAAATAGAAATGGCAAAAAGCAAGAATTGACTGTAACCTTCGCAGATCAGGTGATAACGGAATCAAGTCAGACAATTTTCTTAGGTATCTGCTTAGATGACAAATGCTCTTGGGGTGAGCATATTAATAAATTGTGCAATAAAATTAACTCCTTTGCGTATGCTCTATGGAAACTAGCTAAGATTAGCTCCAAGCAGACCGCAATACAGGCTTACCATGGTTATGTTTGCTCACTGCTCAGATACGGCGTTCTCCTCTGGGGAAATTCAAGCCATGTAAAGCGCGCACTTATAGCACAAAAGCAGTGCATCAGGGCGATCTGTAACGTAGATCTCTTAACATCCTGTAGGCCGCTATTTAGACACCTGAATTTACTGTCTATGACATGCATCTATATATATGAAGTTTGTTTATTTGTCAAGGCTCACCCAGATCTCTTTAAAACCTATAAAGATACATGCAACTTTCGTACAAGATACCCAAATCGTCTCGTTGGTCCTGCTCGTAAGACACAATTGTACAGCAAGAACGCGTACTGTAATTCTATTGACATTTTTAATCGTTTGCGTGATGACATCAAAGATTTGCCTATTGGACTATTCAAGCGTAAACTTAGGAGATGGCTAGTACAAGAATGTTTTTACTCTGTTGACGAATATTTTGATTATTTTAAACATTGAACTTGACATTTATTATTGTGACTAGATTTGTAATATAATTATGACATATTAGGAATATAATTGTAATTGTGACGGTATTAAGTGTTCATATTGACATTGTAAACATTAGGTTTTAAGTATTCTAAATCGTGTTTCTCGATATTTAAGTCTTTTTCCTATGTTAATTTTGCATGCCAGTTTCTGGTGGAATGTGTGAAACCTGATAATTTAATAACGACTTTTGTACCACATTTTTATGTAAAATAAAGATTTGTATTTGTATTTGAACCTTTCCACCCCAACGGCCATCGGTTCTACGTGCAATGTGCCCCACCCACTGCCACTTAAGTTAAGCAATTCGGAGGGCTTTATCAGTTACCTTGGTTCTGCTGCGGATAGCCTCATTTCTGATGCGATCGCGCAGAGAAACTCCCAGCATAGCAATGGAGAGCCATTGCCCTTTGAGTGACTTTGAGCCTTCTTATGAGGCCTTTAGTAAGCGACCACGTTTCCGTGCCATATGTCATCACTGGCAACACACACTGGTCAAAGACTCTCGTCTTCAGACACTGCGGAATATTGGACGAAAAGATGTGCCGTAGCTTCCCGAATGCTGCCCAGCCGAGTCGGATTCGACGATTGACCTTCCCTTCGACATTTCCGAGTATCACTCTTTATTTCGAAATAATATTTTACTCTTTGAGTACGGAATCCTAAAAAGTGACATAGGTTTTAGGCTCAGAACATAAAAAAAGGGAGAAGTGCCGTACTGCTTAATTTCAACCAAAACCGATGTCCCCAGTTTTCTCCCACCGCAGCGCCCACAGGCACACACATTGAACCGTGTAAAAACAAAGACTCGGGCGTTGCCAGTGAGTCTACGGCAACATGCAAACAAGGGCTGTGATTGGCTTAAACGCACTACACTAGGGGGGCGACAAACGTTAAAATTATGTTTTATCGACATTGATATTAAAATTAATATTATGTTAAGATATTGATGGGTAACAACTTCAACGACATGGTAAGTTTATGTGGTGGTATTTAAACTTCTAGCTAGAAGTTTAAATAACACGGGTTGTTAACTTACCATAAATCGCAAAAGTAAAAAATATTGACGAATACCTACAGAGTAACATAAACGGCTTTTTATAAGTTCGTGTTCACATACATTTAAAACTCTGGTCACATCGATATTTTTGACCTGTAGGTACCAGGCCGATCCGACTCGCATTTTGGCGCGAAATAATATGTCCATTACTCATATTACGAGATTTAAGGCTAAGGGCGAGTATCCACCAAAGATGTGCGAAGATGTGTTACCATACATTTTACACCTAGGTTTCAAGCAAGCGAGGTGTCAAATATTCGAAAAGTGTACGGCTCTTATTAAGTGGTTGGAAACATTTTTCTTGAAGATGTTACGAACACATTAACTCTTCTCTGTACAGGAAACCAGTTAGGACCTCTGCCAGTAGCATCTATCCATTTTTTTAGTACCTACTCGGATTCTTTGGAAAACTGTAATAAGAAACCGAGATTTCTTCTTCAATTATCACATTTCAAATGAAAGTAAAAAAATACTCATTTAAAAAAAAATATTGGTAATAATATCACATTTTAAGTTGTTCTGGAGCCATTTGCAACTAAATTATATACTTTTATATACAATTTTAATATGTCTATTTACCGTTCATACTGCAACTTAGTGAAAATCTTATTAGTAGGTACCGTAAACATTTTGTGCCTTTTAATCTTATAAGTATGTTATTAGTTACCTTTAAGATAGGCACCCAACCAAAACACGTAATGAAATAAAATAAAACAGCGAAAGTAGTCGAAATAAAATAACTAGTATGATATCGTACTTCTATTTTATCGATTACGCGTAAATTGTAACTGCACTTTGGCACCGCTCTAGTTTGCGACGCCAAGCAGCGGCCGTACCACTAAAAAATTCAAGCGTCGTCCATATCCATAGTGGTTTAATACATTGCGCCGTGGTTTACTATATTGAACGTTCAATGTACAACGCAAAGAACAAAAATATGCTTTTTCGTTCGATATGTTAGTTCGATCCCGAGAAATGATGCGGCGTTGCGTTTATTTGTTAAAATATTAGTTTTTACTGACTTAAGTGAAAATACTAATACTAACATGTGGTGCGTGACTCCACCATTCATGTAGGTTTTAGTTTCATTCCTATTTTTGCATGTAACCACGCTACGTTTCGGCATTTTGAGTAAACGCGGAAGAACATTTCAGATTCACGGCGAATTGCGACTAACATGCGGTGGGCAGTGACATGCCCATTTGGCCATGTCGCACCGACACGCGCCAAGCCCCCGTTTCATATCTTTTCCTTTTTATGATCTGAGGTTTTAGGCTTTTGAATAAAGTCACGCATTAATTAATTGTATTCTAGATAAAAAGCTGTGTTTGTATAATTTATAATTTTCAGTTCCTTTGGTAAGTAACGGACATTAGCAATTTCTATGAAGGGCAGTTTTTTTTTACTGTCCATAACAAAAAAAATTCTTCAAGAAATGAATACGTAAGTACCCAGTAATTTCCTAGTGGTGGGTCTACTGGTATAATTTCATTACATAACTATATATAAATAAGATTCAGATAACATGCAAACTATTAATATCCGTAAAACAAATTATTATTCTTATTACTGACAACTTTAAAACTCGTTAGTTTATTTTATACTAATTAAACGAAACAAAATATTATACTTTGTCATATCATAGTATTTTAATACAAAATGAAAACCTGTGCTCAAAAATCAAATACTTACTTTATTCAAGTTATCTAACTTCGCTAACATGATGTTCTAGAACATCATGTTAGCGAAGTAATACTTACCATTTTTTAGTGCAAGTATCAATATCGGTCACGGAGTTAATTCAAACGGTGCGCTATACAGCTATTTGCATCGGCAAGCTCCGCGGTTAGTTCTATCCCGATCGCACTTACATATAGCTAGAAAGGGACGGCACCCGCGGCTGGTGCGATCGCGCTGTGCATGTGGGTGTTAGGTACGTTTGTGTGGGTGGTAGTAGTATTTACACACACAAACGCACTACGCGTGTCAAAATACCGAATTCTGAGCGAGCGCTTTTTTGTAGAGCACTCTTAAGGAAAATGTTGAAAAAAAGTACTATCCCCCCCCCCCCCCCCCCCCTATCTCCAAAGTTTCATCATCATATCAGCCGAAAGACGTCCACTGCTAGACATAGGCCTCCCCCCAAAGAGTGCCAAAATGACCGGTCCCGCGCCATCCGCATCCAGCGGACCAGTTTACCAAGCGAAAATTCTTAAATTATTACATTTTATTAAGAGTAACATAAATAATACAGGAAAAATAAAACGATAAGTACCTCTATCTAGCGTTTTTTTTTTTATTTATCAAAAATATTTTTTTAAGTTTGTAATTTTATTACCTTTGTATGAAATTTTATGTCTTCAAATTCCTATGAGTTTTAAAGTGCCTACTTTCAAATAAAAAACAATAATCAAAATTGGTACGCGTGGTAAAAAATATCACTGATAAACAAACATACGGTTGCAAGTACCAAAATGCAGATGGCGCTGTACAACGGTAACTTCTACTATGAGCTGTTTAGATTGTTCACGAATGAATTGGGACGTGACGTGATGGGTATGATGTATGAACATTTGTACGGAACCCTCGGTGCGCGAGTCAGACTCGTACAAGCTTGACCGGTTTTTAAAATGGAATGTTTAATGCCTTTTGCCAACTTTTGTCATTATAAAATATTAATTAAGATACATAGTTTATGAGAAAAAAATATGTTTTCATCTCTCCTGTTCTGAAAGTTGACTTTTCATGGGCATATAGCCGGGAGGAAAATAGCGTTTTCTCCCCTAGGGTGGAAAGTAATTTTTGCGTATTGTAAAAATACCATAAAATCTAGTAAATTTGTTGTTTGTTTGTTTTTGTTTGTTTGTTTCAGTTTTTTTGTAAGTTTGTTTTGTGTTTTGTTAGTTTTTTTTTTTGTTTTTGTTCTGTTTGTTTTTGTTTTGTTTGTTTTTTCACGTGTCGGCATGGCCCTCTAGATTAGTTGCGTCGCGGCCTACTGGATTACAATCGAGTAGGCCGTGGCAAATGGCCAGTGCAAAGAGGTTAGAGGTTGGATATAGTTTTAATTATTTTACTTAGGTATATCTAAAATCGAATAATTAATTTTCCTCACAGTCGAAATGAAAAGTAGAGTGTTTAACTCGGGTGAAATTACCCATTTCACCCTCGAACTATTGGCGCTCTCACTTCGTTCGAGCGCCAGAAATATCTCGGGTGTAATGAGTCACTTGCAACCCTTGGTTAACAATCTACTATTTCACTTCTCATGCTCGAAAAGTGTGTCATATTAGGCTTAGCAAACGGGGCTAAAGTAGTACATTTAGCCCCTAGGGAAAATACATTCTGTGCTTATACTATGACGTCACAAACACAATCATTATCTCGGCGCATTTACTACGGAATAAGTTATTACCATTCATTTGCAATTATCTCCACAAATGCTGCGTTTAAGTATATACTTGCTATACAAAACATAATTTCTACTTAATTCAATATTCTGTCTGTCTGTTATGTAATTTTAACGTGAGATCAAACTAAAACAATCGTTTTTAGGGTTCCGTACTCAAAGAGTAAAACGGGACCCTGTTACTAAAACTTCGCTGTCCGTCCGTCTGACGTCTGTCCTGTCTGTCTGTCTGTCTGTACGTCTGTCACCAGGCTGTATCTCATGAACCGTGATAGTTAGACAGTTGAAAATTTCACAGATGATGTATTTCTGTTGCCGCTATAACAACAAATACTAAAAAACAGAATAAAATAAATATTTTCTTTTTTTTTCCCATACAATAAACGTGATTTTTTGCCGTTTTTATAGATAACTAGCTTTTGCCCGCGACTTCGTCCGCGCGGAACTCGTTTATATCGTAACTTTCTCCCCCCTTTTCACCCCCTTAGGTGATGAATTTCCAGATAAAAACTCTTTTTAGTAAGGACTCTTTGGGAAGGCCCCGGAATTCAAAGTATCTCTATACCAAATTTCATCTCAATCGGTTCAGCGGTTTAAGCATGAAAAGGTAACAGACATATAGAGTTACTTTTGCATTTGTAATATTAGTATGGATTGTATGAAGGAAAGGGTATCGATGCATGTAGGCTTTTTTCAGTATTATTTTGCATATTTTCATATCACACGGCCGTAAGGACCTTTTCTACTAAACCGTAGGATTAAATTAACTGACTTGTAATTTAAACATTTTATATGTTACATCTAATAGTTTTCAAAATAGCCATAATCAAACGTCTTTTTTACCCCGTTTTAGAAAACATCTTCAAAACTAAGGCCGCCATAAGGTACCTTTACCCTTGGAACGTCAATTTACTTATGTAATGTTAATGTTCCTATTCCCCAGGACTCCCAACTACCGCTATACCGTAAATGGGTTCCATCCAAATTTTCACCCCCAATTGACCCCCTTAGGGGATGATTTCTGGAATAGAAACTATTATATGTCCTTTTCCAGGACTCAAACTATCGTTCAACCAAATTTTATCAAAATGTGTCACAAACAAATTTCCACCTCCAATTACACCCCCTTAGGGGATGATTTTCGGGATAAAACTATCCTATGTCCTTCCTTATCTATCGCTATACCGTAAATGGGTTCAATCCAAATGTTCATCGACCATTTCTCACCCCCTTAGGGGATGATTTCCTCCTTTTATGTGTTCCGGAATAAAAAAAATCTATGTTCTTTCCTAGGACTCTACCTCTCTCTATACCAAATTTCATCTAAATGGGTTCTATCCAAATCTTCAACCCTCATTTTACCACCTCAGGAAATGATTTTTCAGGATAAAAACTATGCATTGTCCTTCCCTAGGACTCCTTCTATCTATTTACCAAATTTCATCTAAATGGGTTTTATCCAAATTTTTCACCCCCTATTTTATCCCTGAGAGGATGATTTTTGGGATTAAAACTATCCGTTGTCATATTCCGGGACTCAAACTATCTTTCAACCAAATTTCATCAAAATGGGTCACAAACAAATTTTCACCCCCCATTAAACCCCCTTATGGGATGATTTTCAGGAGTAAACTATCCTATGTCCTTCCCCAAGACTCCAATACCGCTATACCGTAAATGGGTTCCATCCAAATTTTCATACCCCATTTCACCCCCTTAGGAGATGATTTCTCACTTAAATTATGTTAAGTCCTTCCCCAGGACTCTGAACTATCTCCATACCAAATTTCATCAAAATCGGTTCTATCCAAATTTTCACCCCTCATTTCACCCCCTCAGGAGATGATTTAGGATAAAAACTATGCATTGTCCTTCCCTGGGACTCCTTCTATCTCTATACCAAATTTGAACTAAATGGGATTTATCCACATTTTCATCCCTATTTCATCCCCTTGGGGGATGATTTTAGGGATTCAAACTATCCATTGTCATCCTCCGGGACTCAAACTATATTTATACCAAATTTGATCTAAACGGAGTCTATCCAAAATTTCACCCCCCATTTCACCCCCTCAGGGAAAGATTTCCGGAATAAAAACTATCCATTGTCCTTCCCCAGAACTTAAACTACCTCTAAACCAAATTTCATCAAAATGGGTTACATCCAATTTTTCACCCCCCCATTTTACCCCCTAAAGGGAAGATTTTCGGGATGAAACCTATTCTTTAACCTTTTCCGGGACTCAAACTAATCATATACCAATTTTCATCTAAATCGGTGCAGCGGTTTAATAGACCAATCAAATTAGCTTACCCTGGACATAATTCGTAAACTCGTTGTTTTTACTGTTTTATCGGATTTTACTATTCAGTATCAAATATTAATGAAATATATTAAGTAAAAAATCCGCGATCGTAACCGTAGTTAAAAAAAACACGAGTTAACGTACACTACTTAACTTTTTCCTAAAAGTAAAAAAGGTAACCAAGTACCTTGTTAGTATAACTTTGAGGTGCATTCAAATGCGATCACTTAATAGCAAAATTAAACTGATATCAAATTCGCATATACGTTTTTTTTCACAGTTTTCCTCTGATCTCATTATATAGACAAGCCAAAATGGTAACTATGATGTTTTTATCTGTTTAAGGTATTTTGCGTCTTTTTAGACATTTAAGACAATAATTAAACATTTATTTTTAACGTTTTAATAATAATGTATTTCTCAGTAATTATAAATAGTAACTATGAATTTTTAGTTTACTAATAGCCTTTTGTGTACGATAATCATGTTTTCATCAAAATTAAGCATGTTAATTTCACGCTTAAGAAATTGAAAATACTCGCGACCTTGTCGTGGAGTCAGATGCATGCGGTGGGTGCGAGGCGGGGAGAGAGTGGGGCGCCAGCGGGCGAGCGCACGGCGAACCCGTCTTAACGAGTTTATTTCAATTACGTGTTTTGCACCGACCGCGCCGTGTACAAATAAAACAAATATAACGGAATATCCCAATTGTAGGATTTTTAGCTCTAATGAAAAATCACAGTTTGTCCCTTACGCCCTTTGAAAACTCTGGTCCAAGGGGCGTAAGGAACGATTGATTTGCTTTTATCATCGAAAACATAAGTAAACTCTTAACTGTTAAGTAAAACCTTCAGTGCGGGAACACGAGGAAAACCACGTTTGTTAGAATAACCAAATTTATTCTCACTTTAACAAAACACGTCACAAAATAACACCGTCCGTACAAAATGATTCGTAATTCGTAAGAACTAATCAACGTTACTGTTACAAAGTTTATGCGACCGTCTCAGTCTGAATCTGATCACGAAGTGCCTGTTCCGAGCTGGATGGACCCGTTTTATAACCTTCGGTGACGTTCCCCACTCAGTGTTACTCGTCGCATTTCTACCTTCAATATTATAACGGTTGGTATTATTAATAGGAGTAATTATCTACCCTCAAAATATACGGATTGTTACAGTCGGCCATCCTGCTCGCAACGAGTCCTCTCGTTCTAATTGTAATGATTCAAACTAACCCAAGATTATTTACATTGTCATTTGATGTATAGTTATCAAACACAATTTTCTCGATTTTACTAGTATTTATATAATTAAGAAGTCACACAAAACACACATGGTCATGCAAAATTCTATACATTCATTTAACTTAACGGGATTTATGAATATCTATGGAGCTATATATATATATTAAATCACTTCGGTAACTAATTAAAGGTTTGGAATCGCTTTACATTATCAGTATTATCACTCGCTAATTAAGGCAGGGTTCATCTCTAATGACCGCTGCCCGAGTAATATCATCTCTAATGATAATGTAATTAATTACAGGTTTGGAATTGCTTTACATTATCAGTCGCTATTTAAGGCGGGGTTCATCTCTAATGACCGCTGCCCGAGTAATATCATCTCTAATGATATAACTAATTACAGGTTTGGAATCACTTTACATTATCACTCGCTATTTAAGGCGGGGTTCATCTCTAATGACCGCTGCCCGAGTAATATCATCTCTAATGATATAACTAATTACAGGTTTGGAATCACTTTACATTATCACTCGCTATTTAAGGCGGGGTTCATCTCTAATGACCGCTGCCCGAGTAATATCATCTCTAATGATATTATGATCACTTTTGTTTTGTATGACTAGGCATCAGTAATTAGGAATTCACATTATTGCAATGTATACAAACAGATAGCTATTAGGAGTTATCAGTGAACGTGAATTTTGGACCACCTATTCCCCTGCTGGCTTATCTAACTACATTTCTGTTCACTATCACCGCTAAAAGAATAATCAAAATTGTAGCCTAACCATGGAAATATTTTGTCTATTGCCACAACTCTTTCGTAACGTCTTCCTTTTCTAGTCAGAGGTGTGTCTGGCTTGGGTTATCAATGAATTTTTCTTTAGAGTAACTGATTTCGTTCCTAAGCCATGTACAAGCACATTACAAGTACCCTGAGTTAGCTGGTATTCTCCGGGCAACAAGTAATATTCGCTATTAAGACCGCCACGCACATATATTTGGCTTCTATCCAGATTAGGGGACTTACACAAATGTACTTGAATGTTCGCATTGGTACAATTGAATCACACAAAGCCATTAAAGGAACCTTCACTATAACATCTGAGTCCACTTTTTTTTCGATTAACAGCTCAGTTGCCGTTTTTGTAATACGCAGGTTGGGACGTTCATTGAATGAATGACCTAATAAAACTGCACAATTTATAAGGTGGTCATCTACTATGTACACCTCAACATTAGTCTCTACTACTTCTTGTGATTCGATTGTAACAGACGCCCTACCTATTGGTTGATAGGGTATGTTACCCAATCCACGAAGAAACGGACTATTAACAGTTAACCATTTCAAGTATAACCGTTCAGCATTAGACTTCCGAATCAGTGTCGCCTCACTCCCAAGATCTAGTTGAGCCAATGTAAGATTATCATTTACCTTAATTGTCAATTTATATTTATCGTTCGTATTGCTGTCACATTAATTTTTATTAGAATTGTTGGGCAAATCTAACATAACATCAACCGGCGAGTCCATCAAAACCAACTATTCATTCGTATCCGACGTAGGAAGCCTTCTTTTCCGACAGTCGGTTTCAGTATGCCCCATCAAGTTACAATGAGTGCATTTAATTAATGGTTTAGGACATTTAAAGCTGGGGTGCCCTTGTTGTTTACAATTAAAACAAGTTAACTGAGACGCATTTTGAGTTGGTTTTGATGAACTCTGCTGATCAATGCCCCTGGTACCAGAGTTCGCGTTAAGGTTGAGGATACGTGTATCCCTTCTATCACCGCTATCACGTAGAGTCTTGAAGAAATCTAATACATGCTCTGCTTTTTCGAATTTTGCCGCCTGAGCTCCAACTCTAACATTTCTGTCGTCTACTCCTTGAACTAAGCAATCGACAGCATTCCTCCCGAAAATTTTGCAGCGGTTTAGTAAATTAATTTTAGTATAATAATACATTTCTAGAGAGTCCCCAAAACGAGCTTCTTTCTTAAGCATTTCAGTTAAAAGTTCTGCATAATTTTCATTGGACGGAAAAGATTTCTTCAGCAAGGTCTTCCATTCTACCCAACTACGTCTAGCCTGCCCTACCAATTTAGGTAATGCATAATGTATAACCTGTCTATCGGTCCAATCATAGATCTCAGCACATTCGTCTACCTTGTCCAACCATACACTAATTGTCTGCTCTTTAGATAAGGGATCGAACTCAGGGATGACATTATTTATGTTAGCAAAACTTTCACGTTCACTGGGCCTATTTTTCATAATTTTAAGTAATTCATCGAAAAAATTTGATGCCGGGTCATACCTTGATCGCTCTTGGGAAGGGGGTCTCCCTATTAACGTGGCACGTCGCTCATTCTGACGCCGACTCTCTCTCTCTCGCCCTCCAGCTGGCTCAACAAGGTTGCCACGCGTTTTTTTTTGTAACTCCAGTTCTTCATCTTGTTCGCGTAATCTCCGTAATGGACTACGACTGCGGGTACGTAGGTGTGCCTGATGATCGCTACGCCTGTCTTGGTCCAACCGGCTACGCCTCGACGTATTTCGGTCCGGAGTTTTCAGGCGCCGTTCTGCCATCCGCCGAGGCCTCAAGATCGGACTTTTAGTACGGCTTCGACTTCGGCGTTCATGGTCCGATTCACTTTCGGGCTCCATCTCTTTTGTGGGCGTATCCATCCCACTTCTGAAGATAAAACCTTCAGTGCGGGAACACGAGGAAAACCACGTTTGTTAGAATAACCAAATTTATTCTCACTTTAACAAAACACGTCACAAAATAACACCGTCCGTACAAAATGATTCGTAATTCGTAAGAACTAATCAACGTTACTGTTACAAAGTTTATGCGACCGTCTCAGTCTGAATCTGATCACGAAGTGCCTGTTCCGAGCTGGATGGACCCGTTTTATAACCTTCGGTGACGTTCCCCACTCAGTGTTACTCGTCGCATTTCTACCTTCAATATTATAACGGTTGGTATTATTAATAGGAGTAATTATCTACCCTCAAAATATACGGATTGTTACATAAGTAAATGAAAGAGATGATGCCATGATCGTGGTTAGCATAAAAAAAACCGGTAAAGTGCGAGTCAGACTCGCACACCGAGGGTTCCGGACAACCCCGTACAATAGAAACAGGTCCACTATAAACTGACACTCACTAAGTATGTATTTACATACTTAGTGCGTGTCCGTTTATACTGGACGTCAAATTTTCAGTGATGTAACTAAAAATTTACGGTTTTCACAATTTTTCCTTTATTTGTGCTATAAATACTTCGTACCAAATTTCAAGATTCAGAGTTCACGGGATATGGGCATGGGCATTTCGTCCCTTACTTACGCCCTTTGAGCCTACGGTAGTCGATATCCTTATTGGCAAAATTGAGCCGACACAGTTGGCCAGAACGCCAAAAAAAAAGAGAAGATATGCTTATCCACCCAGAGATGGGATAAATTTATTCGAATACGAATAACGTTTAAGAATAAATAGGATTATTCGCGAATAACGAATAAATATTTCGAATAATTATTCGCCAATATTTATTCGCGAATAACTTCTTAATTCGAATAATCATTCGTAATGCTTTTCGGGAATAATATTTTGAACGAATATTGTAGGAATGCTTTTTATTAATAGAATATATCTCAAAAACGTAATATTTTCCTACAGACAGAACAGTGATACCTAGTTTCTAAATTTGTTAGAAAAAGGTTACCGCTTCATCAAGGGTACCAAGTAACATCGCCGTGCATGGTGAAACGGATATTAATTGTAATTATTGCACCTGTTTTATTTTTACTAATTCGGCTTTACCACGGGTGAAAAAAAAACCGGTCAAGTGCGAGTCAGACTCGCGCACCGAGGGTTCCGGACCACCCCGTACAATAAAACCAAGTCCACTATAAACTGACACTCACTAAGTATGTATTCACATACTTAGTACGTGTCAGTATATACTGGACATTAAATTTTCAGTAATGTAACTAAAAATTTACGGTTTTCGCTATCTTTCCTTTATCTGTGCTATAGGGCGTTGCTTCGCACCAAATTTCAAGTTTCTGAGTTCACGGGAAGTAGGTTTTGATTCCCTTGCGGGTTTCGAAAACTTGCGGAAATTTGCGGCATAAATGGCTGTATCTTTTGATTGTGTTGGCTTAGAAGTTTGATTTTTTCACAGCTCCAAGAGACAGTAAACCTGAGTATTTGATATAAATTTCAGCTTAATTCATTTATTTGTTGCAGTATGGGTCTTACAAGATGTTACATATAAATACAGTTCCAGCATAACCCTGTTAGGGCACAGCAACATTAATATAAAAAATATTAATTCTAAAATAATGCATGCACACACTATGCACAGCAATTCAAACTTTAAATGATTGATACCTCCACGCGTTCCTGAGAAAAAGGGTATTGACAGACGGACGGACGGACAACAAAGTGATCCTATAAGGGTTCCGTTTTTCCATTACGAGGCACGGAACCCTAAAAACACACAGGTCAGAATATAACATGATTAAGTACATACAATTTACAATTAAAGGTATATAGTTGAACAATCTTACATGCGTAATCGCCTCTAATAACATAACATTGATCCAATTACAGACAGTGGCTGTCCATAAATTGGATGACGGTAGTCATTTTATGAGGCGGGTAGTCTCCATTTAGGAATTAACAGGATGATGATAGGAGGGGGGGTCAAGAATTGACAAAAAACAACCGGCCAAGTCCTGAGTCATGGATGTTTTCTGTGTATTTAAGTATTTATTTATCTATATAAGTATGTTTATCGTTCGTCTAGTACCGATAATACAAGCTTTGCTTAGTTTGGGACTAAGCCGATTTGTGTAAGATTGTAGAAGAAAAAAAAAACTGGTTTTTAGTATTTGTTGTTATAGCGGCAACAGAAATACATAATCTGTGAAAATGTCAGCTGTCAAACTATCACTGTTGTTGAGACACAGCCTGGTGACAGACAGACAGACAGACTGACAGACTGACAGACTGACAGACAGACAGACAGACGGACAGCGGAGTCTTAGTAATAGTGTCCCGTTTTACTCCTTGAGCACGGAACCCTAAAAAAACAATGGTTCAGTTTCAATTGTTTTTTCGAGTTGTTCAGTCGCCGCTGAAGATGGAATTGTCCCGTAAAAAAATATTACGACTTTCAAAGTGGATTAACACAAAAACAATGTGGAGACCGGATGATTGCTGCTTTTAGTAATGAAACACCTTCAAAGACGACAATATACAGGTGGTATTCAGAATTTCAACGTGGCCGAGTATCCCTCACGGACGACGCGCGTGAAGGTCGACCAAAATCGGCAGTTACGCAAGAAAACGTCCACCTTGTGAGTCAGCTGATAAAAGAAGACAGGCATGTGACATATCGGGAAATTCAGGAGTCTTTGCGGATTGGAATGAGTCAGATACAAATTATTTTACAGGAAGAATTAGGCGTGCGAAAGTTGTTTTCCCGTTGGATCCCGCACTTATTGTCTGACGAGCAGAAAACGACAAGTGTCAATTGGTGCCGCAAAACATTGAATAAATTCAACGGAGGAAGCTCAAATGCAGTTTTTAGTGTCGTATCAGGTGACGAGTCGTAGATATACGCATATGAGCCTGAAACTAAAAACCAATCTCGAGTATGGGGTAACGAAGACGAGCTTCAAGCCAACAAAAGTTATTCGCTCTCGCAGCAAGGCCAAGAAGATGGTGGCTATGTTTGTCTCCAAATCGGGTCACGTGGCTACTATTCCACTTGAAGATCGTAGAACGGTCAAAGCCGATTGGTATACAAGTATTTGTTTGCCGATTGTCTTTGCTGAACTTAGGAAAAAAGGCCTAGTCGCCGCATCATCCTTCACCACGACAATGCCAGCCCTCACACCGCTCGTAAAACAAATGAGTACCTGGAAGGTGAAAAAGTCGAACTACTGGACCATCCTCCATGCAGCCCTGACCTAAGTCCCAACGACTTTTTCACATTCCCCAAAATCAAGGATAAGTTGCGTGGTGGGCGCGGTGTTTCGGCGGCCGGAAGAAGCAGTGGAGGCTTTTAACAATTTTAACGACTGGTTTGAACGCATGGAAAAGTGCATAAAATATAAAAGAGAATACTTTGAAAAACAATAAAAATAGTTAAATCAATGTAACTGCATATTTTTTTATATTCTCGAAACTTTCAGTTTGACCCTCGTAGTGACCCTGCCTGCGTAACCGGAGGTCCCGGGTTCGAATCCCGGTAAGGGCATTTATTTGTGTGATGAGCACAAATATGTGCTCCTGAGTCATGGATGTTTTCTATGTATTTATGTATTTATTTATCTTTATAAGTATGTTTATCGTCGTCTAGTACCCATAGTAGTTTGCTTAGTTTGAGACTAGATCGATTTTTGTAAGATTGTATAAGAAAAAAAAAGAAAAAGAAAATCTGTTTTTTAGTATTTGTTGTTATAGCGGCAACAGAAATACATCACCTGTGAAAATTTCAACTGTCTACCTATCACGGTTCGTGATATACAGCCTGGTGACAGACGGACAGACAGACAGACAGACTGACGGCCAGCGGAATCTTAGTAATAGGGTCCCGGTTTACTCTTTGAGTACGGAACCCTAAAAACGATGACGTAATATATGGACAAGCCCACACACATGACATATTGAAACAAACCTGTTAAATGCCCCATGAAGCGACTCATTTTACTCACAAAAATATTGTTAATTTGTAGAAAAGGGTATTAATACTTGAAAATAGGTACACTTGTAGTGATCATGTTAAATTCGTGTACGTGTTACAACGAGCAACCGCATCCTTAAATATTATTCGTGGATTTATAGGAATGAAATGAGAATAAATCATTCGTCATTCAAAAGTGTAGATGAATAAATTATTCGCGAATAAATGTTTATTCGAATAATTATTCGAATAAGAATCATTCCAACAATGCCCCTTTCTGCACCCACACAAGTAACATATTTTATTTAAATAATTCTATACAGAAGACTGAGCGCTTATAAATAGGTAATCGACATTCCACGACAATTATGTCTCATGCTGAACAATTTAGTTATTATCGATCTAATGAACACAATATTTCAATAAATCTCCACCCTAGCCGAACCGTGGTAAACGCCACGTTCGTCTTTATAAATGTTTGACAATCATTGACCTATCCATAATAAATGAAGGCCGAAACGCATTGACAGCGGTGGCGAAGCGGCGGCGCGGCGCAGTGTAGAGGTGGTACCGGCTGTAATGTTCGATCTAATAAAGCCGGGAAAAAGCGTTCGGATCATTTCATATTAGCTCGAAAATTACAAGTACCGCCTCCGCGCCACCCCGCGCCGCTTCGCCACCGCTGTCAGTGCGTTTCGGCCTTGAATGCCTGCGACTCGCGACAGCACGGTCGGTAGTTGAGATGCAAAGCAATGACGGCCTTATTCTGCAAGAGATAATGTTCATATTAAAACTTAAGTACGAAAAAATATGAATTAATTAATAATCGTGGATATTTTTTGTTTAATTTGTTTCTTATAGTACTAATAATATGTTGACAGCATAAATCAAACACTTTCCCAGTAGTTATGTATTTTGGTTTTCCAAAAACTAACAATTTTTGTGATTTTAGAAATACGCAAAGAGAATCTGTTTAATTTTTAATAATTTATCAACACACATAATATACTATTCAGAATAATTTGTTAAATTGCAGTTATCTATAATTTCTGGTAAGATAATCCAGAAAATGTGTAACTTACTGAACTTTCTTTATTATTGATAGTCCCGGTTGATTAATTAGATTAATTTTGATTTCTTTAACTGGAATGCAAGCGCCATATCATAATAGAGGCACTTTTACAAAGTTACATATTATGCTGCACTTATGAAATCAGAATTTGTTAAAAATTTAGATTTTTGGTTTTTTTACAATGACGCGGAACCCTAAAATGTTTAATTCTTTTTATTTTAACTATAACTAACAATACTTTACATCATAGAAAAAGAAAATTACAGTTATCGAATTATGTCCGGGTTTAGCTAATTTGATTGGTCTATAAGTAGTTTCATACAAATTTCCACCCCCCATTTCAAATTCAAATTCAAATTCAAATATTTATTCGTGACACACAATTTACACATACAAAAGAAATAATATAATACACATTTCATCCCCTTAGGGGTTGATTTCCAGGATAAAAACTACCCTAAGTCCTTCCCCAGGACACAAACTATCTCTATGCCAAATTTCATCTTAATCGGTTCAGCCGTTTTCACGTGATGCGCGGTCACATAAACAGACAAACAGATAAACAGATAAACAGATAAACAGACAAACAGACAAACAGATAAACAGACAAACAGATAAACAGACAAACAGACAAAAATTCTATAAACTGTTGGAACGTGTTCTGTTATCGATTCTAAGTATCCCTAGCCAATTTTTTTTCGAATATCTTCCATGTACAGACTTTCGACCCTCTTCAGCTTTATTATATGTATAGATGGTACTTACGGAACCGTTCCTGTCCGACTCGCACTTGACCAGTTTTTTTATTTTCTTTTTTCTTTTGTAAGTATGATATTTCTTCCGCATCGATTGAGAGCAATTTAATCAAAATTGAAGTCCCATGCAAGTTCCCTATTGGAACTGGAACGGCCATTTCCCCCGAACAGCCACTACCTGCTAAACACTTATAGGTTTAAATATGGTTTTTTTATAATATTTTATCTATCCAAATATCATAAACCCTCCATGATGCGTTCAAGAACCGCACATTATGACCACCATAAAAACAGACTGTTGACAAATTTCTTATCTGTAGAAATGTTATTATTGCTAAATAATAACATCGATTTCTATAATATTATTTCATTTAAATTTCGAACATCTCTGAAAAACAAAGAAATTTGATTTGACCTCTATTCTAATATCAGTCGAGATGACGCAAGTTCGAAATGAATTGTCAAGTTGCAAACAAATTTGACAAATGTTGCACGTAAGTAAGATATCGAACTATATGATAATTAGAGCTGACTCTAGTTTGTCTCTGAATTAAAAAAAAAACTATGACAGCTGCCAGAAAACAACGCCGCGATGCCGGTCTTAATATGCGGCTCCTGAATGCATCATGGAGGCTTATGATATGTGGATAGATAAAGCAGTGTATGTAACTGCACATAATTAGGCATTAAAACACTCGTGTTTTAATGCCTAATTATCTATCCAAATATCATAAACCCTCCATGATGCGTTCAAGAACCGCACATTATGACCACCATAAAAATTGATTGTTTTGTTTCTTATCTATGAAATAGTACATTATGATACAAGTGTGCTATGTTGGTCATTACACTCGAGTCGGTTTTTAAGCCTGAGCCAAAGGCGAAGGCTTAATGGAGACGAGAAGTGTAATGACCAATGCTCACGTGTTTCATACGACGTTTTTCAACACATTTGCGAGGAAAAAAAATAAAAAAATAAAAAATGAAAATGTTAAAAGATATGTAATGAAAAGGCACTAGTGCGATAATGTAATGTAAAAGTCACGGCATGGGTAATATTCTGCAATATTTTGCTAATATTTAAAAAGATATGTAATGAAAAGGCACTAGTGCGATAATATAATGTAAAAGGCACGGCATGGGTAATATTCTGCATTATCAGTGTAAATACGCTGTAATAAGACCTACTTTACGAGCAGGTGTGTTGAAAATGTTATTATTGCTAATACTCCAGGCAAAATACGGTTTTGAAAAACATTAATTTAAACATTAATTTATAATAGCGTTTTTTTTCTTTATATCATTTCAAAACATTATTCTAAGATTATTTATTCAAGAATCCAACAAACTTTCCATCTGGAAGTATTGAAATAGATTTAAATAAAGCATGAATTGTTTTTTTTTTAATTATTTATTTTGAATATTATAGAGCAAATGTAAATGAACCAAAATAAAGATAAAACCATTTATTAATATTTTTTCTGACTTTCTGAATCCAGCACCTCGCGGGGTATTTTAATTGATCGAGCGAGCGAAGCGAACGAAGTTCTCTTGTTAAGCTTGGGCCAAAATTCTTGCGTATGTCTGGATATTCAGCTGTTCTCCTACAGGTCGCATTTCTCAACCGATACTCGTGAAATTTTGTGAGCAGGTTCAATAATTATATATATTTTTTGTCAATACAGTTTTCAAAAAACGTATATTTTGAAAAAAATACACTATTTTGGCAGTTATCAAGAAAACTTACCTGGCGAGAATAATGACGAGAATAGTTTTTTACTGGACATTTATGAACACGGTTTAAATAGTATAAATATACACATTATTCACACAAATTCAGTTGCACGAAGAAAACACTCAAAATATGCACACTTTAATTCACTATACTACCTATATAACTATGTATTTAAAACTGGCTCTTATTTTCCAATGTAAACATTCCAAATTGACATGAATCGGAATTACTGCATTGGCATGCTAAGTAATACCTACCCAAGGATAATTTTTAACTCAAACAAAACCAAATTCACTATGACTGTCTTTCCACTTAAAATATTCAAATTCGTAATCAATCTTGACACGTGAGGATAAAGTTCATTTTATTTTAAACTTATTAAGCTACAACAACGTCCGAACGAGTGTCAAGTTGATAAGAAACTAAACACAAGCGAGTATGACAAATTTAAAGATGTAACTGGCTAAATTAAAAACTAACACTTACTCATAGTTGTTTGCTGAATTTAAATCATCAAGCGCCTCTCTCAGATACAGTGATAAGTTTGTATTTGGTGTACAGTACAACAGTACCGTCGGGCCGTCGGCAACACATTTAACGGTTTTGAACCTTATTGTAAAGAGATAAAGTTTATAATGGTCGTTGTAGGGTGTCGCTGTCGCCGTTTGTACTTACAATTCCTGGAGCTATGGCCGGCCATTCTTTGCCAAGGTTAAAGGTACAAGTTGGTAGCCGACCGCAGACAGCAGCAGCAGACGGCATATCGCGACGACACGACTGATGTGTCGTCTGCTGCTGCGGTCTGCGGTCGGCTACCAACTTATACCTTAAGTTTGCTAAAGAAAACCAAACAGTGATAAATAGACAAGCAGTATTTTAACTGTTAACAAATAGGGTCGTTTCGCCGGTTAGCGACCACTTAGCCGAGTTGCTCACTTTAGATTAGTAAATGTATACCTATTCAATGTACACACATAATATATGGTATTCGTATAGGTTCTGAGTATAGTCAAGTTTTGAAACCTACAATAAAATATAGCACTTTCATCCATAGATTAGGAAAAAATATGGAAAAGGTTTCAAAATAGCGAATTCGCTGGATAGCGACCGCTTTAGTCGGTTTGCGACCACCTGTTAGCTAGTTGGCGACCATTCTTGCAAATAGTGTTTAAGTAGTTAATAAAACGATTTATCATCATCATCATCATATCAGTCGAAAGACGTCCACTGCTAGACATAGGCCTCCCCCAAAGAGTGCCACAATGACCGGTTTTGCGCCACCCGCATCCAGCCGATTCCTGCGATATTTACTAGGTCATCAGTCCACCTTGTGGGGGTCTATCCACTCAGCGCCTCCCGGTACGTGGTCGCCATTCGAGAACCTTTCCGCCCCAAAGGCCATCGGTTCTCCGTGCAATATGCCCCGCCCACTGCCACTTAACTTTAGCGATTCGGATGGCTATGTCGGTTACCTACCTTGGTTATGTTGCGGATAGCCTCATTTCTGATGCGATCACGCATATAAACTCCCAGCATAGCCCTCTCCATTGCCCTTTGGGTGACTGAGCCTTCTTATGAGGCCCATAGTAAGCGACCACGTTTCAGTGCCATACGTCATCACTGGCTGTATGGTATGGTAAGTGGTAGGTGTGTTCACACTGGTCAAAGACTCGCCTTGAGACACTGCGGAATATTGGACGAAAAGCCATAGCGTAGCTTCCCGAACGCTACCCAGACGAGTCGGATTCGACGATCGACCTCTTTGTCAAAGTTTGACCTACCTAACTGCCCTTATACCACAACAAATAGGAGTGTAGACTAACCATTTATTATTACTCCAAAAAAAAGAAGGCAAAATAATAAGCCTAAGTGACGAAAATCCCATTCATATATCTCCAAAAATACGAAGCTACAACCGTTTTAATATTGCTTGTTAGAGAGAGAAAACGCTAGTGGATCGTGACGTCACAATCCCCGAGCGGCAAAGTAAATGACAATCATTTCATATGCTGAAGGTGCGTTTTGCGGATAAGGGATAGAATATACCTACCCCCTCTTAAAACTTTGGATACTATAACTTTGTAATTACTTAATCCCCTGCTCTTTTTTTTCTCCATTTGACATTTCATTTAATTCTTTTTCGAGAAAATTCATCATTATAGGTCATTTTATTTAGTGTTACTCTTCTAAATCTACTTTACATTGCTGTGTCAATGAAGAATAGAATCGAAAAAAGCGCGCCATCTCGCTCACACCATGGTGCTATTATATATATTGCTATTACAGTCACACATGTCATTCATAGTAGGTATCTAAATGCCACCTTTTTACAAGCTTTTATTTAACTTTTAGATTATATTCTACTTACTCTAGCGTCTGCCCACGACTCCGTCCGCGTGGAAATCGTTTATATCGTAGCTCCATACAAACTTTCACCCGCTTAGGGGATTATTTCGGGGATAAAAACTATCCTAGGTATGTCTCTTCCCGGGACTCAAACTATCTCCATACCAAATTTCATCAAAATCGGTCCATCGGTTTAAGCGTGAAGAGATAACAGACAGACAGACATACACACTTTCGAATTTATAACATAACCATCTCATATAAATTGTGTATTATTATATAATATAATATATAATTATATATTATTATATACAATGGACATAGCATGGATTGGCGCGGCTTAAATACCGACTCAATTGGCTAGCCAAGCTAAATATCGCGGGTGCCGCATAAGAATCCATAAGGAAAGAAAAAGAAAACGATGTGGTCGCTATCCGACTTCTTTGGTAATTATGTATTTGGGTACGCGACCACCCCATTTTATTTAAATCTATTTTTAAATATGCCGAATTTCAACGAAATTATTACAACAGCTAAATCATTTAAACGATCAATTAACCAATTTCAGCATAATAATAAAATTAAGTGACGTAACTAAAGTTTTCGCGCCAACTGTCGCGTTATTTTTTTCACAGATTCACTGCACGTCAACACTCCACGGAAGCAATGTGTGAATTGAGGTTATTTTTTCTTGCTTTGGATTGAGCTTTCGGTTTTAAATTGTATATATTCTTATTCTGATACTATTCAAGAATAGTTAATAAGTTATTATTTTTCTGTTGGGTTTGTAGAAATGTTAATATCTTTAATTGAAGCAGCCTAGTCCGTCAAGTGGTCGCTAACCGGTGGTGGTCGCGTTACCGGCGAAACGACCCTACCTAGCTACGCTCCAATAATATTTATTTTTATACAAAGACACGACGGTGCTAAACAAGCTTACAAGATAAGCATAGCTTATTTTTGTAATGTAATCCACAAATTAAGTTCATACCTACTTAGGTAGGATACTTACTTTTACTTTTTGTACTTACTTAGCTACTTACTTTCATTCTGACCTAAATTGTATTATTATTGCTTTAAATTGACTATGTGTGCTATTCTATTATTTTTATAGTTACTAATATTAAGCTAAGTATTATTTTATTACTAACAATAATGATCCATGTTGGTCCCTGAATAAATGAATTGATTGATTGATTGATACCTATTAGCTGACAAATTTGCATTTTAGGCATTACTACGATATAAATACAAGCTTCTTTTCTTATTTTGAGTTCGTAAAAAAATTTCCTGTTGTAGTTTCATAATTTTAGTCTAAGGAGTGTGTTTCATATATTTAGCTATCAGGCATGTGAGGTGTCAAATATATGAAAACACATCTTCGCACGTCGCCTAAAAAATAAATAAATATTAGGGGACAATGTTAAACAAATCCAACTAGCCCCACAGTAAGGCTTGTGTTATGGGTACTTGACGACGACATATTTAATGGATATAAATACATAGAAAACATCCAAGACTCAGAAACAAATATTCATGCTCATCACACAAATATTTGCCCTTACCGGGGTTCAAACCCAGGACCTTCAGCTTAGTAGGAAGCGTCACTACCCACTGGGATAACCGGTCGCCAATAAGGTTCAACCATTTCCAGAGTGCGTCCAGCGACAACCAATTTAATCACCGCTACAAATTTTGTATGCAGACGGGGTCCATTTTCTCTGCATCTGACCGTACCTACTCTCCCACATCTGGGCCCTATTATACCATCTTGACAATTGTTTTAAATATTTGGTCACAATCTTACACAAATCGACTTAGTCGCAAACTAAGCAAAGCTCGTAGGTACTAGACGAAGATAAACACTTATATATCGTCCCTTGGCTGCGAAAACCGCTTAACTGCATGACATGTAGTTTCGAGAAAAATGCATTTAAAGATTTGCATGTTAATATTTCTATGAAGGGCCAATAACAGCTTAAGCATTTTCGTGTTTTTTTTTACTAAATTTAGTTTTTGTTTAGAATAAGAGGATAAAATTTAGGGTTTACCGTAAAAAGTGCTGCAGTTAGGCGGTTTTTCCTGAAGGCACTTTTTTTTGTATCTCTTAAAATAATAGCCTTAGATCGGAATTTTCGATTTATAATACTTTTTGATGTAAATTTATAACCGATTGACCTGAATAAAGTCTTCAAACGATTTCAGATTCTTAAGTATTTGAGTTTATTTAAAAATCACGATGCAGTTAGTAGGTTTTGCTTGGAATAATTTTGAAATTTAGGAATTAAAAGCACTTATAATTAGAAAATACGTGTTCTATGTTTTAGTACGTGAGGTTTTATCACCATTTTTTGCGTGGTTTAATTACATTATCTTTTGTAATAGTAACCTACATCAAAACTCTTACCTGATTTTTGTCAAATTTGTAACATTAGAAACACTGATACTTCGTTAGTATACTGCTGATCGGTGCCTGAGTTTATTGCAAACAATGTAAAATGCCGTCTCCATTCCTTAAGCGAACGAAGTTCTATGCTTCAGCTTGGGCCGAAAATTCAGACTACTTATAAGTATACTACTAAATGTAGGCAATTGAATTATTTTTGGTGAGAATTGAGTACTTCAAATTATATATCTATATTCCAGTGCGGGAATCAAGCCCCAGTCTTTCAGCGAGTATAGAACGTAATATAATACATTTCAGGGCCAGTCCACTTTACAATACTACCTCACGGGTTACAAGTTCAGCAAAGCGGTTACCCTTTTCTTGTGTCCAGTCCAGTTTAACCAAACTACCTCTCGGGAGGCAAGTTCAGCAAAGCTCTTCTCAGGTCTAGTCCATTGCATAAAACTCTACCATACAAGTTTAGCAAAGCGACTGTTCATGTAAAAACACGAAAATACATTAGTAATTATTGGCCCTTCACCTTCATTTGCATTTTACTCAATACTAGGTTTCATGCAGTTAGGCGGTTTTTGCTGCAATGGGAGTATGCATATGCATATTTGCACAATAGTACTATTATGCATGTAAGGAGCATCAAAGCTCACTTAGGCGGTTTTGGTTGAATGAATAATCTGTGATTTCGAGAGTGAAACGTAACAAGAAAAACCGCTTATATTACACTTAGTTTGTTTTTGCTTTTGAACACTTTTAACTATTGATTCTTTTGGTTGTCTGGCAAAACATATTATGTGGATTATAAAACACACATTTTTGTGATATCGCTGGCTGCAAAAATCTAGTATATCCGGTTAGCAAAATTTTACTGTTATTACGTTGCAAGTTTTGTTCAATCTAGCTATTATAACAGAAACTTAATAGGTTTTGGCTTGTAGATTATCTTAAAAATCCTTGTTATCTAACCTTATCTAAAACTAAATCAGGAATGGAGCCATGTATCGAAAAATGGGCTTTTGTAGCATGTAGATCTGGGAAAGCATAATCTAACAGTATTAATATCTCAGTTTTGTCCAAAACGGAGCTTAAGCGGTTTTCGCCATCAAGGGACGATATATACAAATAAATAAATACTTAAATACATAGAAAACATCCATGACTCAGGAACAAATATTCGTGCTCATCACAACAAATAAATGCCCTTACCGGAATTTGAACCCAGGACCTCTGGCTTCGTAGCCTGTCTTACGGTCACTACCAACTAGGGTAAACCGGTCATCCCCGTGGTTTCAGGACCCCTTCGATGAGGCTCTAGTGTTCCGTATTAAGAGCTACAAACTGAAGAGTAGCTTATACATTACTTTAAGAAGGCATCTTTGCCCTCTTTCTACCTAAAGAAATGGTGTCTTGGTAACACCACCCCAAACTACAATACAGTAACTGGCTACTGATTGTGCTATAGTGATTTGTAAAGTCGGTTGAGTACTTAATGTTTTATCTGCCTAAGAATTTTGAAGATCCAGATTAATTTTCTAACTCGATTGTTAACGTAATCTATGTGTGAGTGCCATGATAGCCGCTGGTCCAGAATGACTCCAAGGTATGTACTTAATGGTGGATACTTTTTTAAGCTGTGTGCAATTACAGCGTCTGAAGTCACTCAGATCACAGCAATGCATTTTTATTGTAACATAGACTCCGGTTGGGTGTTATTGTATTTGGTAAAGCACATGTAATTTGTTTTGTCCAGATTTAAGGTGAGGAGATTTGACTTAAGCCAGGGTGATATAAATATTAAACCTATTTCAGCGCAGCTATAGACTATAGACATCCTGCCATGTTTTCGCTATGAAAACTACAGCCGTGTCGTCACATCGATAACACATAGGAGACGGACACGAAGGGCCAGAGTGACACAAACAACACTGTAAATATTTCTCTATACTTACAACATATTTTTATTAAATTTGTATTAGATAATAAATAAAACCATTTCAGTATCTTATGTGTTTGTATAATTAAGTAACTTTTCTGCCGTACAAAATATACCTATGGACAGCATTAACCTAGTTTAATTTCCAGTCTTAACAGAAACTGTTTAATATTCTCTATATCTAAGGACATTTGGTCCATTTTAACGTTGAGCTCTTTTAAAGAGGTTTGAGTTTTATCCTTTTCAACCACTTGTTCCTTGACGTCAGTCATATCGTCATCTAAATTCTTTAAATGCTTCGATATTTCGTCAAACTTAAGTTTTACTTTGCCCGGCCTATCTTCAATAGCTAAAACCTCTCTCTTCTTTTCCTTTTGAATAATAATTTCATACATATCATCCATCTTCTGTCTGAATTGTTTGAAATCAATTTCTTTTTCTTTTTGTTTCTCTTGTGCTTGAGCTCTGTCTAAAAGGGCGTCTCTGAGTCCGGAAGGCAACACCTTATAGTTCCTCCATCTAGGTTTTCCGGGGCATATACATATTGTACCTAGCACTCTTCTTTTGTTCTTAATATGGTTGTTCAACCTTTTTGGAAATATTGTTTGGAAGAACCTATTGTAGACTAGCACGTCTAACGTGCCTAAAAACTCTACCTGCTTCGCTAATCTACTTATATTTCCTAAAATTTCTAAATCATTAATATCGTTGACGGCGACACCCACCATTAGATTCATGAGGACTATAGCTGCCAGAATCACGAATAGGACGAACATGAATCTAACGATGGATATTGACGAGGAGAGTGTTATAGCGTGATCATCATCGAATAGGGCTTCGTATTCGAATTCTGACGTCATCATGACCATAGTTTTGACCAGCGCCGACCACGGTCCGTCGAAAGGCTCGGTCGAGCGGAACTGAATCATGAAACCCAATGCGAATCCGACGACTAGGAATCCAAAAGTTAGGAGAATCTGTAAAATAAAGTGAATCGTGAGAAGTGTAAGAAGCGTAGTAATTTTCAAGATTTATGGATTTGTCCATTATACACTATCAATGTTCCATTATCAGAATTAGTAGCGTTCCAGGGGGACTTTCTTAGAGGAAAATAACCATGTAGTTCAAGACAAGTAAACATATTTTTTCGAACTAACGATAACCATAGCTCCAAGCCAACATACCTTCACAATATTAGACGCAACCTTCCCAAACATGAGTACATAGTACCCCCAATTAGGGAACCTCGACAGTAGAAACATCATCTCGAGCCATGCCAGCAGCAACGCCACAGTTGATACGTGGCGAGGCCAGTCTCTCTCCATCCAGGAGTCGATAGTCATGGCTGGGGGCAGCAGAGTCGCCAGGCCGATAGAGCCGAACTTCACCCACGTCTCAAGCTGGAGGAAGTAGCGACTGCTCTTCACGTTCATGTAAAGGAGTTCCTGGAAAAGATGGGATGTAGTTTTCTGTTTTCTAAAGACCTTATAAATATATTGTTACCAGACTTAATAATTATTTGTGGACAATCTCCTCTCATAAACTTTAAGACAAAGATGATAAAGAATCAGTTACGGTTAACTATAAGTTTTTTTTTACCTGTATCAATACAAGACACACTGCAGCATAAACAACGTATCCCCACACATGAGGGTCGAGCCATTCTGGTGCTTCTTTATTCGTGTCCTTATACCAGAACACAGATACCACAAACGTAGACAGAGAGAAAACAAAAAATGCGTAGAATGCTATGATTGTGTAAAAAAAAGGAAGTAACACCTTCCATTTTAAGAACAGGAAACTTTCCACCAGCGGATGTACGAGCAATCTTCTCTGTCCATATCTATTTCCAGTTTTTAACAACGCTTCTATAACCTTCATCTGTTCCATCTCACATACATTTGGTATCAGAACAGAGTAGTCTACTGTGACTACACAGTCAGTCTCCTGTAGATTCTGAGTGTTTGAAGTGATATAAGAGTCTAAAACTTCTTCCAAGTAATCAGTGGGTTTAGATATGTTGTTCAAAATCATATCAATGGCTGTTCTCCTAAATTTCTTTGGACCATCAGTGTAACCTGCTAGATTGCCACCGTCTTTTAGCAACAATGCTATGACTTCACGGCTGCTGTGGTGAGCTGCAGTATGTAAAGGAAACCAGCCCATACTGTTCACCTCATGTATCGTCGTCTTATCCATAGCCAGTATTATTTTAGCTACCTCTGGGTGGTTCTTAGCGGCAGCAATATGGAGCGGGGTAGAAGACTTATGAGGGCTACATGTGGTCCGAAGTCTAATATCAGCGTTTTTCTCAAGAAGAAATTTCACGCATTCATAATGGTTGCCAGACGCTGCGAAGTGTATTGGCCCCATGCCCCTCCTATCCGCTGTTGTTAATGTGTTCATCATTTGATAGCTCTGGTCATATTCGAGGAGACATTTGAGTATATCTAAATACCCGTGATCAGCCGCCACATGGAGGGCATTGACGTCTCCCGGTAAGGTTATGTCTATGGAGGCGCCATCTTTTATCAACGCTCGGACACAATCAATATGCCCGTTTGTGATTGCTTTAAACAAGGGTGTTTCTCCTTCGTCATTCTGGCAATCGAGGAACTTGCTCTGTTTTGCTAGAGTGAGGATCTCGTTGAGAACTTCAACGTTCCCAATAGCTGCTGCTGAGTGGACTGGAGTTTCTCCATCGTTTGCCTGAAATAAAACATAACTTATAATAAAGCAAACTTATGTCTCCACTCCACATTATGGATTATGGCTGATAAGCCTTACACCGACTTATACATCGGTGGCTACTAAATATGTAGATACGAGTATTTTGATTTCCCATTCCGATGTATTGCAGATAAGGCATTTGCTATTTAACCCATTGGTGGAGTAGGTATTTCCACATCGGTTTTTGAGTAAGTCAGTCAGTAGATATACTGTGTATCCTACTATACGAAGTAAGGACTTAATACTAAGAGGAATTACCAGTTCTTACCCTGAGAGTGACATCAGCCCCGGCCTCCAACGCCACACAAACCCCTGGAACCCACTCAGCCTCGATGGCTGCTTGGAGCACTGAGTGCCCATCTCCATCCTTCACGTTCACTACGGCAGACAGTGGGTCTGCGTATTTGTAATCATAGTTGGCTAATACCTGTAATAATGAATGCCTTGTTAAAAACCAGGGCTGTTTGTTCAATTATGGCAAGCGTTACGTCCCGATAAAAGTGAAATTTATGAATCCAGAATAAGTGTTGATTATGAGTGTGTGAGTGACAGATTGTGTTTGGTTGAGACTGCTGGATGGTTAAGACAGCCCAGAGGTCTATGAACCAGATTACGAATAACAGATTGAAGGAGGTTCCCAATGACGTTTGGCTAATCACACGTAGTCGGTTTCCATTCCAAAATCCAAATCTGCAGTCCGAAATGATGATAGATATGCTAAAGATCGCCAGTGGCTAAACATTCAAACTCACTTGTAAAGCTGCCTCAAACTCTTTCTTAATACACAAATGAAGTGGAGTCAGCCCTGAGCTGTTCCGGCAAGATACTTGCGCCCCAGCTTCTAGAAGGAGTTCTATGCCTTCCTTGCTGTCTAGCAAGACTGCCGTATGAAGGGGGGTATCCACATTCGTCACCCCTTTCTCACTGCGCATCGTGTAGAACTGTCCCTTGGCTTTGAGAAGCATTTTCATCACGTCGACGAAACTGCAAGAAAAAGTATATCAAAAACGAGTTACTAGAAATTTAACAATTGTTGAAGAAATAAATATTCAGGTGACTCACGCCTACACAAAAAACCTAGTAACATGTTGTTAAATATATGCTATGTTACGGTGAGTTTGCCGGACGGTTTCATGAATAGAATAGACTAATCCTCGAATAAGCCTACACCGCCACTCCTACTCCTTACCTACTCCACAAAACACTAACCAATGACATGGGTGTGCAGTGGTACCTAGCGTAAGAGCTGGCCACGTGCAGGAGCATCCAGCCAGGATACAATAGGGGGAGCTACAGATGAGGTATGTATTTAATAACTCACTGATCTGCTTTCATATCCTGATCGAAGTAATTAGCCGATCCGGCGACGTCCAACGGTGTGCGGCCCATGACATCACAGATGTTGGGATCTGCGCCTGCGGCGAGCAGTAGACGGGTGCAGTGGCGTCTAGTACAGGAGCTGGCCACGTGGAGAGGCGTCCAGCCGGGTTGGAATAAAGGTAGCTGTGGATAAGATGTAACAGTAAACTCGGTTGATAGAGGGCACTATGGTGAAATACTTTAAACTACGTTGAGGATCGCCCAGAATGTAAAAATTGTTTAATGGTCCGGCGATTCGAAGACCTGGCCAACTTTGATAAATTCTGTATGGTTGTGTTGAACGAACCAGGTTCATATGCAAAGCATGTGCTTCTTTCATAGGTACGCGATGCACGTTACCATCAACCTCAATATCCATTAGGCTTTAAGTACTATTTAGACCAATATAAAGGGTGTAGAGAGCGGTAGTAGAGAACAGTGCTCCTAGTAATCATGACCCTCAGCCAATATAACCGACCAAGAAGAGCTAACTGAGTGTGAGTTGTGTCCCTCTAAACTGACCAGCAGAGCTGTAACAAGTGAATACGATTAATAAAACTCACCGATCCCCCAATATCCTTGCAATTGTGATCGATATTGTCCTTCCAGTTCTTGGGCACTATGATGTGGACCTCCTCCAGGTCGCAGCGCACGTTTACCATCTGCCTGATGTTTTGGCAGAGCGTCCTCACGTCGTCTTCCGTGCCAGATGACATGTCGCTCTCTACTCGTTCTTGCATGTCTGGAAAACACAGTTGTAAGAATAAGTAGGAAAGGAACCTAGTTTCCTGATCTGATGCCGTGCATGTTGGTAGAGTACGTACCTACAACTTATAAAGGTGGTTCGATTGCCATACAAAACGTTATTTGATATTCGCAGGCTAACGGCGTGATATTTTAAGAAACTTATGTAACAAACTTCCATCAATTGGCTTCCCATTTGCGCCAAATTCCCCCTTTCCTAGAATAAACTTGTTTAAACTAGATTAATTTGAGAAAAATGGTTTTCCCAAAATATCACGTCTCAAACCAATTTCTCAAATTAATCTAGTTTATACAAGTTTATTCTAGGAAAGGGGGAATTTGGCGCAAATGGGAAGCCAATTTATGAAAGTTTGTTACATAAGTTTCTTAAAATATTACGCCGTTAGCCTGCGAATGTCAAATAACGTTTTGTATGGCAATCGAACCACCTTAACAATAGTACATTATGAAACAAGTGATATACAACAAGAAATAATCAATTAATCCACAAGAAGGATTAAATTTGTTTAGTCGAGTAAGAATCCATTTGCCGAGAATTAAAAACAAGCCTGTATAACCCGGTCAATTTAAGAATGCGCCGAGTCCATACGTACACCTTGCTGCAAGGTGCCAACGTGTCTTAATCGGGATATAAACATAACTACACGAGTGTCGTAATGTTATTAAACACGCGTGTTTAATACCCAGGATTATGAGCCCAAAAGCGGCACAATAAGAGGCACGTTACGAGCAAATGTGTTGAAAAGAATATTATGAAATTTTTAAATCTGAAAGTTGGCAAAACATTCCAAGCCGGTGCGCAACCTTCAGCAACGAGGAATAGCGACTAAGAAGAAACAACATCCATGGTTACGTAAGTAATCATAATTATGTTACTGGCAGAAGATTACCCAATTATATTTTTTTTTAGTACGCAATCAAAAATCGTTGTGTCAGTAAGTTGAGAGTTTGTATGTTTTTACTTTAGGGGATCCCATACGCCAATGACCTTCGATCTGAATCCCTTAGTTTTCTAATGTTTTTTGTAGCTTATCATATTAACAGCAACAGCTTTAAGCAATATAGTATCCCATATTTACTTCAAACATCACTGTCTTCGAGACATTTGGCATCAAAGTTGAATAATTTCGGACCAAAAAACAGGTTTTCTGGCCATAACTTTTGTGTTAATTAGTTTAAAATCAAAACCCTACACACGTTTATAGAGACATCAGAGATGAACCCAAATATGTAGATTTCATATATGTTAGATCTTTCACAGCAATCTTATAACATAAAAGGTGTTTTTTTAGACAATGTTTAAATAAATCATAAAAAAAGAACTATTCATTTCTTTCAAAATATGGTACACCAAAATGGAGATAAAAGATTGAAGAATCGATAACCGTTTGCTTTATAATTCTATCTGTAGTGCAAAAGTATTTGTATCAATTCAAAACTTGTCAAAAACCGATGAAAACCTCGGGTAGCCCCTTAAGGTGGTTCGATTGCCATACAAAACGTTATTTGACATTCGCAGGCTAACGGCGTGATATTTTAAGAAACTTATGTAACAAACTTTCATAACTTGGCTTCCCATTTGCGCCAAATTCCCCCTTTCCTAGAATAAACTTCTGGCCTTCACACGCTTGAGACTCGGAGAAAATTTATACATATAGTACACTATTACCAGCTGCTAAATAATAGAGTAGACAACGCGTCCGTGTTGGAACGCATGGGCCTGCAGGTGCCGCGAGCGAGTGGGCCGGCGGTCGGCTCGGCGGGCGGCGCGGTGGCGGCGCGGCGCCCGTGGCGGCTGTTCGCTGTAACCGGCGAGCGCACGAGGCGCGGTGCGAACGCTCCTACTGCCAGAGCGCGCATAGCTCTAAACCATATAATACAGGAAGCCGACGGTATAGACATATTTGCTGACAGTATTGGTGTGTTCTGTAGAAAAGTATTAACATTCTTATCGCATAACAGAGTTTAGATTTAAACTGGGACATGTTTCTTGTTGAAGTTGTTTATGAGTTTATTTTAGTTTTTGTTCATTGTTTTATATCGTTACCGCATGTTTTAAATGTCGCATAAAGTGTGTATAAATATCTTTAGTTATGTTATGTATTTTGTAGGTACCACATACGTGATTTGGTGTAATACTGTTAACCTATGTGTGAATTAATAAAAATTCTTAATTCTTCTTAATTCTTAATAAACTAGATTAATTTGAGAAATTGGTTTGGGACGTGATATTTTGGGAAAACTATTTTTCTCAAATTAATCTAGTTTATACAAGTTTATTCTAGGAAAGGGGGAATTTGGCGCAAATGGGAAGCCATTTGAAGAAAGTTTGTTACATAAGTTTCTTAAAATATCACGCCGTTAGCCTGCGAATGTCAAATAACGCTTTGTATGGCAATCGAACCATGCTTGAACATCTGTTGGAATGGAAATCGCTCAAAACTATATGGTGAGTCTTTATATTGGTGAATTTCGATACTAAGTAAGTACCTACATATTTTATAGTTTGCTTTAGTGAGAAAGGCATGCAGAAATATTCACATGACTGGTTGTGATACATTATTACTTGTTGGTGTTGTACAGGGCCCTCACGCGACTGAGTGCATGGTCAGGATTAACGAGAACTCGAACGTGGTTGGCACCATCATCGTAAATTGCGAAGGTACATCATTATCACAACTTAGAATAATAACGCCTAGAAACGCAGTTCACGCGCAACGGTGAGGTCACTAAAACTCGGCCATACATGGCCCAGTACGCCGATCGGTGGAACAAAATTGGTGCGTTTGTGTGCGTATTGGCGCGTGTGAATACGAGTTGATCACAACTACATGAATCCATTTTATGCCTCACGCTTGGCGCGTCGGCCGTATGAAACTATCCTTCTATGCGTTATTATTCTAAGTATCACAATAACTGTTCCTTTTGATTTCAAACAACATTTTCTTGTTCGTTTCCAAAATATCACATTCCCGAAATAACAAATTTTCTAACCACCAAATTCCACCGGATTCTGGATTTGTATCATTGGCATTGCGATCAATTCTCAAAATGTCAGTCCTAAATGGACTTGACAATACGGGTTCCCTCATAACGACTGGTCTGCTCCTGCTTTCCTAGATTCGTTATATACGGGACTCTCCTGGCATCACATTATAGTGGGTACGAAAATATAGCGCGTCTTTTTTGTACGCAATTTTTTCTTTACGAAGTTTGTATAAGCTTTAGTAGGGAATAGCGCAGTGCGTATGACATCTATAAGGCGATTCTATAAACAATTCCGAAGACCATTAATAGCCTTCATGGCCATGCCTTTTCCAGGGTTTCCAGAAACCACAACCCTGGACAGCTTGACTGCAGCCACCTACTCTACGCACAAGAGGAGTCTCTCCAACTACGCGCAAAACGCGATCAAGGAAGTTGTAAGTAGCTGATAATGATTCTATTGAATAAGGTGATCTAGGTGTTGTCTACGACAGCAGTCGTGAAGTCGTTAGCTTTCGGATGACTAACAAGCAAGTAGCCCACTCACTTGACAAATAGCCTAATCCCAATAAGATCTTATAGCAGTAATTTTGCAAAAACTAGTGCCAATTTTAGGAGCTACCTACTCGTAGGTAGCAATGAGACCCGAGATTTCCAGGATGTAACCAGGAGATGGCAAAAAGGACGATGATGATTCTACGAACAAGGAATTATCAAATGAGTCTATAAAGATCCACGATGATAAATAACATTATGACAATAGGTATTACGGGTGAAGCCATAAATTACTAATTATTTTGGGAAAAAATCGTGAGTGTAAATCGCCCACAATTGGCTCTCTTAGATGCTGGTGTAAAGAAGTGCTCGGTATCCTTTTGTAACAATTAGCAAACTCGTTAATTTACTAGCGTAAAATAATAGATCTGTCACCTAATAAATAGATCAGTTCCTTAATTTAATGAAAAAATGCCTAATAGGGGCGGAGTCAAATACGATATTTGACAAAAGTCAAATCAGCTTCCTTTTTTTCGTCAATGCTATAAATTCAAGGGCCGAGGAAACGAGTTTCTGGCGGGAGCCTGGGCAGAGGGCGGTAGACTGAGTCCCAGAAACAAAAGCGGGGCTCAGTCACTTAATTTTTTTTATTTTTTTTTCCAGTGATTAAAAATTAGTTTTAAGGTACTTAATCATTTTTATATTGTTTGGTGATTCTGTTTTAGTGACAATTTCATTATTTTGAAACCCAATATAATTATTTGGTGATAGATATTATTTCGAAGTAATTCTTTATTGATTTTAGGTAATCCTTTTACTATTATTAATAGGTGATTCAATTTACGTGACGGATCTATTATTCTAGGAACTGAAAATGCATTTATTAGGTGACTGATAAAATCATACCCTTTCTTTTTTAATTTTTGAGTAATGTTAAGGATGATTCACGCTAGACCGGGCCGGTTCCGGCCCGGGCCGTAAACTTACCGAGCCGTCGCCGAGCTTATTTTGATACACCTTTCACCACCGGGCCGTTTCCGGGCCGTTTCCGGGCCGACGCCGAGCCGACACCGGGCCGGGACATTGTGCAAACGTTATGTCACCGAGCTCGCACCGGGCCGGGGCCGGGCCGACACCGAGGCTCGGTCGCCGTGCCACGTCCGGGCCGATTCCGAGCGTTGGGTGTCAATCACAGCGGGCAGCGACCGGGCCGTTTCCGTCGTTCTAATGTCAAAGAAAGTCTGTCATTGTCACTGAGTCATTGTCATTGTAATTTATTCCAGCACTGCAACATACTTGCATAAGTTCTCTCATTTATACGATAAAATACGATAAACAAAGCTAAATAAAATGTCGAAGAAGAAGATACTATGTTCTTCAAAACAATTTGGCGTGCATCGACTTTGGCGTTCCCGTGGAGCAAGAGGAGAGTTCAAAATGTTGTGTAAAGATCTTTGGACCTATGATGACAAATTTTATGATTATTTTCACGTGACACAAGATTCTATCCATGAAAAAGTTAAACACTGTTTGGAAAAGAAAATTACTAGGTTCCAGAAACCGATATCCTCCGAACATCGACTAGCTCTTTGTTTAAGGTAAGCAAAATGCAAATTCAATAAAATCTAAGTAGGTATGCGCTATGAGAGTGTGGGTGAGTTGTGAATTACCTGCATTTTTCTCCAGCCCCGCTATTCTGTAACTTGTTTTAAGCTCAACTTCCTCAACGTTCACCCACAAATATATCTTGACGCCGTGATTCGTAGAAACTACGCGTAATCAGAGGTCTGAATGAAGGGTTGAGAACATGCTTGTTATAGGTACTAGTGAAGTCGCAAGTATCCATACGCTACGGTGTCTGTGTTTGTGTACAATCAGGTGGGCAGATCCTATATTTTATGCTGTGCAGCAATGCGTATATATTTTGTGTAAACATAAATGTGTGCGTTATTGTTACTTGAATGTCTAAATAATATGTATTTATAAGTGTTTGGTAACTGTAGGTAACAACAGTCAATCGCTCGGAGTTGACGCTTGAGGAGAAAAACAAATTAAATAAATAATGCTACCCAATCATATCTATTTAAAATTAAAATCCATTTGTAAATTATAAATTAAGGTAAAATTTATTTGCAGATTCCTGACTACAGGGGATTCATTCAAAACACTCTGGCTCAATTTTCGAATTGGTCATTCTACCGTTTGTAAAATTGTTAACGAAACTTGTCGAGCAATATTTTGTTTAATGAAAGAGGTGGTGGCCACAGCCAAATGAAGAGACGTGGAGGAAAATTGCAGATGAATTTGAAAGGCTGTGGCGTTTCCCAAATTGCATTGGAGCATTAGATGGCAAGCATTTTTGTATCGAAGCACCAGTAAATAGTGGTTCTGTATACTTTAATCACAAAAAAATCATTTTCCATAGTTTAATTGACCTTGGTTGACGCACATTACAAATTTATCTACGTGGATGTTGGATCTTAAGGCCGGAATAGCGATATGGCAGCTTTTTTGCGAATAGCTCTTAAGAGCTATTCCTAAAGGACAGAAATTAAATAATAATACTTAAAATACCTGGTCGATCTTTGCCGAATTCAATAATTACGGGTACCACCCTGTTTGTCATGGTTGGCGACGAAGCTTTTCCTTTGAAAACATATTTGATGCGACCGTCAGGCCAATGGTAGAGATCCAGAAACAAATTATAATTTCAAATTATCTCTTGCCTGACGGTTAGTGGTAAATGCTAGGAGGATGATGGTGATTCCATGGTATTTTTGGGGCCTTGATTGAACGTAGAACCGATGGCCGTTGGTGCGGAAAGTTTCTCGAGTGGTGACCAAGTACCTCAAGAAGGTGGACTGATGACCTGGTAGGCAAATGCGCTCGCCTGGCGCAGGACCGGTAACTGTGGCATTTTTGGGGTAGGTAGGTAGGTATAGGCATCCCCAGCAACGTACTTTTTTCGGCTGATATGATGATGATGACGACATTTATGACCTTATGACATCCAATAGGGCAATTTAATTTGAACAGAAGTTTTTGAGATTTTGATGTCAGTATATGGTGTCAAATCTCCATCTAAGTACCTTGGCTGAAATTGATCCTAAGGCTCCTGTATGTCCGTCCGTCCATCTGTTACAGGGCTGTATCATTTGAACTCTTGGCACCTGTTTCTTCTGAAGTACGGAACCCTCCGTATGCGTATCATTTTCGTTTATGTGAATGTGTTTCCACACATTCACGTCATTCATTTGTGTGTTCGGGGGTACGTATCCTTAGGTATTCTTTTATCGTGTTTACCAATTTTATTTTATTTTTTTTCATGTGGTTTTTGAGGTACCCTACCTACTAACGAAACTTGGTGGACCCTGAAACACGAAAGACGTGTACAATACCCACAACCAACGCCAGCCTAAGATTGACTTCTACAAATAGGTATATATAATATCTACTTCCATTAAGCTCGGGTTTTATAAAGCCCGTTAGACCTTATTTCGATCAGTAAAGTCAAAAAATGTACCGAATTACTGAAATTTGATATGGGTCAAGTATTTTTATCTGTAGAAATATAATAAAGAGGAAAAGTCTGTGAGATTGTATTAGCTTTGTAAGGTTGTAAGTTTGTATGTAGGGAGCTAGGGAGTATTATGCGGCACCATTTATCCGAGGAGTAAGTTATTATTTTGTCTTTTTCTGGTTCTGTACTCTGTACCTAGGATCCTTCAACTACTCAGGCTCCGTCCGTCTGTTCTGTTACTGGGTTGTATCGTTTGATGATATGCCGAGAGAGATAGCTTTGGAAGTATTCTTTTATACTAAGTGGGTGGAAAACAGGCATACGGTCTGCCTGATGTGATTCCAGAATAATGAAAAGCGTGTGGCCGACCCTTTATTGATTTGAGGATTCGTTGTGGTGATAGCTAGAGATGATCACGGGTCCCTCACTCTCATCACGACACATCTTCGGGAGTTCTTGCGACCTTACTCACCACCAGGAACACAACACCACATACCTAACCGACAGAGCAAGTAGTGGCGTTATTATGACTACGGTCTTCTGTAAGGTGAAGGCACTACTCCAGTTGGGCTGCTCCTGCTTCAAATGTGCTGGTTATAATTATATATATTGTAGGTATTTGTGTATTGTATACCTACATATAGCTGGTTGATTCACTTACTGTTTATTCTTGCAGCATAGTGTATTATTATAGCTTATCGCGTAGTCGAGGTACCTACTTAAGAAAGTAGATGAACCGTACAACACGAAAGATGATTTCAAGACCCACAACCCACGCCAGCTTAAGATTGGCTGCTAAAAATAGGTACGTACTAATCTATAATATCTACATATATTAAGCCCCTGTTTTATAAAGCCCGTTTAACCTAATTTTCGTAGACATGGAAAAGCTTAATAAATAAATAAATAAATAAAATTAAAAAAACATTTATTTCAGACCATACAGATCCATAGTTTTGTTAGTAAAATCTTACGTGTTATGTTAGTCTTGGGAACAAAAAATAAAATAAAGTAAGAAAATAAAAGCTTTAAAAAATACATAAAATTCTTAGGTTTTCTAACGAGAGTTGGCTATTGAGAGAGTGAAGAGAACACCAAGGCTACTTAACTCTCCCTATAGCCACCTCAACCCAAAACTTCATCATCGGGCAGTCGAGTCTTTCAGCCAACGCCCCGAGAAGACCGTTGCTGCTGCTGCGCACTCGCCTTAGCATGGAGGCGACTCTTTTTCTCCTAATGGCAAAAAAGTCATCGAGTCGCGCTCCCGCGAACATGCCAGATGCACTGCAGTATTTCGGCAGCCGCAACAGCATCCTCAAGATGTTATTATATTGTATGCGTAACGCATTACAGGCCCTTTGTGTAAACCTCACCCACAGGCTGCATGTGTAGAATGTCTGACAGTAAGCTCTAAAGAGCGTCAATTTAACTGATTCGTTACACCGTGCAAACCTGCGGGCGAGCATCAATCATACATCACATTTTATACACGCAGTGTATTAATCAAACTTTAAAAACCGGCCAAGTGCGAGTTGGACTCGCGCATGAAGGGTTCCGTACCATTATCTATAAAAACGGCAATAAAATCACGTTTGTTGAAATATTTTATTTTATTTTTAGTATTTGTTGTTATAGCGGCAACAGAAATACATAATCTGTGAAAATTTCAACTCTCTAGCTATCACGGTTCTTGAGATACAGCCTGGTGACAGACAGACGGACAGCGAAATCTTAGTAATAGGGTCCCGTTTTACAATTTAAGTACGGAACCCTAAAAACAACAAGGCATAACAACGTGTGATGCTAAAAAAGGGGTTAGACTCAGCATAATGTTGCAGTGAGTACTGGGTAACTGATGATGTACTGAGAAATATGGTTTAACCTCAGAGCATAGAGCACAAGCCGCCGGCGGCCGCGTCGCAGTTGTTAGCTCAATGGGCATACTCTGCCGCTAGTTCACCGTCCGTTGTTACCGAGTGTGCACGCGTGCTGATCACAGAGAATATTATTTACGTTTCTTCCCAAAATGCCTGATATGATGCGCGTGTATTGTCCAATAAAAGCGTAGGTATACAAGTGTGTGTGCTTTAGAAGTGTGCGTGCTTTGTCTTGTCAATTAATTGTGCTTTGTGTGGGTAAAACTTGCGACAGGCGTACTCAATACAAATTGGCCGGCATATCCGATCTCCTTATATTAATCTGTGGGTTTAACGCATCTTTATAGAACCGAGTCGAAGTATGTTAGCAGAATGGGAGTAAATATTGCTCTAGCTTAGAAAGTAGTAGGTACTCATAAATTATTATTTTTAATGCTGTTGCCTAGTGGTTAAGGCATGTGGCTGTCAAGCGGCGGTCGTAGGTTCGAATCCCGGCCCGTACCAATCAGTTTCTCGGAACTTATCACGGAGTATTTACCGTTAGCTTTTCGGTGAAGGAAAACATCGTGAGGAAACTCTGGTTTGAAAGGTCAGTGGCAGTAGCTTTCGTAAAACTAGTGCCTACGCCAAATCTTGGGATTAGATGTCAAAGCGGACCCCGAGCTCCTTTAGGGTTCAACCGGGAATAACGCTAGGATGATGATGCTGTTATGGTCCACTCTCATTTTTGGATTGCAAAGAGATATTAAATACACTTCAGCGTCAAAATTTGGATCAAGTATTTTTATCTGAAGTAATATAATACAGAGGAAAAGTCTGTGAGATTGTGAGGTTGTGGTTGTGCTTTGTAAGTTTGGATGTAGGGGGCAATATCCAGAACCATTTATCCGAGGAAGTTCTCATTTTGTCTTCTTTGGGTTCTGTACGCAAAAGGACCCTTACTGTTACTGGGTTTAATAGTATTGTTTGACGATATGCCGAAAGAGATAGCTTTAGAAATTTTAGTTTGTAGGCATACGGTCTGCCTGATGCGATTCCAGAATCATCACTGACGCTGTGCCGACCCTTTATCGATTTGAGGATTCGTTCCGTTGCGCGTTGTTAGCAAGAATCAACCCGGCCATAACACAAGCCGGAAACAACACAGCCTCGGGAGCTCTGGCGACCTTACATGTCACCAGCAACACAACACCGCATACCTACTGAGCAATAGTAGGATAAGATTGGTACTCGTACATAGGTAGGTATAACTGCAAATAATAGGTTTAGCTAGGTACTCTTTCCGGAGATAGCGTTATAATTATATATATCTATAGTATGCTGTTATTATAATTATAAGACAACAAACTCGGCAGCTGCACTGTTCCTTCTGAACCTCGCAGCGCACACTGGAACTCTATCAGCGACATCAATACGAATACATATATTTACCAGTGTGAAACCGCCATACGATTAATAATTATAAGACGATTCATTCACTTACGGTTTATTTAAAAGCTTAAATCGTGCAGCATTATCTATTTTTACAGCTTATCGTTATCGCGTAGTCTTGCTTTATGAAAAAGAACTTGCTGTATTGAGTTTGATTAATAATCCACTACCAAAAATAAAACTAAAAGAACCCTGCATTTATTTAATTCACTGAATAAAACTTTACTTTGGATGTTTTATTTCTTGTTACATGTACGAGCAACGTTAGCCGGTCTAGATGATACAATACTGCAGCCACAACAGGCTGATAGCCAAACGAGCTGGTTTCCGATCCAGCATCATCACACGTAGCATGATGCCATCACTTCTCTGCCAGCGGGTAGACCCAACTGCTTCACCACATGTAACGGCGGCGGAGAGACGATGGCCCATCGGATGCCATTACTTCTCTGTCAACGGATGGAAATAATTTCTTCACACATGGCACGGCGAAAAGACGATGACCTATCGGATGCCATTATTGCCATGCCATCACTTCTCCGTCAGCAGGCGGCCAGTCGCAGCCGATCTACTACTCAATAAGTTTACCTACCTATACTATACTTTAGTATTCAATTTTGTAAATAAAACTATTGGTGTTTTTTTTTATTCCAACGGTAAATTGGATTACTTCCAGCTTTCATAATGGAACTTGACTTTGACATCAAGTCATGGCCATAGACAAAACACTTAGCTGTCATCAGGTTTTATCCGGATAAGGTTAGTTGGGCTACGTTACGAGCCGTTAGGTTGGTTACCATTTCCAAGTAATGTTATTCGCTAACCTAGGTTAAGGTTAGTTCACATGCATGTTACTCAGACTAGCAAAAGCGGAAATCGGAAATTTGCTGTCGCTCTGAACGGGTCTATCCCAGAAGTTCCATATTTTCTAGTTCCATATGGAACTATCGGTACATTTGTAAATGTCAAACAAATGATCCCAATAGTTCCATATACTAGGTTTTACACCTGGTTTTATTTTAGTTTTAAATCAGTTGAGTACCTACCTATCTTCGGAGATGTGCTCTAGGGTGAATCAGTTGTATTTCGATTCTCCAACAATTTATTTGACCATTTTTTTAAAGTTTTCTTATTTCTATTTTGTGACTGTACCTACACGATTAACAGCGTTCAAACATTACTATGAACGTAAAAGGCACGCTTATGCATTTGATATTTTAAGAGTTATATGTATAGACAAAGTTTGTACTTTGTTAGCAGAAGTAGACGTTTGATATGAAAAAAAATTAATATCCCGGTAGATCCATATGGAACTTTTCTGCATGTCAGACCCACCATTACCCCTAGCCATACCCCTGGGGGTAGGGTGGGACTGAACCATACCACCGTAGTGCTGTGCACTATATGCTTTCAGGTTTTGTTTTTCCAAATATTACGTACACTGGTGTTACCTAAATAGCATCCCATTCAGGGACTTATTTCGGTTGCGGTTATACAGGTATAAAAACGCTATTCAATTACGGTACCGTTATGTCGTAAAGGTTGTGCGCGCCGCACGAACATAACGGTACCGTAACCGTTTTGAAATAACGGTATTATAAAGGTAACCGAAAAAAAAAATAAGTGAGCTGGCACTACAAACATTGACAGAAGAAGCATTGGCTATTACTAAACATTTAAAGACAAAAAGACAAAACATCTGTGCGGCTGCCGGCGGTTTGGCAACAATGCCAGGCCAAAGTCGATATATCGGTTACCTATAAAAAGCGGTTACGGTACCGGAAAAAATAAAGAATAAGCGATAGCGGAATATAAAGGTTCTGCTACCGAAACCGCCATTTGACAACCGATATGACGTCATAACGTAAAAATAGAATACCGGTATTTTTCGGTTATGCAGTCCCTGAGCCCATGTGACAAAGTATAAATACTTATAATTAAGTTTTATATGATTGTTCTTAATGATAATCTTAAGGTGGTTCGATTGCCATACAAAGCGTTATTTGACATTCGCAGGCTAACGGCGTGATATTTTAAGAAACTTATGTAACAAACTTTCATCAATTGGCTTCCCATTTGCGCCAAATTCCCCCTTTCCTAGAATAAACTTGTATAAACTAGATTCATTTGAGAAAAATAGTTTTCCCAAAATATCACGTGACAAACAAATTTCTCAAATTAATCTAGTTTATACAAATTTATTCTAGGAAAGGGGGAATTTGGCGCAAATGGGAAGCCAATTTATGAAAGTTTGTTACATAAGTTTCTTAAAATATAACGCCGTTAGCCTACGAATGTCAAATAACGTTTTGTATGGCAATCGAACCACCTTAAGGCGCTGTCAACACCAAAAACGCGCACACTATCTATTTGTATCGGAGTAAACGAGAGCGAGTGTTACTTGAGCGGCCAGGTTTTAGCCGAAAATAATGAATAAAAATTAAAAAAAAAAGTGTGGATTTTTTGTGAAATATGGCTCGTCTACGGTTTAGGTATGAATATGTGGACTTCATGTTTTGAATTGCAGACCCATACGTCAAAAAAATAAGGACATAGAACCGTTTAAAATGATTTTAAGACCAATCTTTGCAATTATTTTCTATCGAGCCGATTTCGTCTGATTATGTTCCGTCTACGGTCTTGGAAATATGATGAATATTAACATATATTTTTTTTGATGTGCTAGAACAAATAGTTTTTCTTAAACAACTGCTTAAATATTATCAATTTTAACAAATTTGGTCTTGTCAGCCTCTTAAGGTTGTCGCCCCGCGTAACCGCTCGCCACGGGACCGGCGCCGCCTCACCTCATCGGCTCGCCGTAAACCAGGCGTCAATCATACGCAAGCACGTAACGGAAACAACGGCTCAGCACCACCGAGGTGTCCGCGCGGTTGCACCTTACGGCTGGGCGACAGCGCGCTTAAAGCGAGGCGGCGGCTAGCTGGTGGTCGATGATCTTCGATGCCGCTCAGTTTGAAGTTGAATGTAGAGCAGAACGCACGGTTATGATTATGAATCAATTTTTCAGTGCGTGACATGGCTATGGCAGCCCTATGGCCCGCGGAGCGGGGCTCCTATTTCTGGTCTGTTTGCCCTTCGGGCATCTGAAGATACCTCACGAACCTAACCTACCTAACTGGTTTTGCCAGAACGGCTTTCGTTATTTTCAGTTTAATAAAATAAATATTTGTATCTGTTAGGTACCTATTTATTTTTCTATTTTTGCATCAAATCCCAGCACTACTAACGGTGGTATGGTTCAGTCCCACCCTACCCCCAGGGGTATGGCTAGGGGTATGGTGGGTCTGACATGAAAATATGGAACTTCTGGGATAGACCCCCCTGAAGGCACGGTACGAGTTTGATATAAATGCAGATAAGTGTATAATTTACTAGGGGAAATATATACTTATCTGCATTTAAGGTGTCTTTTTTTGCCAGTGATGAATGGCGTTTAAAAAATCTGCTCATTCTAGGAAGATGGAAATCTATCCGCACATTCCTTACATCTGACTAATCTTAGGCACGAGTAAATCAAGGCGATATCAGTACGAAAACTGTAATTTACCTAATAATAAGAACGCGTTTTTGTAAATGAGCTAAGCATTAAAAAAAACTAATAGTCGTGTGTTACACATACCATGTCAAATCTGTCAGATATTGTGATTTTCCAAGATTTGCAAAAATAAAAATAAAATTATACTTTGTCCTGTTTTATTTATTATTGTATTTAGTATAACCAGTTAGACAACCAGAAGCTACTTCTGGATATTCAGTTTGATAACGGAACAACAAATTAAGTTCTAAGGCTGAGCCCAAACGTTCGGGTTCCACGTACGGTGTCCTACCATGCAGAAATCATACGCGGATACCGAACGTTTGTGCCCAGCCTAAATCCTTACTTATATTATACATGCGAAAGCTCTGGCAATATATCTGTCTGTGTGTTACGTTTTCACGCTTAAATCTCTGAACCGATTGAATCCTTTTGAAGGACATATGTTATTTTTATAGGGGGAGAAAACGGGGCGAATGTTAGTATGGAGCTTTATAACGTTATAAACGAGTTTCACGCGGACGAAGTTAAACGGAAACTAGTCACTCATAATTAAATAATATCATGGATCAGTCCTAATCTGACTGGTTTTTGTTAAATACAATGTAAATATATCTATTTAATTACCTATTAGAACAATCAGACGTTATGATTTCTCTTCATAAGATGCCTCATACAAAAATATCTAACAATGTACAATAGCCCTTAAAATTCGGTCAGTGTATCGTTGTAATAAACCTTTACATGTGCTAAACTATTTTTTATGAGGTCAACATCACATAATGTAAACCGACTAAATGCAAGGTTAGATGGACTACCATATTTCACATATTCATATATGACAGCTAACAGCCTTTGTATTTTTGATGTATATGTCCGTGCCGGGCCCGAGCCGAGACCGGGCTACGGGCATTGGAGCGTTGTTATAGTTAACCGGGCCGTTTCCGGGCCGTTTCCGGGCCGGGCTGGGACCGAGCTGCTTCCGAGCCTCGGTTGGCGGTAGAACGGCCGTCAAACGGTGGTGTTACAGTTGAGCGACCGGGCCGTGCCGACACCGAGCCGCTTCCGAGCCTCGGCCGTGGCCCGGCCGGGCTTGGGTATGACGTCAGCCGCGCAAAAACGCCGCGTTTTTCTTAGAAAACGGCCCGGGCCGGAGACGGCCCGTTTTAGCGTGAATCATCCTTTAACCTGCTTTCTATTGCAATAATTGGCTGACCAGACCAAATGGTAACAGTTAATACATTTAAGACTGCTTAGTAAAGACTGCTTTTTTCATTGTTCTGACAAGTGAAGGGAACAAAAACTAAACAAAGACAGCTGAGTTAACTGGTGGTCAAATGCGGCGTGTGCGGCAGTGGGATTCTGACGTAACATCTCGTCATACGTATATCTATCCACCGGTCAGGTCGGACATGTGGTCCTAAGGAATTGACTAACATCAATTCATCATCATCGTCATCATCATATCAGCCGAAAGACGTCCACTGCTGGACATAGGCCTCCCCCATAGAGTGCCACAATGGCCGGTCCTGCGCCACCCGCATCCAGAGGACATCCGCGACCTTTACCAGGATATCAGTCCATTGTGTTGTGAGGGGCCTACCCACGCTGCGCCTTCCGGTACGTGGTCGCCACTCGCGAACTTTTCCGCACCAACGGCCATCAGTTCTACGTGCAATGTGCCCCGCCCACTGCCACTTAAGTTTAGCGATTCGGAGGGCTATATCGGTTACCTTGGTTCTGCTGCGGATAGCCTCATTTCTGATGCGATCGCGCAGAGAAACTCCCAGCATAGCCTTCTCCATCGCCCTTTGAGTGACTTTGAGCCTTCTTATGAGGCCCATAGTAAGCGAACACGTTTCCGTTCCATATGTCATCACTGGCAACACACACTGGTCAAAGACTCTCGTCTTGAGACACTGCGGAATATTGGACGAAAAGATGTGCCTTAGCTTCCCGAATGCTGCCCAGCCGACGCTGGAAGACGTTTTCAAGACTCTGGACTGGAGAAGGCTAGGCATCAACATCAACGGCGAGTACATATATCACTCACCTTCGGTTTGCTGATGATATAGTAGTCTTGGCTGAGACCATGGAGGACTTGAGTACTATGCTCGATGACCTCAGTAAAGCCTCCAACCGAGTTGGTCTAAGGATGAACATGGATGAGAAGAAGATCATGTTAAACGTCCATGTAGTACCAACTCCCATTTCAATCGGACACTTTACGCTCAAAGTTGTAGACTATTAGGTATGTATACCTAGGACAGGATGTCCACCAGTTAGGTAGGTCCAACTTTGAGAAAGAGGTCAATCGTCGAATCCGACTCGGCTGGGCAGCTTTCGGGAAGCTAGGCTACGGCACATGTTATGGTCACTTCCATGAAACGAGGATACCTGCCCCAAGACGCTAACAAATGGGTCATGGTTGCTGGAAGACGATAGAATATGAAACATGTCATGAGGAACTGACAAAGTTGCTATCAAAAGATGGACGCAGGAAGTTTAAAGTCAGAGGAAACAGAAATTCTGACCTAACTTTGTAGAATTATTTGTAATCTCCACCACTTGAGCAGCGGCCTCAACGTTTTTATTGAAATGTACCATCCAAGAAGCCAAGTATGATGCCGCTGCTGAGCCTACTGCCGTTGTTGTACCTACCTTCGGGGAAATCGAGCATGATTGCGACCTGCCGCGAATTCCCAGCATATGCAGCCAGATGCAGTGGCGTCCGGCCCAGCTTGTCCAGACGGTGCTTCTCCGCACCGTGGCGTAGCAGCAGTGCCATGGCATCTCCCCCGGCTAATGCTGCCATGTGGCACGCGGATACTAAGCCTAGACGGCATGTCGCGTTTGGGTTCGCGCCGTGTTGGAGTAACCTGGAAGTTTAATTGTTGGTTAAGCCGGTGAGAATTGAAAGTCTACACTGATTGAAGAGCGACAAACAACTAGCTACCTAACAGTTTTTGCTCAGTGATCCGAAAAGCTAAAAGAAAAAAAAAATAAAGACATGCTGCTGGCTGATATGATGATGATGATCCAAAATGGGTCTTGGTTTCTGAAACGACAGCACGCCATTCATCCCGATCCTGCGCCACTTCCGACCATTTATCCGCTTGAAGCTGACATAGATGCACCTGCACGCTATCTCCCCAGCGATACCTGGGCTGCCCACCCGGGCGGCAACCCTTCGATCGCTCCAAGTACGCTCTCTTGGCCGCTCGATCCTCTCGACTTCTCCCTATTTCATTCCCGACAACGCAAGCATCTATAGTCATTATTAATCATCATTAATTTGATTGCGAAACTGGTGACATAATAATAATTATTCTGCAAAACCCTCATCGAGAGAGAGAGAAACGAGTCTGTTTCTCAATTAAAGACAGGCGCGAGCTCCTGCTGCGTGCATACATTGTGGAATATACGCCCCCTGCTTAACTCTTCTTCAGGTCGACGAGTTTCAATCTAATGTCAGTCTTATTTATTACCATTTAGATACATATTTGACAGAGAGTATATATATCTGGATATAACGCCTCTGTCTGGAAAAGATTTAATGTAATGAACTAACCTTTCTACTTCTTCTATATCGTGATTCTCAATAGCTTCCAACAGTTCAGTATTGAGCCTGCGCAGCCGGCGGTCGCTGCGACGCCATTTCTTCTTAAATGACTCGGCAGTTTCCGCCTGTGGGGTCGGTGTTGGTGTACTGGCTTGGGAGTCCATCTCTGACGGCATCCTCAATAGAGGGAGTTTACTGGAACAAACAGTGTAATCTTAAAAGCTTGCATCGCCACTCACTACCGACTGCTTAACGTCAAATATGGCGCCAGCAGCTGTTACCACAGAATAAGTAATAGTGTTACTCTTAGCGCAGAATAGTATAATAGTATTACATACTCTTAGAGAACCCTGCCACCCGGATTATACGCAGTAAATCCTTGGGGCAGGACCTTTGAAGGACCTATGGCAAATAAAACTATGAATGGGGAAGGCTGGTGAAAGTTTATTGTAGATGGCGCTCTTCTAGATTCCATACGATGAGAGAGAGAGAGACAGAAGTTCGATGGTACCTAACCATGTACGGAAACCATATATACCTACAGTTCTTAGGCAAAAATCTTCCCCATAGCTTTAACGTACGCGCGCAGCATCCCTGGTGCGCAGGGTGCGCCGCAGTCCCAACAGCATTCTGCGCATGATAGCGGACAGGGTTGACTGTCCCTACATGTCGCACTGCGAGGGACTACACTCCCCTGTCAGTGTTGTTTTGTTTTAAATGTAAGTTTAGCTGTAACTACTAACCCCCTAGTTTTGTAAATTCTACTAACAACATGTGTCCATGGTTACACGAAATAAAAATTTCATTTCATTTCATTTCATTTCATTTAATCCACAACCAATTATTTTTAAGCATTTTTCGGAAAACGGTGGTCCCAAACTGCTTCGAAGTGGGAACTTCGGAGCAGTTTGGGACGAAACGTAAAAATAATTTTCGCAAAAATAAATAATAACTACTTCCCGCCATACAAATTTAGCTTTTTTAAGGACCATTATTTTGGCTGTCAGTTTGACAGTTGCCTACCCTAATTGCGAGCGCAGTACTTTCTTCCAAAGGAACTAATAATGCATAGTCCTGCCAGCCAGCTGCATAAAACATTAAAAAAAAACATTACCGAGAAAGTCAGACAAATACGCGATAAGGTACCTACGGTTGAGATTATTTAATGTGACCAAATGTGGCCGACCATTTTATAAAACTGACATTGGAATTGGGATCTTTTACCTTGGACGGTAGAGTTGCTTTTTGAATGAACTACTTTGATGCTATTCGGCCAACTCAAATAAGCCTGCTGTTTTTACTTACTTCGTTGGCCGCGGCGGCCTCGCCTGTGCCAGGTTTTGCGCATTACCGCCTCGGCTGTGAGGGCTGACTTGTCCATCCTTGTTACCCTGGGTTGGGCTGCCATTCTCAGGGCCCTGGCTGTTAGGGCTCCCCTGGACGCTGCGATGGCCCGGGGCATTGGCGGGTGACCGGTGCGGCAGTAATGGAATTTGCACTGCATCCTTTTCTGGGACGCCGCGCTCGACGTCTGCAAAATATTAAGTTACTATCCGTAAAAAAAAAAATTCTTATATGCTTTTACTACCGACTGTACCTTTTATTGCTTTACATTCAGTTGCAAGATTTGACCTGAACAAACATACATTGCAAGTTAAAGAAAAGCTTGTATAAACGTTGTACAGTCACCGTTAATAGTCCGAACCGCTTTTCTAGAACGGATCTTAACTTAAGGCTTAAAACTTTATCCACCGGCACAATACTTTACTCGAATAGTGTATCTATTATTAAAGTATCAAGGCTCAATTTAAAACTAAAGGTATATCGGTATTAACCACTTTTTAGGGTTGAAACTGTTGAAACTTGGTAAGTTAATGTATTCTGTGAACCGCATTAAGATTTTCACACAAATATAGAAAAAAACAAGAAATCTTGGGGGTTCCCCATACTTAGAACTGAAACTCAATTTTTTTTTTCATCAAACCCATACGTGCCTAAACCTATCTATGGATAGGTCTTACAAAATTATCTTGAGGTTTCTAATATCATTATTTTCTAAACTGAATAGTTTGCACGAGAGACACTTCCAAAGTGGTAAAATGTGTAACTTCTAAAATAAGAGAAGGATAAAACAAGGACTAGTATACAGGGTGTCCGGTAAATAATGGTCAACCTTCTAACCACGAATAGGGCACCTTAGACTGGTCCAGAAAATAGACTTTAAGGTTCAGTAAAAGTCTCTTGGTTTTCGAGATATTAGTTTCCGAATATCTCGAAAACCAAGGGACTTTTACTAAACCTTAAAGTCGATTTTCTGGACCAGTCTAAGGTGCCCTATTCGTGTTTTGAAGGTTGACCATTAATTACCGGACACCCTGTATATAGTCCTTGATAAAACCTTGATAAAACTAAAAAAATATATGATGTATATTATACACATTAGTCATTACCATGCAAACTTCCACCCAAAAATGGTTTGAAGTTTGAATGAGATTTTAGTAAGTAGTTTTTTTTTAATACGTCATATGTAAATCGTGAACCGCAATTTATTTTACGGAACCCTTCATGGGCTAGTCCAACTCGCACTTGGCCGCTTTTTTAGTAGTTGCAGCATACTTAGGACAACGTAAACAAGCGGTTCTGCGAACGGCTATATACAATTAACCTACATAAAATTATTATCATTGATATCGGTTTGTGGTCGAGGAAACCATATCTGAGGTGCCGAGCTGCCGAGCAAACTGCACATTTGTAACTGATATCTCATAAAAATACTGTTTGGATGTAACCATCGCAAAGGGCCACCCAGACGCCGGAAAGTCACGTTACACTAGACATACCCCAGACATAAATTAACCAGCGGAAGTAGGTATTCCCCACATGACCATTGCGTCGTGGGAAGCCAGTCCTGTCAAGCTGGTCTAAATTGACAAACATTCATTTGGTCAATTCATAAAACTATTATTACAGTACTTACTTATTTGCAAACGACTTAAAAATAAAATAAAATCACAGAAACGTATCAAAACTTTGCCCTTTAGGCAGGGTGCCCATCACACAGGCAGCATTCCCGCGTTGAATAGCAATCGCTATTCTTTGAGCGAGAAAGCTGCCTGCGCGAGGGTCACCCGTTGCGTCCCTCAACCGCTTGCTGATCTCCTTGTGGAGCCCACGCGCGCTTTTTCCCCAAGGGCCGAGTGTCTCGACGCCAAATGCGACAAAGTCGTACTGGGCGCCGAGACAGCTATATTTCCCGACCTTGGATCGCTCTCGGGCATCCGCCGCTGCCCCGGCTAGTTTGGACGTGACTGGCAAGTAGGACGCTGCCAACGTATCAGCGCAAGTAGCGTCCCACACCAGTGCACGGCCCATTCGCCAGGGGATCAACGTCATCCCGTCCGGACGCTTGCCGTCGTCCCGTACAATCCGAGGCTCAAGAGCCACGGGGACGCAGGCGCTGGCAAGCGCCCTTCTCAAGATGTCGTTGAGTGCAGCGTGGCGGGACAAGCGGCCGGCACCCGAGGAGCAGGCGAGTCCATGGTGACCAAAGCGATCTACTGCGGCTCCACACGAGACGCAATTGTGGTCTACGCAGACATCAACTCCAATGCGGAGAGCAACTGCAATTCGGAGTGTGCCCGGATCAATTTGGTTGTACAGTCGCCATCACATACATCGGAGCAAACAAGCACGTCACAAACATCGGAACACACCTCTATTTTCAAGGCATTAGGGTGCATGTGCCGATATTTTTGAACACCTATAGTGTACCTATGTATGTGATGGCGACTGTACATTGTTTTACCGACAAATGTTCCATCAAATCATAGAGAAAATATTTTTACTTTATTTATGATCAAATGTAGGTATGCTTCGCAGAATTTTCATTTCTTCGTTTTGTTTTTTAGAAACAGCAAAATTTTCAGGATTGTTATGAAACAAACCTAACCTAATGGGTTCTACAGAATGACCAGATTCCAAAGTAGCCACGATATAAAATACCACACACAGCGTGCAGAGGCCCTAGCACACTAGGTTTTATGTTGGCGAAAGTGTTGTCGCGACGAACGCGATCCTCAACAAAACAGCTGGTGAGTGTAAGCAAGCCTTAATAGGTTGGTTATGATGATACTGGCAACTCGGACATAACATGGGGATGTTTAAAAAATCATCTTTTGACAGTAGGAGGAAAAAATGGCGGCGTGGCCGGCGGGAATAATGGTCGCGTGAGAGAAAATGCAAGGATGGAGTAAGTACGAGAATAGAACAGAGGAGAAGACAGCTGGGGATCCCGGTAACTTATTTGTATTATCAGAAAGATGAGTTGAGAGATGAAGGGATATTCCAGTAAGTGGAATATATAGAACAGAAAACAGCCAAGAAATGCTAAACGGTTGTGTGTGGACAGGGTCGAGCTAGATAGGGTGTTGTGGAGGCTCGCGGCGGAAACAGAATTCCGCCAAACAATAAGAATAGAAGTAGAATCAAGAACAGAACATATCCTTAGAAATCACTTCAACTCTCACTCTATTATTCAACCATCTTGTCGTTATGTCTTGATAGAACTCAGGCAATGTCTGTGTTTAGAATTATGTAGAACGTATAGACGTCACGACAAGTGTACTGAAACGTCACGTAAAACGCGATATAAAACGTAGTGTGCTAGCGGGGCAGCGCCTTATAGCTGGCTTGGTGTGAGCGGCTTTTTTTATCTTTTGGTCCATTTTGAATCTATTGAATAAGACGATAGAGTTCATTATTCAATGAATATTTTACGTGGCGCTAACCTTTTTGTTGCAAAAAATGGCACGCGCTGGCAAACAAAGGCAGATAAAGGCATTGTGTACCTGGCTAACAAAGAACCATTCATGAGCCCAATTCATATAATCTAAACTATAGGTAGTTACTTCCCGCAATGTTGAGGGTCGTCACATCATTTGGGTGGCATCTAGCGTTACTACCAATACCAATTCAGTTTTCAAAAAAAAAATTGAAAAAAAAAAAAACAATTTGGCAGTTATCAAGAAAACTTACCTGGCGAGAATAATGACGAGAATAGTTTTTTACTGAACATTTATGAACGCGCGTTAAATAGTTTAAATATACACATTATTCACACAAATTCAATTGCATGAGGAAAACACTCAAAATATGCACACTTTAATTCACTATGCTAACTATTTAAAACTTTGGCTCTTATTTCCCAAAGTAAACATTTCAAATTGACATGAACTCACTGCATTGGCAGAGTGCTAATAACGATAATTTTAACTCAAACAAAACCACTATAACATAACTGTCTTTAACACTTCAAATATTCAAATTCATAATCAATCTTGACACGTGAGGATAAAGTTTATTTTAGTTTAAACTTAATCAGCTACTTGATAACGTCCGAACGAGTGTCAAGTTGATAAGAAACTAAACACAAGAGAGTGTGACAAATTTAAATATGTAGCTGGCTAAATTTAAAACTAACACTTACTCATAGTTGTTTGCTGAATTTTAAATCATCAAGCGCCTCTCTCAGATGCACTGATAAGTTGGTATTATTGTGTACAGTACCGTCGGCAACATAGTCAACGGTTTTGAACCTTATTGTAAAGAGATAAAGTCTATAATGGTTGGTGTAGTGTGTCGCCTTTTGTACAATTCCTCGAGCTAATGGGCGGCCAGTCATCTTTGCCAAGGTTAAGTTTGCCATGGAAAACCAAACAGTGATAAAAATATAACATGCAGTATTTGAACTCTATCTTAATGGTTAACAAATAACTACACTACAATAATTTATTTTACGTCCTACCTGGCCATAAAGTAGGAATTACCGCACGCTATGCGTGCGGAAAACCCCACTTCCTGACCAGATAGAGACGTAAAATTTTGTACTCACCACGGGCCGTAATAAAGAAAGCCTCAGAGCGCATATTTATCGCCCTTGCCTTCGGCTCGGGCGTCAAATACCTGCGATCTGAGACATTCTTTGTTTAACCGCCCTAGGTAAGTAATGTACTATTAATGTGATCCACAACTTAAGTTCATACTTTTAGGTAGGATACTAGATGACAAATTTGCATTTTAGGATCAACTACGATTTTAACCTTTTGAACGCCATTTTTACGTTTTAAAGTGTCACTGACACGCCAACCTTTTTTCCATAAGAGAGTAACTAACTATGTACAAGGTCGATTCACGAAAACTCGACGCACGAATGAATTAAACGAGTGAATGATAATGTCTATGTGTGCATCACATAATTATTAAATACAGGTTGATGCAAAAAGTGATTATGTTACTTAATTGTGTTTCAGAGATTTTGCATTTTATAAATAAATAAATAATGCCTATGTCCTGAATACTAATCTCGACCGAAACTACTAATCTTAAAGAGTTGTTTTTTGCACAGTAGGTTGCTTTAATAACGTGGGCTAGGGATAAGAAGGGATTTTTGAAAATTCCACCCCTAAGGGGGTAAAATAGGGGTGCAAAGTTTGTAAGGGGGAAACAATATTTTTTTTAAATAGAGACTTAATACTTTGTAGAAAGATTAGTCATTAGAATACAAATAAAGTACTTTCAGTGTTTTAGAAATTTCTACCCCTAAGGGGATAAAATGGGGGTGCAAAATTTGTATGGGGAAACAATATTTTTTTAAATAAAGACTTAAAATTTTGTAGAAAGATTAGTCATTAGAATACAAATAAAGTACTTTCAGTGTTTTAGAAACTTCTACCCCTAAGGGGGTAAAGTAGGGGTGCAAAGTTTGTATGGGGGAAACATTTTTTTTTAAATAGAGACTTAAAACTTTGTAGAAAGATTACTTATTAGAACATGAAATAAACTACATTCAGCGTTTTACAAAAATCAATCCTTAAGGGGGTTAAAAAGGGGTGCAAGGTTTGTATGGGGAACACTTTTTCTGAGCTAGACACTTGAAACTTTGTAGAAAGATTACCTAATTATAAAAATACAAAAAAAATATTTTCAGCGTTTTGGAAAAAAACATCCCTATGGGGGATAAAAAGGGGTGCAAAGTTTTTATGAGGAAAAGTTTATGTTTTTTAGTTAGAGACTTGAAACTTTGTAGAAAGATTACTTATTCAAATACAAATAAAGAACATTAAGCGTTTTAGAAAATTCCACCCCTAAGGGGGTTACAAAGGGGAGCAAGCTTTGCATGGGCAACACTTTTTTTGAGTTAGAGACTTAAAACTTTGCAAAAAGATTACTTCTTAGAATAATAAAAAAGAACTTTCAGCGTTTTAGAAAACTCCACCTCTAAGGGGGTTAAGAAGGGGAGCCAGTGTTGTGTGGGAAACACTTTTTTTTGAACTAGACTTAAAACTATTAGAAAGATTGCTTTAAAAAAAAAGTACTTTCAGAGTTTTAGAATATTCCACCCCTAATTATTTATTATTAAGAAGGGGGCAAGCTTTGTATGGGCAAAACTTTTTTTGAGCTAGAGACTTAAAAGTTAGTAGTAAGATACTACAGTAGTACTACAGTTAGTAGTAGAGTACTTACTACAATACGAAAAAAGTTATTTCAGCGATTAGAAAAATTCAACCCTTAGGGGGTTCAATTTTTAAATGGAGAACAAGAAAATTTTAAAGTGTGAGTAAGAAATTTGTAACTTTGGTCTTATTCTGTACGTTAAAAGACTACAAAACTAATTTCAGAGTTTTTCCAAATGTATCCCCTAAGAGTGTTAAAAGGGGGTTCTAAGTTTGTGTATTTCAAGACATTTTTAAAGTATGAGATTTTTAACTTTGTTTTTAGACAGTTTGTTCACAAACTAGAATATGAACATCAACGTTTTTTTTCATTTATCCCCTAAAAGAGGGTTAAAGTTTGTATTGAGAGAAATCATTTTCTAAGCAAGCGGGCAACAGCTAGTAGCCTATAAATCCTATGATTTATAGGAGAGCGCTTTGTGATTGAAGTACTGGTTTTAAATTGTTAACTGTGTAAATAGTGTAAATTGACATGCCTCTGGATGCCGTGGCGCCGTGGCTACTTTTGTTTGACACTTGGTGCGTTAAACCATCCGTACGCTCTTTGTTCACTTTCACCTCACCTCACACCTAGAACTATCTTGACGCCGAGATTCGTGATAACAACTCGTGATCGAAGGTCTGATACACTTGTCGCCTGGGCTGTGTGATTCTGAACGCGCTTCGCCGCACCTCACCCGTGTCTGACCTCATTACAATTAGTTCATGAATGGTCAGTTAATTGTCTCGGACGGTACTTATCTCCATTAGCGTTAAGGCTCAACAGTCAACAGGGGCAGCGTTTTCGAGTTTTTTAAAACAATCTCAGACGTAGAAAATAGGGTTTAAAAATCTAAAAAAAAGATACGTATTACTTAAGGATCTAATCTAGTCAAAGTCGCATTCAGTTACGCGATCTAATGAACTTCACTCGATAGAAAAAAATCCCAAAGTTACCTCTTTTTGTAAAGTTTATTCAATATTATGACTAAACTATAGATATTTTAAATTAAATTTTTGTACTCAAATAAAGTTATTAGATATTTATAGACAAATTCGCAGAGTTTGAATAGATAAAATGATTATCTTAATTACTATGTTTAAATACCTACAAAATACGCGAGCGCGGAGGCTCGGCAGGCCCGATCAGTCGCGCGCTGGCCCATACGAACGACGACTCAAGGACTTTAGCGGGTGTATAAGCCTTAATTGCAGGCCTCGAGTAGTATCTTATCAGCCGAGGTAATATTGTAACAATAGCACACTAGTGTAATCACTACAATGTTTCGAAGCACTATTTCTGAAGCACCATATACTTACTGGTATTCAGTCCGCCGTTTGGGCGGTAAGGTTCTCGAAGTACCGGAAGACTTAGCGTGGGTAGACCCCCCCCCCACAAGGTGGACTTAGATGACCTGGTAAAGGTCGCTGGAGTCCGCTGGATGCGGTTGGCACAGGATCACTTTGGCACGCTTTGGGGGCTTATGTCCAGCAGTGGACATATTTCGGCTGATATGATGATGATGATGAGAGTATATTCAGGTAGTTTCATTTAGGAATACCCCGTCGTTGAATGTAACTATTGGGACGACAAAGTCCAACCAGCAGGTCGATCACGTAACGCATTGTACGCGCGTCAGGTAGATTAAATGTCACTTTTTCTATGGAAAAATTACAGGTAAATTGTACGAACGCGCGTTCGGAACGTTACGTGTTTACCCCCCTGGTTCCTTGCTGATGGAACTGATAATAGTACTAGTGGGAATAGACCGTGCTACAGGCTACCAAGGGTCACAGGTATAATCTCAAGTATGCACTGGTTGTCATCTGGGACCATGACCGGTGAAGAACATGACGATCTGACAAAAAGATTGTTTTTTGAGCTTCTATAATAGTGTGAAGAAATAATGAAGAATTCTACTACAGAAAAAATACTGCAGACTGAAAAAGAAACAAAGAAGTGTTATAACCGAACATAATATTAACAAATGGCTTGGTAACTCTGTAAAAAAATCTTAAATATCACCATAAAAATAAACTTTAATGTTCGAGATTTCGTAATTTTCAACGACAATCTATGTTTTTTTTTATAAAAGTGATAACTTTTTTATTATTCCAGTGTAAGAACCGGACAGATTTTTAATAAATTATCCAGTATTCCAAAAATCAATTATTATGTACCTACTAAAAAGTGATGTTACACACTTCCGAGCAAGCACTCTTGCATCTCGCTCACGCTTATGCTCAGTGAGAGGGAGAGAAGACCATGAACCTGCCTCGCCTTACAACTCGTCGGAAATATCTGCGAACCTTGCTTCGCCAAATCCCAAGCTGTCAGATTTTTCTGGTGGTCACCTTGCCGGCCTCTATAAGACCACATCAAAATCTCACCCCCACCACGTCTCCTTCCCGGTGATCAATTCTATCAGGAGAAATCAGCTTTATAGTATGCTCAAGCCAGGTTCGCACATATTTCCGACGAGTTGTACAGTCAACCAATTTGATTCCTAGGCCATCATAGAACCTTGCCGTTGTAAATGCTATGTCAATACGGGTTACTAGGATTATTGCGTCGCTATGTATTTAGCAGTTAAAATGACAGGGTTCTACGGTGGCCTAGGAATCAAATTGGTTGACCGGTACAGCTCTTACAAGTGACGGCCATCAAGGTTAGCCGTGAATAAATATTTCAAATTAGCAGCCCCCGTTCAATTAAGGCCTCCACACACCGGGCGCAGGCGCGGGTCGGGCGCGGGCCCGCGCAAGTTGTAAAACATTGAAACTACACTTCAAACACACATCGACCCCGCGTCCGACCCGCGCCCGACCCGCGCCCGCGATCGGTGTGTGGAGGCCTTTAGCCACTGGGCGCACACACAGCACAGAACAGCACGGTACAGGGGCAGGACAGAGTCATCAGTTCATCACTCATCGGGGTGTAATGGGTTGGACGGTGAGAGTAGGACACGTTTCAATAAAACCATATTAGCCTGATGACCATTCTGTGACATTGCGCGTAAATGCCGACAGGCGCTATCTAATAGGCATTTCCTTAGCAGTGGCCAATAAGTTTATGGCAGCAGAGAAGGCAAAATGCCACGGGGCCATATGCACCTACCTAACATTGAAGAAGGTCCGACGATTTCGCCACGGGCCTCGTATGGTATAGTTACTTTTTTTTTTTTTTTTTTTATTTATATGTTCAAATTACATCTTACAAAACATTTATATTCTCACCAAACTGCCCCCTACTCCTACTACAAATCTACAAAGCAGCAACTGTATCAGTATCTACTCTACATGTCCTCTATTAAAAACTCAAAAAATACCCAGATAACGAAATTTTAAAGTGTACTTATAAAAGATATCGAAATTACTGCAATTCATTACTAAAGAAAATAAAAAGGGAGTATGAGAAAAATAAAATCAGGAAGGCAGGATCAAATAATAAAAAACTTTGGAGTGCAATTAAAGACTTTACATATTTATCTCGTCCAAAAGACGTGCCTACTGAACTCATAGTGGCTTCCGATCCGTTAAGCGCGATAAACAAAGTGAATCACTTCTTCGTAAATGTGGGTAAGTCACTCGCCGAAAAATTCTCAGTCAATATACCTAGTCAGAGTAATACCCAGTCATTCCCCTTTTCCATGGTTATCCTCCTGACAGATGAGAAAGAAGTGGAATGTCTTATTAACAACCTCAAAACAGACTGTGCAGTGGGTTTGGACCAAGTATCAGGGAGCTTTGTAAAAAAGTTTAAAGATGTGATTATTCCGCCACTCACACACATATGTAACCTGGCCCTCTCAACTGGGGTCTTTCCGAATATATTTAAAAAGGCACAGATAATCCCGATACATAAGGGTGGTGACAGATTCTGTGTCAATAACTATAGACCAATCTCGATTCTCCCTACGTTATCCAAAATTCTAGAACGCATTATTAACTCTCGTCTTGTCAACTACCTAGAAAAGAACAACATCATCTCCCCGTCACAATTTGGTTTTCGAAGAGGGAAATCAACCGATGACGCTGTACATGAACTTACTGACTTTATAGTGACCAACCTTGATAGGAAGCAAAAAACCCTAGCAGTCTTTCTTGATCTCGCAAAAGCCTTTGACACGGTGTCTGTTCCCATCCTTATATCCAAACTAAATAGACTTGGTATCCGAGGTGTACAGCTGCAGCTGTTTGAGAGCTACCTGTCAGGTCGCACACAACGAGTGAAAATAGGGAATTATACCAGTGAAGAGCTAAATGTGACGCATGGTGTACCGCAGGGCAGCATACTGGGACCTACACTTTTTCTTGCCTATATTAATGACCTGTGTCAACTTCAGTTAACAAATGGCAAGGTCGTTTCCTTCGCCGATGATACTGCCCTAGTATTTCATGGAAACTCATGGAGTGAGTCCTTCCAGCACGCACAGAATGGCCTGAATGTGGTAACCAGGTGGCTGTCAAACAATGTCCTCTCACTCAATGTTATGAAAACGAAATATGTCACATTCTCTACTAAAAATTACAGTGACATGAATACCAACCCCCCACTTTCTCTAATAGCCCACACATGTCCTAATTTCAACCTTGAAAACTGTCACTGTTTGGTGTTGGAAAAAACGCCACATGTTAAATACCTAGGAATCGTACTGGATAGTAACCTGAGCTTCCATCGCCACATTGACCTACTTACAGCTAGAACACGTAAGCTTATATTTATATTCAAGAACCTACGTCACATCGCCGATACAAACGTAATAAAAATGGTGTATTTTGCTTTGGGTCAATCAATCTTGTCCTATTGCATCTCATCTTGGGGAGGCGCACACAAAACGCACTTACTCAATCTTGAAAGGGCACAGAGAAGTATTCTTAAAGTAGGCATGTTCCTTCCATTTCTTTACCCTACAACTGATCTCTATAAAAAATGTAATGTCTTAACTGTTAGACAACTCTTTATCCTGCAGATCATACAGAAAAAACACTCAACGTTAACCTACGATTCTAAAAAGGTAACTAAAAAGCGCCGTAAAGATTTGATATGTCCTCCCATTCATTGTAACACTCGGTTTGCGCAAAGATTCTTTGGCTTCCTAGGAGGCTTCCTGTATAATAAAGCTAATAACAAACATTCTATTTACTCAGTAACAATAAACCAATGCAAAAAAATTATCACGAAGTGGCTGCTCAGTCTCGATTATAATGATACTGAAAGGATGTTGATCCCAATCTCATAAGTGATTACCTTAAATATATTTAGTTATCTGCCTAAAAAAATAATATATTTATGTAGCAATATGAACACAAACACACACACACACACACACACACACACACACACACACTCACACACACACACACACACACACACACACACACACACACACACACACACACACACACACACACACACACACACACACACACACACACACACACACACACACACACACACACACACACACACACACACACACACACACACACACACACACACACACACACACACACACACACACACACACACACACACACACACACACACACACACACACACACACACACACACACACACACACACACACACACACACACACACACACACACACACACACACACACACACACACACACACACACACACACACACACACACACACACACACACACACACACACACACACACACACACACACACACACACACACACACACACACACACACACACACACACACACACACACACACACACACACACACACACACACACACACACACACACACACACACACACACACACACACACACACACACACACACACACACACACACACACACACACACACACACACACACACACACACACACACACACACACACACACACACACACACACACACACACACACACACACACACACACACACACACACACACACACACACACACACACACACACACACACACACACACACACACACACACACACACACACACACACACACACACACACACACACACACACACACACACACACACACACACACACACACACACACACACACACACACACACACACACACACACACACACACACACACACACACACACACACACACACACACACACACACACACACACACACACACACACACACACACACACACACACACACACACACACACACACACACACACACACACACACACACACACACACACACACACACACACACACACACACACACACACACACACACACACACACACACACACACACACACACACACACACACACACACACACACACACACACACACACACACACACACACACACACACACACACACACACACACACACACACACACACACACACACACACACACACACACACACACACACACACACACACACACACACACACACACACACACACACACACACACACACACACACACACACACACACACACACACACACACACACACACACACACACACACACACACACACACACACACACACACACACACACACACACACACACACACACACACACACACACACACACACACACACACACACACACACACACACACACACACACACACACACACACACACACACACACACACACACACACACACACACACACACACACACACACACACACACACACACACACACACACACACACACACACACACACACACACACACACACACACACACACACACACACACACACACACACACACACACACACACACACACACACACACACACACACACACACACACACACACACACACACACACACACACACACACACACACACACACACACACACACACACACACACACACACACACACACACACACACACACACACACACACACACACACACACACACACACACACACACACACACACACACACACACACACACACACACACACACACACACACACACACACACACACACACACACACACACACACACACACACACACACACACACACACACACACACACACACACACACACACACACACACACACACACACACACACACACACACACACACACACACACACACACACACACACACACACACACACACACACACACACACACACACACACACACACACACACACACACACACACACACACACACACACACACACACACACACACACACACACACACACACACACACACACACACACACACACACACACACACACACACACACACACACACACACACACACACACACACACACACACACACACACACACACACACACACACACACACACACACACACACACACACACACACACACACACACACACACACACACACACACACACACACACACACACACACACACACACACACACACACACACACACACACACACACACACACACACACACACACACACACACACACACACACACACACACACACACACACACACACACACACACACACACACACACACACACACACACACACACACACACACACACACACACACACACACACACACACACACACACACACACACACACACACACACACACACACACACACACACACACACACACACACACACACACACACACACACACACACACACACACACACACACACACACACACACACACACACACACACACACACACACACACACACACACACACACACACACACACACACACACACACACACACACACACACACACACACACACACACACACACACACACACACACACACACACACACACACACACACACACACACACACACACACACACACACACACACACACACACACACACACACACACACACACACACACACACACACACACACACACACACACACACACACACACACACACACTCATTCTTTATTTTTCGCTACTAGTTAGTATAATAAGTTTATATTGGATTGTATAATTGACTTCCAAGACTGTGTTATAGATGTCTGAGGACTGGAGCCTGGTGACCCGACATACAGGTTTCCCCTAGTTCGGGCACCAGTCTCCGCCGCACAAGTAATGTGACTACTTATAATAACCATAATGTTAATCTGTGTAAACTGTGTACTTTGTGGTGGAGTTAAATAAATACTTTTTATTATGTATCTCCGATTTAAATTCACGGGACAAAGCCCGGTCATTTGGAAGGCGTGCGTGGGGATATAGATCCAACACGTAGAGGCCCTATGGAGACGAAGTTTAATGTGATGTAGTACACCTGCTAGAACCCATTCACGGGTACATCGGTAGATACCCGTGAACCGGTCCCAACAGGCGTTGGTGCTATTGTGGGTAAAATGGATAGAGAACTGGGTCTATGGTGATGAGATTTGGATGGGCAATAAAATTGGGCTATTGCATAGAGGTCCGGACACCTGCCATAACATTGTAATTTACAAGGTTATCGAGGCAGGCGGTGACTAGCCACTCACTTATAAGATGGGCCCCTGAAAGTGCCGTAGAAAAGACGGCCAGGAGCAACACCGGGTGAGCGGCTCAGGGGTGTCGAGAGGTGGTGCTGCGCTTTCTCCGAAGTTACTCGCGGCGTTATGCCCTTTAACACTTCCACCCCTGGAGCATATAGCTCTGACGACTCCTCTCTGGACGGCCAATGAAGGCAAGCCAGAGCTGAGAGTCCTGCGGTCCCCCTTAGGGTTCCACTCCAACCGATGAAGACACGCCGTAGACGGAGGCCCTGACCGACTCTCGGGAGCACTCGGGTCCGTGGGGTCGTTACTCCCCAACAGCTCGCCACAAGCTATTATTATTATTATTATATTTATTATTATTATATTTGATTAATGTATTGAGGTGTGCAAAAAAGAGTATTTTCTCAAACATACAATGAAATGTGGTCATTACGTGGGTTATATTATATATCAGATTCAGACTTCAAAGTATCACGTTTCTGACGGACCAACTCGAGAGAACTGTAAAGGAATTTCATACGAAATTGAAGGCCCAGGCCGGGAAATAATAATTTCTGACACAGCATCACGGCATTCAGCCATGAAAACTAATTTGATTTGAGGAGTGTTTATAAAGCGCCTTGGCATATGCTGTAATGCTGTTAAATTTTATATTTAAATAAAATAAAATAAATAAAAAAATTAATAAATTATTTCATTGCATGTTTGAAAAAAGCACTATACATGCCGCCGTGAAAAGGGCTTGCCGGCTTCGTATCACTATCCCTACTCAGCCGGCAAGCCCTTCTTTCCCGGGGTCTGCAGTAATGTACTATTAATTGTATTGGGCGAAGGCAGAGAGAGCGGGTTCCAGACTTACGGACGGATAGGACTTTTGACCATATGATGATACTGCGATGTGGAAGACACATGGGGCTTCTCCCATCCATCACTCCACCGATAAGATTTGGTAATGTAATGTGTAATCCAAGACAACTATGGCGTTCTTGGCGCCGCATGCATGAGTGCTCGCAACTTTAGGCATCATTTTCCGAGGATTCATTGATATGATTTTTGACTTACTTACCTCTTATAGGCGGCATTTTAATCCCACATTATTGCACTACTCACTATTTCAATATTCGGTCTCAGAGGCACCATTAACTGACTAAGACTACATTATGTGATTGATTCCTTATCGATATTTTGACAACTTCAGTCAGCGTTAAGAACGATTAGACACGGGCATACCTAATTCATTCATGTTTGTAAGGTTGTGAAGGCTCATTATCTTGCTCATATTAGGCTCGGCAGCTACTCCAGTTGGGTATTTTAAAAATCTTTAGTAGGTATTCACTTCTACATTGCACGTAGAACCGATGGCCGTTGGGGCGGAAAGGTTATCGAGTGGCGACCACGTACCGGACGGAAGGCGCAGCGTGGGTAGACCCCACAAGGTGGACTGATGATCTGGTAAAGGTCTCGGGAGTCCGCTGGATGCGGGTGCGGCGGACCTGTCACTGTGGCACTCTTTGGGGGAGGCATAGGTCCAGCTGTGGACGTCTTTCGGCTGATATGATGATGGCGATGATGATTCACTTCTATACAGTTTCATGGCTCTATGAAAAGACGGCTGTTATCATATCAACAGATAAGCGTATCCTTCAAGATAGCGGATAAAATTGTTTATTTATCGCAGGAATCGTAACTAACATTGTGCATTCGCACAAATATTTTGCCACTAAAACCGGATTTGGGTCTTACAGTGGTTTAGGTTGGCATCTCTCCTGTGGACATGCTAAAGTTAAGGGCATCCGCATAAAGGCTCTACTCTTCTATAATTCTATGCAATAAAACATAATTCTATGCAATAAAACATAATTCTATGCATTGACCACAGGAAAGACGACTTTTGTTTTTCTGACTGTGTATGACCCATTTCTCCTAACATGAATATAAAGAATACGAATTAATTTTATTAGTGTCTGTTCTAGGCGTCTTATGTTGCATAAGTATCTGGTTCAAAAACAGGATGAAAAGCCTAGGACATTTCCTATAGACAAGACAATACAACAGTTGAACGAGCGAGCGAAGCGAACAGTTGCAGAATGCTTCAGCTTGGGCCGAAAATCTTTTGTATGTCCGGATGTCCCGTTTCCCGTTCTCCTCGCCGGTCGCATTTCTCCACCGATTGTCGGGAAATTTGGTGAGCACGTTCGGTAATTATATTAAAAAATTCATGGACTTTTTCGAAATAAAAAAAAATTGTTGGGCTCGTGATTTCTACAGCTCAAAGAGCCACTAGTTTAGGTGGTAATTGATGATCCCACCATTCCCACCACGAGTCATAATGATAAGTCGCAAAGGCACCATACCATCCAGGTATTGCGACTTATCATTATGTATGACTCGTACGGGTCCATACGGGTTCGGGCCTGAAAACTTTGATTTGTCCAAAGAATAAACTGAACGCTACCTAACTTATATAAAAAAACCGGTCAAGTGCGAGTCAGACTCGCGCACCGAGGGTTCCGGACCACCCCGTACAATAGAAACAAGTCCACTATAAACTGACACTCACTAAGTATGTATTCATGTACCTACTTAGTGCGTGTCAGTTTATACTGGACATAAAATTTTCAATGATGTTACTAAAAATTTACCGTTTTCGCAATTTTTCCTTTATCTGTGCTATAAGACGTTGCTTCGTACCAAATTTCAAGTTTCTGAGTTCACGGGAAGTACCCTGTAGGTTTTGATTACCTACCTTGCGAGTTTCGAAAATTTGCGGAAATTTGCGGCATAAACGGCTGTATCTTTTAATTGCGTTGGCTTAGGAGTTTGATTTTTTCACAGCTCTAAGGGACAGTAGACCTGAGTACTTATTTGATATAAATTTCAGCTTGATACCTACACGTGTTCCTGAGAAAAAGGGTCTTGACAGACGGACGGACGGACGGACGGACAACAAAGTGATCCTATAAGGGTTCCGTTTTTTCCTTTCGAGGTACGGAACCCTAAAAATAGCAAAATTGCAAAAATTACTATACCTCGTGGCTCGCGTGGATCAATAGATAACCAATGAACCACATCCTTCAAGGTAGCGTAGGATTATAAATTTATCATATCTGGGAAAAAAAGGTGTTAAATAATGAAAATTCCGTAAAAGTAAACATCTATAGGAAATAGAAGGGCAAACAACTAAAGATACAATAGATTATCTTAATGATTGAGTATTGATTGTTCATATAATATTTAAAATGCATAAGACAAGTAGTACCTATATCACATAATTTAAGGCGGAGCCTGATTAAGTTTAAAAATAAATGTATCTGTCGGCGGCCGATCGTAAAATCCAGCAGATTACGAAATTCCTAGGCATATCGTGAAACGCCGCCATTTCATGATTTGGCTAAATGACATTCGCCATATCGTTCAAAACTTAACGTTTAACGTTTTGTCTAATGACGTTTAGGCAGATCATGAAATTCCTAGGCATATCATGAAAGGCCGCCATTTCATGATCTGCCTAAGTAACGTAACACCCACCAGTGACGTTTAGGCAGATCATGAAATTCCTAGCCATATCGTTCAATACTCGCCGTTATACGTAAGTAGGGTTTGAAAACAAGTTTTTCCGCTCTTTTATAAAAAAAAATTTCAAAGCTCCCGCTTTCGTCCTCTAACCTATCCGCGATCCGAGTCGGTTTTGCTAAATCGATCTGCCGTATTTTTTTATCAGGCACATCATGATATGCCTGGTCAACTTTTAGCCAAATCATGAAACGGCGGCGTATCATGAAATGGCGGCGTTTCACGATATGTCTAGGAATTTCGTGATCTGCCGGATTTTTACGATGTGCCCGGTATAGAGATGAATGCGTTGCTCTAATCGATTTGCCGTATTTTTTATCAGGCACATCATGCTATGCCTGGTCAACTATTAGCCAAATCATGAAATGGCGGCGTTTCACGATTTGCCTAGGAATTTCGTGATCTGCCGGATTTTACGATCGGCCGCCGACATATATCGATCGATTACGCCTGCTTACAAATTGACTGAGGAAGGTAAGAAAAGAGTACAGTCGGCAATAAAAGTTTTTCAGGTCTATTGATTAGCTGGCTTCTGCTTCTCCATCTGCTCTTTCAAATCCAGTATCACCTGGTACATCGAGTCATACAGATCGTCTTTGCGAGGCATGTTCATCGGCCGCTGCTGTGACCACGACCTAGAACTCTCCCGTTTCATCTTCCGACTCCTCCTATAACTCAGAATATTAGGGTTATTTGAAGACGTATCTTTCAATCCCCTTACTTGCTCCTTCAAATTCACCATATCGTTTGACAGATTTAGTAACAACTCGATGACTCCATCTAGTTTGGTTTTGGTATCTTTATCTTCAACAGTAGAATCATTAACTTTGTCTATCAAAGCGTTGTATAACACGTCTATTTTCTTACCAACCACATCTTTAGTTGTCTCTACTTTTGCGTTTTTATTCTGTTCCATAGCTTTCTGTATAATCGCTCGTCGTAAATGCAGAGGAATATATACATCGTCATGTGACATTGAATCATGCAAATCCAAGTAGTATCTGATCCGCCATAACTTTTCTTTGGTCGGGAAATTGTTGATACTGTAGTGGTATCTTTTGTAGTAAGTGTTGATGGGGAATACTTTGCTGACCAGCCCGTATACCAGGAAATCTAATGTTATCAGAAGTTCCACTTGTTTCTCCAGTCTTTTAGTGTTGCCAGCAACGTTAAGTTCATTAACGTTGCTAACAGCAACGCCTACCATAAAATTCATGAGTACTATTCCGACGAACATAAGGAAAACGCCAAAGAGGAATCTCGTGACTTCTGTGGAAGCTCCAAGGATATCTGCATGCGTTGTGTTAAACAAGTCGTCATATTCGAATTCCTGAGTCATCATGACAGCGGTCTTGACAAAGGCTTTCCACGGGTTGTCGAAGGGTTCTTTGGCTCGGTACTGGATCATGAAGCTTAAGGAGAAACCGAGGACTAGGAACACGAAGGTCAGTAATATCTGGAATATAATAAACGTTGGTTTAATAAAAACAGATATGTATATGTTAACCTATTAGGTGAAGGGTGAAGGCACTGCTTCAATACTTTATTTACGCTTGCATAGCTGTAGGTATATTTTGAGCAACAAATGGATATTGCAACTTAAAGAGTCCCCGGCAAGCTCGGCTGAATTTCAACTTCCCATACAAACGGAGTTTCGTTCTCATTTTAAAACTACGTGTTGGATTATAACGAAACTTTGCATATAAGTAGAATGATATGAGGTATATCTGTCTGTAATTCGTTTATGTGGCTGTTTTATAAAACAAACAAAATACAGCAAAAACAAGTTTTGTATGAAAAACTTAAATTCGCTGTATTATTTTTACTATGGTATCTGAACCTACATAAACTAATTACAGACCCGGACCTTATTTAACTTATTCTAAGTAAGTACAAAGATTCAGAGCAAACTAGCTAGTCGTTTTAAAATGAGAGCGTAACTGCGTTTGTATGGAGAACCGAGCTTGCTGGGGACTATTAAAACATGTTGCAGGCGTTAAATGAAAGTTAGGAGGAAACATTGGAAAATACTTTTTCCGTAATCCTTCATAGCTTCTAGTTAATTGTATCCATCTTAAACTAACAATAGAACTCTTACTTGGGACTGAGATCGTCAAATAAAAAAAACTGCTGCTTTTAAATTCACAGATAAACCGCCATAACTTCAACGTTAGCAAGATGAAACTCTAACCTTAAATATATTGCTAGCAACCTCCCCAAACATGAGCACATAGTACCCCCAATTAGGGAACCTGGACAACAGGAACAGCATCTCCAACCAGGCCAGTAACAACGCTGCTGTGGCCACGTGGCGGGGCCAGGCATATGAGGGTAGGGTGAAGTACATGGCGGGGGGAACCAGGCCAGCCAAAGCCATGCAGAGCAGACGGATCCACGTTTCGAGGTTTAGGAAGTAACGGCGTTTGTTTACTGCTAGGAAAAACATTTCCTGGAAAAAACAATGCTTTAAAATTTTCTAAATATGAACATTACTGCAATGTTCTGCCACCAGAGGCAGCACTACCACTAATAGTAAACCAGTATAGGAATATAGGGATTCACACACACATGCACAATTGGTTCTCAAATGAGTGACAAGGATGCTTGCATGGACAATACCGCAAGTGGGAACGAGATACAATGTCAACGCTGCTAGTGTCGCCACCTACGAAGAGTTTTGCGTAATGTTCCTTATTATTTACTTAGTAACATCGAATTGAAAGCCCGAGGCCGTCAAGAGGAACTAAGGATATGATGATGATGATTACAATATAACAGACGAATCAATCGTGAATTGAAAAAAAAAAGTAATCTCCATGAAAAGTTAGCTTTTACTCAATTAGCCATTATTGTCATTAGCATTATCGAGTCTTATTAATTATTATGCAACTTACCAATGTAAGCATAAGCCCAATCACGATGTATATAAATGCCAGGAACACCCAAAACGTTTCATTGAATAACAACGGCTTCTTTTGATCGGTATCGCGGTAATAGAAGTACGTCACCACGAAGATATTAAGCGTCAGTACGAACATGCCGTATATCGTCAACATCACGTAGAAAAATGGCAACAACGTCTTCCATTTCAAGTGAAGAAGGCTCTCCATCAATGGATGCAACAGTATCTTCCTCTGACCACATCTCACCAACTCCTCTATAACCTGTATCTGCGTCATATTGTGACTTCTCGTTGTGAGAAACCCGTAGTTCACTGATATCTCTGTCCCATCTTGCTTATTGTCGTAATGTGTGAAAGAGTCGAACACAGTTTCGAAGAAGTCACCCGGATTAGGCAGTTGAGCAGTTATGATTTTTATGACTGAGTTTTTGTCGCTGATGCCGGCAGTAATGCTGGATAGAACAGCATCAGTTTCGTGAAGGAAAAATAGCATAATTTTGTTGCTGCAATGGTACGCTGCTTCGTGTAAAGGTGTGAAACTACGATTATTAACATCATCTATAGCACGTGTGTCTTTCTTTATAATCGCCCTTGCAACATCGACGTAATCTCCTCGCGCTGCGAAATGCAAAGCCGTTGAAAAGGTTTCATCGGGGAACTGCGTCTTTAGTCTCTGGCAGTTACCGCTATTCAGAAGCAGTTGCACGCACTCGTGGCTGTTGCTTTTAGCAGCCAAATGGATAGGAAGTAATCCGTGTTTATTATATTTATCGAAGAGAAACTTAGAGTCTCCAGCAGACTCGAGGAGGTACTTCATTATAGCTGTTCGACCGTAGGCTGCTGCCACATGCAGGGTATTACAGCAGTCAGTAGACGTGTTTTCTAACCCAGCACCGTGATGCAGGAGAGACTTGGCACATTCTAGGTGGCCATTCCTTATAGCTACGCAGAGAGGAGTATCACCTTCACTGTTGATGCAGTCTATGAGATTCTCCTGTTCAGCTATAGTTAGGACTTTCTCTAGGATCGTCGTGTTGCGACCTTGGACTGCCAGGTGGATGAGCGTCGTTTTCATCTGGAATTAAATTAGAATGTGAATCCAATAACAATAAAGGTATGGTGGTAAGGTAACCATTGAAATTACGAGCACATGAACTTTCCATTTTAGTTCATCAGAACATTAATTCTCCAAAAACAAGGGCGATTTTCCAAATATTTTTTAATAATAATTGACGCAGCTGAAAAGTCTGCAATTTTTTCTGGTGCTATGGAAGGTTATGCCTATCACCAAAAAAATAATAAGGGACTTTTAAAATTTTCATCCATTCCCCATTAAAAATATTTTTTTACATTAATGCTTAGGTACCACTAGGGAGTAATTTTTTGGCCTATTTTGCGCCATAATAAACTTACCTCTGTGCACGCCTCTTTCTCCAGATGGTCAAAAGAACTGGCGGCATCAGCTCCAGCCTCCAGGGCGAGGCAGACTCCCGGCAGCCACTTGAGTTCCACCGCCGTCTTCAGAACAGAGTACCCTCGCTTATCCACCACGTTTACCCGTAGAGAGGATTCCGAGTCATCGCAGTTGTAGTAGAGAAGGATCTGAAGATTGAGATTGGATAGTAACTTATAGCAATACCCGCTAGTAGGTGTATAGCCAAAGCTGTTCATTTGACACGACATGACACGATAGATGACAGATGACCCAGCAAAGGCGAGGCTATGCGGTGAGTTTTATGTGCTTATACCAAACTCACCAACCATGAGAATTATTCCTTAGACACCACTCCAATGCCCCAGACTCCAACTACCCCTTACTGGTTTTCACTTTCTTAAGGAGCGTCGTCGTTGACTGTTTCCAGAAACTCTAAGATACTACTCACCTCTAGTAGCTCTTCAAACTTGTTCCTCAGACACAGATGCAGCGGCGTATACCCAACGCTATTAATGCACGCGACGGATGCCCCAGCATTCAGCAAAGCTCGGATGGCATCAGCACTCTCTAATAGCGTGGCTGTGTGGAGCGGAGTGTTCAGGTTGTCGAAGCCATCGCCTCGCATCGTGTTGAAGGAGCCTCCAGCTTCGAGAAGCAGGCTGATCATCTCTGCTAGGCTAGAAGAGAAAAGAAGGGACTCGATCGAAATCCTGAAAGATAGGGCATTTTTTCTTCCTCTAGCTCAAGCAAAACCGTATTCTTGAGAATGACAACATTCGTAACGCCTACTCAGCGTTATATTTTTTGTTGTCTTGGTACCTAGTTCCCAATATCCCTCCCAAAAATAGACCTTGGACCTAGCTCCTGAGCAGTTCATATCAGTATCAAGTCAAGTTAGGTAGGTAAATCGTGACTGTGCAAATGTGAAAAATCCTTCTATTTACGTGTATCTGTACACAGTATGTAAGAGCAAGTTTGGCCTAGCCAGCCATATCAGACCTCACATTAGGGCAAATGAATAATTGCTATGGTCGCCGTTACCGAAATCGTTGTGGAGGACTAGGTATACCTAAATGTGACAAATACGACTGCAAGTGTGACGTTTATGATGCTTCATCGCCATTAATTGGTATTACTATGCAGGGTCTTGAACCTCGTGAACATCGTTTCAGACTGGATTTCAAATCAGTGGCTGCAAATATAAATGAAAACTGCTTACTGATCTTGGTGCACGTGGTGATCGTAATAGAACGCGGAGCCGGCGACGTCGAGCGTGGTGCGGCGCGTGTTGCCCAGCCCGTCCGGCGCCGCGCCGTGCGCGAGCAGCGAGCGCGCGCACTCCACGTGCCCGCGCGCTGAGGCGGAGTGCAGCGCGCTCCAGACTGGCTTCTCGTTGGCTGGCTGTAAGACCATAAGGCTGAGTTGAGCTGTGCGAAGTTGGGAGGGAGTGGGTGAGTATAATGCACCTATTGGAAGCGGTACGCGAGCGCGCCCAGCAATGCTATTAGTGGATCACGCAACTTCTCACAACTCTGGTGAATACTCACCCTAACACAGTACAGTTAATATTACTTACGAACAGAAGGTCCTCTATTTAACAAACCCAATATTTGACAACTAGAAAACACCGAACGGTGCTATCCCACTCTACCGCATAGCACGTGCTCTGTCGTCTGGTTAGGTTTAGGGCCTCGAGCGTCAACGACGTCACTTGCGACATCAGTAACGTTTATGCACTACTACCAGTTGAATAGCTAGTACCTAGAGACTATAGGATTAATGAAGGTAGGTTTTACCCAGGTAGGCAGCATGTTGAACCGGTAACGCTCCTCTGCGTTGTGTTCTGTAGGTATATACTGCATCTGCGCTTCAGCCTCGTACCAGGACATGGTGTACAAAGCGTTGGGGTCGAAACCCGCTTCCAGCAATCTGAAAACCGACCAAAAGTAATAATATGATGAATTGGTCACTGGTCACTTTGGTCGGTCGCGAGAGTCCGCTGGATGCGGATGGCGCAGGGCCGGTCATTGTTGCCACTCTTTGGGGGAGGTCTATGTCCAGCAGTGGACGTCTTTTGGGAGCTATCTTCAGCATCTTTATTGTGACTAAAGTAATAGCAATGCATTATGGATGGGGACCTCCTTAAACAGTTCAAAGATTCTGAATGGAAAGTTTCCAAAAATTTCTTTAAACTACATATAACTCCTATTTTATTTCTCACAAAAGGTCAAGAGTTACCTAAATATTATTTATTGATGTCACTCTAAACCACATGCATAGGTAAAATTTGTTGAACCCATCATATTCTGCGACATGATAGGAATGGGACCCCTTATGATGAATAGTTAGAATAACACAACTCCCTTTCTTCTCGGTGTCATAAGAGTTGACTATGGGAATAGGGTTTAAGTGTGTTGTGGGCGATCGGCTAGCAATCTATCACTGCAATATCACATTTTCTCCATCTTTAAACCTACAATTGCTAGAATCATCATCAAATCAGCCGAAAGATGTCCACTGCTGAACATAGTGCATCAGTGATGTTCGCGGAGGCCAGGGTAGATTGCTTATATGCTACAATGAGGAAACGCTGCACATCCTTGGTGCGCAGGGTCCGGTCTAGCTCCAATAGCGGCAATAGCATCCTGAGGGCATTCGCTGAGAGATTTGTTGTCATTACTTGAATCATTGTCATAACTACTTAAGATTAATGTAATGACAAACAAATCTTAGTGAACTGCGGCGTTAGTGGGGGCTAAGTGACTACATAATGTAGTCATATTTTTTTTTTTTTTTTTTTTTTTTTTTCTCTTTAAGGCTTATAGCTAAATTTACATAGGTACAATTAATCTGCCAAACCACAATGCGGTTTGTTGGCAAACAACGCTCCTAATTAATTTTACATTTTATTAGCTAAAAGCTGTATGAATAGTAATATATATGTACGGTATTACTTATGCTAGATACAATTAAAGGAATCTATAAAGTTACTTAAGATAGCTGAATTTCATTTTTTAATGTATTTAATAAGACGTCGCTTACTTTCTTCTTAAACAATTGTTTTGTGACAGTTGCACTCTTTGTCTCGGACGGCAGGTCGTTATATATTTTCGGAACTAGGTACTTTCTTTGTCTTTGGCCATAATAATTAGTAAACCTAGGCAATATTAGTTTATCTCTGTCTCTGTTTCTAACAAGCCTTTGAGCACCAATAGGTTGTTTAAACTCGTCGTTACTAAATTGTTCCACAGCCAACAACAACATTACTTTTTTATGGACTGGCAATATTTTACATTCTAAGAAAAGCTGTTCGTAGGTGTTATTTTTACATTCTATTTTTGTTTTCTTATCAACCATTAGTTTCATGAATCGTATCTGTAACGCTTTTATTTTGTCTAAGTAAGTCTTAAATGTCCGACCATAGCTTGTCAATCCATAGGATAAAAGTGAGTCTACGAGCGCATAGTACACTGTATACATAGTAGCCTTGTCTAGTACAAACTTCAGATGGTGGAACTTTACAAGCACCGATCTTAACTTATTATCTATGCATCCAGCTGTCGCCGAAGTTTAGCTGTTTTGTATTTTTTAAATTTGTATGATCGTAGTTGGTCGAAATAAATGAATTTATTATTATGTAGGAAAGAGAAAGAGAACATTTATTGTTTACCATGTACAATTAGGTCTTAATGATAAATGTGTGAGTTACAATGGCAACCCTTTCGGGCATACAATATTAACTATAAAAGTTACATAGGTATATAATTATTCAGTTTAAGAACTCAAAGTATTCTTTTAAATCATAAAATAAATTTTCTGTCAACCATCGTTTTAATTGACGCTTAAATTGGTTTCCGCTCAACATTTTTAGGCTAATGGGTAGATGGTTGAAGACTTTGATAGCGGTGATAAAGGTGCTCCTATAATAGGTTGCGTTTTTGATCGCTGGCAGTGAAATGTTGTACATATACTGTGATCGTAAATTGTTACGCTGTTCTGAGCAGAAGTTAAAATGATATTTATGATTTATTACATAGGAACACAGCTCTAAAATATATAATCCAGTTAAGGTTAGAAATTTCTTTTCCCTAAAAATATTTCTAACGGACTCAGTATTGTACAAGCGGTATATAATGCGGAGACATTTTTTTTGGAGAATGAAAGTAGTTTTGACATTAACAGAATTACCCCAATAAATTACACCATAATTCAACAAAGGATAAATATTTCCATAATATGCATTTCTTACAATATCTTTTGAGCAAGTACTTGATAAGACGGATAAAGCATAGCACTGACTGGATATTTTTTTATTTAACTTTTCTATATGAGATTTCCAATTCAAATGTGAATCTACAGAGACGCCTAAAAAGTTGGTACTGTTTATGTTTTCTATAATAGCTCCCCCGTGTTCTACATTCAAGTTTATTGGGTTTGTTTTGTTATTTCTAAATTGTATCGTTTTTGTTTTATCTACGTTTACTTTTAAGTTAATTGATTTAAGCCAGTTGACAACAGTTTTAAGAGTATTGTTAATTTTTTCTTGAAAATTGGATCCTGAGTTTATTCCAGAGAATAATATGGTTGCGTCATCAGCAAACATTACGCAAAGTTCATCTATGATGTTTGGCATATCATTAACATACAGTAAAAATAACAAAGGACCAAGGATGCTGCCTTGAGGTACTCCAACTTTAATATGTTGAAATTTAGACTGTGTTTGCTGTATACTTTTAGTTTTCTTATTATATTTTTCAATGACCGTGGCTTGTTGTCTATCTTTTAAATAACTTTCAAATAATTTATGTACATTACCTCTAATACCTACGTTACTAAGTTGCGATAACAAAATCTCATGCACTACACAATCAAATGACTGGGACATGTCTAGAAATAATGCAATACAGGGCCTTTTATTATTGATTTCATCCCATATATGTTTAAACAATTGAAACACTGCATGTGATGTTGACTTTCCTCTTTGGAACCCAAACTGGTTGGGATGTATAATGTTATTTGAATTTAGGAAATGAACAACTCTATTGTATATACACCGTTCAAATATTTTGGAGAAGCTTGGTAATATGGCAATAGGACGATAATTACATACATCGTCTTTTTTACCCTTTTTAAATAACGGTTTTATAAGGGCTTTCTTCAAATCATCTGGAAATATCCCTGTTTGGAAGATAAGATTCATTACATGAGCCAATGGTTCAGCTATGTAGTCCAAAGATGCTTTTATTACTTGAATAGGTATATTATCATGTCCGGAACTTTTTGTATTTCTTAGTGCTTTGGTAACTTTTTTTATTTCAAATGTATCAACTGGGTTTAAAAATAAACTTTTACAGAGAGATGTTGAAATTGGCTTAAAGTTATGTTTCGATAAGTTACTGTCATAATTACGAGTTACATAAAAATTGTTAAACATCTTGGCAATTTCCAAAGGGTCTGTAGTAGCATTATCGTCATATAGTTTTATACTTTCAACCGTATTTTTTATAGAATTAGTCGAGGAAGTGTGTTGTCTGATTAAATTCCAGGTTGCTTTTGTTTTGTTGGTGCTAGTTTGTATATAATTATTGCTACTTAATATTTTTGGTATCTCCTGTTTAAATTCACGGGACAAAGCCCGGTCCTTTGGAAGGCGTGCATGGGGATATAGATCCAACACGTAGAGGCCCTTTGGAGACGAAGTTTAATGTGATGTAATACACCTGCTAGAACCCATTCACGGGTACATCGGTAGATACCCGTGAACCGGTTCCAACAGGCGTTGGGGCTATTGTGGGTTATATGGATAGAGAACGGGTTCTATGGTGATGAGATTTGGGTGGATTATGAAACTGGGCTATTGCAAAAAGGTCCGGACACCTGCCATAACATTGTTGTACACAAAGTTATCGAGGCAGCCGGGGACTATCCGCTCATTAGATGGGCCCCTGAAAGCGTCGTCGTACAGACGGCCAGGAGCAACACCGGGTGAGCGGCTCAGGGGTGTCGAGAGGTGGTGCTGCGCTTTCTCCGGAGTTACTCGCGGCGTTATGCCCTTTAACACTTCCACCCCTGGAGCATATAGCTCTGACGACTCCTCTCTGGACGGCCAATGAAGGCAAGCCAGAGCTGAGAGTCCTGCGGGCCCCCTTGGGGTTCCACTCCGACCGACGAAGACACGCCGGAGACGGAGGCCCTGACCGACTCTCGGGAGCACTCGGGTCACCTTATTATTATTATTATGTATGTCTTTCCCGCTCACGGGACAATGATGTCCCGGACCTTTGGGAGGCGTGCGTGGGGCTAGGTACCTTATTATTATTATTTTGTTTCTTTAAATTTCTCAGTATTTACATAAATACTGGTGTAATGGGAGGCACGGGCCGAAGCCAAGTGCATCTCATATACCTATTACGTTTTAATTAAGACGGAAGATTTTGATGATGATGATTTGAGAGAAGATCTTGATGATGATGATCTGAGAGAACATCTTGATGATGATGATCGGGGAGATGTTCTTGGTTATAGTTTGACTCGGGTGGAAGATGAGTAACTGATGGGTGTGCATGGATTTGTACGTTAGTGAGTGAGTCATTCTGTAGGAATTTTCTGACTATTCTACAAGTGTTTAGAATTACAGCTTTTTGCATTGCAGTGTAAGAAAACGGTGGTAATGATAGGGTTTTGATAGAGGTATGCAACTGTTGAGGGATGACACCTGTAGTGGACAACACGATGGGTACTATAGTGACGTTTCTCAGTTTCCATATTCTGGTTATTTCATCCTTTAAATCGGTATATTTGGTAAGTTTACCAGCTATTGTACTTTGTAAGTTGTGGGTGTTTGGAATTGCTACGTAAATTAAAAGAGCCGTCTTATTGATTTTGTCCACTACAGTGATATCCGGTCTATTGAAGTGTGTAGTTCGGTCTGTTAAGATAGCTCTATCAAAATACATTCTGTGGGTTTGTTTTCTAGCACATTTTCAGGCGTATACTTGTAGTAAGGAATGGCTGGCTGAGGAATCAAGTTATATTTAATTGCTAGTTTCTGATGTACTATGTTGGCAACTTGGTCGTGTCTGTGCTTGTAGTCAGTTTGAACTATTGATTTGCATGCTCCGGTGATGTGTTGAATGGTTTCTCCTGGGCTATTGCACTTCCTGCATAAATCTAAAATTCTATTTTTTATTATGAATTTCTGATAGTTGCGGGTCTCGATAACCTGATCCTGAATAGCCATCATGAAGCCCTCGGTCTCTGGGAAGAGCTCGCCGTGATTTGGCCATGCGTTCGACGCCACTTTGTCGACATTGTGTTGGCTTAAATCTTGGTGGTGTCTTCCGTGTAGAGACTTCGCACTCCACTGGGCTATTTTGGTTGTATGGTCGGTGAGCTCTTCGGTTTTTTGGGTGGTTCGGTCTTTTAAGTTCAAAGGTGTAAACTGGTGGTCATTCTGTTCTATTGCTGCGTGGATGAGAGAGGAGTTTGATTTTTGATGAAAATATGTTCTTAAAGCTGTAATTTGTTTATTATGTAAGTTGGTCACATCTATGAGACCTCTGCCACCCTCCTTTCTTGGCAGAGTTAATCTTTGTATGCAGGATCTAGGATGGTGTTTACGGAACTTAGTCATAGTGGTGTTTATGGTGCGCTGGAAAGATTTAAGATCGGATTTACTCCATCTGATGATGCCAAAAGAGTATGTCAGGACAGGTATTGCGTAAGTATTGACTGCTTTTATGGTATTTCTTGAATTGAGTTGGGTTTTAAGAATGGAATTAAGTCTGTGTTTGAACTGGATCTTTAATTTGTTTTTTGTGTCTTTATGATGAATCAGTTGCGACTGCAAGTAGCCTAGATACTTGTATCCTGCTTTTTCATCTAGTGGGTCGATCGTTTCACCGGTCTCCAGAGTATAACTATGTTTGTAACTTCTCCCAGCTTTCATGGAATTGATTTTGCACTTATCTATCCCGAACTCCATCTGAATATCTCGTGAGAATACTTCGGTTATATTAGCTAATTGATCAAGGTCGGTTTCGTCAGAGGCATATAATTTAATGTCATCCATGTAGAGTAGATGGTTCAGGTGTATTTCGTCTTTGTCTGTCTGTCCGTCGTTCGCGTGGGATTCGTATTTAAGTGGGTGTCCTTTTTCTGTATTATTGAGTATATTAGATAGGGGGTTCAGGGCAAGGCAGAACCAGAGAGAGCTGAGCGCATCTCCCTGGAAAATGCCTCGCTGTATTTTGATTTGGCTTGTTTCTATTGTACCTGTGGGTGAAGTGAGTCTGAGTCGGGTGGTCCAGTTTCGCATTATTGCATGTAGAAAAAGAATTATCTGTGGATGGATTTTATACATCTCGAGTACTTTAATTAACCATGAATGGGGGACAGAGTCATACGCCTTTTTATAGTCAATATACATAGTGTACATGTCAGATTTCGATTTGTATACCTGATTTAGGATAACAGAATCTATAACTAATTGCTCTTTACAGCCTTGGCTCAGTTTTTTGCAGCCTTTTTGCTGTTCGGCAAGAATATTGTGACTGTGGGTGTGTTTATAGATGAGGTTGGAAATGCAACTGGTTATTACTTTATATAAGGTCTGTAGACATGTGATAGGTCTATATTTGGCTGGGTTTTTGGGGTCATCATGGTCTTTCGGGAGCATGTATGTTGTTCCGGCTGTAAGAAAGGTTGGTATTGTCTCTGGTTGCAAAATGAAGTTATTTATATGATTGTGTAAGTAAGGGTGAATTACCGTAAACTTTTTATACCAATAGCTATGAATGTGGTCAGAACCGGGTGTTTTCCAGTTATGTAAATTTTGTATTACTTCGCGGAATGTTTCTACTGGGACAAAATCAAATTCCATTGCTGATAACTCAGAGTTGGTAGACATTTCAGTTTCAATCCATTCTGCTTGAGCGTTGTGCTCAACAGGATTTTGCCAGATGTCTGACCAGAATCGGTGTAAGGTTTCTGTATCTGGGCCGTTGTTACTGTTAGAGGTATTTTGGCTACTTTCATGATTGTTAGTACAAGCGGTTTTAAGTTCACGATAAAACTGCTTTTCATTGTTGACAAACTGTGCATTTTGTTGTTTACGGAGCGTGCAAGCCTTGTATCTGTGGAGGCGGCTTGAGGTAACTGCAAGTTTTTGTTTCAACGTATCCTGAAACTCTGCTAGATCTGTATTTAGACCTTCATGTGTAGAGTGGACCTGATACTGGTCTTGAATTCTTTCTACGTGTAAACTTAAATTCCGGCTTCTATTGCCATTCATATATTGGGTCAGTCTGCCTATTTTAATTCTTAAGTCCTTTATTTTCTTTTCCAATCTGTGTTCCCAGTTCGGTTTTCTATTTCTCTGGGATTGGCGAGGTGTATCTGTTTGTATCAAATTAAGTTTAGCTCCGTTAAATTTGGCGGCGGTCCACCCCGCACAGTAAACTATAGTGTGTAAAGTCTGGAAGTCGGTATCTTTATTAATATTGTCTGTGAGAATTTTATTGTTTATGTAGGCAACAGTACGAGACAATTTTTTAGATGGTTTCTGTTTGGGTATAAAAGGTCGGCTGGTAGGATCTGTATCTATAAAATGCCCAAGCGCTTCTGAGAATATTTGATCGATTTCGGGATTGCTATCTAACTCAGGTGGATCTTGTGTGGTGTGTATGCTTAGAGTATGTGTGTTCAAATTCATCCGATCGGCACTTGGATATTGAATGTCATTAAGTGTTCCAGGGTCGCTAATTTGGGTGTCTGAGATGAGATTGAACTCACTTGTACTATCTGTCTGTCGACCAGTCATAAGTTCTCCTTCTACCTCCTGTCTTATTTCTTTCAGCCTTTGATCAGTTATGTATTTGTTATGTATTATTGTTCTTCTCTGGTCGGCTATTCTTTGTTCACTCAAATGAGCGAGTGATGGAAATTTGGTGATGAACTGCTGGTGCAACGGTTTCCGGTATGTTGTTCTATTTGTTTCTAAGTGTGTTATTTGTAGATATAGTCTAATTATTGCCTCATTCTGTTCATTGGACCACCTCATTCGAGGTGTGTTTTTGCTAACAGTGTTTTGATGGGGTTGGGTGTTTGTTCACCATGCCCGTTATCTTGTGTGTTCTGTCTTATATTAGTCTGCAGCTTTTCTAAATCTTCTTTAACTTCTGTATAAATTTTATCTGTAGTAGTTTTGGGTATCATCTTCAGACGTACTATTGCACGTCTCTGGTCCCCAACTCTCTGTCGGCTTACTTTCATATTAGGATATTTTTCTATAAACTTTAAGTGTAATGCTTCCAAATAATTGGTCTTGTCTGTGTCTAATGATGTAAGATGGAGGTAAGTGCGTAGTATGAACTCGTTCATTTCAGATGTCCATCTGTTACGCTTAGAAGACTCACCCTCGGTGGGTGCAGTATCTGTGTCCTCGAATAGGTCACCCTGCACAACATCCTCGGGGTTACTACTAGACTCGGTGGTCTTTGATCTAGTCATATAAGAAGGGCGAGTTGATGGGATGGAAGAAAATAGTGACTCAGTATCATCGCCCGAGTCGGCTGTAGCTTCGACATCGGTGGCCCGCCTGCTCAGCTCCCGATGACCGGCTGTAATATCTTGGTTGGCGCAAGCCCGCCTGCTCAACTCTGCGCCACCGGTAGTTCGCATACTGTGGCATCCAGTACCGGCTCCAGATGCGCCCCGGCGACCCCCGGGCAGCGACCGTAAATTGTATCTATTATTCTTACTTTGCTCCATGATAACTTTCAAGGGTTGGGACCGTTAGTTTAGGAAGTATTATAGCTAGATGTTGTGCTAAGAGTTGTAGTTCAGCCGTTTAAACGGGTGCGGTTGAGGTGTTATTAACCAGTTATAGTTCTTCTACCCGTAAGCCCCCCCTACCACGACAAGGTGGTCCCATAGGGGGGTTATTATTATTATTATTATAGGTCTCCCCCAAAGAGTGCAGAAGTGACCGGTCTTGCGCCACCTGCATCCATCGAAGTCCCACGACCTCATCACCATCCTCATCAGTCCACCTTGTGGGGGTACCTACGCAGCATCTTCCGGTATTTAGAACCATGTACGGTGGTTGCACGTAGAACCGATGGCCGTTGGGGCGGAAAGGACGAACGTACCGGAAAACGGAATTGAATTTGAAAATCTAATTTCATGTGCACTGTCTACACTTTTTGGAAACACAGTCTTAAGTTTATGTATGATGGGTTTATGGGTATTGCTTACCTCTCCACTTCTTCGACATGGTTCCATTTGACGGCCAGCAGCAGGTGCGCTTCCGGATGTTGGTAACTGAAAAGTTAGGGAGGATGTGGTGTTGTGTTCCTGGTGGTGAGTAAGGTCGCCAGAGCTCCCTAGGGTGCGCTGTGTTGGGAGTGAGGGATCTGCATCACCTGCATGTCTCTATCTGCCAACACAGCGAATCCTCAAGTGAATAAAGGGTCGGCAACGCACTTGTGATTCTTCTGCAGTCACAAGTGTCCATAGGCTACGGTACCAGCTTAACATCAGGCAGGCCGTAAGCTTGTTTGCCACCGTCGTTTTACAAAAAAAACCGGCCAAGTGCGAGTCGGACTCGCGCACGAAGGGTTCAGTTTCCGTACCATTATCTATAAAAACTATTTTATTCTGTGTTTTTTGTATTTGTTGTTATAGCGGCAACAGAAATACATCATCTGTGAAAATTTCACCTGGAACTATCACGGTATGAGTGAGATACAGCCTGGTGACAGACAGACGGACGGACAGCGGAGTCTTAGTAATAGCGTCCCGTTTTACTCTTTGAGTACGGAACCCTAAAAATAGTTATTTGTTATACAAGGGGGAAAAGTTGTATTTTACCTGCGAGTGTTCATTTGAAACACGACCTAGCGAAAGGATTCTATGATTGACCACGAGCGAAGCGAGCTTCCAACCCAGAGGGGAAAACTAGACCTTATTTATTGGGATTAGACCGGTTTCCTCACGATGTTTTCCTTCACCGAAAAGCTAACGGTAAATATTCCGTACATGAGTTCCTAAAAACTCATTGGTACGAGTCGGGATTCGAACCCACGACCGCCGCTTGACAGCGGCATGCCTGAACCACTAGGCTAGCATCCTCGCTACACTTGTAAAATGCTACGCTTACACTATGCCACTTCCACTGCCGTTCACGCTGCCCTGCTTCCTGCCGTAATACTTCTGTGAAGGGCAGTGAGCGTTTACGTTGCCACTCCATACTTCTTTTGTGTTGGGCCTCGGGCAGTGGAGGACGACAGACGTCAGTTAAATTTAGATTATTGTGGAATGGAGGACGCCTTCCTCCTGTGCTTTGCCTCCTGAGTTTGTCTAACTATTTTAATGTTATGAAAAGTATTCGACGGCGAAAACGCCGTCGTCGCAGGAGATGGTGGATGCTGAAAATCCATCGCAACAGAACACTGATAACAACATGATCACATTTGTACACTAACTAGCACGGCTACACAAACGTTGATAACGCGGTGACGGTTGACAAAGGAGTGATGAGTGTGACGACAGTATGTAAACACTCACTCGCGCTGCCGCTGCCAGTCTTTTGACTTCCGCCACAAAAACCGCCAAAAAAAGGGAGCGTAGGGCAGCGGCAGCGGCATGACAAGTGGGTAGCGCGAGTGGGTGTTTACATACTCGCGCTGCCCACGTCCCAGCCCACTTCCCTGTTCACTTCGGCATAGTGTAAACGTAGCATATACGCCATGGTGCCAGTCCGTGTTGCTACCGACCGCCATTTTCGTGATCTGCAGAACAAGTCTGAGCCTTGAAATCAACCTATACTCACTGTATGGCGTTCTTCGGAGTGATCAGCTTGACTGGCGGCGGAGGTCCCGGTACTGCGTAGAGGCTGTCCTCCGAAGTCGTCTGCGATATCGGCAGGAGCGGCAGTCCGTCCGACACCACCGAGTAGGGCTCCATGTCTGGAGATATTCGTAATTTAGCAAGCACCGAGGTTAAAGACATAGCCAGGCTGGCTAGCTAATCGATATTGCTCCACGGGAGTATCCTCCAACGACCGGGCACCCCATGGAATTACCGATGTTCATAGCCTAGCGGCGCCTGCGAATTGGAAACGATAACGTAGGTTAAGGAAAGATGGCAGCGGTCAGTCTTTGGATGGGTGACCGCCTGTTTGAGTGGTTACTATAAATGAGCGCTTCCTTGCTTTGGAAGGCACGCTAAGCAGGTGATCCCGGCTGCTGTCTATGGCAGTAGTCGTTAAGCCGAGTTAGAGGACTTTGGGCGGCTTAAGAATGTCTAACAGTCCAGTTGCCCAGTCACTTGACCAAGGGGTTTTTCGATTAGTTTAGTTCGATTTGTGTAAAATCGTCCCCTAATATTTATGTAGGTATTTAACATGTTCCACTCACGTCTGGCGTTTTATTTCCAATTTTGACCTTCGACTTCAAACATTTGCAACGATCCTAGGGGTAAAAAGTAGCCGTTTGATGACAATATCCCTGACTGAAATTGTTGAACTAGTCTCGGAAATCGCATAGGACCGTACCTACATAAGTACATAACTAAGTGTAAGGACCATAAGTAGATGCGTAAATGTTTCATCCAATGTAGGTATGCTATACCTACTTCGCAGATTTTTCATTTCATAGAAAACATTTTTTTTCAGAAACAGAACTTTTGAGCGTTGTTTGTTATATAAAACAAACCTAACCTAAAGTAAAAAAGTTTCGGAAGAAAAAATCTAAGTATAAAAGAAAATTCTGCACAACAATACATTCGATGAAACGTTTGTCGATGTAATAAGGAGACACCATATTCTGAACTGAACATAGCTACATAATGTTCACTGCTAGAATTCCGATCGGAATTCTCGAAATTCTGGTTTGGCGACGATGTAGTAGTCGGGCTGTTTCGAGTGACGTCAGCACCATCGACGTTGTCGATCTCTGAAGACAGTTACATCCAACATTTCACGACTCCACCACTTAAATTAAGGAGTTACCATCACCACAGGCAGAAGACCATCCACTAACGGTTCTTATAATCAAACCATTAAGTTGTATATGTGTACCAATTGTACCTACCAGTTATACCACCCCATATTCGTACCAATTGTCCTTAGTTATACCACCGCCTTTGAAGGTGGCGAGCAGTGCAACCGCCCGGTCTTTCTATTACAGGCCTCGCTCACTCGCGTAACAACCAATAAAAACGTTTGAAAACATTGGATACAAAAGCCTAGCAAAGATCTATACTCATCCGAAGCCTCAAAAAATCTACCAGCCCGGAGCCTCACCATTGCTAAAGCCGCCTCTGCCACCACCAATCTACCTAAGAAGAAGACTTAGGGATGATGACTAAGATTTTTTACGATGCCATTCTAATCTAACCAGTTTTTGGAGAGGGACAAATGTTTGTATGGGAGCAACTACAATTAAAGAACATAAATAACCAAAAATTTTAGACAAAGATTGACCTCGTTGGCGGCAGGCGAAACGCTTCATACTGATTGACACACGGGTATGACGTCACAACTGTTATTTTTACTAATCGTTGTATGGAAAATTGCTGTTTCGGTCGCGAAATACTGCATTTAGGTAAGTACATTTGTCGTACAAGTTTGTTTCTATAAAAGCGTAAGGATTCAATTTTTTTCTTGGACAGTAAAAAAAATACCTATTTATTCTAAACTTTCAAGGTCCATCTTTTTGTGATATTAATTATATTTTATAATTTATTACAATAATTTTATCAATCAATCAATCAATAATTTATTCTGCAAATAGGCCACAAGGGCACTTTTACATGTCAAATGGTATTCTACAATATAATATTAATAATCTTACACAATAATCATTTTAAAATTGCAGATTTTAACCAATTAGTACCTAAATGGTTAACAAACTAAATGTCACTAAATGAAAACTAAAAAAATCCAAAATTGTAAAATATTATCAAATACATTCGATATAAGGTCTGTATCAGAATTAACAATAAGTTTATGATATTAATTGAGTACCCCAGAGATGTATAATGTCTCTGAGCATCCAAATACAATTAATAATTATTCTAATGTTCTTATAGAGATGTATACTGTCTCTAAGCGTTAAAACAGAAAAAAAGGATCATTAATGTATTTGAATTTGATGGTTTAATATCCATTTAGATACACTACGTTATCCATTTTGAACATGAGGCATCATGCATATTAATATGACGATAAGATCACCAATTTTCACTACCACCGATTCCCAATGTATCGAAAGAAGAAATGAGGCGGACATGGCGAAGTATAAATAAATTTACATTTATTACAAAAAAATTAACATGTAACATGTAACAAGCGGAATTCTCTTTCTTCTTCTTTCTCTTTCTTTAAATTTAAGAGTTATCCTCTTGTCCGTGGAGTATTTTCCACTTCTCTCTGTCGTACGCCACCTCCTTGACTCACATGACAGTCGACACGACACCAGCTTTTTCTTTTATTTGAAAGAAAAGAAAGAAAGAAAGAAAGAAATAGATTTATTGCCACACATAAATAAAAAACTCATACACATTAATTAAACACACATTTTTTTTTAAATATACAACTAGGTAGAAAGGAAAAAAAACAACACAATGTGGCAATAGGGATGGACTCAGCGTTTGCTGTGCCACCGATTTGATGTCACAGCGTTGGTTTTCAGTCCACCCCCGACGATTACAAAAGAATTCAAAAAAAATTTGGTCCATATAACTGCGCCGTGGTCTTCCCCTGCCTCTCCTTCCTTCTATCTTTCCTTCCATTATGGTTTTAAAGAAGTTGTCGTGCCGTATCAAATGTCCAATCATTTTCCCCTTTCTAGCGCTGATGGTGTTCAAGATCGCTGCTCTCTTCTCTTTTACCCTTCTTAACACGTCCTCATTTGTTACTCTCTCTGTCCAGCTTATGCCTTCCATCCGTCTCCAACACCACATTTCAAACGCTTCCCTTCGCTTTGTGTCATTGTCCACGCTTCGCTGCCATACAGGGCAATACTCCAAATGTACACTTTAATTAGCAACTTTTTGCTCCTACTTGACAAACTGGATTTTAAGAGTTGTCTCTTTTGGTTAAAAGCTTTTTTCGCCATGGTTACTCGCGCGACGATGTCTGGTGTACATCTGGAGTCTCTTGTTATCAGGCTGCCTAGATATTTAAAACTATCGACACGTTGTATGGGTATATTGTTGGATGGTGTGAATTTTAAGAGAAGCCGGACTAGATTTTAGAGACAGGAGAGTTATTTTTCAATTATACAAGGAACAGGAAGCTTGGGTGGAGATAGGAGATGAAAATGGGAATGCAAGAATTAGGCAGGGTGTCAGACAAGGGTGTCCACTTTCACCGCAAATCTTTAATATATATATAGAATATGCAATTAGAAAAATCAGAGAAACTGGCAAGGGAGGGATCAAAATTAATGGGGAGAAAATACATTTTATTCGATTTGCAGACGACATCGCAGCATTTGCAGAAACACCAGAATTCTCTTTCTAACAAGCATATAAATAAATAAATAAATATTTGCGGACAATCTTACACAAATCGACCTAGTCCCAAACTAAGCAAAGCTTGTACTATGGGTACTAGACGAAGATAAACATACTTATATATAGAAATAAATACTTAAATACATAGAAAACATCCATGACTCAGGAACAAATATTCGTGCTCATCACACAAATAAATGCCCTTACCGGGATTCGAACCCTGGACCTCTTGCTTCGTAGGCAGGGTCACTACCAACTAGGCTAAAGCGGTCGTCAAAAAAAGCATAGAAAGTTCAAAACTGTAACATAACTACGGAAAACTAAAAAAAACTGGTTTTCTTTTAAATTATTTATCAAAATCGGTTCAGTATCTTAAATGCTACGGAGTTGAAAAGAGGAATGTTTTACAATAGATAGGAAACATTACGCAAAACTCTTCGTAGGTGGCGACACTAGCAGCGTTGACATTGTATCTCGTTCCCACTTGCGGTATTGTCTATGCAAGCATCCTTGTCACTCATTTGGCAATCAATTGTGCATGAGTGTGTGAATCCCTATATTCCTATACTGGTTCACTATTAGTGGTAGTGCTGCCTCTGGCGGCAGAACATTGCAGTAATGTTCCCTATTACAACTTACAAGATTTTACGAAATGGGTTTTAAAATAAAAAAACCAGATCAACATAAGTCGATAATATAGGTACCGTAAAATGCTGCAACTTTGCCATTTAAGCTCAATTTTGTCTATTTCGTTTCAATTACGACCTCTCGAATTTGCTTGGTTTTTTTCTTTATTTTTACCTTCTTCATCTTCTGTGCCTGTTCCCACGTTAGGTGGGGTCGGCTCTCCTAATTAATCGGCGCCAAGTCGCTCGGTCTTGGGTTGTCGGGTCTGGTAATTGTTCCTTTTTCAAAAGCCGGGTCATGCTGGTCCACCATGTAGAAGACGGCTTTCAGAAAGCTTTTCTGGTATTGGAGCAACTTTGAAACTACCTCGAACATACTCGTTTCTGATTTTGTCATGCCTGGTTGCTCCCCCTGACCATCTTAGCATCTTCATTTCCGTCGTGTGTATTTTCTGTACATGCGTCTCTTTTACCGTCCAGCATTCTGCGCCGTACATTAGAGCCGGCCGAACTGCCGTTTTGTAAACCTTGCCCTTAGTGCGAATAGGCATTCGTGGGTCACATAGAACCCCTGTTAATGACCGCCATTTTTGCCAGGCAACATTTATTCTATGCTTTACATCCGCATCTATATCGGCAGCATGGGTAAGCACTGAGCCGAGGTATTTAAATTGGGTGACCTTTGGAACTGCAGTTGCGTCGGGGTAGTAGATTGTAGAAGACCCGTTAAGATTGTTTCCATTACTAAAGCAGCATTCCATGTGTTCCGTCTTCGTCCTATTCACTTGAAGTCCTGATTTTTCGAGCGCATTTACCCATGCAGACAAGGACGTTTGCAGTTCGTCTGGGGTTTTGGCTATAAGCACCACATCATCGGCATAGAGGAGATTCCATTTTGAATTTTTTTACAATAGTAACTCCATTGTTGCTCCGCCGGTTACGCATCATAAGTCAGAGTGAGTGGCAACATTTTTTTAGTGTTTCGCAACTTTTGAATTTTTATCTACAAAAAGCGGCCAAGTGCGAATCGGGCTCGCCTATGAAGGGTTCCGTAAAATTAATTGCGGTTTACGATTTATGACGTATTAAAAAAACTACTTACTAGATCTCGTTCAAACCAATTTTCGGTGGAAGTTTGCATGGTAATGTACATCATATATTTTTTTTAGTTTTATCATTCTCATATTTTAGAAGTTACAGGAGGGGGAGGGGGGACACACATTTTACCACTTTGGAAGTGTCTCTTGCGCAAAGTATTCAGTTTAGAAAAAAATGGTATTAGAAACCTCAATATAATTTTTGAAGACCAATCCATAGACACGTATGGTTTTGATGAAAAAAACTTTTTATTAACTTGCAATGTTTGTTTGTTTAAGCCAAATCTTGCTAATCGATTTTCACCAACTTTACCAAGACTTATAGTTATTATTAGTACCTACCTACACTACCAACATAAATTACATACCTATTTCCTTTTTATAATTGTATTTCAAAATAGTCATACCTACTCGAATAGGTCTTTTACTACTCAAACTATATTATAAAAATGTATTGTTTGTTTATTATTTTGTAACCAAAACTTTTTTTAATAATAATCTTTTTTATTTGGCACAACCCTACAGTTAACGATATTTTTGTATAGAAAGTTTGTGGAACCTGCTATAACTTTACCTATTGCCTGTGAAAAAAAAGTACTAAGTTTGGCAATAATTTCACTGCCAGGGACAAGCAAAATGTTTCATGCACACGAGTAAATATTATTACAAATAGCAACACATTATTTTTTGAGATATCCGTCTAGGCAAAGTTACAGTAATCAGGGAATGAGAATTGAGTCTTATCTGGCAACGCAATCTGGCAATGTTTTCCGACTAATACTCATTAAACTCAAAATAAAAAATTGGTTCACAGATATAAAAAAAAAACGTCAAAATCCAGGCAAAATTGCAGCATTTTACGGTAAAATGCAGCCAATAACGAACATGAATCACTGAATAAAACAAATACTTACCTACTTATTAATGAAAATTAAAATACCGACAAGATTCCGTTATTTATAGGTAGAGTAGTACAACACAGATCAAAACAATGCAAATTACCAGGAAAATTTAATATATTGTTTACTTGCTTTTTCAATAACAAATAAACTTCTTATCCTGTAAGAGTCACCGATTTTACTTGCATTTTTAAACCGACTTCAAAAAAGAAGGTTCTATGTTCATATGTCTGTTCATATGTCTGTTGTATTTTTAGGGGTCCGTACCCAAAGGGAAAGACGGGACCCTATTACTAAGACTCCGCTGTCCGTCCGTCTGTATGTCTGTCCGTCTGTCACCAGGCTGTATCTTATAAACCGTGATAGTTCGACAGTTGAAATTTTCACAGATGAATAAATACTAAAAAACAGAATAAAATAAATTATATTTTTGCCGTTTTTATAGATAACTAGCTGACGACCCCGCGTACTTCGTACCGCCATATAAAATGTATGAAATAAAGAAAAAAAATAAACTTTACATTTAGCATTTATTATTAGTTATTCTGCTATTCGGAGTGACGACAAATACAACAAATCAAACATTACAAAAATCCGTTCAGCCGTTCTTGAGTTATAAATGGTGTAACTAACACGACTTTCTTTTATCCGACTCGCACTTGGCCGGTTTTTTATGATTTCTCAGTCATTGTATACTCCTGAGGTGGTCTCGTTGTCACCAAGTCAGGATCTGATGATGGGGTCCCAGGGAAATTGAGATTGAGAAAATTTCTATTAGGTATAAGGTATAAGTAGCTGTAGCTCTCGCTGTACGTGGCCTGTAAACATTTGAGGAGTTCTGTCGATTCCTCAAGGATCTCAGGATCACCTTTGGCACTTCGTTAGTTGATATTTTAACGGAATCATAGCAGAATCTGTGACGTACTTTTATAGTCTTAAGTACATAATTGAGGAGTTCTATTAGGTACTCAGTCGTCTGTGGTCTTCATCAAATTTGTGATTTCTTGATGTTAATACCGGAGTTATACCTAAAAGAAAATATTACATGCGTGCCTTATGTTTTTGAGGAGTTCCCTCAACTCTTCATTGTACCCTTAATTCCTTATCATCCAATTCCATTTGAAGTCGGTTAAAAATACAACCGAATGCCACCTCCTCGTTTTTTTTTAATCGGTTAATACTCGTAAACTGGGCCCATAACCTAATAAAACAAATATTCCCTTATTCCCAGTTTATTTACGTCAAGTGAACATAATTCAAATTCCACGTCAAACATAAAACATTGTCTGATGGCCAGTTCAACAATTTACCTCAACTCAAATATTAAATTTCAATTCAATTCGATTTGAATAATTATAACAAAAATTATGTACCATTTGAAGCAGTTAGTTATTTAAGACTTACCTTTTTCCTTCATATTCACAACGATCCCGCACCGATCACTGACTCCACACCCTATATGTATTTCCTTATGATTTTACCTTAAACATTATATTTACGTCTTATTGCTTTTAAGTTTTTATACTATTCACAATGAACGCGAGCGCCGATCGAGAGCACACAAGTCTGTCTGACTGACCCAACGCCTGGTTTCCCCAAAACGATTATAATTTACAATTATACTGAGATTTTTACAATCATACCGATGCTGGAACAGGTTTTGTCGGCATTTTGTAAATCTGTTTGTTTTGTTTTGCGAGAGGAACAGATTAGGAACTGTGATGATCAGGAGGTTTGGAAAAGGTATCGTAATATGCTAGGCTGATAGGTTTGGTGAAACAGCGATAAAAACTCCAGATTCGATTGAAACTTGAAACCATCTCACTCAACTCGATCATATTCACTGGGGCGCAAACTATTCTCCTCTCTCCTCCTTGTTAAGCCCCTGCTAGACGGTTGCCAACACGCCCCTCCGACCGAGTGACCTTGGTCCGCACCGACCGTGTAGACAGTTGTTTGGAGCTAAATTTCATACTACAGCGGTCGGTGCCAACCGCAAGGTGGTCGCTCGGTTGGAGGCGCGTGTTGGCAACCGTCTATCAGGGACTTTAGGCGCCATTCATTTATTACGTAAGATGATTTAGGGAGGGAGGGGGGTAGACCATGTCTTTTTTTCTTACAAGTTACAAGGGGGAGGGAGCAATGATAGTTCTTACGCAAGATCACAAAAATTAGCAAAGTAAAGATTACACCTTGAAAAACTGGGCTGCAATGATCAAAATATAATGTAATAAACATTTAGTTAATGTTAATTATCATCTTGTATTTACTTTAGAAAAAGAATGTGTTGATACCTAAAGAAAATTTAATAAACATTACTAGTACAGCGTCGATCACTTGACGTTTACTTTACGTCTTTAATGAATGATCTATATATCTATCTATCTATCTATCTATCTATCTTCTATCTATATATCTATCTTCTATATCTATCTATCTATCTATCTTCTATCTATCTATCTATCTTCTATATCTATCTATCTATCTTCTATATCTATCTATCTATCTATCTTCTATCTATCTATCTATACATCTATTCATCTATACATATAATAAAGCTGTAGAGGGTCGAAAGTCTGTACATTGAAGATATTGGCAAAAAATTCTATTGAGAGCTCTTAGAATCGATAACAGAACACACTTCAACAGTTTTTAGAATTTTTGTCTGTTTGTCGGTTTGTCTGTATGTTTATATGTAACGGCATCACGTGAAAACGAGCGAATGGATCAATATGCGACTTTTATTAAAACGTTAAGTGGATCTTCAGCTAGGCTATAGGCTATAAAAATTATAAAGATTAGGGTTCAAAGGGGGTAAAAAATCGGGTTGAACTTTGTATGGGAACTCCTTGAATCCATGAGCTAAAGACTTGAAAATTAGTAAGCATAAATTTGATTGAAAGGTAAAAACATCCCCATTGAAACTTTCAGCAATGTGTATAGATAAAACGTGAAAAATATGGGATGAAAAATAGGCGCTGAGGTGACTAGAGACTAGATATAATGTTGCGAGAGCGGGATTATAACAGTTTCATTACCATGGTAACACGTTGTCAACATATTCGAAAATTCATTGTGTTCTTACTCATTCGTAGCCCGGTGGTTTGGTCTATAGCTTACGGAGTCGGTGGCCACGAGTTCAAACACAGAGAACGGCATGCACTTTTTGAGTAGTTTTAATTTTTTTTGTTAAACATTTTCAAAAACGCAGAGAAGTTTAGTGAATAGAAGATTCGATGCCTTAGGAACTTAATTAGCATAAACAATATTCGAGAAAAAAACGTCAAGAAGTGTTCTATAAAGAGTATTTGTATTGTAAAGTAAGAAATCGTGTACAATAATTATTCTCACCTTTTTTACAAAAAAAGTATAGGCTCTTAAAAAGTATGTCTAGACTAGAATAGGTGTTTCCTAATAAAGCGCGAAACTAAAAAGAAATTCATGGAGCGGAGCTCGGCCTTCAGCCTCCCGTCCCTCGCCGCTCACCTTCGGCCCTTGGGTTTCGCTAAAATAACATTCGGAGATAGTGAGTGCCCACGTACGCTTGCCCTTGGGATCGCATAGTTAGCGTACTCTGAAGGAGCGCTTCTGCCTCCTACGAAAAACTACGAAAAACTCGGCCTTCAGCTGCGCTCGCCTCGCCACTCACCTTCGGTACTTGGATCCTCAGGTTTCCCTTGCAAGACATCCGGGGATAAAGAGTGTCTGTGGGGGCTCCCATAGCGAGCGCGCTCTGGAGAGACGCTTTGGACCTTTCATCCCTACGAGAAACTCAGCACTCGGCCTCGCTTGCCTGGCCACTCACTTCCTCAACTGCGGTCCTCTTCTCAGGTTTTGCTTGCATGACATCCGGGTATAGTGAGTGCCCGTGGGGGCTCGCATAGTGAGCGCGCTCTGAAGGGACGCTCTAGGCATTACATTCCTACGAGAAAATCGGCCACCGGCCTTGCTTGCCTCACCGCTCATCTTCTCGACTTCGGCCGTCAGGTTTCACTTGCAAGACACCACATGATAGTAAGTGACCACGTGAGCACGCTCTGAAGTGACGCTTCGGGCCTTCGGCCAATCAAAGCTGCAGTCGAATGCAATATATTTGCTTTACAATTTTTTTTTCACTTTTTCCTTCCAATAGCAGATTTTTACTTCCTTACACAGCAGCAGGTCGATCACGTAACGCATTGTACGTGCGTCAGGTAGATCTAAATGTCAAATTTTACATGGAAAAATTACAGTTGGATTGTCCTAACGCGCGTTCGGAACGTTACGTGATTGCCCCTCACTAGAAGTCATGCTAGGACTACTACCTTTACATATGCACATACAAAAGGAGCAGAATGCGAGTGGCGCAGGACCGGTCACTTTGGAACTCTTTGGGGGAGGCCTATGTCCAGCAGTGAACGTATTTCGGCTGATACGAGTATGATGATGATGATGAATGATGTATGATACAAAAGGAGGCGGCTGCGACGGCAATACGCCTGAAAAGCCGAAATTACCTATGGACGAAACTAGACATACCCCCCCACGAATGCGTAGGGATAATTGAAGCCTGCAATGCCATAAAGAGACGACAAGTCGAAAACACAAACATACGGATACTCTCAGACAGTAAATCAGTACTACAAGCACTGAGCAGTGATAACACCACATCTAGCTTGATATACGAATGCCACCAAAACCTAGCTTGCCTGGCCGCTCACCTCCTCGACTTCGATCCTCGGGTTTCGCTTGCAAGACACCTGGGGATGATAGTGCGTGCTCGTGGAAGAAATAATATTTAACTTTACCTGGATGCTCTATCTTTACCTGGAATATTATACTTCGTTTGCAGTTGAAATACCTTCTGTTTAGATAATAGGTCCTGCAACTCAAACTCTCAGCCTTAAAACTTCGTAAATATACTCATAAAAGGAAACTATTTTCAGCGATTTCAAAACTGAGATGAGAGTCATGAATCGTCTATATTCCATGTCAGGACAAGTAAACTTATTTCAGGGTGTTTAAAAAAAACATTAAGTTAAAAGGAAGTTAAAAGTGTGATAAGAAAATAAATAAGTCGTTTTTGAAGAGAGAGACTTAAAATTGTTACTAGCTAAGTATAAGATTTTCTGAAGATAAAATAAAACTGCTTGGTTTGCTGATCTACATTCGGGCAGACTTAATTTGTTTCATAATTTGCAACTAAAAAACGACTTCAAATCAATACTTTGTTGTACCACATGCATGCACTTCCTGTTAACTTTACCTAACAGACTCTTTCCGAAAGCAAATGCTTGGGTTTTTACAGAAAATACTTACACAACTGAAGTTATAGGGGTGCAATGCCATAGTTATCTACCGAATGTCAAGAAAATGTTATGAATGGTCTATAGTAAAATCATACTTCCCACCAAATATTATCTGCTTTGACTTAAGGTTGACTGACAGATAATGCTTTGTGGCATTAAGTCCAGCTTTTGCAATACAGATAAAATAACTAAAATTTAATATTACTGACGATGACGACGTTTGTGAGGGTGTTTTGATTGAAAGAGAATTTGAACCGATACACGCATAATGTTCTCGTAATTATGGATATTTTTAATGAAATCACATATTAAGTTACAATTAGATGTTTATTGCTCTGAACCACAGACTCGACACAAGTTACATGACAAAATATATAAAGTAGGATCTGTCATTCCGTGAATAGGTGTTCGCAGCGCCATCTGACAGGAAATAAGGGTTACTTATCCCAACATACTCCCGCCTAAAGGACAGCATTGTCCTTTCTAGTGACGTCAGGCAATGGACAAAGTTTCGAAATTGTACGTGTGAACACGCCGGACACGGTACGGATATCATAAGTGCGTGTCACGTGGTCTTGTCCAGGATATTTCTGCAGGACTCGTCCCAATAACCATTTGCTAGGTGGGTATCTCTGGTCTTTTATCAGTACTAAGTCCCCAATCTCAAACTCTGGTTTTTTAGTTTTCCATTTCGGTCTCTGTTGTAATCTAGTTAAGTATTCCGATTGCCACTTTCTCCAAAATACTTGTAACATTTTTTGAATGTTTTGCCAGCGTGATAAGGAATGTTCCTTATGTTCTGTGAAATCTCTCTCTGGGATGGTAATCAGTGGTTCTCCAACGAGAAAATGTGATGGGGTCAATGGCTCCAAATCATCAGGGTGATCGCTCAATGGTGATAAAGGTCTCGAATTGAGACACGCCTCTATTTGTGTTAGTAGGGTGTTCAGCTCTTCAAATGTAGGTGTAGCATCTCCGATGGTTCTTTTTAAGTGAAATTTGATACTCTTCACTCCTGCTTCCCACAAACCACCGTGGTTTGGTGATCCGGGTGGTATAAATTTCCACTGCGTACCCTTGGTGTCAAGAAGTGCGGCGAGTTCCGCCGGGATCGAACATTGACCAAGTCTCCAGGTCTCTAGTAGCTCTTTACTCGCAGCAACGAAGTTTGTGCCGTGGTCACTCCACATCTCTTTGACAAATCCTCTTCTTGAAGTAAACCGTTTGAATGCGGCCATGAATGCTTCCATAGTCATGTTGCTCACACACTCAATGTGGATAGCTTTCGTTGACATGCAGATGAAAATGCTGATATATGCTTTGAACGATTTTGATCCTCGTCCAGGGCTCATGCGTACGTTGACTGGGCCAGCGAAGTCTACGCCAGATATGTAGAAAGGTCTCGATGGCTTCACTCGTGGCTCAGGTAAGTCTCCCATCAGTTGAGTGATTGTCTTGGCTTTCTGTTTAGCGCAAGGAAAGCAATTTCTCACAAAGCTTTTTACTGTATTTCCTGCGTCAATAAGCCAGTATCTTCCTCTCAGGTATGTAGTCATTAACTGCGGACCTCCGTGTAACGTCTTCTTGTGTGCATCATGAAGTAACATTTGTATCAGTACATTTCTCTTAGATATGATTACTGGATGTTTGCTCAGGAATTCTAAATCTGCGTGTTTTAATCTTCCTCCAACTCTCAACACTCCCTTATCATCGAGGAATGGTGTAAGTGACAGTAATCTACTGCCGTTCTTTAACGGTTTACGGTTTGTTAATCCTTCAACTTCCTCTGGAAACTCCAGGTGTTGAGAAAGTTTTATGCAAATCGTAAGCGCTTCTTCTCTTTCTTCGTGTGTTACAAATGTAGGTAAGTTTCTTTTCTCTTTCAGATTAACCCACCTTCTACAGTAAGCTTAACAGCTACTAGTTTTTTCAATGACGAGTATCTCTTTGCTAAGGTAAGTATAAAATTTTCTTCTTTCACCTTTACTGTTGCACATTTGAATGTTTTCCTCATTTCTAACTCTGTATCTTCTACTAGTTTGCAAGTTTCTTTCTTCCATTCTTTTTGGTGTAGAAATGCAGGACCGTTGAACCATAATGTATTCTCATTTAATTTCTCAGATGATACACCTCTGGATGCTGGATCTGCTGGATTTTCTTTGGTATTCACATATGACCAGGTTGTTTCTATGTGGTTGTTAATAGCAATGACTCTGTTTTTCACAAATGTTGTCCATTTCAGCGGGTCTCCCAGAATCCAAGCTAGAGTTACTTTTGAGTCCGTCCAAGCGTAAGTATTTTGTGACTCAATCCTCATAGCTGCAGCAGTGCGCTTCAGTAGCAGACTTAATAATAAAGCAGCACTCAACTCGAGACGAGGTAAGGTAAGCTCTTTCAGCGGGGCTACTTTCGTTCTTGCTATAACCAGTGATACTCTGACTCGTCCATCTGACTGGATTACTCTGCAGTACACTACTCCGGCATAGGCGGCCATCGAGGCGTCAGCAAACCCGTGCAGCTCCACTCGTTGGTTTGTATTTGCAGTGCCTATCCATCTTTCTAGTTTTATTTCTGACAGCTCTTTTATGCCTTTGCAGAACTTCATCCACTCCACCTTCAGGGTTTCAGGTAACTCTTCATCCCATGATAACCCTTTCGCCCAAAGCTTCTGCATAAATATCTTCGCCATCACCACAGAAGGGGCTAGCCAACCCATTGGATCAAATAGAGATGCGATGACAGTAAGTACGGTTCTCTTAGTTACTCGTTCCTTTGGTAATGTGTTAACATTGTTCATTATTAGCAGGTTATCTTCACTGGAGTGCCAAGCGATACCAAGTGTCTTGATTGTCTCTTTGCTATTTATACCAATTTCTGCATTCTTGGCTCTCTTCTCTGGTTCTACTGTGTTCATGAAATTTTTGTTGTTTGAAGCCCATTTTTGTAGTTCAAACCCTCCTCTTCTCAATACTTCTGTAAGTTGACGTTTAGCTTCTATTGCTATCTCTTCTGTATCTCCCCCCGACAGTACATCATCCATGTAGAAGGAGTTGTGGATTATCTCTCGTGCATAATCATACTCTACTTTGCTTGCTTCATCGATTGCTACTTGTTTCAATGTGCGGAGGGCCAGGAAGGGGGCACAAGCTGTTCCGAAGATCACAGTCCGCAGTCTATATTCTCTGAGGTCTTCTTCTGGGCTGAATCTCCAAAATATTCTCTGAAAGTCTGTGTCTTCTCTCCTTACCATGATTTGCAGATACATTTTTATTATATCGGCGACAAAGCAGACTCTATGCATTCTCCACCTCATTAGTATATCTCGAAGTTCTGATTGAAGTGATGTTCCCACTAAGAGCTCGTCATTCAAGCTAACTCCATTGCTTCCTTTACAGGACAAGTCATAAACTATTCTGACCTTAGTAGTGTCTCTGTCTTCTCGTACCACTGCATGAAATGGTAGATACACTGTTCTCTCTCTCTCTCTCGTAGGCTCTTCTCGTTCTACTAACTCCATATATTTTAGCTTTATGTACTCTCTCATGATTTCATTGTATGCTTCTCTCAACTTTGGATTAGTGGTTAATTTTCTCTCAGTACTCATGAATCTCTTGAATGCAATCTCTCTTGAATTTTCTGGTATAGTTGGGTTATCGCTCTTGAATGGAAGTGCTACAATGTACCTTCCGTTCGGGTCTCTTGTTAGTGTCTCTTGATATATTTTTTCTGCTCGTAGTTCTGGAGGGGTGAGAGCTTCATTCTCCTCTGACTCTAATCTCTCGGTCTCCCAAAATTTCTCAACCATCTTCTCTAGTGAAATGTTTAGATGTAAACTCTTGATTTCTCTCGGGCTATCTCCTAGCAGTCCTCCTGACAGTATCCACCCTAAGTGTGTTTGTTGTGCTATAGGGGTACCTGGTTCTCCTTTAATCACTCCGTTCATCAGGATATCTGTGTAAATGTCTACTCCTAACAACATGTCTATGTTGCCAGGTGTATGATATGTTGGATCTGCTAATGGCAAGTGTTGTAGATGTGTCCATTTCTCGGGATGTACTCTCGTTGTAGGCATCTGCTCAGTGACATGTTGAACAACATATGCAGTACATTCTCTCTTGAAGTTGTTGTTTAATCTTGAGTAAACTTCTATGTTAGTCGAGAACTTGATTTTTGTTGACATCTGTCCCACACCGGTTACAAGCCCATCTGCTGGTTTTCTGCGTAGCTGTAATCTCTGAACAGCTGACTCGCTGATGAAGGTTTCCTGAGAACATGGATCGACTAAGGCTCTTAATAGCTGCATGCCTTGACCAGTTCTAATGTTCACTAGGGCAGTAGCCATGAGTGCAGTGTGACCTTGTGTAACTAGGTAATTTCTCATTTTTGGTGACTCATAAGGTCCAGATGTAGACTCCTTCTCACATGTTTCTCTCGATATCTCTGTGTTTGTTCTCTGTGTGGACTGTATTTTTGGCTCTCCTTCTCTTTCTGCTGGTGGTGGACTCTGATAATGTAGTAATGTATGGTGTCTTTTGTGACACTGGTGGCAGGAAACTCTTGATTTGCAGTTCTTCACATTATGTGTTGGTGACAAGCAGTTGAAACATAGTCTCTCATTTTGGATGTGTTGTACTCGCTTGTTGACATCTATGTTTGTAAACTCCTTACATAGAAATAGGAAATGTTTTTGTTTGCAGTATGTGCACTGTGCATTCGTAGAGGCGGAGCTTGTCAAGAATGATCTCTGTCTCACAATAGCTCTATCCCTCTCTTTCACATGTGTTGTAGATGGAACCATTTCTAATATTCTGAAGCGAGTCTCTAAGAAGTCAGTGAATCTCTGAAGTTTGGGTAACTCTTGTACAGGAAGCCCGCTGATCTCCTCCTCCCACTGCTTGTGTGTGTCATCGTCTAATTTGTCAACTATAATGTGAATTATGATTGTATCCCACTCTCGTGTGTTTACTTCATTATTTGTCAGACTGTTTAAGCACTCTTGGGTTGTGTCGAGCAATTCTCTAATAGATTTAGATGTAGCTTGGCTAATTTTCTTCTGATTCATAAATCTATTCAATATTGCTTTCACTATAATTCTTTTATTGTTGTATCTCTTGTCTAGTGTTTCCCATGCAATTTCGTAGTTATTCTCTGTTATTTGTAGATGCTTCAGCAGTTGTTCAGCTTCTCCGGTGACACTACTTTTCAAATAATGGAGTTTTTGTACCTTGCTCAATGTCATTTTGTTGTGTACCAGTGACGTGTACAGGTCTCTAAATGACGTCCATTCTTGATAATTTCCCGAAAAGTGAGGCAAAGACACCTTAGGTAGTTTCACATCTTCAACTGAATTTATGTAGTTCACCCCGGACATCTCACCGTTGTTCTGATCTTTCAAAGTCACGGATGTGTTGAATCTCTCTAGTGTATCCGATAACTCTCCTTTCATATTGATGTACTCATCTTCTCCCGACTCAAAAAATTCCGTTGTGAAGTAAACGTGTTCCCTTTTCTCTGCCTCTGTAGCAGCTTTCACTATGAGAAAATGTGTAGTTCGAAATTTCAGCCAATATTCGTCTAGTGTATCTATTCTCGCTTTAACGTAGCCTTTAGTAATTCTTGCCTTCGATTGTTTCTTGAAGTTAATCCCAACTTTTCTTATGAGATCGTAAGTAATTTCTTGTTCCGCCATGTGATCTTCCATTTTGTAGGTTATGTAGTAAAATCACAGCACGAAATACGAATAATCTCGTCGATCGTAGCTCCAAAATGACTGAACGTTCGTGTTTTTTGTTGTATTTCACTGTTTAGTCCGATTTGCAATGAATTATTGTGTATTTTCACTGTTTTCTTCCACTTAACACTTGGACGAAAATTTACCAGTTTTTTACGACAAAAGTTACTTTTCCACTTGACACTACTTGTTTCACAGTTAATTCACTTTTGCGAACCCAATTACGTCCGACTAGCATGTATTTGTAACGTTTTTGTACTTTTCACTGAGTTTAGTTTGATTTTTACATCACACCACGATTGCCGTTTTTTCTCACAACTTTTGCAGCGATATCCTAAGATTACTGAATTTTTCTCCTCTTCTCGATGATTCGGCTCGTTTGGACCACTTTGTTCTCGTAATTATGGATATTTTTAATGAAATCACATATTAAGTTACAATTAGATGTTTATTTATTGCTCTGAACCACAGACTCGACACAAGTTACATGACAAAATATATAAAGTAGGATCTGTCATTCCGTGAATAGGTGTTCGCAGCGCCATCTGACAGGAAATAAGGGTTACTTATCCCAACACATAAACTATGGAGTTGCAAGCGTCCATAGGCTACGGTAACCACTTATTATAAGTTGTTTGCCACCGACGTGGTGTAAAAAATATTATAAATCGTTAATTACAAATTATACAGTAGCATGGCTTTAGACATGAAAATAACATGTAAGCTATAATTTATACGCGTACGAAGTCGCGGGCAAAAGCTAGTATGTAATAGATATAGATAGATGACAATGAATGCGTAAAATTATGAATTATTTTGGCAGTTCACAATATTCCGTCAGTTTACAATATAACGGGTAAGATTATAAACTGACGGTTTTCACAATCTAACGGTGACATATATATTTTTTACATGTCTTAACCTTCTTAACAGGTGTTTCAAATTTCAAATTGATAGCATAAGTAGTTCCTGAGATATTTAACGTTGTGACAGACGGACAGACGGACAGAGTCGGCATAGGGGTTCCTTTTTTACCTTTTTGGTACGGAACCCTAAAAAGTAATAGCTATATGTATAAGTTCCGTCAAACTTGATACTTATTGCCGATTTTTAGAACCAATTTTAATAAATATGTTTAGCTGTTGTGCATAATTTGTTACGAATTTTAATTGTATTTATACCTATGTTGGTGATTTTTAGGGTTCCGTAGTCGTCTAGGAACCCTTATAGTTTCGCTTTGTCTGTCCGTCCGTCCGCGGATAATCTCAGTAACCGTTAGCACTAGAAAGCTGAAATTTGGTACTAATATGTATATCAATCACGCCGACAAAGTGGTAAAATAAAAAGTGATTTTTTTATTTTTATTAGGGTACCTCCCCTATACGTAACGTGGGGAGTGTTTTTTTTTTTTCATTTCAACCCTAACGTGTGATATATTGTTGGATAGGTATTTAAAAATGAGTAGGGGTTTGCTAAAATCATTTTTTATAATGTTAATTTTTTCGGAGATAATCGCTCCAGAAGTAAAAAAAAATGTGTCCCCCACCCCCTCTAACTTTTGAACCATAAGTTCTAAAAATATGAAAAAAATCTCAAAAGTAGAAAGGACTTTATAAAAACTTTCTAGGAAGATTATTTTGAACTTGATCGGTTAAATAGATTTTGAACAAAATAATTTCACACACTTACTGTGACAGACGAAAAACTACGGAACCCTACACTGAGCGGAGCGTGGCCCGACACGCTCTTGGCCGGTTTTTTTCTATAGAGCGAAAGTCAAAAACTCAGGATTCGAATAGCTGTTATTCCTCAAGAAAGGCCTTGCTAGTTAAATTTAGGGCAGCCGTATTATAATTCAAACAAGAGCTACCTACGACTTTTTAGTTTTCTGAGCTCACGTTGCCTTAAGTGGCAGTGGGCCGGGCACTTTGCACGCAGCACCGATGGCCGTTGGGGCGGAAAGGTTCTCGATTGGCAACCACGTACAGTCGGCCAAAAATTTGGTCTACCACCCTACGGTCGAGATTCATTTGAACGTCATGAAACAACAAGGTCGATTTCCTCTTGCAATAATATTATGACAGTAACCTTAGCTACTTACAATCAGATCTCACAGAAACATTTGTCAAAACTGATAGACCACTTTCTTGGCCGACCGTACCGGAAGACACAGCGTGGGTACACCACACCAAACACGGTGGACTGATGACCGTAAAGGTCGCGGGAGTCCACTGGATGCGGATAGCGCTGGACCGATCACTTTGGCACTCTTTGGGGGAGGCCTATGTGCAGCAGTGGACGTCTTTCGGCTGATATGATGATGATGATTAGTACATTTACTCACCTGGGGCGATAAAACAAACCAAGTCTGCACATCGCAGGTATTTGACCATTATAGGTACTACACGGTGCCCCGGAAGGATTCCAACGCGTATTTCTGAGGCCCTAAGGCAATGATGTAATATAAAATATACGTAGATAATAAGCGGTCCAAAAGTGGCACACTAAATTTTGGTCAAGTCACACAGCTTGCCATAGTTTTGCGTCGTCAATGGAAACGAATGCTGTCAGAATTTGGTGGCCATTTTTAAACACGGAATTTCGTATAGACAACATATCTATCTATTTTTTATAATACATCATTGCCCTAAGGAGTAAAAACATTTGTACAAAGAAAGCTGAGTTCTCTGTTTTTATTTACATACAAATTGTTGCTTGACCAGAGGGGTAATCACGTAACGTTCCGAACGCGCGTCGGTACAATTTAACTGTCAATTGTTCATATAAAAAGTGACATTTAGACCTAGCCGACGTTCGTACAATGCGTTACGTGATCGACCTGCTGTATATGAATGAAAATTTTAAAAATAGTGAGCCGAATTCAGCTTACTTTATAGGACACTTTATACTCCATATGCAAGCCTCAGGCCTATGGCCTCAGGGAACACGCTGTTAAAATTATTTGGAATCCCCCCGGGCACCGTGTATATATGCGGTATGAGGCTTTCTTTATTATCGCCCGTGGTGAATACAAAATTGCGTCATGTCATGTTGACTTTTGCATGCTGCACTATTCATGTAAATACCGGTCAAAAGGGGGTACAATTTTTATAACTTCGCCTTGCGAGTATTCTAGCAAATTGCCTCAACTATTTAAAGAGTACATCTGAATATTCTGAACATCTGCCAATTCAAACCGGCTGTGTACAGTCGACGCCAAAAATATGTTTACAGTTTTCGCCTTATTACAATGGAATAAGGTGCAAAAGTGTAAACATATTTTTGGCGTCGACTGTACATACAAGAAGCGGATCGACCTTTACAGTGGGGTAGGCTGCATGCAGACTGACCTGAAAGTAGATATAAATGGACGATAAAAACATAGAAAGCGAGCTCCTAAAAAATGTGGCTAAGTAAAACCGCCGCTGGTGGTTCGATTGCCACACAAAACGTTATTTGCCATTCGCAGGCTAACGGCGTAATATTTTAAGAAACTTATGTTACAAACTTTCATAAATTGGCTTTCCATTTGCGCGAAATTCCCCCTTGTAGGTACTTGTATAAACTAGAATCATTTGTGAAAAAATATGTTTTCCGAAAATATCACGTCCCAAATTATTTTCTCAAATTATTCTAGTTTAGGTAACATGTTTATTCTAGGAAAGGGGGGAATTTCGCAAGGATCTGCCACAGACGACTCAAAAGAAGTCGCGACGCGACAAAGTGGATGAGAAGAAACCTGGGTAGGTACTTGTCGAAATCTGTGCTACCGCTTGCTAGGGTGGGGGGGGGGGGGGGGGGGGGGCTGAGAGGCGCTACATGTGCTAGAGAGAGACGCCCCTGGGACCTCGTCACCTGCTGCCTCCTGCAGCGCTACCACGAAACTCGAAATTCGTATACATGCATCCCAGTCACTCTAGTAGGTATAGTAAGTGAGATACCCGAATTCCGAAGTTCTGAAACTGTTTAGTAAACTGTGCAGTGCTTATCATTACTCTTTAATTTAGGTAGTATTATAATGGACTTCTAACCATAGACTACTATTGAACGAATGAAATGAATGTAATAATTTGGCTACGTATATTTTACGCTATGGCATAAATATATGCTGCGAGATTACCATGTTAGCTAAGTAACGTAAAAATGGGCACTAGCACACTAATCGGACATATATTTACGTTCTGACGTATAACTTTATGATTGTGCCCATTTTTACGTTACTTAGCTAACATGGTAACCTCGCAGCATATATTTATGCCATAGCGTAAAATATACGTAGCAAAATTATTACATTCATTTCATTCGTTCAATAGTAGTCTATGGTTAGAAGCCTATTATAATACTACCTAATTAAAGAGTAATGATTAAGCACTGCACAGTTTACTAAACAGTTGTTCTCCTGTATTAAGTTGTGTTATAATAGTTTTTTGTTTTTATTTACGTTACTCCCACCACACTAAAAGTTTTACGTAGTGGTTTTAAGTAATTTAGCGAGTACCAAAACATATGTTAGTTTATAATTGAATCAATAATATTTGTAAATTTGTGTAATATACTTTATTACAACACAAGCAAGAAATCATAATCATTGCGTTATTTATACTAATTTATAGTTAGTAATCATGATCTAGCTAAAATTAAAAATGCTAGATCATTGTTTCAGGAGACGATAGGAGTTTTGAAACTGAAACCGTATGTGTCGTAACAGAAATCGGAGAAATCCTGCGAAAATTATATTGTTTTCATAGTGTTAAAATTTATCCGGGGTCTCGAGTGACCAGCGGCCCTACCACGAACTTCGAATCTCGAACTTCGTATGTCTCCATCTCTGTCGCATGGTCACAATTGTTAGAAATTATATAGTTAATACGCAGTGGTAATCATTAATTTGTATAAATGAGTATGTATTATGACCTAAAACTTGGATTAAAGCAGGACTGACAGTTGGAAGCGCTCGACCAATCAGAGACCGCCAGGTGTTACTGTGGCTCTCTGATTGGTCGATAGTAATGGAGGGAAAAGTAACGTCAATGTAGTGGCGACCTGGTCCCATGAGGGATTTTTCGGAGTCAGTCTTGATTTAGCCAGGGAGAAGTCAAATACTATTTGTAATGTATTGTGTGTTAGTCTAATACTATTCATTAATACTGTGTCTTAATGGTAAGTTAACAAAGTGAAGGATCAATATAATCAGTAAGTAATTCAATCACTATGTTTGTTTCATTTGAATTTCACCTTCCGCGACTTCGTATGCACTCTCAAGTCGATGATATTTGTTCCTTAATCGAATAAAGCAGCCAATTGCGCTTACATCTCAGAAGTTGGATAAGAAAAAGACCTTAAAAGTACTAAGCTCACTACTATTTTTTTCCTCCTTTTGTTTAAACTTACCGCTAAGCCCACGTAAACTTGTTTTTGTTCCTATAATCAGAGCGTATGCTGCTAGTTCGTTTCTTTGTAAAATAATATCAAAGGTTAAAGCTTTAAATACCGCGGTAAGAGTCATTCAACAGCTAGAATTGCTAAAATGTTAGGTCACATGGTTCAAAGCAGGGTGATGTATGATTGCGACGCATTATTCCACTTCGACTTTTAATCCACTTGAGCGTGTATTTATTGTTGCTAATAAAATAATGTACAGCTACTGAGTGCGTTGACTAATAATTTGACAAGGTTGGCTTCAGGATTGACGCCCTTTATCCGGGTTTATACAGGTACCAGTAGTAGTAGGTCTTATTTATTAAACAATAATATTTATTTAATTTATATGATAATGTAGCTGTTGTTGAATGCGTATTGGTGTTTAAATAAAACTCTGGTCGGAATACATTTTTATTTGTTCCTTTTTTTTACTAAAAATACAAAATATTTCTGGAGCTATACTTGCTTCTTGTGTCGCTTAATAGTTTTACTGTACCCTTCATCAGTGACTTCGCGAACAAATTATACGTTTCAGGATATAACAGAAGAAGCAGCTCGTGGAAGGGAACTTTATATCCCCACGAGTCCCACAAAGGATACATCGAGTTATCGACGGTTGCGCAGCACGCCCCGACGCCGCGCCAGGCGAGCAGTCAGACGGCGCGGCGATTGCGCGGTCGCTCCAGTCGGCCCTCGCGGGGGCGCGTCAGCCGCTGCTCTGGAGCAGGAGGCGCAGTCAGCGGTCGCGCGGCTAGCGGGCAGCGTAGCCACGCGGGCAGCCAGCGGGCGCGCAGACGGGCAGTGCAGCCACGCGGGCGGTCAGCGGGCAGCGCAGCCACGCGGGCGGCCAGCGGACAGCGCGGGCAGTCAGCGGGCAGCGCAGCCACGCGGGCAGCCAGCGGGCGCGCAGACGGGCAGCGTAGCCACGCGGGCGGTCAACGGGCCGCGCAGCCACGCAGGTAGCCAGCGGACAGCGCGGCCACGCGGGCAGCCAGCGGACAGCGCGGGCAGCCAGCGGACAGCGCAGCCACGCGGGCAGCCAGCGGACATCGCAGCCACGCGGGCAGCCAGCGGACAGCGCAGCCACGCGGGCAGCCAGCGGACATCGCAGCCATGCGGGCGGCCAGCGGACAGCGCAGCCACGCGGGCGGCCAGTGGACATCGCAGCCAAGCGGGCGGCCAGTGGACATCGCAGCCAAGCGGGCGGCCAGTGGACATCGCAGCCATGCGGGCGGCCAGCGGACAGCGCAGCCACGCGGGCGGCCAGTGGACATCGCAGCCAAGCGGGCGGCCAGTGGACATCGCAGCCAAGCGGGCGGCCAGTGGACATCGCAGCCAAGCGGGCGGCCAGTGGACATCGCAGCCAAGCGGGCGGCCAGCGGACATCGCAGCCATGCGGGCGGCCAGTGGACATCGCAGCCAAGCGGGCGGACAGCGGACAGCGCAGCCACGCGGGCAGCCAGCGGGTGCGCAGACGGGCAGCGCAGCCACGCGGGAAGCCAGCGGACAGTGCAGCCACGTCGGGCAGCCGGCGGGCATGCAGCCGGGCCGCCAGTGGGCAGCGCGGTCATAGTGAACGACGCACCAGGGACATCTCGGTGAGCCTTCTCATAATACTAACATATAAGTAGATCTTGTATCGGTTTAGAGACTATTGAATTGACCATAATATAGGGAAGTTAGGTATGAATAATATTGTACCTGGATTCGACCCATGTAAGAGGAAATAGACTTTGACTATGTGGTTGCATAAGGTAAACGAATGCACCAGTATTTACGGCTGGGTCGAAAAACGGATCGTACAATTTCCCTTGCCAAAGTTAAAAGGTACGAGGGTCGACCATCTGTTGTCTTTCCATTTTCATCTTGCTAAAAGAGCTAGGTTTTCTAATCCTCTTAAAGAGTGTTATTATGAAAAGTTAGTTTTGATAAATAGATGTGTGTATTGTTGGCAAACGTGCAGTAGAATGCCGTTTGCATGGACTTGATGATCGTTCTGCTAGGCTTGTTGCGGAAGCAGCCCAATATGTGACAATTCTAATAAATAGCTAACGTATGCGAGTAATGTTAGAAATATAAAGACAAATACAGAGCGTAAGTTTGTTAAGAACTTACTACCAAGAGCATGTAGACAGTCAGGCACGTACACATTCAAAGATTATTCGTTGCTGTAAATGTAGGAAAGATGGCCACGTCACATCACAGTTCAGATATTATTGAAATTTAGAATGTACGCAACCATTAAAGAAATGTGGTCTATGCTCAAGAATAAGTCACGATACTGGGCAGTGTTATGCCAAACTTCCTCAATGTCAAGACTACAATATGTATTGCGGCATTTAATGATCCAGTGGGTCGATCACGTAACTTTTCTTACGCGCGTCTGTAAGGTCTAAATGTCAATTTTATATGGAAAAATGACAGTTAGATTGTGATTTTACTGTCAGACGCGCGTACAATGCGTTGCGTGATTGACCTACGGTCTTCCTCGTCAGTCTCCTCCGGTTAAGCTCTGTCCGCAATTCTAATGACAAATATTTTAAAACAGCGTTTGTGAATACGGTCCTTTACGTCCTGTTGTCTCCCGGTGCTGCGAATTCACGGCATCCTCCCGTAAATGGAATTTATATTCAATTTAAATTAGAACAGAGTTGCATTTGTTTTGCATCATTCGATTTTAGAAAAAGAACAATGTCTACTCTAGTCCGTATTTTGATTTGATTTAAATTTAATTGCCTATTTTCCTGGTATGGCGGGATACCTCAGGTTAAGGTGTCGGAGGTTATGAAGCTATTTAATAATTATAACTAATGGAATCAATATAACTAGTAATATTCCCTTACTCTTGAGGATTCGGTAACTTTGTAGTACAACGTATACCTATAGATATAACACTTTAAACACTCGCGCTTTGTACACATATTTAAAATATTGTTTTTCACGGTTTTAACGCGATATTTATTTACCTTTATTTTTGACCTTTCTACACGGGTTTCACCGGTCATGGTCGCAAATGGCAGTCGACCCAGCAAGTTGTCAACGGAGATATGGGTGTATAGTATTTTACTACCCTCCAAAATTCGATAAAAATATAATAGATGCCGTCCTAGCGTATGCCCGAAATAGATAGTGGTGAATTTACCTTAATAGATTGGGAAGTATCAGAAGACTGATACATTATTGACGTCTAATGTCATTTGTGATTTGGTGGTGTTATATCGGTGACGGCTATCCCAATAATGTATTGTTTTCCTCTGGGTTGAAAGGTCAGATGGCAGTCAATCATAATCATAAATCATTTATTCAGTCACACACTAACTAAAAAGAAATAAAAGTCACTTTCGTAAAACTAGTTCCTATGCCAAATCTTGGGATTAGGTGTCAAAGCGAACCCCGGGCTCCTTTAGGGGCATAACCGGGAATAACGCTAGAAGGATAATGTACAATATTTTGACAGATGTGGTGGCAAACAGCAAAGATTCCGTATGCGCGGGGAGGGACGGAAAATGTGACATTGTATCTCGTTCCCAATTGCGGTATTGTCTATGCATGCATACTTGTCACTCATGCGTGTAGGTATGTGTGGGCGAGTCTCTCTATTCTATTCTACCTCTATGGGTACAAATCATTATATATAGATGACGTTGAAGCTAAATAGGACTTGTTAATTTTACCCAAAGATGTTATGCCATTTAAATTGTTGATAGGATAAACCTATACAGAACAACCTCACACCGTTATACAAAAGATCAGTCATCACTTGGATACACTCTAATTTGATCAATTAGTGACCATTAGTAACAAGTTCAAAATAACATTGCGATCGTGATTTAGAAATTTTCGATCCTACCTTTATAGGGGTGCGTCCAGAACCCATAAGTATTCAAAGGGGAGATTTTTGTGGAAGGAGGACTTACTCGTATAGTTCATAACGGGGTGAGTTATTCTGTTGTAGCTGGGGTATTGTGGATGCCTGCCGGAGGAGTAGGACATATTGTAGCTGTTTGCTCTCCTCGTAATCTCTGCTTATTGAAGAATGAGTCTTTGATTTCTCGCGATCGTGTAGCTCGGGAGGAAAGTAGATTCCGAACAAATTGGTATTCCTGACATATCTGAGGCTGATTCAGGATATGAAGAAAACATTTCATCTCGGGATAAAGGAGGACTTTTAAAATTTTTAAATAAATAAAGAGCATTGTACCTATCTAAATATTCTAAATACATAATAAAACTTGGAATTCAATTTTTACATTAAATATTATTCATATATTATTTAAATTAAATTACAATTATACCTAATTATTTCACAATATTGAATTCACGTTACCTTTTGTCTAAAATGCGCTTTTGAAAGGGTGCAATGCTTATATACTGGTTCTTATAGACTCTTACACTAAAAACGCTTACTTGAAGCCTGTTAGGAACATCGATTAATTCAATTTTTCAATTCAATTCAAATAATTTATTTCGGAACATTGTCCATAGTTGTTAGTAAGATTAATGTATTCCGAAAATATTTTGGGTTTTTTTTTGGCGTCCCTCGGTGAATCATATATATCTTTCACTAGTGAGATCTTTGGGAAGTTTTTGTGCGATAGGAATACTAAATATTACTGTATTGAACGCTGTATCCACACCCAGGGTCACGGGCAAGTAGAACGCTATAATATAAATTTGGTGGACGGTTTGACAGCCAATAGCATTGGCACGGTTGAGACCAAATGCTTGATGTGCAATGAAGATTGTACATACTTACTACTTTAAATTCAAGGGCTTAATCGCACCCCCTCTGAGGCGCTATTTGGCACCAAATAAATAATTGGTTAATGGCACCTAGTGAAAGTCGCATTCTTCCAGAGTTAAGTATGTACCGATGTTACTAGCGCTGATAGTAAATGTGTAGATGAAATGAGAGAAGACATAAATGCGCCCGTTAAAGCTTCACACGAAGCTCGTAAAGCTTCACACGAAGCTCAGATATTGTCCTATGCTGCAAAACGTTGCAGTCCTAAAAGTTCGAGGTAGGATATTTAGTACGTGTCAAAAAAAAACAAATCCCAGCGACTGAAAATAATAAAAAGCTATAGATTTACTTAAGTTCTAGGGTCCATATGGACTAATTAAAATATACGATGTTCATAGGTAGCAGATTGTTGACACTCAGATGATGAAAAATGGTTATAGACGCTATTCCTCTGTAGTAGCAGTTACTTTGATAAAATCTAGCCTAGGGTGAATTATTTCAGACCTCCATAATGAAAGGCTACTAATTAATTAGTGTGATATACAAAATTTTATATATGTACCGGCAATGCAGAGGTCACAAGTTCGAGTCTTGTATTGGGCTTCAGACGATGATGGTGTACATTGTCCATTATATTTGTTATCTGTGTCATATCGTGGTCTCGTCTCTCTTCTTTTCTTTGTTTTATAAATATTTTAAACCTTAAGTTCAAAATTGATGTTAATGTTAAAAAAATAATGCACTAGTGCAATTGTATTTCGAACATCATAGCAGTTAATAAATGAAAATCATCTTATACCCATATTTTCAGTTTTCTGGCCATTTAATAATTGCCTGTTGATTACAATCATCTTTAACCCATTTATTTCAGTGTCCAGGCCATGGAATAATGCCTGTTTATAAAAATCATCTTTAATCCATTTATTTCAGTGTTCAGGCCATGAAATAATGCCTATTTTTGAAAGTAATCACTAACCCATTTATTTCAGTGTCCAGGCCATGAAATAATGCCTATTTTATTGAATCGCACTGGCCTGAAATAATGCCCGTATGCGAATACATAATACATCACTCGCACTGGCCATGAAATAATGCCCGTATGCGAATACATAATACATCACTCGCACTGGCCATGAAATAATGCCCGTATGCGAATACATAATACATCACTCGCACTGGCCATGAAATAATGCCCGTATGCGAATACATAATACATCACTCGCACTGGCCATGAAATAATGCCCGTATGCGAATACATAATACATCACTCGCACTGGCCATGAAATAATGCCCGTATGCGAATACATAATACACCACTCGCACTGGCCATGAAATAATGCCCGTATGCGAATACATGACACATCACTCGTACTGGCCATGAAATAATGCCCGTATGCGAATACATAATACATCACTCGCACTGGCCATGAAATAATGCCCGATTGCGAATAAAATTCAGGCCATGAAATAAAGCCTGCCATAAATAATAAAATAAATGTTTATATTATATTACTAAGTAGTTTACTCTTACAGGCCGTGATATAATGTCTACTTACTTGCAAATCAGTAAATCAAATCCATAGAGTACACTCTAGATTGTTTATTGTGATTCATATCGTTATGTTATTAATGAAATAAGTTGTAAACATGAAATAATGATAATCGCAGATGTATAATGCTACAGCTGGTCCATGTGTATGATATATTAATACAAAATCCAACATATTTTGACAATGTGTAGCAAATGTATTCCATTACACGGGTATAAACTCGTACGTATTATTTATTCTTATTTGTTAGTTAATATTACGATTTGATGTGCGAGGTCGTTACATCTATTTTGGATGGCCGACTGTTAGAAATTATATAGTTAATACGCAGTGGTAATCATTAATTTGTATAAATGAGTATGTATTATGACCTAAAACTTGGATTAAAGCAGGACTGACAGTTGGAAGCGCTCGACCAATCAGAGACCGCCAGGTGTTACTGCGGCTCTCTGATTGGTCGATAGTAATGGAGGGAAAAGTAACGTCAATGTAGTGGCGACCTGGTCCCATGAGGGATTTTTCGGAGTCAGTCTTGATTTAGCCAGGGAGAAGTCAAATACTATTTGTAATGTATTGTGTGTTAGTCTAATACTATTCATTAATACTGTGTCTTAATGGTAAGTTAACAAAGTGAAGGATCAATATAATCAGTAAGTAATTCAATCACTATGTTTGTTTCATTTGAATTTCACCTTCCGCGACTTCGTATGCACTCTCAAGTCGATGATATTTGTTCCTTAATCGAATAAAGCAGCCAATTGCGCTTACACAATTTACGTAAATGATGGTATAGCATGTTAGCTCATGACGGTAAAATTTTATAGTACGTCGGTTGTGGACATAAAACATGTGCATAAAAGTCGTCATTTTGCTAGTGTGCTAGCCGGGCTGGGCGGATGTATAGAAAACGTTCAATTTATAAGGGCCTATCTGCCTTTCTCTGTAATCTGTGGTAGGCATTGATTTAGTATATGTAACTAGATACACAATCAGCCGAAAAAAATGGCAGTCCAAAAGAACCGGCTGATGGCTGATGGAATTGGCCGGCTCTTTTGCGTTTAGTCTGGTTTCGACCACAGACTAATAAGAGATACTACGTATGTTTCGACCGTGAGACTTGTTGGTTATCAGATATGTCTAAATGTTCAGTCATAAACTTCGTAAATACCAACAAAAAAACAAGAAAAAAAGATGGGATATATTTATTCCAGTAAGTATGTTCTCTTGATAACGTAACGAAATTTGTGTAAACTCGTTGTAATTTAATAGTTTTAAACATGTTTTAAATAATTAGTTTTGTTAGTTCAAATTACATACGTCGCAGAACATAAATCTAAGGAGTCGGTATTAGATTGGCTATTTGGCAACTATTGACGATCGTTTCGCTGTTACGGGCACCTCTGCTGTTGACTCCTCAGCCGGAATACTTCGTGGGCGTCCGCACGGCGGGGTAGCACTGCTATGGAGGAAGGATTTATTTACCACTGTATCTGTGATTCAATGTGTAAGTGTTCGTTTGTCCGCAATAAGGGTGACTCTGCAAGATCGCGCGTTTTTAATATTTTCCGTCTATATGCCAACTGACTGTAATGAAAATTTATTAGAGTTTACAGACTGTCTTGCGGAAATTGGTGCGATCATTGAGGGTCAAGATGTTGAAACTGTGTTTTTATTAGGTGATTTCAATGCTCATCCCGGTCAGCCCTTTGCTACTGAATTAACGCTTTTTTGTTCTGAACAATGTTGGTCGTGTGTAGATTTAGATCTTTTACCTAAGGATTCGTACACGTTTGTAAGCGAGGCGCATGGATGTCGGCGATGGCTTGACCACTGCGTTGTCACTAGTGCTGCGCGGCAAACAGTAACGAGCATGTCAGTGATATACGATACATATTGGTCCGACCATTATCCCATTTTGGTAGAATGCAATATAAAAATGATTAAACCTAAAATTGTAACATCTGTTTTTAACAACCACCAAGAAATTGTCTGGGGGGATCGTGATTCTGCACAAATCGCACTGTATCATGATATGTACTTTCCGGCAGATTTTATTAACTGTAGTGATAGAATATGTTGTAATAGCGATCATATTGAGCTTTTAAAGTGTATGTATGTAGATATTATATGTATTTTGTCCGAAGCAGCAAAAAGAAGCTACACTGTTAGAAATTATAGTAAAAATAAACATGTCACAGGATGGAATCGATATGTAAGTGGGGCCCATGGGAAGGCTAGGATGTTTTTTCAAAACTAGGTGCTGCATGGTAAACCACATCTACTGGTCGTATTTATGAAGAGATGTATCAGTCGAGAAAGGTGTTCAAGGCCAAATTGAAATGGTGTCAAAACAACGAGCAGCAAATAAAAAGTGACATTTTAGCTGAACACCATTCCAATAAAAGCTTTGGACAGTTCTGGAAAGCTGTAAATAAGCAGAACCACAAGCCCGGCCTCCCCGTGAGCGTCGCTGGAGAACATGACCCAATAGACATTGCGAACCTCTCGTTTAAACCTCATTTCGGAGTGGAATCGCCACTAGGGCCGTCCGCGCGAGTGTTCCATGCTGAGACCAACACTTCCAAAGAGACCTTTACCATAACAGCGAGTCAAGTTGCTTCTATCACTAAAAACATGGTAAGAGGGAAGTCTCCTGGGCACGATGGTCTTGGCATTGAACATCTGCAGTATGCTGGCACACATTTACCCAGGGTCCTGGCGATGTTCTATTCTTTATGCATTAATCACTCATACTTGCCTGACGAGCTCATGCGCACTATTGTTGTACCGGTCGTAAAAAACAAGACTGGTGACTCAACAGATCCGTCAAACTACAGGCCAATATCCTTGGCGACTATTGTAGCCAAGGTATTGGACAGTGTGTTGAATGGTCACTTGGATAAGCACTTCCGTCTTAATGATGCGCAGTTTGGTTTCAGACAGGGGCTGTCCACGGAAAGTGCTATCATGTGCCTTAAACACACTGTCCAATACTATACAACAGGGAGAACGCCAGTCTTTGCCTGTTACCTCGATCTGTCGAAAGCTTTCGACTTGGTATCGTATGACGTGCTTTGGGGTAAGATTAGTGAAGAAACAACTTTGCCAGGTGAAATTACTTCTCTTATGAGATATTGGTATAACCAGCAAAGAAACAATGTGAGATGGGCAGGGTATTTGTCGGAGGAGTACCGTTTGGAGAGCGGGGTGAGGCAGGGGGGGCTAACCTCGCCTCGGCCTTTTAACCTATACATGAATGGGTTGATTGAGGAACTCAGCAGTACCAAAGTCGGATGCCATGTGGATCGAGTGTGTGTATTTATTATTATTATTTTTTGTGGGCCTTAATATGCCGCTTCGACCAGCAAGTGATCTATTGTGGCAGCCCTTGTTTTAGAGTTCACCGTTAAGTCCCGTTGCCTCCAGGAAATTCCAGATTCTTTGGGCGGTGATATGTTGTACTTCTTGTGGGTGCATTATGTGCCGCCCTAGGTAGGTACTTCTTTTATGCATGAGTGGTCCGCAGGAGCAGAGAATGTGCATTGCAGTCTCCTCTGTCTCCTGGCAGAACCTGCAAGTTGTGTCCTGCTTCATACCCATTTGAAACAGGTGTTTGTTCAATTTGCAATGTCCTGTCAGGATTCTTGTCACTGCGCAGGTTTTGTGCCTTTTGAATTGTAATAACTCTTTAGACAGCTTACTATTGAACCCTTCGATCAGGGCTTTAGCTTGTTTTTGTCCTTTGGTGAACTTCCACAGCTTGATTGCCTCTGATTTTTCCGCGTTGTTTAGCAGAGAATATGCTTTCCGTTTTGTGATGCCACAGAACGGTTCCGGGCCGACTAGGGCCGTGTCTGCGCCCTGCCTTGCAAGTTCATCTGCTCTTTCGTTTCCTACAATGTCGGAGTGCCCTGGTACCCATCTAAGTATGACTTTGTTGGAGTTCGCCAGGGTGTTTAGATTATTTTTACAATTCTGGACTAGTTTAGAGTAGGACTCTAGTGATTCTAGTGCCAGCAGAGCAGCTTGGCTGTCCGAGTTGATGTAGGTATGTTGGTTCCTTAGGTTTCTTTCAAGATTTATATAGTGTGTGTAAACAACATCAGTTACGCTGATGACATGGTGCTGCTGGCTCCTTCAATTAGAGCCCTTAAGCACCTTCTGGCCATTTGTGAAAGGTATGCGGTGGCTAATGGACTCAAATATAATGAGAACAAGAGTGAGATGATGGTTTTCAAGGCAGGCTCCAAAACCTACAATGTGCCGCCTGTAACCCTGTTAGGTGTTCCCTTGAAACAGGTCAGCTCGTTCAAATATTTGGGTCACTGGGTCACTGATAACCTGAGCGACAGCATGGACATCGAGCGGGAGCGAAGGTCGTTGGCCGTTTGGTGCAATATGTTGGCCCGCAGGTTTGCAAGATGCACTAAAGATGTCAAAATTACCTTGTTCAAAGCCTTTTGTGTATCTTTTTATTCATGCAGCCTGTGGGTCAATTACACGCAGAGGGCGTACAACGAACTTCGTGTCCAATACAATAACGCGTTCCGGGTGCTGATGGGGCTGCCGCGATGGTGTAGTGCTTCCGGCATGTTTGCCGAAGCGCGGACGGATGGCTTCGCGGCTGTGATGAGGAAGAGATGCGCTTCGCTTTTGTCTCGTTTGCGCGGCAGCCCGAACAGCATCCTGAGCGTGTTCGCTTACCGCTGGGACAGTCCTATGCTAGCCCGCTGGACGTCCATGCATGTGCAGGTAAAGACGCGCGCACGAGAATTTTAGACCCTAAGTAGTATTATTAACTAACACTCATTTAGTCATAAGTTAATTATTTTTTACTAACAAATATGTATGGACCTTGTCTGAAATAAAAATGAATTGAATTGAATTGAATTGAAATTAGATACTTTTTTATGACGTTGTTACCTACGTTATTTGGTTTTCATATTTAAGATTTCCAAGAAATCCTCAGCGACATGCAAAATGGGCTGCAGTCATAGCACGCGACAGTCGAGACGATTTATTTAAACCAAACGACTTTAAAATAAAAAGCGAAGTAAAACATCAATATAATCTGTAAAGCTGTAAATTTGCTATACGATAAAAAATTAATGTACAAATCTTTAAGACATATTCCATTAAGGACGCACCCGTTTAGCGGACATGATTGTAACACCGAAAAGAAAAACAATAAAGAACTTTCTATTCTAATCTATTCTATTCGCGCGTCGTTTGTTCGACTCATTTTCCTGCTTCGGATAATATATACGACAAAAAATGGATTAAACAGCCAACTAAAACTGCCACACCTGTCATTTCTTTCCATTACATATTTTAATTTCAATTATTTCCAATAATTTGTTAGGCAAAATTAATTAGTTTATATGGATCCAGTTTATAAAACAAACAAAATACAGCAAAAACAAGTTTTGTATAAAAAACTTAAATTTGCTGTATTTTTTACTATGGTACTGAAGCTACATAAACTAATTAAAGACCTGGATGGTATTCTAAGTACAAAGTTTTAGAGCAAACTAGCTAGTCGTTTTAAACTGAGAGCGTAACTACGTTTGTATGGAGAATTGAGCTTACTGCGGACTCTTTATTTACTATAATATAATTGTATACCTAATCCAATATCAACACATAATTTAGAAATTTGAAACTGTTTATTCCCCACTTGTATAATAAAGAATTAAGAAACCTGATTTATTTGTGATATTGGCCTTTCTGTTTAAATTCCTGCATAAAATATTGTTAAAATAATTTTATAACGCGACTCCATTCATTCACTATTTAGTTTTGACGTAAGCAGTTAAGTCACATTATGATAAAATCTCAATAAACTAAAAAGTATTTTATATGTTGATGTTGATTTGCTAATATGGTGCTTAAATTCAAAACAAAAGAGTTCTTTTTTTTATGAAACATATCTTGATGCAGGTTATTAGTTAACGCTATTAGCAACTACTGAAACTGAAATATAGCTAGAGTTGTAATTTTGGGGCACATTTCTAGACATTTTTGTTCGGCATTGTGAGTCTATTTACTTTATGGTACGTCAATGGTGGTAGGTACAACTCGTTTGACAGTTGGATCAGCAGCGTAATGGGCTCTTCAAACCATACAATTATCACTTCTGATTTGTCGTATCCAATTTCTGACAAATTGTGGCAATTTAGCATTTCGTAAAAATAATATTGCCACAACAAAGCACTGTCATGATTGTGTTATTACTTCATTCTCCTAAGGTATCGCTATTCGCAGTAAGATGCTATCAACGTGATGATAAAAAAAATATGAAGCTATCAAAGCGTGGCTCAAATCGACTGTAAAATGTGTTTTTATAGCACTACAACACCTTTAAAATACAAACTTTATAATAAATGCGTGTAAAATTTGTAGAAAGACTAATTACAATAAATTCAATAATATTTTTAATAGTTTACTTCAACATGATCTGCCAGAAAACTTGGCTGATCATAAATTCTTGCCATGGTCAAATTGTGTTGGTTGTCCACATGCATACAATTTGTCAGTACAACTCGTTTGACACTTTTGACGGTTGCATCAGTAGCGCAACATGCCTCCAGACGATAGCAATTAGTCAGATTCTGATAAATTGGGGCTGACAAATCATAACATGTATATAACTCAAACTCAAAATATTTATTGCACACATAATATTACAAGTAATAAAATGGACCCCGTAAGGGCACAGCAAAGAAGCTTAAATCTAGGTTACATTTAGGTTAAACCCCATAACATGCCTCCAGCACGGCTATCAAAAGACGGCGTACGAGCTCTCTCGATTTTTCTCGCACTATCCCTCTCTCTCTTATTATAAAACTGAGAAAGAGAATAGTGCGAGAAAAATCGAGAGAGCTCGCGCGCACTCTTGTGATAGCCGTGCTGACAATAGCAATTAGTCAGCTTTTAATAAATTGGGGCTGACAAATCATGACATGTATAGACCTCTTGACGAGAGAAATATCGTGTACCCTTGTGAATGACAGAAAACTTATGGTTTATCGTACTCGAGCGACAGAGACGGAGATATACGAAGTTTGAGATTCGAAGTTCGTGGTAGCGTACGTATCATCGTCAGTTCGAGGGAAGATTGGGTGTGTCGTACAGATGTAACAATCCGACCACATGTGCATGCAATTTCTCAGTACAACTCGTTTGACAGTTAGATTGCCGCTCAACATGCCTCCAGACGATAGCAATTAGTCAGCTTCTGACAAATTGGGGCTGACAAATCATGACATGTAAAGACCCCACAAAACTTATCTTGCTAGGGCCTCTGTAGACCCCTTTTGATTTGATGATGATTTTTTTAAGATGGCAACTTTTATAACCTTCCTCTGCCTTTTATTCTATCCGCTTCCGTTTCTTCTTGTTTGTCTTTGGTCTTGATCTTGATTGACTGACGCGACGCGCAACGCTTTTTTTGACGTACGGTAAATTAATTCATCGCGCCGTGATTACATTTCTATATCAATTAAAATAAAAAGCTTATACTCCCTATAACTTTTACATATAATGACCGATAAGAACGGTTTCAATAGCAGTGACTTCAAGCGTAATTCCAACCAAGACATGCAAGCCGATGCCGACCATCACGATCAAGATGGCGACGACGGAGCGAAAATAAATGACAAAGCCGGGGAATACATGAGAGAATTGTTGAGTGAAAAAATCAAACTAAATACTGCTAAATTCCCTTATGCGACTAAACTCATCGACCAAGGTAAGTCGGTTTATTATCGTCAATTTGTGCAATGCAACGGCAGACTCATCAATCATGCATCCAATCAATGCAATTATTTCAGCGTGCAAATAAATATTTTTTGATTAGCGCTATCGCGAACGTCTCTTGGCCAGAATGCAATAAAATTTAGTATTTGAATTTTTGATAAGATTATAAGTATTTTATACGAATTGTTTGGTTACAGAGGTTACCAAGGTGCAGGCGTCCGGCCGGTTACCGCCGCGGGACTTCAAATACGTCGATGTGTACCATGAAAAACCGGTCAAAGTCACCGTTAAGGTGCTGGTGCCGCTTAAGGAGCACCCTAAGGTATGTAAAACTAGTTGCAAAGTATTCAATTATTGATCTTTGCCAGGCAATACAGTATGGTTGCGCTCAGATCGTTTTTAACAGAGTTCATATAAAGGTTCTCAATTTGTCAATATCTTTTATTTTTTATGTATGTTCCCTGATTACTATGAGAACCCTAGACTGATTAGGAAAAAAAAATTTTTGTTTGATAGGATATCATTCCCAGGTGGTCCCATGGTTAAGCCAGGATCTGATGATGGGATCCTGGAGAAATTGAGGGTACTCTAAATTTTATAGGCTCACCATGCTTCTGAATTATTTTTTCTCTATAAAGGCCGAAACGCACTGACGGCGGTGGCGGAGCGGCGCGGAGGCGGTACCGGTTGTAATGTTTGAACTAATACGAAAGGGTCCGCACAGAATACCGCGCCGCGCAGTGCCGTTCTGTGTGGATCCTTTCATATTAGCTTGAACATTTCAACCGGTACCATTTCCGCGCGTTCACCAACACTGTCAGTGCATTTCAGCCTGTAACCCTGTTTTGTTCGGAGAGTTCAAGGGTTGTAAATAGGGAATGCCATAACCGGCCCAACCTCATAACCGGTTACGGTTATGCCCGAAAAATAACCGAATATTCGGTTATTCAACGTTTATCAAAAATAACGTATAAATATAGTTCTACGTGACGTAAAATAATAAGAGAAGCAGTATTAATGAAACATAAACCTTGCTTAGATTTTCTTTATTAATTTTAATGAGTTTTTAAATTATACATTTTAGTTTTACAATCTACAATGTAAATATCTATCACAATCACAACACAACCAAATCAACATTAAAGCCTAAGCACAAGGGTATAATTTTACGTTATAATTAGAGATGCGCCGAATATGGGTTTTACCGAATACGAACATTCGGCCGAATTTTCGGTCCAGCTTTTGCCGAACCGAATATTCGGCCGAATAATTCGGTTCAATGCCTTAATCAGCCGTTCCAAAACAGACTCATTTTTCAGTGGTAAAAATCTTGTTGATTTTTAAGTGAAACATTTATACTAAAGGTAGTTAAATAACAATAAGAATCCGTTTTAGAATAATAATTTCACAGGACAATGACTATGTTACATTCTTACAACTTGCAGACAAAGAACCTGCAAAATTATTCGTTAAATATTCGGCATTTGAACCGAATAATTCGGCCGAGTAACGAACATTGAAAAACGTGCCGAATATGCCGAATACCGAATATTTACCGAATATTCGGCGCATCTCTAGTTATAATTAACGAAAAGAAATCGACACAACTAAATGTCACCAACTACACTTCAAACACACATCGAACGCGAGCTCGCGGACCCGCGACCGGTGTGTGGAGGCCTTAACTGCTTGTAAGCTATGGGCAAAGTGGCCCCAGTATTGTACTGAAACTATTTTATCACACCATTTTTCTTCAAATGAAAGCAATGGTTATAATCGGCATCCAGAAACTTAATAATATTGAAACATTATCGACATTAATAAGTTATTGCCAAAATATGATTCATACAAAAAAAACCGATAATAACCGAATTCGGTTATTACAAAATTCCAAGAACTGGTTATGTGATCAGGCCAGAATAATCGGTTTATAACCGATTTGCATTCCCTAGTTGTAAACATTGGTGGGTACTATCATGGGCCGGTCACTAACACTATCATGCCCTTGCCAGACAAAGAATGAACTACTTTCGTAATAGATACCTGCAACCAAAGGAATTCAAGGTGCTCCTGGTGAATTGCGTCATCCGCTTTGTGGAAATGATGGAGCAACCCTAGGAGCAGGTATAAAGGAGAGGGCAAATGCACAAAAGATCCCACTGGGTCGAAGTGCATCCGAAAGGGCCCTCACCAAGATAAGATAATGCTACTATGTATACACTCTCTGAATTATTTGGTTTGTAACAGTGGTGTTATCAATAAAGTATTGTATTGGGCCAGATCTAAAAAGTCTGTTTACTTACAGCTCAAGATCACTGAATATTTTGAATTTGATTTTTGTTGATTACCTTTTAGGGGATGATTTTTGAGATATAAAGTACAAGTTTGATTTTCGTTGAGTACCTTATCTCTGTGCACAACTTTGACTAAGTTCACTGTTTTTCTGTGATTGAATAACTAACATCCAAAATTTCTCATTTATAATATTAGGCTCTGTGAGCTGTAGAATTTGCGAGACTGAATTGTATTTATGGGGCTTCTAAACGGACCATATTTTCACTGCACTATCTTACTCACATGTTAGAGAAAGACGCCAATAGTTGCCAGCCACATATTGCAAGCCCCATTGTAAAAATATTCATGTTTTCTTATTTTATTCTGTAGTTCAATTTCGTGGGCAAACTGCTTGGACCCAAAGGGAACACCATGAAGCAGCTGCAAGAGGAGACCATGTGCAAGATGGCTGTTCTTGGACGGGGCTCAATGAGAGACAGGTGAACATCTAACAATGCATCATACATCAAATACTTCATTTAGACGGAGGCATGAGGCCTGACAACAGCGGGTATACAATAGGTGGATGAGTTAGTTCCCTTCCCTCGAAAGTACTCGTACTTTCGAGGGCCTCCGCTACACGTTAAATGCAGTATAATTTAATAACAGCTATTGCACTTTCGGCCGCGGCTTAACACAGTGCTTTTCACGTCCACTGCGAGGAAATTGCGAATAATAGGGGTGTGGTGTAGATTCAAAATTTATTGTTACTCCAAGAGAAAGAAAGGAAAAATTATCTAAAAAAAACCGGCCAAGTGCGAGTCGCACTCGCGCACGAAGGGTTCCGTACCATTATCTATAAAAATATGAATTTTATTCTGTTTTTAGTATTTGTTGTTATAGCGGCAACAGAAATACATCATCTGTGAAAATTTCAACTGGAACTATCACGGTGTCAGTGAGATACAGCCTGGTGACAGACAGACAGACGGACAGCAGAGTCTTAGTAATAGGGTCCCGTTTTACTGTTTGAGTACGGAACCCTAAAAAGGCAATAAATGTAATAAATTTTAATTTAACAAAACCTTGATCGCCAGGCAAAAGGAGGAGGAACTCCGCAACTCGCTGGACCCCAAATACGCGCATCTGACGGACGAGCTGCACGTGGAGATATCTGCGCTCGCGCCGCCCGCCGAGGCGCACGCGCGGCTCGCGTACGCGCTCGCCGAGGTCAAGAAGTACCTGTTGCCGGACATGAATGACATGCGGGACCATCAGATGCGGGAGATGCCGCAGAGAGGTGCGTTTTAACAATAATTACCGGGAAACCCCTTTTCAGGCTCAGCCTATCGATTTGGCAACGTTATGATAAGGTAACCTTACTGATAGGGTAAAAGCCGGGTATTCATTAGCAACATTTGTCAATATACACTGTTTATAAACCGTGTTTCACAATGTTTCATCATCTCTGTAAACAGACGTGATGAAACATTGTTTATTAAACATGTTGCCCTGTTCCCTACTTAGTGGAGAGGAAGTTTTTTAGTAGGGCAGATTGCTAGAACAAGGGCCGAGTTCCTAAAGGATACCAAACGGAACCCTATTACTAAGCCTCCGTTGTCCATCCGGCTGTCTACGTGTCAGCAATAGCTGGACTTATAAAAAAAAATTCAGCATTTGTATTTTTATAGTTGCTCTAACATAAATTCATAAAAATAAATTAAAAATTAAACAGTGCTCTCATACATGAAAACACTTTGGCACGCCTATGTCCAGCAGTGGACGTCTTTCGGCTGATATGATGATGTTGATGATTTGCAACACAAATGCAGCTCTGAGGCCCTAGCACACTAGGTTTTATGTCGCGTTTTACGTGACGTTTCAGTACATTTTCGGCGACATAAAACCTATTGTGCTAGGGCCTCTGCTACATACAAAAACAAAACTGTCTAATACTTCAAAAATGACACAATACACCGAAAATACTTGCGCAAATGCGCACCTTCATAAATTTTTGTGTACGAACCATCCCAATTGGGCTTGTACTTTGACAGAAGGGGAAATGGTGCGAACGCCTACTCCCTTCCGTGTTGTTCGAAGATAACCACGAACTTTGAAGTTCGGATATCTCTATCGCACTCACATTACTCGATACGAACTTCGATTTTCGTGGTAGCGTCGTGTCATACTTTCTAGCGGTGACATGGTATCGTACGAGAAATGTACGAAATTATAGGCTAATTGAAAATAAAAAAAAGCGGCCAAGTGCGAGTCGGACTCGCACATGAAGGGTTCCGTAAAACAAATTGCGGTTTACGATTTATGTCGTATTAAAAAAAAACTACTTACTAGATCTCGTTCAAACCAATTTTCGGTGGAAGTTTGCATGGTAATGTACATCATATATTTTTTGTAGTTTTATCATTCTCTTATTATATAAGTTACAGGGGGGGGACACACATTTTACCACTTTGGAAGTGTCTCTCGCGCTAACTATTCAGTTTAGAAAAAAATGATATTAAAAACCTCAATATCATTTTCAAAGACCTATCCATAGATACCCCACACGTATGGGTTTGATGAAAAAAAAATATTGAATTTCAGTTCTGAGTATGGAGAACCCCCAAAACTTAATGTTATTTTTCGATTTTTGTGTCAAAATCTTAATGCCGTTCACAGAATACACTTACCAAGTTTCAGCAGTATAGCACTTATAGTTTCGGAAAAAAGTGGCTGTGACATACGGACGGACAGACAGACAGACATGACGAATCTATAAGGGTTCCGTTCTTTGCCATTTGACTTCGGAACCCTAAAAACTATATTCTTTACCTTTTTTCTCGTACATTTTTTTGATGTGACTGAATTCCGTACGGATACCATGTCACCGCTAGAAAGTATGACACGTAGCGTCGCTGGATCCTCATTAAAATGGGGGCGCTGTCAGCAGGTGGGCCGCGGCCGCCGCTGCTGGGCGGGCCCCGGCAGCCCGAGGTGCAATACCGCGTGGGCACTGTCACGAAACGGGCGTACTCTTACGAAAGCCCCGTTGTCAGTAAAGGTGGGTTTAGACCAAAAAGCGAACGACCATTGCATCTCGAGCCTGTATCATAACTTAATACGAATAAAAGAGGTTTCCGCGTGTATATGCAACAGTTAATTTGGTAAACGGAAAGAAAATGTGTCGGATGTTCCGACTCTTCCGAATGTATCTCAGCCAAGTTTTGTTTTACATAACAATCTAAAATACAATGCTTTCGAAAAAAACGCTTTTAACCCTAAAATTGACAGTGTATCTAATAATGCACACATTTTTTGGTCATCTTTTTCCATTTTTTTCTAGAACAATTTTTTGCGCTCTATACAGCGCAAACGAGACTTGAACGCACGTTTTTGTTTTATTTTGCCAAGTTTAGGGTTAAACTAATAATTATTTATTTATTGGTAGCCGAGACAAACATTTTATGGAAAATTCCTTTCTAATTTAATTCGTAATTTTGGTAATGTTCGTTCGCTTGATGTAGCAGGCGAACAGTAGATCCGAGCATTTTTTCGTGTCGAGGCGTGTTCGCACGTAGGGTATCATTCGGTAAAAATAAACTGATTCTTTTTCGTGATCTACATAGTACAGTCGACTACAAAGATAGAAGTGGAAAAATGTTAATAAATCTTTGACGTCTACTGTACAGAATGCACCAATATGAAGGAACGCTCGTGTACTGACTCTGCTATGGTCTAAACCCTACTTTTATCTTATTATAATTTTCTTGGTTGTTGAACAAACAATAACATTATCTCGCTTGGTGCTAATTCTAAAGTTGTTTATTTGGAATATACGTAAGAGTGAGCTCCGAGCGTTCTTTTGCTTATGGACGCGCCCGTTTCCGGCCGTCTGCGGGTTCTCTAAGTGTTTCACTTGCGTCGTAACAGAACTTTCATACGTCTAGAACAACACGAAAGAACGCTCGTGCTCTTCGCTTTTTTCTTCTTTATAATGAGGCTAGCACAACTGGCTGTCGACCTGCGAGTCGCACGAGACACCAATTTAATTACAAGAACCAGTCAAACATTTAATCACAATATGAGGCTCAAGGTGTGCCAGCCCTGCCGTTAAGCAACATATCCATTAGAGCTTTCTCAGGCCAACCAGCCTCTACTTGAGGCAAACTGAGACTGCTCACTCTGAGGCAAGCCTCGAGGCACGATGTGGATCAAGGTGAGGCGTGTCGCCTTGACTTGATCCACAACTTATAGCTAGTTTGAAGCAAAAACTGCGATGGTGCCGTACGATGATGACTTTAATAGTTGAGCCATTTAAGTGTTTTTTAATAGTTAAGCTATGTAGTGTCCAGTATAAAGTGAGCTCTAAATGGCTCAATAATTATAGTCCGTGACTACATGTGTGATGAGACTCTCATAGTTTTCGTAATTTAACTGCAGTATCGTTGTCCATTGCGACCTGAGGCAACACGCCCGGTGTCCTCAAAGCGCTTGGCTCGAACTGAGGCTCCTTTGAGCGCGTCAAAGAATTGACAAAGCATTGCTCGGCCCGCGGCAACGAATTTGCCTCATGGCGCCTCCACTTGCACTGGCTCGGACTAGTGATGTGCAAATTGCGGAAAGTTTCCAAAAAGTTGAAGTCCTCGGAAATTTCTAGAAAGTTTCACAAGGAATTAAGGAAATTAACGTACCTGAGAAGCACTGTAACTCTTATACATAGCAGTAGCAGAGTGCTCATACAAGCTTGCCTAGAATTTATTTTTAGGCAAGCCTATAGTTATATACTCTTTCATTTCTTTTTGTTCCGAGTTGTCCATCGAAAATTTTCACGCGCCGCCACTATAAGAGTTACAGTTTCATGCTTCTCAGGTACGGAATTTCCATGTTGCAAATGGAAAGATTCAATTCGCGATATAGGAAACTCTCCGTCGGCTCATCAGTAGCTTGGACCAAAGCTGCCTATAGTGGATACGCGGCTTAATGCACGATTTTTTTTATTATTGGTAGAAAAAAAATGTTTTTGTTTAGTTTATTGGATGTATGATCTAGGAAAAATAAATAAAAGACACTTAGGGATAATTTTTAGGGTTCCGTACTCAAAGAGTAAAACGGGTCCCTATTACTAAGACTCCGCTGTCCGTCCGTCTGTCTGTCTGTCACCAGGCTGTATTTCACTGATACCGTGATAGTTCCAGTTGAAATTTTCACAGATGATGTATTTCTGTTGCCGCTATAACAACTAATACTATACTAAAAACAGAATAAAATAGATATTTTTATAGATAATAAATATAATAAATAAATATAAATATTACGGGACAATCTTACACAAATCAACCTAGGCCCACGGTAAGCTCAGTAAGGCTTGTGTCGTGGGTACTAGGTGATGATATATATAATAGATACATACATATATAACATCCATAACTCAGATAATGGTACGTAACCCTTCGTGCGCGAGTCCGACTCTCACTTGGCCGTTTTTTTTTATCTTGAGCTGTCTAATGCTTTGTAGACATTTGGCAACACTATGCATAAGACACTGTGGAGATGTTACAATAACATGGGTTCTCGTGCAGGCCCGCCCGGCCGGCCGGGGCCGCCGCCGCGCATGCCGCCCGCGCACGGACACGGACACGGACACGGGCCGCCGCCCATGGGCCACGGCCGCCCGCACGGCATGCCGCCCAAGACCAAGGTCATCAGCATCCTGGACCGCGCCCGCTCCGCCATGGAGTCCTCGTATGGATATGATGATCCCTACGGTGCGCAGGAGCCGCCGGTGAGTGCTTTACGCATAATTTATTTTTATTGACCACCTTAAGATCTGTTTTTGCTTGGTCAGTATAAGTTATCAGTATCTGCTTTATCGACCGAGTGTCAGACACATTCCGTCATAATGAATGTAATTTCACTACATGGCCTACAGATACGTCCACTATGGGAATTGACCTCTTTGAATTTAAGAATGGAGAGTTAAAAAAAATCTAATACAAGAAATCTAATCTAATACAGGAACTGTTACTCACATTTATAGTTTTAATCAATATAAGCGAAGAGGAAATATTCATTAGATTTATCAAACTTGACACAACATAACCAACAAACGAATAAAAAGGTTTTAGTTCAAACTATTAATAGTCTAGGAACATTTGTCGAAGTAAATTTGAGCTTTGTTGTTGTCAAACAGTTACACATAATTTTCAATACAATACTCTCGTCTGTTACACAGTTTAAAAAAGTAACATGTGCTTGCAACGCGTAAATGTATGTATTTGAAAACTGGTCAATGTTTTCATTCCGCCACTGTACATTTTCTATTACTTATAAGTTCGCCAAACACAATGTTTATTGTCACAAAGAGACGTCCGCACTCCACAAATAAATTAAATGTTGTTGTAGGCAATAATAGGTTATAATAATAATTGCAGTTTTTTTAGCCTCTTGAAGATGGCCTTGCTTAGTACAGTCGTGGCTAGATAATTAAGAACAAGATTTTTATTCCCATACATTTTGCATACATATATGACTTTTCAAATTTGATGATTTAAAATATATTTGCCTAATTTTATTTCTGAGTATCTATAGGGGCATCAGTGTATAAATAAGATTTAATTTAGTTTATATAAAGCTTCTGTAAAAGTAGTGCTTAAAAAAAATACGAATGGTCAAATAGACAGTTTTTACAAGTTCATACTGTAATTAGGAACAATGTATGAACTTATAAAAAGTATTGATTTGATCGTCTGTATTTTCTAAATTTTACGGAAGCTGTGTTTGCACTCTATTCAATACTGTTTGAACGCGGTTACATCCGTATAATCAGAAACATAATTATTCAAACACATTATAAATTATCATCGAAAATGAAAAGTCACATTTGTATGCAAATGTATGGGGAAAAAAATCGTGTTCTTAATTATCTGGCCACGACTGTACATTCATGTTCAGGAAAGATTGTGTTGAAAATACGAGGTGGTAAGTACTTTAATTTTCTTTCTCCATTGAACAAACCTATGGCACTGGGCCCACCGCCGCCGGCGACGAGCGATGAGCTATCGGCGATTTTCTCGCCCAAGAAACGAACAAGAGATAATCGCTCCCGTGTAAAAGAGAAATATATATTTATAGTTCATCGCGGTGTGAAAAGCCAGTGGTGGGACCAGTGGCTAAGTGTGTACAGCCAACGTCAAAGGTTTTTTCCTCACACTTGGTCGTCAATGGTGTTATTACGTGCAGGCGTATAGAGCAGCTATAGCCGATTTACCTCCCGAGGGAGTTATGAGCTTGTATGTGATCTGATTGGTTTAAGCAATCTAGTTGGCCGCGCGTAACAAAAATTCTGCTCTGTGATTGGTTGAAATATTGAAGCTGCGCGCTCCCACTCGCACTGATCTAGAAGTGAAGTTGTTAATTTCGTCAATTCTTGATTGGTCCTCTTGTATGAAACAGATTTTTCTGTCTATAGTAGTTATTTATTTTCTCGCAAATGTGATGAAAAACATTGTGTATACACGGGCGTAAGAATATTGCAAACTCGAGTCATCAAAAGCCCTCCGCCTTCGGCGTTGGGCTTCTGATACTCTTGTTCTCAATATTCCACTTACGCCCCTCGTCAAACGATGTACTATTGCAAACGGAATAAGGTGCAGTGTAAGGCCTCTTACGAGTACAGACTGGCGCGGCCTGGCCGCGGCGGACAATAGAAAACTTGTCATTAGCTGTCAAATTGACTATGGTCCGCCACCGCAAGCCGCGCCAGTGTGATGCAGGCTTAAAGAAGATGTCTGTTCCCAGGTCCGCGGGCCGCCGCGCGCGCCCCCGCAAGACGACTTCTACTACGGCGGGCCGGACCGCTACTACGAGGAGGAGGGCTACGGGTACAAGGAGGAGCGCGACTTCAAGTCGTCGCGCGACGTGGGCACGCGCCGCCCGCCGCAGCGCTACCAGCAGCAGCGGCCCTCGCCCTACGCGCGCCCGCCCAAGTAAACCTGCAGCCTGTTCGTAGAGGTACCACACAAGGGCCGGTGCGGGCAGGGGCGTGCACTGCACACATAGAATAGCGACAATGGGCCATGGATGAACATTTTAGAAATGCCTGATTATTTTTTTGGTCTAATGACTTTTTTCTGGTGCTCTAATGAGCACCAGAAAAAAGTTGCAGACTTTCCTGGTGCGTCACTTATTTTTGAAAAATATAAACAGTTTCCTCACTTAGGTTTTGGGTTTAGGACGGCGAATGAGATACTTTCCGTGATCCGTCTCATATTACAAAAAAATATTTTAAATATCTGACCCTCGCAATGACAAAAATAGCTGCTGCAGCTGTCAATATCGTTGCCAGTGTCAGTTTACTACGGATTTTAAAGATATTTTTTTTTTTATAATTAGTGTCGAAAATAAAACGCAGCTGAAAAGTCTGTAACTTTTTTCTGGTGCTAAGGAAGGTTATTCCTATCACTAAAAAAAAAAATCAGGCACATCTAAAATGTCATCCATTTCCTATTATTTCTCATGATAGGTTAGTAGATATAAACACTAGTGGCTCTACGAGCGGTAGATCTCGCGAGCCTGTCGACAAACCTGCTCATAAAATTTGACGAGAATCGGTTGTGAAATGCGACATGTAGAACCCGTAGATACGAACGTCTGGAAAGATAGCGGACCTACGAACGATTTTCGGCCCAAGCTGAAGCATAGAACTTCGCTTCGCTCCCTCGTTCTATGCTTTTATTTGTCATGTTTGACTGCCGTTTTAATTTACTGAACCCAGTGCATCAAAATTGGGCAGTCAAATCTGCCAGCAATCGTTTTTAGGATGCTGTTGGGACTGTTCCTGACCCAGTTAAGTAACGATGCTATTTTCTTCCGCATTAGTGCCTGAAATCCGTCCTTGCGTGCTTCAGCGAACATGCCTGACACACTGCATCATCGCGGCAGCCCTAACAGTATCCTGAATGCTTTATTATATAAGCATTTTTAAAAATTCGTGTACCCAATTAGCGTGAACAACTCACGCTAATTGGGTACACGAATTTTAAAATAAAAATTAACTCAGTGTCAGTTTTGTAACGAAATTTAAGCATACAAATGATGTCAAACTGAACTTTTTTCGCATTTAAATAAGGTCTATGCATATGATATATATATTGAAAGAAAAATATTTTTTTTATACGTACTAAATACTTAATTGTCGTTACAAAACTGACACTGAGTTAATTTTTGTTAAACAAATTATGCTAATTGGGTGCACGAATTATTGAAAATGCCCATATATTGAACGCGCAAGCAGTATTTAGCGATTTACCGAGATTGGTGTGACGCGACAGCAGAGGAGATCGCGTCACGACACAGAAAACATTACACGTGTCGAAAGCTCAATTGTGGCTCGTTTACATTAGGTTGCCGGGCGAATTCGATAGTTGATGGCCTTATTTTTCTATCATGTCATTCTTCCACATCTTTTTATTCAAAACAAACCTGCCTTTATAACCCAAGTAAAAAGATCCTATAGAAAAATGTAGCGTGAAAAAATGATAGGCAGGCATAAATGTTAAATATTCACATCACGCACAAATTTAGGACAAGTTTTCATTAACCTATATTCATAAAGTTATCACGTTATACTTCATTAGATGATTTATAGGATATCTAGTTTATTTATTTATTATGAGATTTATGAGTGAAAATGTTGCCCGCACCTTGCCACACGATTTATTTTATTTTCCGCTTGTAAACTGTTTAAAGTGCTTATATAATTATGTTGCATTGCTTTTTTCTCGAATTTTGTTTGGCTACTGTGTGCTTTTCTAGGTAAAATAATTAATATCTTGCTCAATTTTCAGGCCCGCTCCAAAAAAGCGCCCGATGTAAGTATGCCATCTGTGAGTATACATAACAGGACCTAAATCAACACAAATATAATAGAAAAGCAAAAATCAAGCCATCAAAAACTACTCAAAAACTGGACTCCTAAAACTGTGTGTAACCTTCAACTTTCAAGTACATAATAGTTAGTTATTATACATTTAATTTTAATTGTTTTATGGACCAAAACTGAAATATTCTTCTTTTACAGAATTATGTGTAGTTGGTAAAATATTGCAATAGCAAAACACTAAAATATGGTCAGAAAGATGTTATTTAACCTAAATAATATAACGAAGATTGTGGGGTATCACTTATTCTGTTTTCAAGAAAATGAAAATGATTTATGTTCTTTTTTTACAATGCAATGAATAAAAAATGGCGCACAAGAACGCATGCTGCTTCTGCCGTAATTATAAAACTAATTGTGCATTGATTGAATAGGTTAAACTTTTTAAAAGATTAATGTTTGGTAGTAGACTTTGAACAAAAACTCGTAAATATGCATCACTTGTGTAATAATTAAGACATTGTTTCTAAAATAAGCTTAGAAATGGATAATTTCAACATGTTTTGATGTAGCCTTTTAACAAACAAAAGCACCTGTAGTATAAACATTAAAGGTCAGTCGCCCTTAAAATGTAACTCTAAATATATCAAAAAATTGTCAAAAAAGGGCATGTAGGATAATTAAAACATGTTGAACCAGTATAGATTTAAATAAATGTACTACACCAATTCTTGTGTGACTATGAATAAATAATATAATAAACGTAAAACAAAGATTTTTAATTGGTTCGCAATACACTACAAATATAACTTCGAAATAAAAAATATGGCCACCGACTTCCATCAATTTGAACTGATCACTTTATATTTGAAGGTAATTTTTGCCTTTGTATATAACCTGCACTGCAATGGTTTCCGTTGTTCTGAATGATCATCATGAGATGTTCTGACTAAAGTGGGGGGCAAATTATGATCTTCCATATACATATATATAATTGACATTTCATAATTTTTTGCCCTCAGTTCGATTAGCTCATTGTATTCTACTCGAAAAGAGGAACACGCTGGTAGTTCTATATTTCCAGTATTATTTATGTTCAATTTTTTACGATTTTTTAAAAATGCATTCATAGCAAATCCAATTCTTCTGCAGAATTGGCATCATCTTGCTTTAGTCCCGTTTCGACGAAAACGTTTAAAAAGTTTAAATGTCATTTCCGGGTGGGTTACATTGACGCCATCTTGACAATGTTTGTTTTTAATTTGGTATATGTGAACAAGACTAAAGCAAGTTGCCCTTTCTGCAGTAGAATTGGATTTGCTATGAGTGCATTTTTAAAAATTCGTAAAAAATTTAACATAAATAATACTGGAAATATAAAACTACCAGCGTGTTCCTCTTTTCGAGTAGAATACAAGGAGCAAGTCAAATCATGGACTTAGAATTATGAAATGTTGTCAATTCTAGTTTTCAAAATGAGTTTAAGTGCCTCCTTTATTTTGGAAGTCGGTTGGAAACGAATGATAATATGAAAATTATATTCATAAAATGATCATTATAACTTCATTACTAATTCTTAGAGAAAGCTTCGCTTTTTAATTAAACAGGCAATGGCATTACATTAAATAAATACTCTCCCATGCCGAGACTGCATCATGAAGAAGAAAAATATGAAGCATTCTGATTCAATGAAAAAGTAGTTTTTACATGCTACAATATAGAATTCAGGAATTATTGTATTTTTATACAAAATAATGTGTATTTTACTATATTCATGTCCTAATTATATGAAGAAAACCTCAAAACTCAAAGAATTGGTACCTGATTTGCAGGATGAATTGGTCTCGTATATGGTAAGGAAATTGAAATATTCTATCAGTCCATACTTCATATGCATTAGCAAAATGTGTAATACTAAGCTCGAAATCGAGAGTTGTACAGAAAAAGTATCAAATGTTGTAGCCGATTCGAAATATGTATTTTTAAAAAGCTATAATCCAAAATATCTGAGGTACAAAAGTGTACAAAATCTATGGATTTGCAGAATGTAAAGTTAAAAAGTTATTTGTGACATCTAATTATTGGGTTACACGCATCAAACTCGAATTCAACACCTTGATCCAGAAAACAAACAGAAAAAGCAAGCAGCAAAATACATAGCCAAGATCTGTTACCTAAGATTGAGGGTAAGTATACAAGGTAATTATTTTTAGTATGTTCACAAATGAGTCAACCTAGAAGACTATTCGAACAGCATTCTAACATACGTCGACAGATATAAAAAGTAAAACAGTCCTGCTAATGCAAAAATATATATTCGATCGTTACTCTTAAGGACCAAACTGACACCAAATTTCGTGACTCGAAAATTTCGCCTAGCTGTGGAGAGAAACGAACGATATGGAAAATCGTAAAATAAATACTCTTACGAATAAATAATTATCTCAACTGTTCTTGAGTCCAGTAAAAAAAAACATAAAATTGCTTGTAAAAAAATTACTGGAACTGCAAAAATGACTTAACTCTATAGGTAGGTCTCTTAATTGTGGACAAAGTAATTTTATACATTGCAAACCTACAACAAAAAAATACTTGGAACTTCGATAATTTCATCATAACTGCAATATCAAAGTGAAGATGGTAAAAGACACTACAAGTATATTCTGGCCTCCAATGATGTCAGTAGCAGAGTAACTGAAAACCAGACTTGGGCAGACTATATATTTATTACACACCATTATATTTGGAAGACATGCACTTCTTTTTCTATTCCACTTTTTTAGAGATGGATGGACAAACGCGACTCACGTGTGGCACGTAAGTATTTTGGAGGTAATATTCAATCCATCGATCGCCAACGACAAAGTTGAGATAGGCGATCAAAAATTAACCCTTTCAACGCCAGCGACGCCTAATGTTCCCAGTGGTGATGTCAAAGTACCTCCATGTTATTAGGTACGTGTGCGTGTCACGTATGTCATATGGCGCTCAGCAAGTCAGCACGGCTATCACGAGACGGCGCGCGAGCTCTCGATTTTCCTCGCACTATAAGTATTTTTTTCTAATACATTTTTATTTCAAAGTGCAATATCTCAAAAACGGCTGAACCGATTTTGTTGAAACGTAGCTAAGAATCATCACGATCACGTCAGCTTTCTGATAAAGAAAAACTCGCATTCAAATCGGTCCATTCGTTTAGAAGCTACGATGCGACAGACAGACCGACGCACAGACACGTCAAACTTATATCACCCTCTTTTTTGCGTCGGGGGTTAATAAGAGAGAGACGAATAGTGCGAGAAAAATCGAGAGAGCTCGCGCGCCGTCTTGTGATAGCCGTGCAGAGAGGGCTACATAATATTCGCAGAACGTGGTTTGTATTTTGAATGTTCAATAAACATCTCTACACCGAAATGAATTTTATTTCTTTGTTATAGAACCCAAACCCACGTGAGTCAAATGAGCAAATAGTACATTTCGATGCTAGTGCGGAAAGTATGTTATTACTTCACGAGTGCCGAGATATCTTGCCACGAGCCGTAAGGCGAGTGTTAAGACTCGGGACGAGTGAAGAATGACATTTCCGCACGTGTATCGAACGACAATTTTTAATATAGTTGCGAAAAAATAAGAAAAACAACAAGTAAGAACAGTATTCAAAAAAAATTTTTTTTGAACATTTACTTTTTTTTGCAACTGTAGTACAATGATGTAACAAAATTAATAATATAAATTCCTTCCTTGTTGTTTTTCTTATTTTTTCGCAACTGTATTAAAAAACGTCGTTCGATACACGTAGAAAAGTAAAAAGCACTAGTGCGCAAAATACAACTGCGCACGATTTGCAGCTACAAAAAGTATCACTTTCTGAGCAACTGTATTAAAAATAACATTTACAGTCATGTCAGACCCACCATACCCCTGGGGGTAGGGTAGGACTGAACCATACCACCGTTAGTAGTGCTGGGATTTGATGCAAAAATAAATAGGTACCTAACAGATACAAATATTTTCAACACACCTGCTCGTAAAGTAGGTCTTATTACAGCGTATTTACACTGATAATGCAGAATATTACCCATGCCGTGCCTTTTACATTACATTATCGCACTAGTGCCTTTTCATTACATATCTTTTTAAATATTAGCAAAATAATGCAGAATATTACCCATGCCGTGACTTTTACATTACATTATCGCTGCACTAGTGCCTTTTCATTACATATCTTTTAACATTTTTATTTTTAATTTTTTTTTTCTCGCAAATGTGTTGAAAAACGTCGTATGAAACACGTGAGCATTGGTCATTACACTTCTCGTCTCCATTAAGCCTTCGCCTTCGGCTCAGGCTTAAAAACCGACTCGAGTGTAATGACCAACTTAGCACACTTGTATCATAATGTACTATTATTTTATTAAACTGAAAAAAACTAAAGCCGTTCTGGCAAAACCGGTTAGGTTCGTTAGGTATCTTCAGATGCCCGAAGGGCAAACAGACCAAAAAAAACTGTCGGATTACCAGGACACCATACATTAATAGGAGGTTTTAGTTATGAAAATGGAAAAAAAATCAAGTTCATCCTATTAATGCATGGTCTACTGGTTTTTTTGACGGAACCCCGCGCTCCGCGGGGCTCCTATTTCTGTTCTGTTTGCCCTTCGGGCACCTGAAAATACCTGACGAACCTAACCTACCTTTGCAATGCAATGGTACTAGTAAACATTTATTTTGCCGTATTAACAATAGATGTTAATTACAGCACTGATGTGAATGTAACTTTACATACTTTTACCATTAGGGGATTCTGATGAACTCCTGAGTTCACCATGATGCTAACTGGTGCCGGTTAATGTACGGCCCAATAATTGGCGTCCACTATATCTATGTCTCTTTTTAACTCAATACAAAAAGAGAGAGATAACGATAGATGGACGCGTATTATCGGGCCGTACATTAACCGGCACCGTTAGCTCTTTTAAGTTCATATGTGTGCGTCGAGTGTACGCATGTGTGCGTGAACGGAAATACTCACACACACATATACACTTTACCTGTATATGCATACATATTGATGTTATTATGCCAATTCCTGCTTAACGAATAAATTTAAAATAATAAAGGCAATTTCTGAGTTCTATGTTTTGATGTGAATTTCTGAGTTTTGATGTGCTTTTTGTATTTTTTTAATGCACATTTTTGTTTTGCTCTTCAAGGCGCAAACGAGGCTTGAACTCACGATTTTTTTTAATTTGCCAAATAAAGGGTTAATATATTTAACAACCCTTATAGCAGGGGTCGGCAACCAATGGCCATATATGAGCTAAAAAAAATTCTCGGGCCGCACTTTTTAATTAAATGTGACTTTATCAGGGCCTGATAAAGTCACACTTAACAGTACATACATCAGGCAATTCCAAAATTCTGAATCCTACGACCTTTACATACAGAACAGCCAGGGAGGCTCGCGGGCCGCAAGCAATTAGGGCCTCGCGGGCTGCATTGCGGCCCGCGGGCCGCCTATTGCCGACTACTGCCTTATAGGATCACTTTGTTGTCCGTCTGTCGAGACCCTTTTGCTCAGGAACGCGTGGAGTTATCAAGCTAAATTTATACTAAATACTCAGATCTACTGTCCCTTGGAGCTGTGAAAAAATCAAACTTCTAAGCCAACGCAATCAAAAGATACTGCCGTTTATGCCGCATATTTTCGAAACTCGCAAGGGAATCAAAACCCGTGAACTCAGAATCTTGAAATTTGGTACGAAGCAACGTATTATAGCACAGATAAAGGAAAAATTGCGAAAACCGTAAATTCTTAGTTAAATCACTGAAAATTTAATGACCAGTATAAACTGACAAGCACTAAGTATGTGAATACGTACTTAGTGAGTGTCAGTTTATAGTGGAAATGTTTCTATTGTACGGGGTGGTCCGGAACCCTCAGTGCGCGAGTCTGACTCGCACTTGACCGTTTTTTTTATATTCCGTTAGTCTTCTTCGGTCCTTCTCTCTCTGTTCAGTGTGTGTACCCAAAATCTTCTTCTCCGGTTTCTCCTATTTTCTTTTTATCATCCAACGCTATGGCTGCAATAGCCATCTCACGCAATGAAAAATGATTCATAAGCATAACCGTGCGTTCCGCTCTACATTCAACTTCAAACTGAGCGGCATCGAAGATCGACCACCAGCGCGCAGTCGCCCAGCCGTAAGCGCGATGTCACCTAGCTGCAGCCGCGAGGACACCGCGGTGGTGCTGAGCCGTTTCCGTTACGTGCTTGCGTATGATTGACGCCTGGTTGACGGCGAGCCGATGAGGTGAGGCGGCGGCGGTCTGGTGCCAAGCGGTTACGTGAGCGACAACCTTAAGATTATCATTGAGAACAATTATACAAAACTTAATTTATAAGTATTTATACTTTGTCACATGGGATCAGGGACTGCATAATCGAAAAATACCGGTATTCTATTTTAATATGCTTTCAGGTTTTGTTTTTCCAAATATTACGTACACTGGTGTTATAGCATCCCATGCAGGGACTGATTTCGGTTACGGTTATACCGGTATGAAACCGGTATTCCATTACGGTACCGTTATGTCGTAAAGGTTATGCGCGCCGCGCGAACATAACGGTACCGTAACCGTTATTGAAATAAAGGTTAGCGGTATCAGTTTTAAATGATACCGTAACCTTTATGATACCGGTATTATAAAGGTTATCGAGAAAAGTAAGCGAGCTGGCACTCTGCAGAGGAAGCATTGGCTACTAAACATTTAAAGACAAAACGGCAGTGCCTTTGCCGGCGGTTTGGCAATAACGCCAGGCCAAAATTGATATATCGGTAGGTACCTTTAAAAAGCGGTTACGGTATCGGAAAAAATAAAGGTACCTTTATATTTCGATAGCGAAAACCGAAACTGCTATTTTACAACCGTTATGACGTCATACCGTTAAAATGGAATACCGGTATTTTTCAGTTATGCAACTTATGCAGTCACTGCTAGCAACCCCCCTAGCGCGCAGTAGCCGTCCGGCGAGTCACCGTTATTTCGTGGTCCTACTGATTTGTCCTATTAGTTGGACTACGTGGGACACTTGTTTCTTGTGGTCCCACTGCTTTCTATGGTAATTAAATTATACCTCCTGTGTACAATGATGTAATATAAAATATACGTAGATATGTTATAAGCGGTCCAAAAGTGGCACACTAAATTTTGGTCAAGTCACACAGCTTGCCATAGTTTTGCGTCGTCAATGGAAACGAATGCTGTCAGAATTTGGTGGCCATTTTTAAACACGGAATTTCGTATAGACAACATATCTACCTATTTTTATATTACATCATTGCCTGTATATATATAACAAATATTACCTCATACTTATTTTCCCCTCAGACCAGTAGGTGCAGTGGCCCCAGAGTAGGACCACGGGTAAATCAAAGAAAACCGCCATTTACCCGTGTCACTTGGTCTATATCTAGGCGGTGTGCCCTTCGGGCACCTGAAGCTACCTAGCCTACATTATTAGTATTATTACGTTCGCGAACGTCTGCCAGAGATAAAAAATGAGACAGTTTATTAGGCAGGCGTCCGATGTTTCACCCAATAGCTCAGCCACTAGTCCATCATTTTCACCCAATAACCCGTTTTCTTTAGATTCCATCAACCAGCAATAGTCCCTATATACACCCCAGCGGGCGCTGTCTCTGTGTGCGTCCCATGACCCATGACAACAGCATCCGCTCGGTGTACTCCTTGCATTTCATTAAATTGTCAAAAGGGCCTCTACGTGTTGGCTCAGTTGGTACTTCGTAGGTACCTAGCCCCACGCACGCCTCCCAAAGGTCCGGGGCATCATTGTCCCGTGAGCGGGAAAGACATTCATATAAAAATAAATAACAATTCATACATCGTCCGGTGACAAGCAAAACTCACTAAGTAACAAATATCTACTTAAATCAAAGGCCGTATCTCGATATCGATTACGTACCGAGATACGAGGTTTTGAAGAGCAGTGCCAGTTTTGGTAGTGACTTTTGCTTTTCACCCAATGACATGTAAAATGTATATACGGGGAGCAGAGAAATAGCAGTGGTACCACGAGAAAACGGCTCGGCGAGTGGTGTCCCCTAGGACCGTGCGCCACCACCTCCTGCACTACGCCCTCTGAACAATTAAATTTGCTACTAAATTCTATTGTAATGTAGGTTTTGACGACTGGTGCAGGCCCTAAAATATCAAACACCGAATTGCATACAAATTGTTTATTTATTACATACAATAATTCCTTATAACATGTGCTCTGGGTGAGCAGATTGCAATACCAGCTATTCTATGTAACACTCAATATGCCGTAAATAAATAAAAATAATATCGTTTACTTAAATTCTAGATGGATGCTTAAAATAAAATTAATTCCAGTTAGTTACTGTGTCTAGTCTAGAGCAGATTCAAATAATGTTAAATTGCTCGGTTAATAGTATAGGATAGTTAACATATACTCAACCAGCTTAATATATCAGTTGACTGGGTCAGGGGAGGCTTTACGCTTTACTGGTGCACGGTGTGCGTTGCTATATTACCTACTTTAGTATGATACCAAGAAATATTTTGATACGGGCCGCATGCGGGTCAGGAGCCGTTTTTACAAGCTTTCATTTAGTTTCACCTGTCCCGTTGTCCCTCTTCAAATCTTGCAAGTTAAATTTGACCCATTTCCCGGTTTCCGATTGAGCTGAAATTTTGCATACATATGTATATCGCATGACAATGCAATATTATGATGACATGGAGCTGATCTGATGCTGGAGCTGGAAGGTGGCCATAGGAACTCTGCAATAAAACGACACAACCCCATCGAGTTTGGGCTCGTTAGAATCGTCTCAATGAGTAGTTGATGATGGTATGCAGAAAAGTACAGTCCGCAATAAAAGCTTGTACCAAAAATGTCATTGTTTAAAGAAACTTGTTATTGACCAAAGCTCGCTTGAGGTCTTATGATAGCAGTCTTTATACCGCATGCGAAGAATACCATTACTGTCGACTTTCGTTTGTTGTTATCACGGCAGGTAGCCCTCGCATGCAGTGTATCGACCGACGTAATGACCTATGAAAATGCGTGTTGATGGCGGAATGGGATGAATCTACTGGGTGCTAAACTAATTTTAGAGTGAACTTAAGTAGTGAAGTAATGCCTAAACTACTGCATGTGGAAAGTGCTGTGTAGAAATATTGTGTACTACAAAGCTGTCTTACATGATGCTATAGGTAAAGAACTTGAGTAAAGCCCTTGTATCTACGTAGTGGTATTAGAATATTTTAATTGTCAAACACAAACAACAAAGGCCTATTTGAACATGAAAGAGGGGCTTTACTTAAGTTTTGCCTATAGTGGTCGGTCATTCAGTTACTCTTCAAAGCCGTGACAAGGGACATTTTCTATGTGTTTTAAACAACTGTGATGGCGCAGGTACTCCACAAAGCCTGTGGCACAATCCTGACTACAAAGAGATCAATACAGCCGAAGTTACAAAAATATGTATACAAGACTTTATTGCCTTAGCATTATGATTGTGTATACATCATTTTGTTACTTTGGCAGTATCAATATCAATCTCTTTGCAGTTGACTTTACCACGGACATGCATTGTTTTTTCCGTTGCCCATGAAGAAATCAGTGCTTCAAATGAAAATGATGACTTAAATTCTTCTTAAAGCTACTTATGGCTAATCCGAAGTATTCTGTATGACAATGAGTATGAATTCACGGTCCGGGGCAATCAGGATCTCATGGCGTTTACTCCTCACGCGCAGGAACGTCAAGTCATTTGAGGAGTCCTGGAATGGTAAGTAAATGTTTTAAGATTACCTATGTCAAGTACATTGCAAACCTTAGAAGGGAACGTACAGCTCTAGTTTTATTAGAAACAAAACATAGTTTGCTTGTCATTTTAAAATAGCATGCTAGAATAACATGAAACCGTATACACAGCGGGAACCACCATTATCTAGGTTGGAAACTAGTTTCTGTTACTAGAAATTATAAAGGACCAAGGTGCATTGCAACTTACATGTGTTTTATTAAATTCCAGGGTTTGATTGAATTAGTTGTATCTCAGTAGCCTGCAGCCCCGCAATGTGATAAAAATAGCATAAGAGTTGTTGCACCATGTAAATGGCCTTTAATAAAATAAAAAAAAGAAACAGAAGTTTTTCATACTAAACTTCTTTTGTATATTAGTATGGGGAGCTGACTTGTGTTAAGCTTCCTGGGGACCCTTAAGTATGTTATTTAACATATTGTAGTGTATATTTTAAAAGGAGAAAAGCCTGTTGTTAAAGTTTGAATATGAACCACCAGACTCCTACTTACACTATGTACTATAAACAAATTAGTATGCAATGAGTGGTGGACAAGGACTGAGTTATTTATTTATTTAATAAACAAAGTAGGTATATAAAATTAATAATTAACTGGGTCTCACAAAACTGTCGGAACAGTTTGTCTGAGTGACCTATACTGAGTTCGTTTTATGCTTACCATTTCCCTGACAACATTCTTAGCTTTCTCAGTCAGCTGTCCAATGAGACCAGAATACAGAACCGATGTTGCATTATCCAGGGAACTTTTAATGGGGATACCTGCAATTACAAAAAAATATAGGTCAGAGAAATCGTTAAATGGAAAGTAACTACGGTAACGTGAGAAAATCGACCAAACCTTCATGGTTTACAATGATCACTCCCATAACTCCTTTATGTGCCTGGATCCTCTTGATAGTTTCCTCTACCTCGGTAGCCTGAAAAATGAACACACATTATAAAACGTACACTCTTGAAAATAGGACATGAATGCTGTGCAAATAATGGGAAAGTACCATTTTTACGTTAGAAAATTACGAGCCCACTTGCAATCGAACATTCATTCACGTCAAGAAGAGTGCGATGCGATGACAAATCTTTGTTTTTTTTTAGCGGTTGACGTTTGGTTGGATTCGAGCGGGGAGCTGGGCTTTTTTTAATTGGTCATTTTCGTTATTTAAATATTGAGTATTCGACGGTAAAAACCGATTATTATCTTCTAATTATAACGAAATTATTATCATTGCGGCCATATGTTTTAACGTATTTCATTTCAGGTCTTGTTATAAACGCCGTTGATACTTGATACTCACAAAATTATAAAAAAATTGGTCTGTCAGATTGACGTTTCGTCTCGTCGGGTCGGGGACAAACTTTTTCACTGCTGTGATTTACAGTACGAAAATTCGCTATATGTAGCAAATGTCGTACGATAAATAAGAAAACAAACCGAATTTGTGTGAATAACTGTTTATATTGAATGTAACTCTGTTTAAAATGTACATGGTTTGAGAAAAAAATGTGCGATAGCGGTGCAGAATGCTCAGAAACACTGGACCCCAGAGTACAGGTACTGATAATCAATACTACTGGGCTTAGCCAAGTGTTACGGAGTCAGGATACAGGGGTCAGGTCTAGGAGCGCTTGCGGAAGCAGACAATTGAAAACCTTCGATAATTACCTTAGCACATGTATTTGATTTACGTACAATGCTTGGGAATATCTTTTCTTTCTTTACGATCTATTTAGTTTTAAACTATAAAGTTGTTAAATTAGAGTTGGTACAAATATCTCTGATTTGGTTGATAGTATATAAAAACCTTTTCATTAAAAACGAAAAAGTTGACTTCAAGAGTTTTTCCCATAAGATTCTAATATTGGTTTCAAAATTTATTCTTAAATAAAAACTAAGGAAATTGGTTTCAATATATTCATGGATACATAATCAGCTAATAAACATGGATGAACAGAAAAAAAATGTCTGAGCATAATTGGATTATTATATTTATAAATGCCCATGATATATTATTTTAATTGGATAACTTTTTCATACTTATAAATGATTTACTTTAAAGTATTGTTATGCTTTGAAACCATAGCAGAGAATCCCAGACTAGACTAGTTGATGTTTATGTAATTGGGCCATTCAATCATTTATACATATAAACCGGTGCAAAGCTGGGGCAGGGCGCTACTTTAAAAATAAAATACTCTGTCTGTTGACGATTTCGGTTAGTTTAGTTATTCTTTATTTTATTTTTCACTACATAGTATAAATAAAACAAAGTCGCTTCCCGCTGTCTGTCTGTCCCTATGATGCTTAGACCTTTAAAACTATGCAACGGATTTTGATGCAGTTTTTTTTGAATAGATAGTGATTCAAGAGGAAGGTTTATATGTATAATACATATATTTTATATTTATTATCAGCATTGCACCCGAGCGAAGCCAGTGCGGGTCGCTAGTTTTATATAATTTAACTTTATTGTGTAGCTTTAGGTTCGCAATGTTCTTTAATGCATGCTGTAATTACCTATAAGTGGGAGATCAATTATGAATGTTGTGTAATATGTTTCTTATTAATGTGTGTTGTATTTTCCGTTGGCGATCTTAATGAACAAATAAACATTAAATAAACATTAACATGATAGGAGTCCAAATTAATAGTATTTTTTTAAGAAACTTTCCGCCTCCTCTCTCCTGTCTTACCGGGACAGAATAACAACAAGAAAAAGTAGATGGACCGAATTAACACTCATTGGCACAAACTTTCATAAGACTTGACAAACCTCTGTTGTCTTGTCCACACGCTGGGCGAGCAGGAATTTGCTCGCCGAGCACGTCCACACTGAGCGCCCAAGCTAGGGCGAGCCGCGCTCGGCTGAGCATGCGTCCAATGTGGACAGACCTAATGATGAACCAGTTTTTTTCAAAGAGCCGGTACCTCAAGTCTTTCATGTAATACTGCTTATCTTGAAACTTTTCCATCCTTAATCCCCAGATCGAGCTAGAACGCCTGAACACATCAACGGATGAGATCAACCGACTAGAAGTAGAGCTAGACGAGGCACGTCTCGCGTTCCGGCGGCTTCTGGCTGAGGGCCATCTGCGGATACAGCAGCTCACTAAGAAGCTTGGTACTAGCATACACAAAGCCAGGCCTTACTATGAAGCACGGTTTAGAGCCAACATTGTAAGTATAGTCAGGGGCAGTTCACTCTGTGATTTCGTCGCGCCGCTACAAGTACATGCCGGCCGGCCGCCAACTGGCGGTCCATTAGTAGTTGCCGCGCGCTGGTGCGGGACGCACGCACGGGTCGCAGTGCGTTGCATGCGATAGAAAGGGATGGCCACATTTAGGCACGTTTGGTGTACCTAAACAGGGAATTTGTTTACAGAGAACCTTCTGTACGTACTATTACTTATTCTGTGGTATAGTAAATATCTAATTAGTTCGGTAAAGTCAGTTCTTTATTCTTCAATTTAAACATATCAAGCACAGGCATGTCGATAAACTACCACCGATTCTCAAAAATAAACATCTGCTAGGAGAAGAACTGGCATAAGAACAGTATTTTTATTTAAATTAAAAAAAACTCCATCTTATTTATAAGGACACAGCCCTATTTGTTCTTTTATGTGGTACATAATAGCTCACATGCCCGCAATGTGCGAGGACCTTCACGAAGAAGATTGGCTACATAAGTCACATGCGAGCACACCACCGTCAACAGCATTGCTGAACGTAGTCGCTGTGGCCGAAATCGGCCGGGACTACATCATCATCATCACATGATAGTAGATAGCAGTTGATCAGTGCAGTTCGTTTTAAAGTACTTGTAATGCTGTTTCAATCGTAAGCGTTGAAAATTGCCCTTCAAATGAATAGAGAAAACCTAGAACCCGAATAACTGGACTAGGTATCCAAAAACAAATCAATGATTTGTACCGAACTAACTACCTGATTAAAATCAGGCCCGGACTTCTAAGTCACCCTGCCAAGTGCCTAGGGCCAGAGCCTCTAGGCACATGGCATTTGGGGCCCCCATCAGGGAGCTTGGGTACAGGTAGACTGGGGCCCCTAGAGGCTGCCTGGACCCCTAGAAGAAATCCGGCTCAGATTAAAATACACTACCGCTTTGGAACCCAGGGTCCAATATTGGTGCCCAATAGAATAAAAAATCTTCCTATTACAGACTTCACAAGAACTACAAAAGGCAACCATCACCTACGACAAAGCTAACAGCGCTCACGCCGCCGCCCGCGAGATGGTGTACCTCGCTGAACAGGGGCTCGCGAGGCTGGCCGAGGGCGAGGGCGGAGTCACCCTCGACCCGGCGTGGCAGGAGATGCTCAACCACGCCACGCATCGCGTCAACCAGGTAACTATAGTCTACTAGGCAACCAGGTAACTATAGTCTACTAGGTGGCAACCAGGTAACTATAGTCTACTAGGTGGCAACCAGGTAACTATAGTCTACTAGGTGGCAACCAGGTAGGAGCAGGGTATTCCGCGGTTCAGCCACGCACCATGATCATCAAGTACTTAATAACATTGTCCTGATCGGCAACCATTTCACAAGCTCGACCCCACCTACCAGGTAAAATGTTTACTAACCCTTGTGGAGAAATAACCTGATTGTGAACTAAGACCCACTTATCTACAGGGCGTCAGCAAAACATCCAGTTAGGCACCACAGTAACAAAAGTCTACTGAGACAAAGCCATCTGTTCTGCGACTTAATGGTACAATAATGCATACCTACTACACTTCAACCAAGTAACAATCACATCTAGAAGGCAAGCAGGTAACATCTATGTACTTGATTGTATTGTCTAATGCCTACTAAGGAAGTGCACTAAGTGGGTAACAATTTTCCGTCGACCATCACCGGGTGGTTGACGGAAAAATCGGTGACGGTGACGCAGCGCTCTTATTTACGACGCCGCCGCCGCACTAGTTGAACAGTTACAAAGTTCCCTTACAGGACACGATGCCATTCCAAGCATGTGGAATATGCCACTTGAGCAAGCTCTGGGGAGCGTTAACTATCCCTTTGACTAATTACGACTTGAGGGACTTGGTGGACGAAGCCACAATCGAACTTATGAGCGTCATTCAAACCGAATCCCAATGAGGTCTAATTTTCTGTAGGTGAGGGTGAGTGTAGGGAGGGCAGTCACACCCGCTAAAAATAGAGCCTACACTCATTTTTGCCCGACTACGGCAGCAGAAAGGAAGGAATATGCTTTTAGCAGTTTATGTTTGTATTTACGTGTGTTCCACGGTAGCGTTTAAGATATTGAACCGATTTCGATGAATGAGGTGTCAATCGATTCGAAATCATTTATTTTTCTTTTACGTTTATGCTTGTTGGAATTAGGTAACAAATTACTCAAGTGAATCAAGCAACAACCGCGCCTACTGTACGGCAACCAGGTAACAATGCCTGAGCGTCAACCTGGTTGCAGGCGGAGATGGAGCGAGCATCGTCCACGGTGACGCACCGCACTAAGTCGGCCGCGCACCGCGCTGCGGCCGCGCTAGTTCAGCAGCTACAGAGTTCACTCAAACGACACATTGCTAAGTCCAGGTACTGTAAAGTAGTACTATATACTAATAGAGTATGAATAGAATTGTAGTTGATATAAATGAGTCAATCAACATTTGTTGCTGGGTTGTCGTGGTGATTTCTAGGTTATAAAAAAAAAAACTTTTTTTAATTAGAAAAAAAATAAGTAATGAGGATTGAACTAGAATATGCAGAGCTGCTATTCATTTTAATTAAAAAAAATTGACTAAATACTAACACCTTATTTCATACTTGTCATTGAATGAACACGAGCACTTAGCCTTGTTTAAAAGATATTATTCTTAGCGTTTATTTCGGATAAGTATGTCTTTACGGTCAACAGTTACACATCGAAGTTTTTAAGAAATGATTTAGAAAATACTCCGGTTTGTTATTTGTTACTTATTTATTAAATAGTAAGTTTCACAACCTGTTGAATTCTGGCATTTGTAAGGCTATCACCCGACTGAATAACTTCAACAAAAGTTGCTTGACCCAATATGAGTTTTTAAAAGAACTTGCACTTGTTATGGCTAAGCCAGGACTTCAAGCGTCGCCCCATACGTGTAAGCGAGAGAACAGAGCGCAGCCTCTCGCTCACATGTACGATTAACCCCTCGTATGCGGATGTAAAAATTGTTCAATCAAATAAAAATCAAATTGTAGCTCAACAATTATACACTTAAAGTTAATTGGACACAGGCATCATCAGTTGTTTCAACTGCCTGCCTATCAGGCATAAATAAAATATATTATGACTGAGATGTAAAACAAATGATGGTCAAATGCTTGGCACGGGTCCGTGTCCAAGCATACGAGGGGTTAAGTTGTAGCCGGGCATTTATACTGTATTAGTTAGTTGCAGGTTGCATTTTGTACACCCAATAGTAGTGCACTCGCCTTTTCTTCGCTTATAAAAATAATACGAATTAATATTCCTTCTAATATAATCAACATGGCATGTATGCCAGCCGTCTTGGGTTTACGTTTGCTCAATATTTTCATTTGCTATAAGCCTAATATCGCAAAAATAATAGTTTTGTGGAATTTACAAAAATGACATACACACTATCTTTCGTTTATAGTTTATCTCACAAGCCAAACCCGATACCTGCCATTTCTGTAGGTATAATTTGTAACATACTAGCTGCCCCTACGCCGCCGCTTATAGCCTATCCTGAATGCTTGTAATCAGATGAGAAGTTTTGGAGATTACTCACTACATACATACACACTTACAAAGTCATAAACTTTACTTCATTTGTAATATTATAGTGTAGTGTAGGTAAATCACTTTGAGTTTATAAAATGCACTGGAATGGCAGATATCGGCACGGATTTCTTACTTGGAAGAGTCTACAGCTCCAAATTTCGTTTAACCTACTTAGAAAGTACTTTACTACGAAATATAACACTAATGCGGGTTACTTAATTTTTTTTCATTGATGATAAGTTGTAGAGAGTTTGTGTATTTGCTGTATTTATCCAGAATATCATATTATACTACTTCTGATAGAAGAAAACTTCAGCATCTTGTCATCTCCGCAAAAGTTTTCGTAGATCACAGAAAATTGAACCAATCGACGAACAACTAAATACCACAGAAAACAAAGTGGATCCGATCACTATAAACGATGCAATTTTTTACATCTGTGGTCCGTTTACAATTTTACAAGTCTAAAGAAGCATCATGGGGTACATTCACCATCACATACATCGGTACACTATAGGTGTTCAAAAATATCGGCACATGCACCCTAATGCCTTGAAAATAGAGGTGTGTTCCGATGTTTGAGAGCTGCTTGTTTGCTCCTATGTATGTGATGGCGACTGTACAACATGTCGAAGTCATAATTGGGTGTGTCGTACAGCACGGCTATCACAACATACTCTCGAGCTCTCTCGCACTATCCGTCTCTCTCTTATTGGACCACTTAGAAAGAGATGGATAGTGCGAGAGAGCTCGAGAGTATGTCGCGGCCGTCTTGTGATAGCCGTGCAGATGTAAAAATCCGACCACATGTGCATGCAATTTCTCAGTTAAACTCGTTTGACAGTTGGATCAACAGCGCAACATGCGTCCAGACAATAGCAATTAGTCAGCTTCTGATAAATTGGGGCTGAAAAATCATTACATGTATAGACCCCTTCACGGGTCAAATGGCCAGTTGTTATTTTTTAGTCAAGCGCCTCTGTGTAACCAGTTTCGGGTTGTAAAATTGTAACATGTAGCTTCGTAAAAACGGGCATAGTTAGAATGAAAGGTATGTACTTATTGCTGTTTCATTCCAAATATAGTGTCGGTTGTAGTGCAATTAAACTGCACGTCTATTAGTTCAGTTATCTTGAGTAGACTTATTTATAGTTATTATAAAGCCCGCTACAGATTGATCCAGTATTAGTCCAATCAGACTTTATGTTCTCAATTTTCAACTGGACCCACGATTATTTTGCAACTGTTGAATATTTCAAAATTCCCAGTAGCTCAGATTCGGTTGAAACCGCATCAACCAATCTTACTGAAGGGCAAACTCTTAAGAGTACCTATTCCGGTGTTAAAACCGCCCGCGTGGTCATGCCGGAGGTTTCCCCTTTAGGGCGGGGTGGGGGGGGGGGGGGGGGGGAAACCTACGAGTAATGGTACTTGTAACCAGTAAGTAACTGTACCTATAACTGGATCAATGTCTAGCGAGCTGTCAGCACCAGGGTTCGAAATTATCAAGATAATTACGCTTCTTAATAATTATCGGATAATTATCACCAGTATACTACTCAACTTTGCATAATCCGAACTGATTTTTTCTTGTAAGGGGAATCCCCATGGCGCGGCACGTCACGTTGACACTCCGTGCGTTCGGATAGACGCAAGTGCGGAAATACACGTTCGAATACAGTTCACTTTCACGAGCGCAATTTTTTGTTATTATTAATCGATAATTATCCATCATTATCGTGATAAATATCATTGATAATTATCATTTCGAACCCTGGTCAGCACGGTTTGTACATAGTATTGTTTCTGCTTGTGTAGTGACCGCCGCCGCCGCCGCAGCCGCATTGACACGGTATCTCACTATTCTTACCTATTGCATGCTTGTGGTCACTTCCTATTGCACGTAGAACCGATGACCGTTGGGGCGGAAAGGCCCCCTATAAGGTCGACTGATGACCTGGTAAAGGTCGCGGGAGTCCGCTGGATGCGAGTGGCTTGGGACCTGTCACTTTGGCACTCCTTGGTCCAGCAGTGGACGTCTTTCGGTTGATATTATGATGACGTTGATGAGTCACTTCCTTACCTAGTGCATGCTTCAGCCCATTTTACGAAGCTATACTATAATCTAAATTTTTTGAACTGAGTACAACTCAATAAATTAATGGCCTTTGTTTGTGGTGACAGCGCGTGCCATATTTTGCAAAAAAGGTTCCCATTTGACGAAGCTATAGTATAGTCCATTTTTAGGGTTCCGTACTCAAAGAGTAAAACGGGACCCTATTACTAAGACTTCTTATTCTTACTTCGCTGTGCGTCCGTCCGTCCGTCCGTCCGTCTGTCTGTCACCAGGCTGTATCTCAAGAACCGTGATAGCTAGAGACTTGAAATTTTCACAGATTATGTATTTCTGTTGCCGCTATAACAACAAATACTAAAAACAAAATATATTTTTTTTTTAAGGGGGGCTCCCATACAACAAACTTGATTTGTTTGCCGTTTTTATAGATAATGGTACGGAACCCTTCGTGAACGAGTCCAACTCGCACTTGGCAGGTTTTTTTTAACTGAGCTCATGAATGGCCTGTGTGAGGTTCTCGCTGCTCGTGCCATATTTTGCAAAAAAAAGTTACCACCACGTAAAATGTTCAATAAATAATGAACTCTGTTGACTTATCGACGACGACCTCTGTAGCCTAGTTGGTAGACTTGGTAGTGACCCTGCCTACGAAGCCGGAGGTCCCGGGTTCGAATCCCGGTAAGGGCATTTATTTGTGTGATGGTTTTCTGAGTAATCGATTTTTTAAATGTATTTATTTATCTATATAACTATGTATATCATCGCCTAGTACCTACCCATAGTACAAGCTTTGCTTAGTTTGGGACAATTGGGACTAGGTCGATTTGTGTAAGATTGTCCCCAAATATTTATTATTTATTTTAAGATAAGATAAGATAAGATAAGATTCATTTATTGTTATTATTTATTCAATAGATTCAAAATGAACTACGAGATAAAATACCACATACAACTTGCCAGATATAAACCAAAGAAATGTCTACTGTCATTAATTCTTGGTTACTCTATTTTGAATCTTTGACTAGGAGGATAGAGTTCATTTTTCATAGAACATTTAATGTGGCGTTTACCTTTTTATGGCACGCGCCGACCACATAATGGAATTGTTTGATTTGAATGGCATTGTTTTGATGATAATAGGAAGAGCTCAGTTCAAAAAATGTAGACTATACCTACATTACTCAATCGCAATAAAACAAAGAATGTCAGAGACAGCAGGTGTTTGACACCCGAGCCGAAGGCAAGGGCGATAAATATGCGATCTGAGGCTTTCCTTACTACCGCCCGTGCTGAGTACAAAACTTTTGTCTCCCCCTGACCAGGAAGCGGGCGGTCATTGACACTTTACCTACAATGACCAGATGTGACGTAAATTACGTTTTTAGAAGTTTAGTCAATTAAAAAGTTTAAAAAACCTTTCCGATATCCAACTGATACACTTTACAGTGAATGCAACCTGCTGAGAGTGCGTCAGTTGTATATTTTAAGAGCGGTCGGTCGGACTCACGCTGGTCTGTATGGCTCCACACATTACATGGAAATGCTTAGCAGAAGAACCTTCAAAGCGCCTCTCCCACCCTTTGGCTCAGCTCTGGCCAGAAGATCCCCTGCTTACTCTCACCCTTGCGTCTATAATAAAATCTGCTTTCATCTGAACATTAAAATGCTGCCTGCTCTTAAAGTTAAAGGGGCTGTGAAAAACTGGCTTTTATCCTTGTCATACGATGAAACTGAATTCCTTGTGAAAATGCCTTTTATGACCTGATACCTACTCTGGTTCCGTCAAATTGGCTAGTGGGTGCCAAATACTTTCTCATGTTTTTAATCAAGCACACACACACAAACTCTTATACATTCCCATATATACACAACTCCCGCACACTTACACACAAACACTCGCACACACACTCACATATACGTATACAAGCTAACAGTCGATCTGCTGAATAAATAATATTGTATTAAATTTTAAGCGAAGTTAACTTTAGAGCTACAAGTTACATTAGACCATATAAGCCAATTCTAAGCTAAAACTTTGTATAAATTAAGAATATAGATATATGTATTATGTAAGTGAAAACTTATGTACGACATCCTACAATTCTGTAAATCGCACTCGCAGACTACCAAGAGACAGGCTCAGCCTAGTTTGGTGTCTGATGGATATTCATAATTTGTAAAACTTCTTTGTTAAATAAATATAAATAAATAAATAAATCATTTGACTAATGAATGGGACCAGAATTCTTGCAGCGCCACTGAGTGGCGATATGCTAACTACACCATGAATCCCTCCTATCCCCTACACGACACGTATATCTATGAATCCCTCCTATCCCCTACACGACACGCATATCTATGAATCCCTGCTATCCCCTACACGACACGTATATCTAGGAATCCCTGCTATTCCCTACACGACACGGATATCTATGAATCCCTCCTACTCCCTACACGACACGTATATCTATGAATCCCTGCTATCCCCTACACGACACGTATATCTATGAATCCCTGCTATCCCCTACACGACACGTATATCTATGAATCCCTGCTATCCCCTACACGACACGTATATCTAGGAATCCCTCCTATCCCCTACACGACACGTATATCTATGAATCCCTGCTATCCCCTACACGACACGCATATCTATGAATCCCTGCTATCCCCTACACGACACGTATATCTAGGAATCCCTGCTATTCCCTACACGACACGGATATCTATGAATCCCTCCTACTCCCTACACGACACGTATATCTATGAATCCCTCCTACCCCCTACACGACACGCATATCTATGAATCCCTGCTATCCCCTACACGACACGTATATCTAGGAATCCCTGCTATTCCCTACACGACACGGATATCTATGAATCCCTCCTACTCCCTACACGACACGTATATCTATGAATCCCTGCTATCCCCTACACGACACGTATATCTATGAATCCCTGCTATCCCCTACACGACACGTATATCTATGAATCCCTGCTATCCCCTACACGACACGTATATCTATGAATCCCTGCTATCCCGTACACGACACGTATATCTAGGAATCCCTGCTATCCCCTACATGACACGTATATCTAGGAATCCCTGCTATCCCCTACACGACACGTATATCTATGAATCCCTGCTATCCCCTACACGACACGTATATCTATGAATCCCTGCTATCCCCTACACGACACGTATATCTATGAATCCCTGCTATCCCCTACACGACACGTATATCTATGAATCCCTGCTATCCCCTACACGACACGTATATCTAGGAATCCCTGCTATCCCCTACACGACACGTATATCTAGGAATCCCTGCTATCCCCTACACGACACGTATATCTACGAATCCCTGCTATCCCCTACACGACACGTATATCTATAAATCCCTGCTATCCCTACACGACACGTATATCTAGGAATCCCTGCTATCCCCTACACGACACGTATATCTAGGAATCCCTGCTATCCCCTACACGACACGTATATCTAGGAATCCCTGCTATCCCCTACACGACACGTATATCTACGAATCCCTGCTATCCCCTACACGACACGTATATCTATGAATCCCTGCTATCCCCTACACGACACGTATATCTAGGAATCCCTGCTATCCCCTACACGACACGTATATCTATGAATCCCTGCTATCCCCTACACGACACGTATATCTAGGAATCCCTGCTATCCCCTACACGACACGTATATCTAGGAATCCCTGATATCCCCTACACGACACGTATATCTATGAATCCCTCCTATCCCCTACATGTTAGTCAAATGGAGAAAAAAGCAACGTTTAGATTATGAAACTACTGAATCCATTTTATACCTCAATTGTCTATGCAATTTACTTAATATAGCTTTGGTGAAAATATGTGAAATGTCTATGTGTAAAATATGTGCAGAGCACGGATGGATCGCTATGTGGTCACTATAGTAGAATACCTATAATAGAAATATTTTTCATCTCTCCTGTTCTGAAAGTTGACTTTTCATGGGCATATAGCCGGGTGGAAAATAGCGTTTTCTCCCCTAGGGTGGAAAGTATTTTTTTTTTAATTGTTACGGTCAGCCACGGAGTCGAAGATAATTGAGTTACTTCATATTATTAAAATAAAAGCTTTACATATATCGAAACTCAGCTATACATTAAGCGACGGGTTCATTACGACGATGTTGATAAAAAATCATTTTACTGTTGGTATTTTTCTTCCTAATTACAGAAAATCAACATTCAAAACCCTTTCTGTAAATATCGGCTGCCCGAAATAATGCTATAAAACTTTTTTTTTCACGTTTCGTCATGGCCCTCTAGATTAGTAGCGTCGTCGTCGCGGCCTACTCGATTACAAACGATTACAATCGAGTAGGCCGTGGCAAGTGGCCAGTGCAAAGAGGTTAGAGGTTGGATATAGTTTTAATTATTTTACTTAGGTATATCTAAAATCGAATAATTAATTTATTTCATATCAAGCAAATCATTCTATACATTTATTTATAGAATTATATAAATACAAGAAATAAGATTAAAACTATTAGATCAGATACGTTTTTTAAACTTTTCTATAGTTGGCAGTATGTGTATTTTAACTGATTATTCTTAATATACCTGTTTTATAAAATGTACGTGCAGTATTTTACTTTCCTCACAGTCGAAATGAAAAGTAGAGTGTTTACTCGGGTGAAATTACCCATTTTACCCTCGAACTATTGGCGCTCTCACTTCGTTCGAGCGCCAGAAATATCTCGGCTACTATGGGTCACTTTCAACCCTTGGTTAACAATCTACTATTAATTTACATCAAATGGAATGGTTTGACAATTAAAGCTACATGTTAACCTTAAGATTAGACTTAACATATGAATTTAAATGAATCTTGTCGAAATGCTTATGTTAAATAGGCTTGCCTCAGCAATAGGTTCGCTGCGGTTTTCAGGCAGACTGATAACTGTATAATGTAAAGTAAGAAGGAAAAAGAAAGCACGCCACAAGACAGTAAATATGACTATTAATTTTGTTTTAGACAACAATCATCTGCCATTTCTCATGTTTAATTATTGAGCAATTAAAATCCTCACTTGTAGGCCTTATTTCGAGGAGAAAGCCCGCATCAACACAGCACTAGAAGCACAAAAGGCGCGCATACAGACCTTGGAAGAGCAAGTTTGCGAAGCGAAACAGCAATACTCATCGGCGTTGAGAAACCTGGAGCGAATCTCCGATGAGATCCACAAACATCGGTCTAGGCGCCAGTCGACAAGGAACGGTGAGTTATTGAATAAAACTGATAACGATGTACATTGTCCGTAAAGGTTAGCGAAGCGAGACATTTTGCCGGCAATCGTTCTCAACACAGAAGTGTATTGGACACTTGAGATGTTGACGAATGAGGGGTCGTTGGATTCCTCTTAATCGTGGGACATAGGCTATAATATAATATTTGTAAAATAGCAGTGGAGTTTCTTGAAAAATCTTTTAATTTCCCTTGTATTTTCAGCGATAGAATTAGACCGCGCTTCAACAATCACAGACATGACCAACGACACGTTGTCAGGCGACGCGCTGGAGGAGCTGTGCCCGCACAGCACCGACGCGTCCGTGCGTGAGTGGCTGCGGCGCGCCGAGCGGCCGGGGCGACAGGACGACACGTGGACGGAGATAGACCTGGACTACTCTAGTCCTGAGGAGGTGAGTGTGTGTGGCAAATAGCAGGAGACCTAGACACAATCACGGACATGACCAATGACACGTTGTCGGGCGACGCACTGGAGGAGCTGTGCCCGCACAGCACCGACGCGTCCGTGCGTGAGTGGCTGCGGCGCGCCGAGCGGCCGGGGCGGCAGGACGACACGTGGACGGAGATAGACCTGGACTACTCTAGTCCTGAGGAGGTGAGTGTGTGTGGCAGATAGCAGGAGACCTAGACACAATCACGGACATGACCAACGACACGTTGTCGGGTGACGCGCTGGAGGAGCTGTGCCCGCACAGCACCGACGCATCCGTGCGTGAGTGGCTGCGGCGCGCCGAGCGGCCGGGGTGGCAGGACGACACGTGGACGGAGATAGACCTAGACTACTCTAGTCCTGAGGAGGTGAGTGTGTGTGGCAGATATCAGGAGACCTAGACACAATCACGGACATGACCAACGACACGTTGTCGGGTGACGCGCTGGAGGAGCTGTGCCCGCACAGCACCGACGCGTCCGTGCGTGAGTGGCTGCGGCGCGCCGAGCGGCCGGGGCGGCAGGACGACACGTGGACGGAGATAGACCTGGACTACTCTAGTCCTGAGGAGGTGAGTGTGTGTGGCAGATAGCAGGAGACCTAGACACAATCACGGACATGACCAACGACACGTTGTCGGGTGACGCGCTGGAGGAGCTGTGCCCGCACAGCACCGACGCGTCCGTGCGTGAGTGGCTGCGGCGCGCCGAGCGGCCGGGGCGGCAGGACGACAAGTGGACGGAGATAGACCTGGACTACTCTAGTCCTGAGGAGGTGAGTGTGTGTGGCAAATAGCAGGAGACCTAGACACAATCACGGGCATGACCAACGACACGTTGTCGGGCGACGCACTGGACTTACTTATACGTAGACTACACGCTATTGGCCATTTAATTGTGTATCTATATCCGTTATATAGGCGACAAAGGCAGCTCAACACGTGCACCTATTGCGAGATTATTGTGTGAGGCGGTAACGCGCACAAACCAAGAAAATGCCCATAATGTGAAAAATATTGGATAAATTGTCATGTTTGTTAGCTTTTTGCAGAGCTTAGATTTCAGGTAACAAAACCTCAATAATTTTTTTTTTAAAGTTTACAAAGTTATAGGGTGCAAATGAAAAATTGCAAAGTGATGCAATTAACTATTTTGCTCGTGAGTGTATATAAATGTAAAAGTCCTGACTGACTCACTCACTCACTTAAATCCTAACCGTTGAACCTAGAAAGCTGTTTTTTTCACAATAGGTAGTTTATATAACGTAAGTACCTACTAAGACGGGATTTTTGAAAATTCCACTTTCAAGGGCGTAAAAAGGGGGTTGAAAGCTTGTATCCCCATACAATGGAGTAAACTTTTAAGTGAGAGACATGAAACTTTGTGTATGAACTCTTTATCATAATATTCATAATACAAGAAAAGTTATTTTAGGAATTTGGAAAATCCACCCTTAAGCGGGTTAAATAGGAGTGCAAAGTTTGTATGCGGAAAATTATTAGAATTACTAGACGAAATTTGGTATAGAGATAGTTTGTATGGAACTACGATATATACGAGTTCCACGCGGGCGGAGTCGCGGGCAGAAGCTAGTCAATACATAGCATAAAACAAAGTCGCTTCCCACTGTCTGTTTGTCTGTCTGTCCCTATGTATGCTTAGATCTTTAAAACTACGCAACGGATTTTGATGCGGTTTTTTTATATAGATAGAGTGATTCAAGAGGAAGGTTTATATGTATAATACAAACCAATAATGCATGTATTATACATATAAACCCGTGCGAAGCCGGGGCGGGTCGCTAGTAGAGTATAAGCTGGAGGTACTCTGGGCCGGATTTGGAGGTCTGGAGGCCCTGGGGCAACAAAGAAGCGGAGTGAGAGAGGGGATAATATATATTTATCTCTATTGTGGGGGCCCCTCTCTTGCGGAGGCCCCGGGGCAGTAGGCCCGTTTCATCACCATCATATCAGCCGAAAGACGTCCACTGCTAGACATATGCCTCCCCCAAAGAGTGCCACAATGGCCGGTCCTGCGCCACCCGCATCCAGCGGACTCCCGCGACCTTTACCAGGTCATCAGGCCACCTTATGGGGGGCCTACCCACGCCGCGCCGCACCTTCCGGTACGTGGTTGCCACTCGAGAACCTTACCGCCCCAACGGCCATCGGTTCTACGTGCAATGTGCCCCGCCCACTGCCACTTAAGTTTAGCGATTCGGAGGGCTATATCGGTTACCTTGGTTCTGCTGCGGATAGCCTCATTTCTGATGCGATCGCGCAGAGTAACTCCCAGCAGTAGGCCCGCATGCCCTCCCCCAAATACGGCCCTGGAGGTACTTCCCTATCCCCAGTTGAGCGGTTCCAAATATGAGCCACCTGGAGACCACAGCCATAATAGCACCACTGCTTTGTAGTGTTGCTATATTATCGCATGCTATGAAGCATCTGGTGTTGTGTTCCTGGTGGTGAGTAAGGTCGCCAGAGCTCCCTAAGGTGCGCTGTGTTGGGAGTGAGGGACCTGCATGTCTCTATATGCCAACACAGCGAATCCTCAAGTGAATAAAGGGTCGGCAACGCGCTTGTGATTCTTCTGGAGTCACAAGTGCCCATAGGCGACGGTACCAGCTTAACATCAGGCAGGCCGTAAGCAGGGTTTCTCGTTTCTCGCCTCATTTCATTTCTCGAGTTTCGAGAATTCTCGACTCCAATTTCTCGAGTTGTCTCGACTCTCGAGTCTTTGGTAAGAAATTGTAAATTATTGCTGAAAATAAAATGAAAAACAAATAAAAATCAGAATTCTTTTATTGCACTTTGCACTACAAGTTAGATATACAAACAAAACAAAATTAAAATTCTTCTTACAAACATACAGAAACTAAAATCTTACAAAAAATCAAAATTTAAAATAAAAACAATATACCATACCTAATCTACTTTTTCAGTCTTTTGATGAGACATAAACTGGTATTTTTGATAGAGATCTTTTCTTCTTACAAGCAAGGCTAGACTTATTTAAATAAAATTAGGACTAGGAATCAAATGCAAATAATACAATAATCATCACAAACAAACGATTTAACTACAATGACGTGACATAAAATTGAGGAGTTTCAACAATCATGCTTATTTAACAGTCTATTAATGATCTAAGTGAGATATATATTAATAATTTGTATGATCATTCATCATTCCTGTGTTAACAGCTAATCATTTTTATAATTCAGTATAATTCACCGACCAATCTGAGCGGGAGACTGACTGACTGGTTTGATGCGGCGGCGGCGAGTTACAAAGCGTGCGAGTGAGATGTCCGCTGTTCGTGTTTATAGTGCGCGGGCGGCGTTATCATTGTTAAAAGCGGCAAAATGGCGAGCCTGACTTTAGCCCTTATTTCGTGTTCGCCGGAACTCGAGAGTCTCGAGAGTCGGCTATTTGTTTCTCGTCTCGAATGGAGGCGAAACTCTCGAGTTGTCTCGAGTTCGAGAAGTCTCGAGCAGAAACCCTAGCCGTAAGCTTGTTTGCCACCGTCGTAGTAAAAAAAATAAATAAATACCGTCATTCGTTTGTCAGGTGAGCTTCGAGAAGTGCTCGCTGCGCCCGCGCTCGTCGCCCGAGCAGCCGTCGCCGCCGAGCCCCGGCGACTCCAAGGTGTCAGCCGCGTCGCCTCGCCGCATCATACGGTTAGTCAACAGGATGCTGCCAAGTCTGACGCACACGCCCCGGTACCATAAACCTGGGCTGATGTTGGAGACGGTAGGAGGCCACAAGCAGAGTTGAATGGAGAAAAAAGTAACACAAAAGAATAAATAATCACTAAGTTATGCGTGACCGAAGTTCTAAGAGGGGTATATGCTGTAACTGTAACGCGCCTTCATATGAAACGATTGTCATTTACTATGACGGTTGAGACCTGTGACGTCACGAGTCTCGAGCGCTTTCTCTCTCTAACAAGTACTCCGGATATTTTTATTTCTAAGTTCAATATGTCTAAAACGGCTGAACCGATTTTGTTGAAACATAGCTAAGAACCATCTCGATCACGTCATTCAAGTCTGTCCATTCGTTTAGTAGCTACGACGCCACAGACACGTCAAAATTGTAACGCCCCTCTTTTTCCGTCGGGGGTTAAAATGTGTATTTATTTATTTGATATTTAAATGGGATTTTTGGAAGTAGGCATTTGTTTTTGCCTTTTTTCTTTTGGTGTAGTGAAAAAAAATCGTCCCCATTCCTATTACGCAAAATTACCACGAAACCAGTTCAACGAGTATGCCAAAAAAGTGTAGTCGACAACAATAGTACATTATTGCCGTGGCCGGGAAGGAGGCAATGGGGAATGGATGAAAATTTTAGAAATGCCTGATTATTTTTTTGGTGATAGGAATAACCTTCCTTAGCACCAGAAAAAAGTTGCAGACTTGTCAGCTGCGTCAATTATTTTTGAAAAATATAAACAGTTTCCTCACTTAAGTTTTGTGGTTAGGACGGCGAATGAGACACTTTCCTTGATCCGTCTCATATTACAAAAAATATTTTAAATATCTGACCCTGGCAATATCATTGCCAGTGTCAGTTTACCACGGATTTTACGATATTTTTGTGTAACATGAGACGGATCAAGGAAATTGTCTCATTCGCCGTCCTAACCACAAAACGTAAGTGAGGAAACTGTTTATATTTTTCAAAAATAATTGACGCAGCTGAAAAGTCTGCTACTTTTTTCTGGTGCTAAGGAAGGTTATTCCAATCACCAAAAAAAATCAGGCGTTTCTAAAATTTTCATCCATTCCCTATTGCAGGCTGAGTATTTGTTTAAACAGACGAGCTCGCGAGTCCGATTAATTATAATACGAAGCCTGCAACTGCCATTCCGGCTGAGGCTAATATAGGGCTTTTCTCAAAAATGGGGGACTAAATAAACTTAAGATATCGTTGCACAACGTGAAAATGTTAATGATTTGCCGCCGTTTTATTCAAACAGAATCGCAAGTGTATTTTTCCACCGAAAAACGCAAACTATTTTAGACAGATACAAAAACGTCGCGTTTGCAACAGAAAAATACGAATTGAATTCGCTGAATACGACCGTCTTTTATATGCCAGTTTCTACTTTTTAAAAATAGTTTGGTACTCGACAAATAAAGGAATTTATATGTAACATTGCAGGCGGCCTACAATGTTTTATATTTTTACTTTCCAATTTCTTTACCTTCCAATATATAGCGAGTAATGTTCACTTTGCGGGCCATTTTTGAGAGAAAGCTTGTACCAAAACCTATTATTTGATGCCAAAAGTCGGTTTTTGTAAGATCATCGTCTGATATTTGTCGTTGTCCAGGAGTTCGGTAGACCGCAGCGCCGCGCTGCGAGCCGAGCTGGAGCAGGGCCGGCGGCAGTCGCTGGACGCGCTGTTCCACGACACCGGGGAAAAGGTCAAGGAGATGTTCCAAGGTCAGTCACTGGAACAAATTATATCAATAAGTCGAAATAAACCGTTTAAGTCCATTGTATACAACGTTGTTTCTATAAAAGCGTAAGGATTCTATTGGTAGCTTAAATTTTACTTTCGGACAAAAAAAAATGCATATTTTTCTAAACTGTCAAGGTCCCTATCTTTTTATGATTTAAATTCTATTTTGTAATTAATACTTTTACTATCCATTTAGCAACACCACGTTATCAATTTTAACAAAGGCTTGTTGCTGTAGAAGAATAGAATAGGCATTCTATCCTTTCTCTATGGTTCCCAGGGCTGTCGCTGTTCGGCGAGCGCGGCTCGAACTCTGCGCCGCGCACGCCGCGCCGCGCCTCGTCGCCGCGCTCGCGCCGCTCGCCCGCCTCCTCCGACCGACACTCCGACACCGACAGCTTACACAGGTAACCTCTCTCCCAGGGCTGTCGCTGTTCGGCGAGCGCGGCTCGAACTCTGCGCCGCGCACGCCGCGCCGCGCCTCGTCGCCGCGCTCGCGCCGCTCGCCCGCCTCCTCCGACCGACACTCCGACACCGACAGCTTACACAGGTAACCTCTCTCCCAGGGCTGTCGCTGTTCGGCGAGCGCGGCTCGAACTCTGCGCCGCGCACGCCGCGCCGCGCCTCGTCGCCGCGCTCGCGCCGCTCGCCCGCCTCCTCCGACCGACACTCCGACACCGACAGCTTACACAGGTAACCTCTCTCCCAGGGCTGTCGCTGTTCGGCGAGCGCGGCTCGAACTCTGCGCCGCGCACGCCGCGCCGCGCCTCGTCGCCGCGCTCGCGCCGCTCGCCCGCCTCCTCCGACCGACACTCCGACACCGACAGCTTACACAGGTAACCTCTCTCCCAGGGCTGTCGCTGTTCGGCGAGCGCGGCTCGAACTCTGCGCCGCGCACGCCGCGCCGCGCCTCGTCGCCGCGCTCGCGCCGCTCGCCCGCCTCCTCCGACCGACACTCCGACACCGACAGCTTACACAGGTAACCTCTCTCCCAGGGCTGTCGCTGTTCGGCGAGCGCGGCTCGAACTCTGCGCCGCGCACGCCGCGCCGCGCCTCGTCGCCGCGCTCGCGCCGCTCGCCCGCCTCCTCCGACCGACACTCCGACACCGACAGCTTACACAGGTAACCTCTCTCCCAGGGCTGTCGCTGTTCGGCGAGCGCGGCTCGAACTCTGCGCCGCGCACGCCGCGCCGCGCCTCGTCGCCGCGCTCGCGCCGCTCGCCCGCCTCCTCCGACCGACACTCCGACACCGACAGCTTACACAGGTAACCTCTCTCCCAGGGCTGTCGCTGTTCGGCGAGCGCGGCTCGAACTCTGCGCCGCGCACGCCGCGCCGCGCCTCGTCGCCGCGCTCGCGCCGCTCGCCCGCCTCCTCCGACCGACACTCCGACACCGACAGCTTACACAGGTAACCTCTCTCCCAGGGCTGTCGCTGTTCGGCGAGCGCGGCTCGAACTCTGCGCCGCGCACGCCGCGCCGCGCCTCGTCGCCGCGCTCGCGCCGCTCGCCCGCCTCCTCCGACCGACACTCCGACACCGACAGCTTACACAGGTAACCTCTCTCCCAGGGCTGTCGCTGTTCGGCGAGCGCGGCTCGAACTCTGCGCCGCGCACGTGATTTTTTTGCCGTTTTTATAGATAATGGTACGGAACCCTTCGTGTGCGAGTCTGACTCGAACTTGGCCGGTTTTTATTTTTATTTCGAAAAAGTGTCTCGACAAAATAATTCTATATAATCAACGAACAAACTCACAAAATTTCACGAGAATCGGTTGAGAAATGCGATCTTTAGGGGAGACCAGCCGGACAGACGGACAGCGTGACATCGTGACATACACCGGACACACCAATAACCCAAACCAACGGGATTAAACAAGAAAAAAAAATTACGTGCCCACTGCATACAATAAAAAAATATATATATTCTATCCTTTTGTCGGCGTGATTGATTTATTTACCCATGCCGAACTACAGCTTAGCCGCAAACGGACATGGCATAACTAGAAGATTTCCTTGTTGACTACAGAACCCTAAAAATTACAGTCGGCAACCAATTCTTGTACCAAGAATGAAAATTTTGACAGACACTTACTTATTCTTTGTGAAAAACCAGTTGTAACCATTGTGACGATGTGTCCATTGGGCATCTACTAAAATGTGATTTTTGACAGAAACTTATTACTTTCCCTTCTATTTCAGTGTGGAAATGCTAACCGACGACCAAATAGCGTCCCTCATGCTGGACGCTCAGCTGGAAGCCGTATGCGAACGGCTGGCGGGCGTCGCGCGAGTACCCCGCTCCCCACAATCTCCCGAAGCACGATATTGAACCATACACCCATTAGAATAAGGTAGGAAATGCTGTGGACACCCTATGGAATCTATAAAGAAAGAAAAAGTACAACCGAGCACTTTTCGGCATCTGAAGCGTGATATTGAACCTTATATGAATACAATAAGGTATGAAATGGTGTCGCTATCCTATGGAATCTACGTTCGTTTAGAAAGAAATAACAAGCGAGCACTGCGGGACATTGCTCGATCCTTTACGGAGAAGTGAATTGAACACTATATCTATAGGAATAACGTTGGAAATGCGACAGCCTTAGTGATATAAGTCATTTTGTGTTGCCTCAGTGATATAAGTGATTGAGACGCTCTCTGCAGTCTGATATTAAATTATATTATTATGTCGATAAGGTAGGAAATGATGTAAACAATATGGGTGATTTGCGCCGCTTGTAAAAGGAGTCACACTGCCTGTCAATCTCCAAAAACTCGGTATTGAACTCTGTGACTGTAGATAAATACGGTTGGAAATACAGTGAAACAAACAATTTATTAAATTATAAATTGCGTGTCAGTGAAAACAGAATGTAATATTGAACGCTATGGCGCTTGTAATAAGGTATACAATGGAACGTACAGGATGGCTTTATGCATGAAGCATCCAATATAATGTTGAATACTATTTCTGTTATTAAAATGCAAAACGATATTGAACACTGCTGCTTTAGCCATAAAGTACTTATTGCAAAATGATAATCGATGAAATATCGGAAAGGGACTACAATTCACTTTAGTTGAATGATTTTGAACTTGTCTTCACAACAAGGTTTAAATTCAAAAGCAAAAAGATTCACCTGTTACCCGTTATGTTTGTAATTAAAATCATGAATACCTTCGGATGAATCTCAATATTACATGACAAGTTAGATAAGTGTACAAGTAACTTTAATTTTCTTGCCTAAAATAGTGAGTTTTATACGCGTAGTTACATAATGATCTGTACTCATAATCGAAAAATTGGGTGCCACCCAATCACAATCCTTTGAAAAAAAGGTTTAAATGGCTCGTAACAAGAACCTGCGCCATAGTAGATTTTCGAGTGTAATCTGAGGTTAGGTTAGGTATCCATGGCAACGAGCCGGCGCAGGGCCACTAACGAACCTGCGCGAATGACGCCATGTTGGTTCTGCTTTGGTGCCCGGATTAGGGTGAATACCAGAGATGTGTGAAGCTGTGTTTTCATATTCATATTAATTTATTCGTTGCAACTGTCTCTCTATTGTCGTATCTTCTACACAACCATGGTATTCACAGGATGTTCTTAAAATCTAATCAATACAGACATGGACCCTACTAGGGTGTAGCAACATATTTATGTACTAAGCTAACCTAAAATAAACAACACGTATTTGACATCTACCTGTCAAGGATGCTTTGTGTCAAATATACAGAGGGCCTACCGCGAACGGCATTCGAAGTTTTCCCTCTCTGTCGCACTTAAGTACAAACTCGTAAGTATGACAGAGAGGGAAAACTTCGAATGCCTTTCGCGGTAGGCCCTCAGTGTGTAAATTTGATACGGGTGAATATTATATATTTGTGTAACATTTATATTCTATATTCAACTTTTAAATCGTACCTAATGCATAAATTGACATTGTTTATTTCTGTTTAATAGTATGTGTCTATTAGTTGTTAAATGACAATCCGTAATTGGAGCTACAATTTCCACTTTGTGTATTTACATTTTGAATATTTTTAAATTTTACTTCTGATTATTGACGATCGTGATAAGGATTCTTATAATTTTGACATTGTATGCAAACCTATATTGTAATTTTTATCTCGAAATAAATGAATCTAAATCTATTTCGATGACGATAAGTGTCAGTCCTAAACCACACATTTGCATAAATTTCGTTAACTCCTTTTTTTTCATACAAAATAATTGAACACGCAATGTATTTGAGTCATGGCATTTGCTTACACGCATAAAAGTGAAAACGTTTATAAGTCAAATGAGTTTGGACGTAATACATTGCCGCTCGGTGGTACCTAAATAAGCAGCTGAAATGCTTTCTTATATAATTTGTATGGTCGAAAACTAAGGCTAGTTAAAATATACGCCCGTATGTATGAAATTTGCTGTATAAAAGCGTTTTTATCACTAAATATTTTTCAGCGAATATTCACTAGAGATGTGCGAAGATGCGTATCTTAGCACATCTCTAGTGAATATTCGCCCCTAAACGCGTATCTTCGCCACAGTGTATATCTTGCATAATCGTGAATGCAATACAATCGTAAGATAATATAATAACGAATACAATTTGTAAGCCGCTTAAAATATTTTTTTATGTAATAATGTGACATATCAGTATGAATAACGAAATCTGGAATAAATGTTAGGAAAGATCAGGCGCAGTTGAAATTATTATGTAAAACTATGTAAATACGTTAATTATTAATTATCTGTATTGTATATGTATGTCATATGAACTATGAAGTATTTTCCTACATCTTCGACTAATTAGCGCGTTAATGAGCATTTCTAAAAAGTGTGTACGTAATAACCACGTCAATTAAGTTAACTTTCATTATTCCTTTTTGTTACCAAATTTACGAATAATTTTATAAATTAAATAAATGAATGTTATTCTGCAAGTAGGCCGCAATGGCACTTTTACAAGTCAAAATTCTACAGCGTTTCTGAAAAAGAAGGCCACTGTTAAGAAGAAACGCCGAAACAAACTCAACATTCAGTCTGTATGGTACATAGCAGCAGCATTGTCAACCAAAAATGTAATTTCATTTAGTGTCCGGGAAGTTGGCTCTTGAGGAGGGATATGTTCATGGCGACGAATTTATTAATTATTTCCATCGACATTCGTATTACGTGCCCTTCGAACACAATTAATATGACGTCAGCTCAGTTTTTCACTCATTAAGTGTCAGTCAATCATAATGACTATTAACCATAACGAATATTAGATAAGTACCAACTTTATCTTAATATTATTTCCTCACATTTTGAAACATACCGATCAGACATTCGCGTTCATTTGTAGGGTTCCGTACCCAAAGGGTAAAACGGGACCCTAGTACTAAGACTCCGCTGTGCGTCCGTCTGTCACCAGGCTGTATCTCACGAACCCTGATAGTTAGACAGTTGAAAATTTCACAGATGATGTATGTCTGTTGCCGCTATAACAACAAATACTGAAAAACAGAATAAAATAAATATTTAGGGCTCCCATACAAACAACGTGTTTTTTTTGCCGTTTTTATAGATTATGGTATGGAACCCTTCGTGCGCGAGTCCGACTCGCACTTGTTAGTGCCAGGCAGTGGACTATATGGGTCCACATGATTTTTTATTTTAGCTCTCTATGATAAGGTTCAAAACCAATGAAAAATACGTCGCTGTAAATCGTGTCCCAGTTTACTCAATCGCTCACTAGATGGCGCTGTTACTAGTGCAAACTAGCGAACACTGTGTCGACAAAACTTGTAGGGATGGTTAGAGGATTTTTAACAACTTAGCGAATATTTGTCAAAATCGCTGTTTTCAATTTAGCAATTTTTAGAAGTCCTCACATCTCTTATGAATGACGTGAAGGACTTGTCATAAACTAGACGGGCGGGAGTCAGAACTTTAGAAGATGAATTATTTTTCACACCAATTTGAATGTACACATGTACAGTCGACGCCAAAAATATGTTTACACTTTTGCACCTTATTCCATTGTAATAAGGCGAAAACTGTAAACATATTTCTGGGCTTTCTGGCGTCGACTACACAGTTCTGACAATAAAAAATATCTTATCTTATTTAGTCTGAGATCTTATCTTATCTAAGAAATTATGGTGACATTATCTATACTAATATCCTAAGAGGACTATTATTTGTAAGTTAATCTGTAAATATCTATATATTGCGATGCCCTTGCAGGGTTCATGTTTGAGACTTACTGTAACATTATTTATTATTATTATTATTAAAAACATGTTAACACAACATTACAGTCCTAAAACCAATGCGTCATGAAAACTATACAACAAAACAAACAAAACACATATAATTACATTGGTACAGTTGATTGCCTGTCATCCATCTCCTCACAGAAGCTCAGACATTCACCGCACACATACATCCATCGCCACACTAAGTAAGTCACACTCCGGTGCTGATGCCTCTTGCGCATTGAGATGTGAGAGAGCACGGATCATGTGTTAACTATGTACTATACTATAACAACATGAATGCAATAGATAACCCACTTGATACACTTAGACTTTCAATTTTTAACCTCCCTCATATTTGTCATTTACACAGAAAATAAAAATTTATATATTATTTTTTCTTTCTCCATACACCTTCTGAACAGTTGTTCCAAATTTCAAATTGACAGCTCGTGTAGTTCCTGAGATATTTAACGTTGTGACAGACGGTCGGGCGGACAGACGGACAGAGTTCCTTTTTTACCTTTTTGGTACGGAACCATAAAAACGGAGTTTTTTTTAATCTAAAATCATGATTTTCAAGTAATAAATCTTAATTGGAACCACGAGATCATAGCACAGTCGATGCAGATTTTGAGGTAACATCAATAAGTCATAATAGTTTTTGCATTTTTATGTTTAAAATATATTTTTGTTTTTTTTAATTACTTTTTATTACTTAACTTCAGAAGAGTAAAAAAATAGTACATTATGATACAAGTGTGCTAAGTTGGTCATTACACTCGAGTCGGTTTTTAAGCCTGAGCCGAAGGCGAAGGCTTAATGGAGACGAGAAGTGTAATGACCAATGCTCACGTGTTTCATACGACGTTTTTCAACACATTTGCGAGGAAAAAATAAAAAAAATAAAAAATTAAAATGTTAAAAGATATGTAATGAAAAGGCACTAGTGCGATAATGTAATGTAAAAGTCACGGCATGGGTAATATTCTGCATTATTTTGCTAATATTTAAAAATGTATGTAATGAAAAGGCACTAGTGCGATAATGTAATGTAAAAGGCACGGCATGGGTAATATTCTGCATTATCAGTGTAAATACGCTGTAATAAGACCTACTTTACGAGCAGGTGTGTTGAAAATATATTTTTTTCAATAGGGAACATTACTGCAATGTTCTGCCGCCAGAGTGCAGCACGAACACAATTAGTAAACAGTTTTTTTGACAACTTTGACAAGTCCTTCAAAGCTCTGGATCAAATAGGGAAGAAAATATTATAATAAATAAAATGCATCAGTGCTGCGTAATTGGATGCAATATTGAAGGGCATCATTAATTTCCTAAGGAAACGATGATACGAAAACTATGGGAAGCGGCAATACGTCTTAAAGCAAAAAAAAGCCCTCATCCACCTTTAAATAGCTACAAGGATGCCATTTTAATATCACAGTACAGGTATTTTACACACGAATGATAATAAAACGATTGTAGTTTAACGCGTTTTCATCAATTATTTGTTATTGTTTGTTAGATAAATAAATATGACATTGTACGTCATGGCGGTTTGTTTACGGGTTGTGTTAGTGTCGCCCCCTACGCAGAGCTTTGCGTAATGTTCCCTATTGAAACCGCTGGTCAATAATTGTTCACAAGCTTTATAAAATCTGTAAAATTGCTTTGCTCCTGTTACAGGTACAGCTGTACTGTACACCTTGTATATTATGTAAAGTTTATTCGTAAGATATTGTGATAATTAGGTGGTTAAAGACGCATATTTCAAAAAAAATATGCGCCTCTGTTTACAGCGGTTACCTATCTGAATCACTAAAATTTGTTTCCCAACTGTATCGTTTATCCTAAAAGCCGTTTTTCTCTGAAGCCATGACATTTTCATGGTTATTATAAAACTAGCCTAACCTAATAGATTCTACGCGATAAGTATTAAAAAAAAAAGCTTTGGTGTCTTCGAGAAAATTGTCTATTTTCTGAAATGAAAATTCGGGCAAACAATACAGTTGGGAAAAAAATTTTTGTGATTACGATAGGATACCATTGACAGCATTATTCTTGCCATCCTCGTGGATTACCCTACCCTGGATTACCCTGGGTTACCCTAATCAGGGTTTTCCATAGGCTTATTTTAGAAGTTGTTTTCAAACCCCTTCATAATAGTAACCTTATGATAAGTAAACCATAAGTTAACCCTAAACAAAACTCTATCTCAATAGGGTTAACTTATGGTTTCCTTATCCACATCCCACCACCACAACCACATCCGATATGCTTACCATAAATAGGGTTACCCTATCAGTAAGCTTACCTTTCCATAAGGTTACCAAATCGATAGGCTTAAGCCTGAAAAGGGTTTTTCCAGACAAAGAATGAATTACTTTGGTAACGGCTATCCGCAACCAAAGGAATTCAAGGTGCTTCCGGTGAACTGCATCATCCGTTTTGGGGAAATGGTGGAGTGACCTTGGGAGCAGGCGTAAAGGAGAGGGCAAATGCACAAAAAAACCCACTGGGTTAGTGTAGGTATCCGAAAAGGCCCTCATGTAGATAAGATCCACATTGTCACCGACCACTATACTTACATTACACACGGTTTATGTATTTACCAAGTGTAAAGGATTATATGCCTTTGTATGAAGTGTTGAAGGATACATCTAGGAACACTGCTTTAGATTAATAGGAATCAATTGAAATGCAATAAAATATTATAATTGTGTTGTAATTATGTCATAATAAAAAGATGACGCCTAACATACTTGCCTGTACGTAGGTAGCTTATGGTATACTAGTAGCTTTAGTGATATTTTAAAAGTATTTGTATCATGTTTTGTGATAAGCAGATTATTTATGTTTAAATAGATTAAAAGATTACGAGTAACTACGTCATGGGACAATCCAAACTCACAATATGTAACTATTCTAATAATATGGGGTTCCCTAAAGACGAAATTATTACATTACTTACCTAGGACGGTAAAACAAAGAATGTCTCAGATCGCAGGTATTTAACGCCCGAGCCGAAGGCAAGGGCGATAAATATGCGATCTGAAGCTTTCTTTACTACGGCCCGTGGTGAGTACAATTTTTTACGTCTCTCCCTGGCTAGGAAGTGTGATTTTCCGCGCGTAGCGTGCGGTAGTTGCTACTTTATGGTCAGGAATGACGTAAAAAATTGTATCTTCGTGCGAAGTAATAATAATAAAACTAGCTACAATGTTACAAGTTTAAACTTGTATCTGTGTTGTCAGTTTAAACGTGTAAAGTTGTAACCTAGCTTCGTGAAACAGGCCACTGATTGTCTGGAAGAGGTCGCTCATTAGTAATAAGGCCGCCTGTTGTTTACTTCTACGTGATTTGTTTGTAATATGTTGTTTTCTTAAAATATTGTCAACGTTACAACTATGTATATCTCATACATTTTTACAATATTAATGAATTAAAGAAAAAATAAATTTATGTGACGGTTTATGAAAAGCCATTAAAAAAAAGTACGAAATTAACGGTTTTATAACATTTCGGACTTTTACCAACCCATGTTGGTAAATCCTAGGAGTTACCGCACTTCCGGCTTTTACAGTAACTTATATATACTACATATATATGTTTTGAATGAAAATGTGTAAGATAATTGTAACGTATTGTTTGCTAAATATTGCATAAAATACAGTATTATAATTTATTATTCACAAATTAGATATTAATTTACAAGATCTCTTAGAAATGACTAGAGAGCTCAACAAAATGTCACAAAACATTTATTTCGTGTAGATGTAACTTGCTTTCATATTGAACCCTTTAACCGCCATCGTCTGATATATCAGACAAGGTGACAGTGTAAATTACACCTTCTTGAATTACACAGAGTTGAAAATTGCAAATAACTTTTTTGACGTTCGGCAGTAAACGGGTTAAGTGTTGGAAAACCAAATAGTAATTATTTTTATAAGCACAAAAGTGTACATGGCAACATTTTACTTAGTTGCTCAGAAGACTTGGATAGAAGTGGTCGTACTTACTTTGGAGTCAATTCACAAACTTGCCCAATTTAATTTAAGTCGATTTTACACTGAATTTTGTTGAATTAAGACAAATATGGTATGTACCTACTTATAGACTAAGAGCTAAGTAGTTTAATAAATATCTACTATTTAAATACCTTATTAACCGTTCAAAACGATGCAATTTCGTGTCTGCGGCACCTGCGTAAAAAAAATAAAACTATAAGTTTATAAATTGAAAACCAGTAAGCAATGTAAGGGGAGGCCTTTGCCCAGCAGTGGGACATAATATGTATAGGCTAATATATATTTTTATGTAAAGTCAAGTAAAGTTTACTTTGAGTAACAGTTTCTCTAAAAGTCAAAACATATAATGACGTGAAGTGAAAACATATCATGATGAATAATCTCTTAACGCTAATTTGCGTCTGCGGCAATGAATGGCTTAGCAATAAGGGCTAAGAACCATTTCTTTGGGTCTATAAAGCACGAACGAGGCTAGGAGGTGAATTCTCGGGCCGATCGAGATGATATCTAATATATACATATCTCGATAAAAAATTGCGGATGTCGATCGAAAACCAATTTCCGTAGTCTCAAAATCTCACGGTCGAGATATGTCTACTCCCGGTGTTCGAGATGCAACGAGTGGTCGGTAGCGATCGAGATGCTAGTATCTACGTTTTATTTTTAAACTTTCATTATTTTATAATCGATTGTAAACAAACACAATCAAGAAAAACGAAACGTATGTTGCAATAGACAGAGATTGTCGCTCGACATGGTCTCTATCATGCCCCAGAATAAGAAATTTTGCTGTCTTCGAGATTTTGGTGAGATTTTTCCATAGAGATCATCACTTTTAGACATCATATCGAACGGCCCGAGAATTGGCCTCCAAGGACTACAACTTTATTACAAGCTTTATATTAACTTGACCTGTTCGTATGTAAGTAAGTATGTAAGTTGTCCGTCATAATTTGCAATCCATTTTTCAGTCACTTGCCGCTATCCGATTGAGCTGAAATTTTGGGTATTAGTATAGTTTGGATGACAATTCAATATTATGGTACCATCGAGCTGATCTGATGATGGAGACAGGTGGCCATGGGAATTCAGTATTTAACCGACGTAACCCCGTTGAGTTTGGGCTCGTTAGAATAGTCTCAATGAGTAGATGATGATGGTATACAGAAAAGTACAGTCAGCAATAAAAGCATGTATCAAAAATTAAACTTTTGACAGAAACTTATTAGTTGAATATTGAGTTATAAAAGCAGTTTTTAAAACTAGCTCTTAGCCTATCCGGTTAAATGTGCGATATTTATTATTCATAGTACAATACATTATACATACATTATGCTGATGGCACATCCATGCTAATATTATAAATGCGCAAGTGTGTCTGTCTGTCCATATACACATCCATCCATGTCTGTACATATGTACGATCCTGTACGACTGTACTGTCAATATGTATGTCAGCTGTATGTCAAAGAATGCAGGATATGATGCAGGAATAATGTCATAATAAACTAACACACGTTTGGTGTTAATGAATGTCTTTAATGCACTGAAAATATAATAAGTTCGAAGGACCTCTTCACCCCTAAACCGCTGAACCGATTTAGATGAAATGGGGTGAAAGTTTGTATGGAGCTACGAGTTCCACGCGAACGGAGTCGCGGCCAGAAGCTACATAAAAATAATCATTCCGTTTACGTGAATATATTAAGTAGGTAATTTTGTATGCAACATTGATTATGAAGTATTTTTAATATAGCTAATTTATTTTATAATTTAATTTTATTACAGTCCCTCATATATTTATAAAACGCGTCTCTTTTTTATTTTCTTAAAGTAATGTGAAATTATTATATTTTAAGATGTAATAAATAATTTAAGTAGTTAATAAATACAATTGCAATTATAGCATAATATTGAAGCAAGGGGCCCGTTTAAGGAACATCACTTTTTAATATAGCGCGTAAGAATTACCTCAATTTAATCAGTTCATCTGTCCTAAGGCTAAAAATCCATAGAGGGACTGTAGTTTCGACCTATATGTAACTTATCCTCCAGCCGCCTAGCGGCCTGTTAAAATATATCCTCCTATTCAATTGAGTTTATATTATCCTAAATAGGGGTGTAGACTAAAAATGTATTATTACTCTAAAAGAAAGAAGGCAAAACAATATGTCTAGTGACGAAAATCCCATTCAGATATCTCAAAAAATTACGAAGCTACAACCGTTTTAATATTGCTGCGTCATCGTAAATGACACTCGTTTTGCGGAAAAGGGACAGAATATAGCCCCTCCTAAAACTTTGGACACTTATAACTTGTGATTATTTAAGTTGCTATGAGTTTGTGGCTTTTTTCTCCACTTGACTACATTTCTAAACCTTTTTCGAGAAAATTCATCATTATTGGTTATTTTATTTGCTGTCTATATGCACCCCTATTGAAACAGAGTTGCATTTGTTTGGTTACGTTTAATTTCAAAACAAATTAAGCTAAACATGGTTAAAAAAATAAATCAAATTTAAGTTTTTCGTACAATACTTGTTTTTGCTGTAATTCGTTTGTTTTATAAACTGGAGCCATATAAGCTAATTATAGGTACAGACCTCATGTCATTGTATACGCGAAGTTTCGTTACAATCCAACACCTAGTTTTAAAATGAGAACGAAACTCCGTTTGTATGGGAAGGTGAAATTCTGCCGAGCTTACTGCGGACTTTTAAGTGCGTATTATTAGTTTCCAGAAAGTATTGAACGGGCCAAGTGCATAAAGCGCAAGAAATTGCGTGCAAGTTTCATTAAATTGCGGGTTACCTAGGATGCCGAGTTCAATTGATCTATCAAACACCGAAATGTAGTTAAACTTGCATGTGTAAATTGCGCTTTATGATTACGCTGTAACTTGCTGAAGTGATATCGTTAAGCTACCCGCTTCAATAAACCTTATACTAAATGCCATATAATTTTACAGATACTGTGACTATCTATATAGTCCGACCGCTTCAGTCAGTCCACGCTTGGGCGGCGCGCGGGTGCAGGGGTATGACGATAATGGGGAGCGGGCGTCGTACGGGAGGCACAGGCAAACCGCGCGCGCCCCTTTATCTTCATACCCCGCCGCCCGCGCCGCGCTGGCGAGGACTGAGTGAAGCGGTCGGACTATACTCGATGACAGCGCAAATGTCAGCGCAATTTTTAATTTTTCAACCGATTTCCTAAAATAATTTCATCTCGTAAGAGATTCATATTTCTCTGATCGGCAAGGTGGAAATCGGTTGGCACTTTACTTACCACGGGCGGTAGTAACGAAAGCCTCAGATCGCAAATGTATCTTACTCGCTTTCGGCTCGGAAGACCTACGATATAAGATACCTATTCTAAGTTTTACCGCCCTAGTATTCCTCAACCAGCACTAATAAATAAGATAGCTTTAACGGTACATTATTTTGCTGTTGTGATATTACACTGTACAAACGTTAGGTACTGTAGTTACGTAGATAAGATATATATGTTAACTTATGTATGTTGATAACTCGCCTTCAAATGAATACAAGTACTATGTAGTTAAATTGTCTTTTATTTTCGTTTCACATATTCCTTAGAGGTTCCGTAAAACCATACAATTATGGTCCAAATTCTCATATTAGGTACTTGCTCATAGGCCCCCTAGCACGATAGGTTTTAACGTCACGTTTTACGGCGAAAATGTACTGATAGTCCGTAAGCCCACTCCCAATACGCCTACGTCTCATGACAACACGATAAAATGCATGGCAGCAGGCCGAGAAAGTTGTGCCGAGCAAGAATCAGAAGATTATCACTTCTAAAATTGGCCGAAAGTTTGGAAAATCCTTCACTTCCGGTCATCAATACATAGTATAAAACAAAGTCACTTCCCGCTGTCTGTCTGTCTGCCCCTATGTATGCGTAGATCTTTAAAACTACGCAACGGATTGTGATGCGGTTTTTTTATAGATAGAGTGATTCAAGAGGAAGGGGAACTCCTCAAAGATGTAAAGTACGTCAAAGATTCTGACATGATTCCGTTGAAGTAGCAACTATTATTATTATTTTCTTTATTTCCTTTCTATCTTAGATTAGGTTTTTACAATAACTATATAAAAAGTAAAATATAAAACTATACATACAAAACATAAAATCATTATAAAAACCTAACCTAGGGTGCCGCCGGCAGCGAGGCGGGGCCTAAGCTACCGGTGGTCAGGGCGACAGAGACAGGAAGCTTGTGCCGCTGGATGACGCGCACCTGATCCGATAGACGCTGTGCAGACACGGTGATGGATGGTTCAAGCGCCTGGAACAGAGGCAGCATCCGGACACGGTACGCGGACATATTAGTTCCTCCCTCTGTCGCCCCATAGTAGGCGCGCATGCAGTTTTCGTTAATGGATTGCGTCCACTGCATACGGCGCACTATACCACCGGTAGCGGGAGCCGTGGGCGGAGCAGGATGCCCCGCAGGCCCCAAGCGTGCCGGCAGCGGTGGCCGGCCGCGCCGCGCAGGTGGACGTGGCGGCGGCGGCGGCGGCCCACACTCGTCGTTTGAACTGCTGCTGGTGTCGGCTGCGGTTTCAAACTCGTCGCCCGACGATGATGTGCTGGATGACGGGGACGGCGGCGAGGTGGGCGATGATGGGGGGTGTGCTTGTGTTTCCGCTTCTTGTGTTGTTCGTGCTCTTGATCTTGTAATCATAGGTGCTTGTCATTTATGTCAAATCCGTGGTGAAATCAAAATCGTCTACAATTGTACCCAAAATTGGGCTAAAACATGATTTTCCAATTAGCCCTTCGTTTTAATGCTTCGGCGGTGTTTTATTATTATTATAGCCTTTATTTCACGACTTTTTACAAAAAAACTTATTTAAATAGGTAAGTATATTAGACATCGACACTGTCGTCTTGCCTTCCGGCATAGGCCTCCTCTAAAGATTTCCATTCTTTTCGATCTACAGCTTTTCTTCTCCATATGTTTCCTCCTATTAGTCTAAGGTCATCCTCCCATCTCCGTACCTGTCTACCTCTTTTCCTTTTTCCTTCTCTTGGGTACCATTCTGATATTTGCTTTTTGCCATTTATCTTTTTTGTCTCTAAATATGTGTCCCGCCCATCTCCACTTTAGCCTTTTTATTTTAATTGTGATATCGTTTATATTCGTTCATAGACGTATCTATGAACTTTTCCATACGTTAATTTAATTCTTATGTTAATGACAAAATAATATTATGCCTATACCTAAAAAAAAAAATATAAAATTATGATATAGGTATTTAGTGTGTTTTATACACAGAAGACGTGTATAGACTTATAGGTAGGTAAATACGTAAGTGGGTTTTAACAAATTAACTCATAATAGCAATGTCCAAGCCACAAGTTTGACTTGATGAATTTAATTTCATGCATTCATCTAATTTAAGTAAAAGTAGCAATTCGTTCCATGCTTCGCATGCATTTTGTACATACTATATATGTAATTGATATAGGTCCCGGCAAACATCTTGAACCAAAAGCGCTACTGGCTAAATCGGCTACTGCGCACTTGAGTAGCACACATAATAATATGTAGGACCAGCTCAAAATGTTTGCCGGCAACTGTACACATAAATTGATATATTTAAATAAGTAAAAAAGCTACACGTTCGTAAAAACCACATGCAAATCGGTTTAGTAGTGTTAAACAATATTTAACATGACTGGTTTTGACGAAGGGTTATTTACAGGGGAAGTAAGTAGTAGTAGTCCGTTGCCGGCGCGGCGTAACAATTCAACAATGATTGCAAAAATTTAACTTACTACGCGGGCGATGCCGCTGGCAAAAGCTAGTCTGGTATAATCCAAACACAAGTTATGAGGGTTCAAAAAAGGCCAAGTGCGTGTCGAACCACGCACAACGAAGGGTTCAGTGCCTATTACAATGGTCGTATCGTCACAGAAATGTTACGGCGCCTAAGTACGTCCTTTTCCGCAGGGAAGGCAGTTTTTCAGCAATATCTCGAAAACCTTTGAACCGATCTTGTTCAAAATACTTTTCGGTAATACAGACACACTTTCGCATTTATAATATTAAGTATGGATATTGTCACCCGTAAGTACTTATTTTCTAATGAAATTCCATAATTAAAACCCAAAATCTTTTGTAATTAACTAATAATATTTAGTAGTGGGGGGGAGACTGGACCACAAAACTGGTTGGCAACATCCATTTATTGGATGTCTGGGATCCATAAAATATATATCAGAAGTCAGATTGCGGTGCGCTAATTTTGCAAATGAAACTCCACTGAGACTACTGAGAGCCCGGTCTATATTAGTTTTCGAGTAAAATGCCTATGAGTACATACGGACATGACGAAACTATAAAGGGTTCCGTTTTTGCCATTATGCATACGGAACCCTAAAAAAACGCCTAAGCGCTTCGAGAAAAGGTAGGTAGTGCCTGCCCTTGCGCTTGGCTTGTTTTGGCGGGGGCACAGATCATTTTTTATTATTCTTTTCATTACGTTTTTGCGGGATTAGTGCAGATTAGTGAGATCATTTCAGTCGGCGAGCCTAACCAAACCAGGAAAAATCTTAACAGCGCGTTGCAGGACTTAGTATGGACGAGATGCGGATGTAACAGTGACATCTTCTGGCGTATTCGGTACTATTAGTACGTCCGCTCGTGCGGGGGGGTCGTTAGTAGTATCGCCGTTTCTAAACGTTTCGTGCGTACTCGTCACTAAATGGCTGTAGTAGTAGAGTAGGGTTTTCTTGGTGAGATGGACTGTAATGTTGCAGACTCCCCTTCGGTTCCTGAAGACGACCCGGCGAAGAGAACCGTGCTCAGTTCGTCGCTTTTCGTGGTCGGCCTCTTTAGGGCATCTAGTTGCACACCGAATGCGTCAAAGATGGTTTTAGTAGAGGTGTTCACTCGACGACATAATCCATGACATAATCGCTGCTAATCTAGCTGCTGGGGCTCGATGTATTCTGGACGCGGCAACAGTTAGAACAGCATCCGTTTCCTTGACATGAAAGCCTCTGTTGTCTCCTCAGGTTATTGTTTGACACTCGTGATCTCCATGCATATGAGGTACGCTGGTTTCTTGGGTGCGAAGGTCCTACGCAAACGCTCATGGAAGTCCTCCTAAGTGACGATCTTGTCCCGCATGCCCTGCCACCATGTTGCTGCGGCACCCTTAAGGAGGAGTGGAAGACCTATGGAGCGTCCTCATCCGATATCCGCTCGACTCGTTTGTAAGTATTGACTGCCGCCAGGAATGCCTCCACGATGTCAGTTTCCTTTGCACCGTCGTAGGTGAGCGTGCAGCGTGTCAAGGATCCATTTCTCGGTGACATGGCCGTCATCATGCGCTCAAACTGGGCGTCCGTGAGCGTTACAGCCATGGTCGGGGATGCGCGGTTTCCTTGTTTTCCGTGCTGGTCTGGGTTTGGTCACTAGTTTGGGGCCTGAGGGTCTGCGCTTCGTTGTGATAGGTGAAGACGTGGATGATGTAGACATCTCTGACTTCGCTTCGTCCTTCATAGGTTTCGGCACCTCTCAGTAGTTGCGTGAGGTCGCTACGCCTAACGTTGGTAGCGGGGGTGCCAGGGCATTGACGGCCATTATCAACAACAATAGGCTTAAGGTAGCATTCCAATCTTGGCGACCGCGACGCGCGACTGCGGCATGACGACGACCCACTGCTTTGTATGGATTACTATGAAACACTGACGGATGCAAGCGACCACCTGCGAGCGACGCGAGCCGCGCCACGTGGTCGCTCCTGATGCAGTATCGTCGTGCCGTGCGACGCCACCTGAACGCCTTGCGGATATCACACCCGTATGGTTCTGCAGCATGAATTGTGAGCTTGGGCAGGGGCGGTTCACTCTGTGATTTCGTCGCGCCGCTACAAGTACATGCCGGCCGGCCGCCAACTGGCGGTCCATTAGTAGTTGCCGCGCGCTGGTATGGGACGCACGCACGGGTCGCAGCGCGTTGCATGCGATAGAAAGGGATGGCCACATTTAGGCACGTTTGGCGTACCTAAACAGGGAATTGGTTAACAGAGAACCTTCTGTACGTAGTACTTATTCTGTGGCTTGGGTCGTCGGTCACCTCGCCTTGGTCGCGATGATACGTATGCTATCAGTCGCCTACCGACAGGCGACCATGGTCGCTAGGTCGCAAGGCCGCGGTCGCCAAGATCAGAATGTTACCTTTAGAGATAACAAAAAAAAACTTGGCAAGGCCCTTTTGCGGCGTCGTGTTTTACACAACTTCTTTGTAGCTGACTGTACAACTGGGAACACGCTTGGAGGATGATGATGATTTGATGATAAAGAAAAGAAATAACAAACAACAGTTTAAGAATAATAATTTATATTCAACATTACATTACAATACAACAAAAAAAATAATGCGAACGGGGACGGAAAATGTAATTCATAACAAAAATAATATTACAAATAAATTAACGCTCAATACATATATTTATCCACAAAATCATTTATAAAAATACTTTTTTGGTTACAATTTGGCAACTCGAGTTCGGACTGTAGTACACTCAGCCGCGACTATACCCTATAAATTAAATATCGGGCTGATTGTACAGTCAGCATCAAAAGTAGCTAAGCAAACGAAGACGTCCAAAGTCTTTATTAAAAGGGAATAAGAACTTTTGACGTCTTCGATTGCGTAGTTACTTTTGATGCTGACTGTACGTCCGCGGTCAAATCACAGAAAGGTAGTCAACATAATCTCGACTTCTTACAAAAACGACTTCAGCGCATAATGTGGTATATCCTTAAGAAAGAGGAGGCTCGGTCGGTGGGGTCAGTGCGCCCAAGTTATTTGTGGAAATCGCGAAACGTCTGGTTGATGTAACTGGTGACCGAAGAGCTGGCGGCTTTCCCGCGCAACGCATCAACATTGCAATTAGGTTTGTAAATTATCATCTTCCATGTACGCGACGCGACTTTACTGAAAAGTCGCCACATACTTTAAACATTACCGTATTTTGTATGAAGTCGAGCGTCTGATTATTAGGGTAAGGTATACACAGAAAAACTGCATTAGGACTTTAATCCAGACCCAGAGAATTGCAGTCGGTGTACAGCTGAGTTGAGTTTCCATATAGTCCCATTGTATATAATTATACCCTAATTTACTCCGTGGTCGAAATTTTGAGAATAAATAGACTTAATGTTAATAATTGTTTTACTTACTGGTGGTTGACATACCTTACGCTAACTATTAATAACATTTCAACGCGTTATATACTTTGTCCATTAGGTTTAAGTTGAAGAGGACTGGGAAACAGCCTAACACGATACTTGGGACAATCAACTATTTTTTTCTCGTTGCCATAGTGACGTCTCATGGTCTTATTTAAAACTATGATTTTATGGGGTTTTAATTAAATCCACTTATTACATGTTTTTGTTATATTGGTAAACCCATTTCATGGTGGGATATCTTCTTAATGGGTCATTGTCAGTCACAAAAACAAAAATCATCTTTCCGGTGGTCAATAGTTAAGGGCTTACGTTTACATATAATATGTTTTTATCACTTAGAATTATAGAAGGGGCAACGCCGCTTATGCGGATTCAGAGTTCGACCAAAAATTAGGCTTTATAGCCCTTAACTTTGGCAATGTCCACCGAAAAGACGCGAACCTAAATCTGACAATGACCCTAATATGATAGGAGTCCAATTTATAGTATTTTTTCTAAGAAACTCTGTCACTGTTGTCTCCTGGCTTACCGGGACAGAATAACAACAAGAAAAAGTTTTTTAATACAGTTGCTCAAAAAGTGGTACTTTTTGTAGCTGCAAATCGTGCGCAAAGTTGTATTTTGCGCACTAGTGCTTTTTACTTTTCCACGTGTATGGAACGACGTTTTTTAATACAGTTGCGAAAGAATAAGAAAAACAACAAGTAAGGAATTTGAAACTTTTATATTATTAATTCTGTAACATCATTGTAATACAGTTGAAAAATAATGAAGATGTTCAAAAAACATTTTTTTTTTAAATACAGTTCTTACTTGTTGTTTTTCTTATTTTTTCGCAATACGCAATACACGTGCGGAAATGTCATTCTTCACTCGTCCCGAGACATACTTTCCGCACTAGCATCGAAATGTACTATATTGACCCACTTGACTAAGTGTCAGAAAATACTTTATAATAAAATATATTTTACTTCAAATTATATTAATAAAGTCTGCAATGCAAGAGCAACATCTTAGCAATATTTATCTTTCGTCTTAGGTTAGGTTTTTTTTTCAATATCAATTTATAAAATAAAACATAATTAAATAAAAACCTCAAAATATAAACATATAAAACCTAACCTTGAGCGTCGCTACCGGTGTCGGGTGACAGAGGAAAAAACCTCCGGACTATCGGCATGTTGTATTGTAGCGAGTAGAGAGCGGGGTCTCTTAACACAAGCATATTTCAATGCTCAAAAAGAGGCTCCAACTCAAGACTATGTAAATATTTTAAGAAACTGATTAAATGTTTTATTTTTTTATTATTGTCGTCCCAAGCTGCATAGAACTTCGTTCGCTTCGCTCGCTCGCTCGAAAACACAAACAACATTCAATTTATATTACTTTCTTTGCTTAATTAAAGTCAATTAAAAATATCTTCTAACATTTTATAAATTCATGTATCATGTCAAGCTATTTAATAGGAATACAAAGATCGACTAGAAGAAACTTAGTCCATATATTAAACATGTAATGAATATATTATTTATTTCAAGCCAGGACGCAAGGCTCTCCATACAAACGTAGTTCTGAGGGGTAATCACGTAACGTTCCGAACGCGCGTCGGTACAATTTAACTGTCATTTTTCCATATAACAAGTGACATTTAGACCTACCTGACGCGCGTACAATGCGTTACGTGATCGACCAGCGGATCTTATTTTAAAAGAATATGCTAGAATATGAAACTTTGTATATAAAATGAAATACGCCATGTCTATATCAGAAACTGGTTTATGTTGCTACAAATTAAAATAGAGCGAGCAGAATGTTTTTCGTCCAAGTCTCTAATCGTTCCATTTTTAGGGTTCCGTACTCAAAGAGAAAAACGGTACCCTATTACTAAGATTTCGCCGTCCGTCCGTCCGTCCGTCTGTCTGTCACCAGGCTGTATCTCAAGAACCGTGATAGCTAGAGAGTTGAAATTTTCACAGATTATGTATTTCTGTTGCCGCTATAACAACAAATACTAAAAACAAAATAAAATATTTTTTTAAGGGGGGCTCCCATACAACAAACGTGATTTTTTTGCCATTTTTATAGATAATGGTACGGAACCCTTCGTGCGCAAGCCCAACTCGCACTTGGCCGGTTTTTTAAACATTATTTCTCTTATAACTTAAAATAGAAGCTACGGTAGCCTAGTGGTTCAGGCATGCGGCTCTCAAGCGGCGGTCGTGGGTTCGAATCCCGGCTCGTACCACAGCTTTTCAGAACTTACGTACGGAACCGTTAGCTTTTCGGTGAAGGAAAACATCTTGAGAAAACCGGTCTAATCCCACTAAGGTCTAGTTTTCCCTCTGGGTTGGAAGGTCAGATGGCAGTCACTTTCGTAAAACTAGTGCCTATGCCACATCTTGGGATTAGGTGTCAAAGCGTACCCCGGGCTCCTTTAGGGCACAACCGGGAATAACGCTAGGAGGATAATGATATGTTATCTTATCACTATATAGTGATGATTTGATGTGCGCCCGGCGTCGTGTTCTTGTTAGCTTTAAGGTGGTTCGATTGCCATACAAAACGTTATTTGACATTCGCAGGCTAACGGCGTGATATTTTAAGAAACTTATGTAACAAACTTTCATAAATTGGCTTCCCATTTGCGCCAAATTCACCCTTTCCTAGAATAAACTTGTATAAACTAGATTAATTTGAGAAATTGGTTTGGGACGTGATATTTTGGGAAAACAATTTTTCTCAAATTAATATAGTTTATACAAGTTTATTCTAGGAAAGGGGGAATTTGGCGCAAATGGGAAGCCAATTGATGAAAGTTTGTTACATAAGTTTCTTAAAATATCACGCCGTTAGCCTGCGAATGTCAAATAACGCTTTGTATGGCAATCGAACCACCTTAAGGTAGTTTTAGTTTGTAAATAGATAGGTAGCTTTAGTATTTGGTCGCAATGATTTTGCTCTGTATAGTCGGGTGCTAGTTATGTTTGCTATCGGCCCAACTTAAGAAACTATGAAGGAAAAAAAAATGGATGATGATATTTCTCTTATAATTTATCATTTTGTATAAAGTTTCATGTTATTCCAGTATGTCGTTTTAAAATGAGAACCGAACATTTGTATGGGGTGTCGAGTTGAGTCGACCGTCCTGAAAACCCTTAACTTACACCATAACAAGATTTAGGTAACGAAAACCAGACTTACTTATTATTTTATTGTACTTAGATAAACCAGAGCGCTACTGAACTATCTGGCTAAAAACTAACCTAATATGGAACATAATGCAAAACTCCGCATAGGGGGCGACACTAGCAGAGTTGGCATTGTATCTCGTTCCCACTTGCGGTATTGTCTATGCATGCATCCTTGTCACTCATTTGACAATCAATTGTGCATGTGTGTGTGAGTCCCTATCTTCCTCTACTGGTTTACGGTTTGTGCTAGTGCTGCACTCTGGCGGCAGAACATTGCAGTAATGTTCCCTATTGAGAACCTTCAAAAGAGCTTGTTTCGAATTGATCGTGTTTTAAAAATGATCATTATTTGAAATACATATTTTAGAGTCGAAATTCACAGGTACGAACTTGAAATACGCCCTTTTAAAATAATGCTCATTCATTACATTTGTCATAGGAATGCACCAAAAATCACGAATACAAAAAATCTACACTAACAACATTTAGTTACATTAGCTATTTTGAGCATAAAATTCCTATAGTTGTCTACTAAATATTGGTTTTCCTTGCTTGTCGTCGTATTTGATAAAAAATCTAACCTCAAAATGTTTTTTTTTTGCTCGAAGGTATCGCATGTCAAAAAGGTAACAACCGATAATTTCATACAAACATGTTTTTTGATTTCTTCTTCAATGAAATATAATTTTGAGGTTAGAAAGTTAAATCAAAAGGACAAGTAAGAAAAGGCTTAGCTTGTTAAATAATCTTCTCAGGCGACCAGCGTTTCTTGCATTTATATACTTAAATAACTTACAATTGCAATGTTAACTAGTGACGGAATTATACTAAGAACTGTCGGGAAATACTGGTACTACAAAAGGAATCAATAGCAAATATTTTATCAACGCTATATCGAGTGTGAAGTTACGAAAATGTCGATATAAAGTAATATACAAAATAATTAAAATGTGACCACCACTTTAGTTTACAAATATTTAACTAGATGTCGCTAGTGGTCGTGAGAATATCGTACAGAATTATGAAAACTTCGGAAAAAATCGAGTGAGCCACTTTTATTTAAAACATGTGAACTATAATAATAATATTAGCCATTATTTAAATAAAGACTTATATTATTTCAAATATAGTTTGCAACAAATAACTAAGTTTCAGTGAAGTATTTCTCGATACCAGTAGCGTCATCTACCTTCGTACTAGTGTTTGTGTTATACTTGAGTTTATTTCTGTTGGCCGCATTGCATCAAAGTAGTCCACATTAAATAAACTCAACCATAAACTATTCGGTGCATTAATTAGATTTAAATTTCGGGCCGACCGCTTTAACCTAGTTGCCTACGAAGCAAGAGGTCCAGGGTTCGAATCCCGGTAAGGGCATTTATTTGTGTGATGAGCACAAATATTTGTTCCGGAGTCATATATGGATGTTTTCTATGTATTTAAGTATTTATTTATCTATATAAGTATCTATATCGTCGTCTAGTACCCATAGTACAAGCTTTGCTTAGTTTGGGACTAGGTTGATTTGTGTAAGATTGTCCGCAAATATTTATTATTTATTTATTATTGACTCTAACTGATACTAATAAATTCCCTTGAAAATGTACTAAATTAACACCAATGAACGTTTAATTTCTAATACTACTGAATTCATGCGATCAACAAAAGCATATATATACAATACATTTATTAAATTCTAGAAATATCAACATTACTTACAAGAAGCTCATTATATTCTTATTAGCTATGGTTACAATATGATTAAGGGCGCTCTACTCTCCATCCAAACTATGGTTCTCATTTTAATACATGCTAGAATAACATAAAACTTTGTATACAAATATGTAGAAATATAATAGAAAAAAAAATAAAGCGATTAAGGTAAGTGTACCAAATTCCGTAAGTGAACATAATTCTGTTAAAATTGCGTGTAAAACCGTAAAAAACAAAATAAATATTTTATCAATCTATTTATTCAAATCTTCAAATAATATAGTTTACACATGTGGGTAAAATTGCTTAAAATCATTTATAACTATTTTATTCTATGGTTTTAAAAACGAATTCACGGGATTATGTTCACTCACGGAATATGGTACACTTACCTTACAGACTTTGCATAAAAAACGATCTACTCGCTCATTTTATTTTTTATTTTATCTTCTAGCAACATAAACTAGTTTGCGACATTGTGTATCATCATCATATCAGCCGAAAGACGTCCACTGCTGGACATAGCCCTCCCCCAAAGAGTTCCAAAGTGACCGGTCCTGTGCCACCCACACCCAGCGGACTCCCGCGACCTTTACCAGGTCATCAGTCCACCTTGTGGGGGGGCCTACCAACGCCGCAACATTGTGTATAAAAGTATCATGTTATTCCAATATGCCCTTTTAAAATGACAAACTACGTTTGTATGGAGAATCAACTTGAGTCAACCGTAACTTAAGACTAAAGCCCGCATCACACTGGCGCGGCCTGCGGTGGCGGTCAATAGTAAATTTAACAGCTAATGACAAGTTTACTATTGACCGCCGCGGCCAGGTCGCGCCTGTGTGAGAGAGGTTTTAAGAGGGTACAGTAAAACCAAATTAATAAGGCGGCTCACGCAATAATAGCCTCTCGGTCAACTACTTAAGCGCCTTGGCGCGCTATACTAACTGTGTCCTCTGTATCAATGTGGAGGCCATATTCTATTCTATTATAATGAAACTAGAAATGTTTTCAGTTTATAAAAAGCTGACACTCGATAATTTACTTTAAAAACAAAGTTTTACCCGACTTCAAATCAGTAGGCAAAACGCTTCAAGTTTGCTTATAAAATTTGAAGTTTCCTCGATTTTTCCAGGATCCCATCATCAGAACTGGATTTTGGTGAAGACGTGACCAATCTGGAAGTATATGCTTTCAAACAAAGAAAAAAATATTCAAATCGGTTCATAAATTACCGAGTCATCGATTAACAAACACACAAAAAAAATACATACGAATTGAGAACCTTTCTTTTTTGAAGTCGGTTAAAAATTATGTATGTAGTTATAATAATATCAAGTAAAGCTCATAAGTTTTTAAAGTATGAGTTTTGTTTACGAAGGAATCGAAGGATACTAAAACGTTCATAATTTTATATATTACTTTTTTCGTCCAAATATACAATTTATCGCATAACAACCTCTGTTTAATGAGTAAGGCCGGCCTCACACTGAACGGAACTCAAGTCACTGAACCACCTACAGGCAAATAAACTTTTTGCAGAATTTCCAACACCTATATTACCTTTTTTTTCGCTTTTGAGTGGTCCAACTGAATTTAAATTTTAGACTGGTGTGAGGCCAGCCCAACACAGGTAAGCGACAACATTTTGCTAAAAACTTCAGTCGACCATTTCCAATGAGCTTTCTAAATATACTATTTATAATTCTTGTAAACGGTACACAAAATTGAAGTTTGAAATTGTTGGCACTTGTCAAACAGGTAGTATGAGATAGATGAGGCCGCCATACTCAGCATAATCGTGATATTAAAACATTCCGTTTGTGAGATTGAGATCACGTTATATTCGCTTAATTGTGATGATAAAAATTGTAATACTATAACGATGAATTTCTCGTAAGAAAGATTTTTCTTCGGTTGCGGCTGTGACGCTTTTAATAATGCCAATTAATTCGTCACTTTTAGTTCTAATATTGTACGAGTAACAGTATCACAGGGTACCCTTTAGTAAGAATACTGCGTATTGATGCGTTTAACCTTTCGGATGCTTTGACACCGACGTTGCTGAAGGATTATACATTTTTCGTTTGTCACAGAGTCAAAGACATACGAAGGGTTAAGTTATTTAACATGAATTCCCTAACTTAACCTTTCCGATGATTTGACACTGAGGTTGCTGTACAATTATGAAATCTGTTGTTTCTGGTAATTATGACACTCGGCAAGACAATTTATAAAAGTACGAATACATACGAAGGGTTTATGGTGTAAATAAGCCTTGCTTGCGCAAGGCATCAAAAATTGAGTTAGACTCATTTGAGTGTTCCCCTCCACGGAAATCTTTAGTAAAAGGCGAAAGATTTATACGTTTTGAAGGGAAACCAGAGTGACAACTTCTATAAACGGCGGCGACCCCATCAACTCAGGAAAAATCTTAACAGCGCGTTCTATCTTTCGTAACAGCGACATCTAGCGGATCATTGGGTAACTAACTGTGACATTCTACGAAACATTTCTATGTACAAAAATAACTTATTACACAAATACTTATAATTACGTCATATTTAATATCGTCTTCGTTTTGTTTGTAATTTTTCACATCAAATTAAATAAATAGCATGCGACGCCAGCGCCATCTGTTTCTAATTTTGTCAACTGTCCATACACTTGGCGAAAATGCCTAAAATGTAATACTTATCCTAATCCAGCGCCTTTAAACTTCAGGTGTTCGAGTGCTTGTGCTTGTACTGGAGCTGTCCGTGGAGTCCTGTAATATTAATAAATTAAGCTTGTGAACTTTATTGTGGAAGAGTTACACTTACACTGTATATTTTTATACTATGTCGGGCGCAAACCAGCGTATGGCTCGTAATACTCTAGGCAAAATACGGTTTTGAAAAACATTAATTTATAATCTTTAAATACTTTCTTTAGAGCCTTTTGCACAACATTTTACACGAGCAGCCTGTGGGTCTCATATTCGCAAAAACAATACAGCGCCATTCGTGTACAATACAACAATGCCTTCAGGGCGCTGATGGGTCTTCCACGCTACTGTAGCGCGTCAGGAATGTTTGCTGAAGCCAGGGTAGACTGTTTCTACACTACCATGCGCAAGCGATGCACATCCCTGACGCGCAGGGTGCGAGACAGCCCCAACGGCATCCTGAGGGCATTTGCAGCTAGGTTTGACTGTCAGTACTTGAACCATTGCCACATGATTCATCTACTGACAGGCAAACCAATTTACTGTATGTAGTGTACTCGTAGTGTCTTTGTTTTGTATGTCCCTTTTTTAGACTTAGGATGATTATTTGTAATTATTTTGTATTTTATTTTGTATTTAAAATGAATAATTGTAGAAATTTATTGTATATGGACTTTGTCTGAATTAAACGATTTGATTGATTGATTGATTGATAATAGCGTTTTTTTTCTTTATATCATTTTAAAACATTGATCTAAGATGCTTTATTCAAGAATCCAACAAACTTTCCATCCGGAAGTATTTATATAGATTTAAAAAAAGAATGAATTGTTTTTTTTTTATTATTTATCTTGAATATTATAGAGCAAATGTAAATGAACCAAAATAAAGATAAAACCATTTATTAATATTTTTTCTGACTTTTCAGAAGCTAGTTAATCGGTTGTATTTATATTAGTATTGAATGTACCTGGCGCGGCTAGTGCGACAGCGTGGTCAGGTGTCAGGGCACGTGTCCCGGCTGCCGGCAGTCACCGCACGCCGGCATGGCGCTGGAGTACCTCTCCACTTGGAAAGTGCCGGCGGTCGCGTTGTATTTATATTAGTATTGAATGTACCTGGCGCGGCTAGTGCGACAGCGTGGTCAGGTGTCAGGGCACGTGTCCCGGCTGCCGGCAGTCACCGCACGCCGGCATGGCGCTGGAGTACCTCTCCACTTGGAAAGTGCCGGCGGTCGCGTTGTATTTATATTAGTATTGAATGTACCTGGCGCGGCTAGTGCGACAGCGTGGTCAGGTGTCAGGGCACGTGTCCCGGCTGCCGGCAGTCACCGCACGCCGGCATGGCGCTGGAGTACCTCTCCACTTGGAAAGTGCCGGCGGTCGCGTTGTATTTATATTAGTATTGAATGTACCTGGCGCGGCTAGTGCGACAGCGTGGTCAGGTGTCAGGGCACGTGTCCCGGCTGCCGGCAGTCACCGCACGCCGGCATGGCGCTGGAGTACCTCTCCACTTGGAAAGTGCCGGCGGTCGCGTTGTATTTATATTAGTATTGAATGTACCTGGCGCGGCTAGTGCGACAGCGTGGTCAGGTGTCAGGGCACGTGTCCCGGCTGCCGGCAGTCACCGCACGCCGGCATGGCGCTGGAGTACCTCTCCACTTGGAAAGTGCCGGCGGTCGCGTTGTATTTATATTAGTATTGAATGTACCTGGCGCGGCTAGTGCGACAGCGTGGTCAGGTGTCAGGGCACGTGTCCCGGCTGCCGGCAGTCACCGCACGCCGGCATGGCGCTGGAGTACCTCTCCACTTGGAAAGTGCCGGCGGTCGCGTTGTATTTATATTAGTATTGAATGTACCTGGCGCGGCTAGTGCGACAGCGTGGTCAGGTGTCAGGGCACGTGTCCCGGCTGCCGGCAGTCACCGCACGCCGGCATGGCGCTGGAGTACCTCTCCACTTGGAAAGTGCCGGCGGTCGCGTTGTATTTATATTAGTATTGAATGTACCTGGCGCGGCTAGTGCGACAGCGTGGTCAGGTGTCAGGGCACGTGTCCCGGCTGCCGGCAGTCACCGCACGCCGGCATGGCGCTGGAGTACCTCTCCACTTGGAAAGTGCCGGCGGTCGCGTTGTATTTATATTAGTATTGAATGTACCTGGCGCGGCTAGTGCGACAGCGTGGTCAGGTGTCAGGGCACGTGTCCCGGCTGCCGGCAGTCACCGCACGCCGGCATGGCGCTGGAGTACCTCTCCACTTGGAAAGTGCCGGCGGTCGCGTTGTATTCCTGGGCGAGTAGCTGGCACGCGTGAAGTACTGTCTCCGAGTCTGTTAGCTCGTCTGAAAAATTTATTTATTTATATTTAATGTTGAGAGAAATTTAGCAACTGGAGTACCGGTAAAAATTTCAAACCGGTAACATGTTCTTGAAGTAAAATCTTTGCATTTCAGTTTTGGTACAAAAAAACATTTTTTTTACCGGTTTATCAAGGAGTTCGACATAAAGGTTGTTTCGGAATACCCGGTAAAGAATGATAACAATTTGAGTTAATACGGACACACTATCAATCCACCATGCGGAATGCCAGCCGGCCCAACGCGCCGCTTCTCGAATAACCCGGTTAATTTTAGTTAAAACAAAGTTCTTGAAACGTTCGCGTCCTCAAGAAATGCTCGGACCTAAATCGGTTTTACCGGTATACACATGTCAAACCGGTTCAGCCTTACAGATAACAAAGGCAGGACACATTGTAAGGCAAAGTGACGGCAGGTTAACGTATTGGGCTATTACAGACTGAAAATGATAATGATGAAAACTTTGGCTACTCGTCGGTAGGTGGCGCTACTGGTGCAAGTCAACGCACGGGTCAGTCGTCCATTTTGTTGAATTTTGTCCAATGTGCATTGCGTTTCACTCACTCTATCACCAAAGTGTGAGTCGTAAATACACATTGGACAAAGATCCCGGACATTCAAGTGGAATACCACCCTAAGACGCTTAAGGCAAAGACCCTTCAGCATTTCGACATACTGTCACGATTTAAAATCACCGTTTGATTATTTTACTGAGACACTAAATTACCACATTTGAATTGTTTAATAATTGAAATCAGTGGTATTAATATAGGTACATAAATAAGACATAGATATCTGTACAAGACTTTACAGTCAATGTTTTAAAGGCGTGTAAAGGTATTCATGTCCTTATTAATGTACGTATATTAATCCCCCTGACTGTACCTATAGCCACATGCGCTGACACGACGATGTGGTGTGTGGAGAGAGCCCACGCGTGGACAGAGTGCACGTGCCGCACCCCGCTCAGCCCAGACAGCGACTGCACGAACTCGCGATAACTGCAACATAACATTGTTAAATATTACATTAATACTTATTCAAGATATAAGAATTATTACATAAAAGTTGCTGTCAAAAATTTAATTTTGGGTACAAGCTTTTATTGCCCACTGTACTTTTCTGTATACCGTCATCAACTACTAATTGAGACGATTCTAACGAGCCCAAACTCACCGGGGTTAAGCCGGTTAAGTACAGAATTCCCATGGCCACCTTCTGTCTCCATCATCAGATCAGCTCAATGGTACCATAATATTGAATTGTCATCCAAACTATACCTTTACCCAAAATTTCAGCTCAATCGGTTGAAGATAAATGCTTCATAATTGAGTTGCAAACAATGATCGGCCCCATATTATGATGACTACTAGCGCCATCTGTTGGTGAGTAGTTAATCACCTCTAGTTTTCAAGTGTTGGAAACTACCAATTTAATGATTAAAAATGGAAGTAACCTTTGAAATGAAATACAATATGCAAATGAACTAATTTATATTATCCTATTTAAAATTTTATTTTACGCGAAAAAGTTAAATGGCAAATTTTGAGACCGCTGGCGCCATCTGTCAGTGAGTAGTTTTAGTAATAATAGATGAAACTAAAATAACCGTAATTTTGCACAAAAAAAGCGTCCAAAATTGGTTACCCGGCTGCGGAAAGAGCAGTTAATAGTGACCATAATAATGACAGAAATGGTCGCAATGATAACAATGACGACGAAGGTTGTGATGGTATGATTAGTTTGGAGCTAGGTGGATTTGTTTTATCGAAGATTGATATGATGATGATGGTATGATCAAAATGATGATCGCCATCATAGCGATAACGGTTGTAATGATGATGGTATGGTCAAAAAGATGATGATTGTCATCATGACGAGAATGGTCATGAATCATGGAAATGAGCACGCCGCGCCGGGCGCTGTACCACGAACGTGCAGATATAATCCACTATATTAAAACTACGAGTATAAGGGCTTCTATATGTCAGTCAGCAGCAAAGTAGCTAAGCCGGCCGGGTGTTCAAAATGATATGCACACGACTTTATTCTTAAGAAATTAAGAGCGTGTGTAGATTATTTTGAACATCCGGCCCGCTTAGCTACTTTTGTTGCACTGTACTTGTTTGGCATTTCCGTACTTCGGCTCCACGCACGCCTCCCAAAGGTCCGCCCGTGAGCGGGAAAGACGTACAGTCAGCATCAGATAGTTAGTAGCAGCCAAGGTAGCCAAATATATCGCAACATGTCTTTATTACTATAGGAGTAAGGGTGTGTTACGATATATTTGGCTACTTTGGCTGCTACTAACTATATGACGCAGACTGTACATAATATAATAACAATAATGATGGTGACAATGTTTATGGTGGTAAAAACTGTAGACGATAAAATCCGGGGCTAGTATATTTTTATACCAACTGCTTATTAACCCTTCCGATCCCAGCGATCGGTTGCTCGAAGGCCTAGTATTCCATCGACCCATACATGGGTCGGCAGGTGTGGTCCCATTGGTCGGTTTACATACTTAAAATAAATAAAAACATTAGAATCGATCACAGTTTAAATGTTTACCTAACACAAACATTTATAAATGCAGTAAAGTTGTGTGATTCCCATGATGCAGAATTTTATTTAGCAGGCAAATAAAGATTAATAAGAATGCCTGACTTGGCTCTACGAAATATCTTACAACTTTTTAATGTGGAAGAGTTTCGAGACTTGGCTTATTTTTTACATGGAATGTTTTTTATGGGATAAAATTTACAAGTAATAAGTTTGTATTGAATCTGTTTTAAAACTGCGTGAAATTAGTAATAAGATTTGCCGCTAGATGTCGCTGTTCCGAGGCCTGACTCGCGCTATCGTTGTGTTACCCTAGAATGTAGATTATATAAAATTTGCGGTCAACGATGTATTACTAAATTAATAAAACAATAGATTTTTTGGGCTACGGCTTCGCAATTACCAGCGAAGTCGCGTCAAATGTCGTCAGTAGGTAGGTAAGGTAGTGCAAGAGTCGGCAACCGGCGGCCCGCAAACCGCTCACTTGCGGCCCACGAGCCACGAGCCTCCCTGGCTATTATGTATGATGTCGTTATATTCAGAATTGACATGTAATGGTCGCGAGAACCAAAAAGAGCGGCGCGCGTCCATTTCAATAAAAAAATTTAGGTTCCGAGCCGGATTTGAACCGGCGACCACAGGCATACATGGCCCTCCCACCTTAGGGAGGCGTGTGAGAAGGAACTGATTGAAAGATTTAAGAGCTGTGACAGATTGTTCCGATAGCTCAGTTGGTTAGTAGCGACGGGCCATGTATGCCTGTGGTCGCCGGTTCAAATCCGGCTCGGAACCTAAATTTTTCAATTTTTCCTTTATTTTATGAATAGTATTGACATATAGATTTTTTAATGATGTGAGGTCTGTCAGACTCGGGACTTGTTGCTGTACTCACGTCTGTGGGACACCTGCAGCTCGTACAGTCGCCATCACATACATAGGAGCAAACAAGCACGCCTCTATTTTCAAGGCATTAGGGTGCATGTGCCGATATTTTAGAACACCTATAGTGTACCTATGTATGTGATGGCGACTGTACCTCCGACCCTGTGCACCGCGTCACCATTCGAGCGTCACTTACCATTACTAATGCCTCGACTCGTTCGAGGAAGGTACTGAGCGAGACAGAGCTACATCAAACCTAACGGCAAATAGGGAACATTACGCAAAGCTCTGCGTAGGGGGCGACACTAACACAACCCGTAAACAAACCGCCATGACGTACAATGTCATATTTATTTACCTAACAAACAATAACAAATAATTGATTAAAACGCGTTAAACTACAATCGTTTTATTATCATTTGTGTGTAAAATACCTGTACTGTGATATTAAAATGGCATCCTATAGCTATTTAAAGGTGGATGAGGGCTTTTTTTTGCTTTACGACGTATTGCCGCTTCCCATAGTTTTCGTATCATCGTTTCCTTAGGAAATGAATGATGCCCTTCATTCTTGCATCCAATTACGCAGCACTGATGCATTTTATTTATTGAAATATTTTCTTCCCTATTTGATCCAGAGCTTTGAAGGACTTGTCAAAGTTGTCAAAAAAACTGTTTACTAATTGTGATAGTGCTGCACTCTGGCGGCAGAACATTGCAGTAATGGTCCCTATTGGCGATATGAAGTTTATTTGGCGGTGTCTGATAGACCGCACATCAGTTGCAGAGGGTTAAGCGACATGTGACAGCTAACAAAATGTAGAACGTTAAAAGTACTAACTGTTTGGCTCGTTTAAATTTCCCTATGTGACATATATGTGAAAGCCGTCAGTTTATAATCTTACCCGTTATATTGTAAACTGACCGAATATTGTGAACTAACAATATAATTTATAATTTTACGCATTCATTTTCGTTAGTTTATAAACTAACAGTGTCATTTCGTCAAATTGTGAACTGAATCAAATTTGCCTGATTCGGAACGCAACCTGTGCGCTGTTTGGTTGAGCGAATTATTTCACTTGGATCAGATTCCACTTACGTCAGAACATGATTGTAATTTTTGATATTCGCAGACATTTTATTCCATTTATTTCGGCATCCAGCAGTGTCGACGGAGCCCCGCTGCGTGGGGCTCCTATTTCTGGGCGCTTTGCCCTTCGGGCAACTGAAGATACCTAACTAACCTAACCTACCTAGTCTTTGTGTACGTTCCGTAACAAGCCGATTTAATCTCAGTTCACAATTTGACGATTCGACATTGATAGTACGACGAAAAATAATGCGTCAAATTGTGAACGGTTTTGACAGTTCACAATTTTTCGTCAGTTTATAATACCGCGAGTTAGATTATAAACTGACGGTGTTCACAATCTAACGGTGACATATATATATATTTTTCCCCCCTTTTCTTATTTTCCTCGCTGTAGTGAGGTGAAAAGTTATTTTACGTCTCGTGTGTTGAAACACTCGCTACGCTCAGGATTCTATTTTGCGGGAGTCCACTGGATGCGGGTGGCGCAGGATCGGTCACTTTGGTATTTTATCGGTAGAAATTAAGTGCCTTTTTTTACGTTGGGGAAATGCATTTACGCATCCCGTCCTGTCCGGGGCAGGACGGGTGACGGACTAACCGAAGCAATAAAACTGTGGACTACCGTCTAAAACCACCAACGAGATCCAGCTACGCCTTAAAAAAAAAGGGGGAGGGGGGGGGGGGCGCAGGAAAGAATGAAATGAAAGTAAGTGCCTACAATTTTGAGACTAAAATCGTATTTACTTTTATTACATTTTCGAGCGCTCGAGAGTCAAAAATCGGCCCCCAGGTGTGCCCGGATTCTATCGTGTACGGTCTTTAGTATCAAAATTGTTGTGAGAATGGTCGATAAAATGATAGAGACGAGGATATCAATGAGTCAATGACTGTGATGACCATGATGATGACGTGGAGACGATGATGGCAATAGCTATGACGGCGACTGACCGGAATCAGGGACTGCATAACCGAAAAATACCGGTATTCCGTTTTAACGGTATGACCTCATATCGGTTTTCAAATAGCGATTTCGGTAGCGGAACCTTTTATAGAAATATAAAGGTTACCTTTACTTTTTCAGGCACCGTAACCGCTTTTTAAAGGTAACCGATAAATCGACTTTGGCCTGGCGTTGTTGCCAAACCGCCGGTAGCGGCACTGCCGTTTTGTCTTTTTGTCTTTAAAAATGTTTAGTAGCCAATGCTTCTTCTGTAGAGTGCCAGCTCGCTTATCTTTCTAGGTTACCTTTATAATATCGGTATTATAAAGGTTTCGGTAACATTTCAAACTAATACCGGTGTAAGCGATATTTCAGAACGGTTACGGTACCGTTATGTTCGCGCGGCGCGCATAACCTTTACGACATAACGGTACCGTAATGGAATACCGGTTTCATACCGGTATAACCGTAACCGAAATCAGTCCCTGTCAATGAGTGACTGATGAGCATGATGATGATGTGGAGACGACGATGGCAACAGGTATGCCGGCGACTGACCGGAAGTGCTGCGGCACGGCCTGCATGAGCATGGCGAGCGCGTCGCGCACGACGCGCGCCGACGTCAGCAGCACGAGCACGCTGAACACGAACGTACAGATTGGATCCACTATCTTCGCATCCGGCTGAAAAAAAATAAAGTTCCTGTCAAAATTTCCATTTTTGCTACAAGCTTTTATCGCCGACTGTACTTTTCTGTATACCATCATCATCATATCAGCCGAAAGACGTCCACTGCTGGACATAGGCCTCCCCCAAACAGTGCCAAAAAGACCGGTCCGGCGCCACCCGCATCCAGCGGACTCCCGCAACCTTTACCAGGTCATCAGTCCACCTTGCCTTCAGGTACGTGGTCGAGAACCTTTCCGCCCCAACGGCCATCGGTTCTACGTGCAATGTGGCGCCCACTGCCACTTAAGTTTAGCGATTCGGAGGGCTATATCGGTTACCTTGGTTCTGCTGCGGATAGCCTCATACCATCATCAACTACTAATTGAGACGATTCTAACGAGCCCAAACTCAACGGGGTTACGGCGGTTAAGTCCTGAATTCCCATGGCCACCTTCTGTCTCCATCATCAGATCAGCTCGATAGTACAATACTATTGAATTGTCATCCAAACTATACCTTTATCCAAAATTTCAGCTCAATCGGTTGAAGATATCTGCTTCAAAATTGAGTTGCAAACAATGATAGGCCCCTATCTTATGATGACTACTAGCGCCATCTGTTGGTGAGTAGTTAATCATCTCTAGTTTTCAAGTGTTGGAAACTATAATACCAATGGCAAATTAATGATTGAAAACCAAACTATACCTTTACCCAAAATTTCAGCTCAATCGGTTGAAGATATCTGCATCAAAGTTGCAAGATTCCACTCGAACAAACATAGTTACATACCTGATACTTAATTACATAGTTAGGTACAGAACGATTGATTAATGCAGTATAGCAACATCATAGTTATGGTAGTATTATTCATATTTGTTTCATACATATTTCTATTTTCAATTTACGTCATCTGATAAAGATATTGACATCGACTGTCACACTGCAAACGCCGCTGAATTACCCCGTTTTCTCCATACATAACTAAGTTACATTACCATGCCCCGTTCGCCATTTTGTTCGTAATCCGAAAGATTCGACGGAACCCCGCACAGCGGGCCTCCTATTTCTAGCCGTTTTACCCTTCGGGCATCTGAAGCTACCCAACCTACCTAGTGTTTCTCGAATTTGCGAGGGCTGGTTATGTAATGGTAAGAGGTAATATTTGTTTTAAATATTTATTTCCATAAACTGCTGGCGAAAAGAAGTCCGTTTCGAGGAGCAAAAAACTATTAGAATGGCGATGTGGGCGTGGCACGCGCGCCACTAGTGTTTGAGCATGGGCTCAAGCTTTCGTACAGTCGCCATCACATACATAGGTACACTATAGGTGTTCAAAAATATCGGCACATGCACCCTAATGCCTTGAAACTAGATGTGTGTTCCGATGTTTGTGAGCTGGTTGTTTGCTCCGATGTATGTGAGGGCGACGCACCAACGTCGCCCTCACGCCGTGTTGTTGTAGACAACGTGGAGACGACGAGGCGGCGACAACGGTCCCGATGGAAATCGCGCGCCATACCCCGCGCTATAGTAATTAATGTTCTGTGGACCAAAGTCAATCCTCATATTTGAAGTATGTACTAGTCCGAGAATATCCTCGATCTGTTTGATATGTTCAAACTGATCAGCTTGTGCTCGGATGATAAACAGGATCAGCTACTTCGTAGAGGCACTCACCCACTCATTAATTACTCGAACATAGTCAAAATTCTAATTCACTCGTATAATTATCAGCTAAATATCAACTGGTAACGTATATCTATTGAAATTGATTGTTTCCACGTACATCGCCTAAATAAGACGGCGTTCATGTGCACACTAGCGCCACTGGTAAATAATTGTCATTATTTAAATTTGACGATAGATATTTAAAAAAAGAGGCCGCTTTACACGGTATTTCGTGTTTAAGTACATTGTGAATATATCAAACTAGTTTTTATGTTGTTGGATTCGTCATTCTATGAACTCAAAAGAAAACCGACCATTTTAACTTTAAACGCATAGATTGACGAATCCATCAACGTAAAAACTATTATGATATATTCAAAAGATACAAAAGATACAAAATACAGTTAAAGCGGTCTCCTTTTTTAAACATCTATCGTTAAATTTAAATAATCATAATTATTTACCGGTGGCGCTAGTGTGCACATGATCGCCCTCTTAAGTGAATTTGATAACTACTTGACAACTTAACACGTGAAAGATATAGACGGAGAGCTGAGGGACCAAAACTGCAACAGTTTTATAAAGTCTGATATTTTAATATCCGCCGCACCGCCGTTCTATTGACTGCTGACGACGTATGTTCCATAAAACTTTGGGCTGACTATGTCTGGTTTTAGGTACTATGAACTAATTTTTTTAGATTTTATAAAACACTTTTTTGCAACCAAAACTTTTGCCGGGTTTTGCGGGCTGCTGACGCGTACTGTTCCAATATTCTGCAGACTGACTATGTCCGCATAGTTTGTTAGTTGTCTTACTATCCACAGACAAATTTTCAGATTTTATAGAACAGTTGCGACGTAGGTGTTTTTTAACAAGTTCGGACCCACCCTCACGCCAGTTGTCCCAAAAACTGGCTGACTGACGGCAGGCAATTGATATTCGAGCTATTTATGACCTAATATTAAAATAAATAATAAAACTGTTGCAGTTTTGGCTCCTCAGCCCTCAGTCTAATAGAAGAAAGAAAGCAAGACTCACATAAAACTTTATAAGTATCGAGGCCAGAAGGACCCCACAGCTCTGGATCAGATCTCCTAGCACGTGGGTGAGCGCGGCGCGCAGGTTAATGTTCCTGGAACCGTAGGAATAATTTTAATTAGTTGCTGAAATTGGGAATGGATGAAATTTTTTTTTGGTGATAGTAATATAACCTTCCTTAGCACCAGAAAAAAGTTGCAGACTTTTCAGCTGCGTCAATTATTTTTGAAAAATATAAACAGTTTCCTCACTTTGGTTTTGGGTTTAGGACGGCGAATAAGACACTTTGCTTGATCCGTCTCATATTACATAAAAATATGATAAAAATCCGTGGTAAACTGACACTGGCAATGATATTGACAGCTGCAGCAGCTATATTTGTCATTGCCAGGGTCAGATATAAAAAAAAAATCCAAAACGTAAATGAGGAAACTGTTTATATTTTTCAAAAATAATTGACGCAGCTGAAAAGTCTGTAACTTTTTTCTGGTGCTAAGGAAGGTTATTCGTATCACCAAAAAAAGAATCAGGCACTTCTAAAAATTTCATCCATTCCCCATTATCTACTAAGCTTGATCCGCTGTTACTTGCTTCAAATGTAGATAATATTACAGACAAATATTGCAAGTTACACACTGTAACAGACGTTCGAAGACGACCAATACTTAGGAGCCCGTTCACGTGGTCACTAGAGCGCCACAATCTATGCGCGCCGTTCTGCTTCTGTCTTGTGTGTGTCTGTATGTGTGTACCAGTGGCGGAGCGCCCATACAAGCCGATTCCCACCGGCTTCCCTAAAATTTCCTGCTATATATTACCAAACTCCGAAACAAAAAACAGCCCTATGATTTGGTTCCGGGTTGTCCAGTGAAAATTCTTACGCGCCGCCACTGGTGTGTAGTCAGCGCGCCGTTCTGCTTCTGTCTTGTGTGTGTGTCTGTATGTGTGTAGTCACCTGTCTCCGCCCCCGTCGACGCGAGTCTCCCCTATCTCCTTCATGCCGTAGTCTCCGTTGACCAGCGCGCCGTTCTGCTTCTGTCTTGTGTGTGTGTTTGTATGTGTGTAGTCACCTGTCTCCGCCCCCCTCGACGCGAGTCTCCCCTATCTCCTTCATGCCGTAGTCTCCGTTGACCAGCGCGCCGTTCTGCTTCTGTCTTGTGTGTGTGTCTGTATGTGTGTAGTCACCTGTCTCCGCCCCCGTCGACGCGAGTCTCCCCTATCTCCTTCATGCCGTAGTCTGCGTTGACCAGCGCGCCGTTCTGCTTCTGTCTTGTGTGTGTGTCTGTATGTGTGTAGTCACCTGTCTCCGCCCCCGTCGACGCGAGTCTCCCCTTTCTCCTTCATGCCGTAGTCTCCGTTGACCAGCGCGCCGTTCTGCTTCTGTCTTGTGTGTGTGTCTGTATGTGTGTAGTCACCTGTCTCCGCCCCCGTCGACGCGAGTCTCCCCTATCTCCTTCATACCGTAGTCTCCGTTGACCAGCGCGCCGTTCTGCTTCTGTCTTGTGTGTGTGTCTGTATGTGTGTAGTCACCTGTCTCCGCCCCCGTCGACGCGAGTCTCCCCTATCTCCTTCATGCCGTAGTCTCCGTTGACCAGCGCGCCGTTCTGCTTCTGTCTTGTGTGTGTGTCTGTATGTGTGTAGTCACCTGTCTCCGCCCCCGTCGACGCGAGTCTCCCCTATCTCCTTCATGCCGTAGTCTCCGTTGACCAGCGCGCCGTTCTGCTTCTGTCTTGTGTGTGTGTCTGTATGTGTGTAGTCACCTGTCTCCGCCCCCGTCGACGCGAGTCTCCCCTATCTCCTTCATGCCGTAGTCTCCGTTGACCAGCGCGCCGTTCTGCTTCTGTCTTGTGTGTGTGTCTGTATGTGTGTAGTCACCTGTCTCCGCCCCCGTCGACGCGAGTCTCCCCTATCTCCTTCATGCCGTAGTCTCCGTTGACCAGCGCGCCGTTCTGCTTCTGTCTTGTGTGTGTGTCTGTATGTGTGTAGTCACCTGTCTCCGCCCCCGTTGACGCGAGTCTCCCCTATCTCCTTCATGCCGTAGTCTCCGTTGACCAGCGCGCCGTTCTGCTTCTGTCTTGTGTGTGTGTCTGTATGTGTGTAGTCACCTGTCTCCGCCCCCGTCGACGCGAGTCTCCCCTATCTCCTTCATGCCGTAGTCTCCGTTGACCAGCGCGCCGTTCTGCTTCTGTCTTGTGTGTGTGTCTGTATGTGTGTAGTCACCTGTCTCCGCCCCCGTCGACGCGAGTCTCCCCTATCTCCTTCATGCCGTAGTCTCCGTTGACCAGCGCGCCGTTCTGCTTCTGTCGCCGGAACACTCCGAAGCGGGAGCGCGGCGTCTCTGAGTGTGTGTGTCCGTGTGTACACGCCGCGCCGCCGTGTGTGTGGTGGTGCGCTGGAGACAACACGTACGTTGGCTATTACAATCAAATCTAAGCTTCAGTCATTACACGTTATTAGGTAGAAAGGGAAGGACATTTGATGACAATATAAAACGTCGTTGTACAGAAGTTACAAAGAGGCAGATTGTGGTATACAGAGCAAATAGTGGTGTTGTTATCGCTGCGGTCTTCAGTAAGGTGGAGGTACTTCCCCAGTCGGGCTGATCCAAATATGAGCTCCCCAATAACGTGTTTCTTCTACCATGATAATATATGTATAGCCCCTAAAATATTTATTTTAATCTGTTTTTTAGTATTTGTTGTTGTAGTGGCAACAGAAATCATCTGTGAAAATTTCGACTGTCTAACTAAATATCACGGTTCATGAGATACAGCCTGGTGACAGACGGATGGACAGACGGACGGGCAGCGGAGTCTTAGTAATAGGGTCCCGGTCATTTGATTGACGCTTCATCATCGATGGTATTAGCGGAGACGCGTCCCAAAATTTGAAGCTTTATTCTTGTCACCAGATGATATTATTATTCACTCCGCAAACTTTATATTATCTAGGGTAACACAACGATAGCGTGAGTCAGGTCTTGGAACAGCGACATCTAGCGGCAAATGTTGTTACTAATTTCACGTATAAAGCAGATTCACTGATTTGGGTACGGAACTGTAAAAAAAGAAACGAGTGCTTGGTAATCTGGTCTAATAACCAATGCCAGAGCACCCGCGGAGCACCAACGCGAGCACCATGTTGAAGCCCGACACCACCATCATGGCGTCCGGCTCGATGTCGAAGTAGATAGTGTATTAGTACGGGATGCAGTGTCATAAGGTACAAATTTTGGTATCGGATGAATTCACTTGGCACAGATGTAATATACGTAAAGCTAAGCTAATTTAGCCCGGTAGCCAACCGCCATCCCCTGGGGGGTAGGCAGGGGGGGCATTCAAAGTTACACGCCGCCGCGCTTCAGAAAAAAAAATCATATCAGCTTCTATTTACCTAACACCTCGAGTGTGGTATCATTTTCAGATAAATCGCGCATGAGGAATTCATTCTTCAGACATTCGATGTATAGTTTCATATAAAGGGACTGCACTGTCTCGCCCGTTTGCTCGGTACGTGTGTCAATACTGTCAATGCATAACGGTGTGCTGACGTAGAAACTATAAGTAGTTCGGATTTACAGCGCCTAAATTAAGTATTTTCGGTAATGACATGTTGAGATTAGTAACAGTAACATTTAGTATGTGACAAGATAGCAAAAAACGTTTTTCTCTTTCTAACACAGCTCGATGAAAACTAGAAAGAGACAGACGCGCGATAGTCGCGTGTATTTGTCACTATAAACCACTCGTCTCATCTCTTCTAAACACCGCTCGATACAAATTAGAAAGAGACGAATGTCTGGTAGTCTATTTCACACTCTATAAAGACCACAGATGTAAGTACATAAGGAGATCGGACATGCCGGCCAATTTGTATTGAGTACGCCTGTTAACCCACACAAAGCACAAGTAATTGACAAGACAAAGCACGCACACATCTAAAGCACACACACTTGTATACCTACGCTCTTATTGGACAATACACGCGCATCATATCAGGCATTTTGGGAAGAAACGTAATATTATCTGCTCGCAGCACGCAGCATACGCGGCAGAGTATGCCCATTGAGCTAACAACTGCGACGCGGCCGCCGGCGGCTTGTCCTCTCTCTAGTATGCTATGCTCTGAGATAAAGACACTCACCGATCCCTGAACAGCCATGCAGCACTAGCGCGAGCACCACGTTGAAGGCGACGCCGCAGCCCGACACCACCATCATGGCGTCCGGCTCGATGTCGAAGTCGCGCGAGTGTATCCTCACCGCCGCCACGTACACGAAGATGCCCGTCAGGATCCAGATGAGGAGGACCGACACCATAGCTCCGAGGACCTCTGCAAGCACATAACGTGACCGCCTGTTTGAGTGGTTACTGTAAATGTGCGCTTCCGTGCTTTGGAAGGCACGCTAAGCAGCAGGAGCTACCTACCACAACCCTGCACATGTCCCCTGGGTGGTACTAAAGAGTGACAAACTCAAAGGCCAAATAATGTATGCCATACGATTATAGTACATTACTTACCTAGGGCGGTTAAACAAAGAATGTCTCAGATCGCAGGTATTTGACGCCCGAGCCGAAGGCAAGGGCTATAAATATGCGCTCTGAGGCTTTCTTTATTACCGCCCGTGGTGAGTACAACATTTTACGTCTCTATCTGGCCAGGGAGTGGGGTTTTCCGCACGCATAGCGTGCGGTAATTCCTACTTTATGGCCAGGTATGACGTAAAATAAATAACGTGACCATTTACTAAGTGCGCCTATATAATGCCTTTAGACACAGGGAAACCTAATTGAGAACCAAGGCTTCAATGTATCTTGTAGTTACAATAATGATGTTGGCTCAGTGGACGTGGCGCAAGCAACATCTCCTGCCAGCATCTCCTGATGATGCCTCGTAGAGAGGCGAAACACGTGTCGAGGTTTTTTCATTATTAGTGGTGGTTTGCTGTAATTATTTGCATGTTTTTACGCAAATAGTTGCATTTGATCTCCGCTGATCGACCAGCACGTTTTTAGCGGAATAGCAAAGGAATATTGTTCTCGTAAACATCATGGACTTCCGCAAAGTAACGCCTGATTCAATACATTACAATAATGAGTCTATTATTTATGTATTAGTGTCATAGCCGAAGGCGAGAGCGAGGGCGAAGCCCCCATAGTCGCTCAGGATAACTATCTGCTCAGCATTTAACGGCTCGGCTGTACCCCTATGATATTAAGTCAGGTTGCCGTTTCGAGTTGAAGACGAAAGCGAGAGTCACTAAGCACGCATGTGAGGACCATATAAGTTAGCTTGCCACTCTGCGAAAAAGGCAACGGCGAGGGGAAGCCCCCGGAGACGACTTTGCTTTATTTTTACCGGCTCGCTTGAATCCGTATGCGTAGGACATGCACTAGTAGAAGTATCGTTTTGTGCAATGGAACGCAAGCAGAGCGAGGCTTCGAAGTCGCGCAGCTTATAACCGCGCACACAGACTGTTTATCTTACCAGGTCACGGGTAGGACATAAGTAGGCCACATTTTAAAAGGCGAAAACGAGGGCGAAGCCCCCGTAGTTACTAAGCAAGCATGTGAGGACAGACTGTCTACTTTACATTCACCGGCTTGACTGTACCTCTAGGACATGTATAAGTTAGCTTGCCACTGCGAAAAAGGCAACACCGTGAGGAAGCCCCCGGAGACGACTCTGCTTTATTTTTACCGGCTGGCTTGTATTCGTAGGACAGCCACTACTCGAGCTATTGGTTCGCGCAGTGGAACGCAAGCAGGGCGAGGACGTAGCCCCCGCAATTGCGCAGTGTATAACTAACGCATACAGACTGTTTATCGTACCAGGTCACTGGTAGGACATAAGTAGGCCACATCTTAAAAGGCGAAAACGAGGGCGAAGCCCCTGTAGTCGATTTCTTACCGGCTCGCTTGTATCCGTAGGACATGTTTAGATCGGGCTGCCGCTTCGCGCAGTGGAACGCGAGGAGGGCGAGGGCGAAGCCCCCGCAGTCGCTCAGCATGTGCGCCGCGTCGCACATCACGGATAGGCTGCCGGCTAGGAACCCGCCAATCACCTCTGCTATCTGTAGAGAGAGAGTTTATATTAATAACAGCAATAACAGTGTTTTTTAAGGGCTCCGTACGCAAAGGATGCCAGTGACACCCTATCCTAATATAAAGACCCTTGTACAATATGACAATAACCGTTAATGCTACATTAAATAAATTTGTACAAAAATCGAAAAAATATTTTTTTTTTCGTTTTTCTTTTTCAAGAAATAATTATGCTAATTTGTTTCTGTGAATGTACTCTGCAATATGCCAAAGTTAACGGAAATTCCCGGGCACTACCTGTATAAGGTTCACCATACAATACAACATAAGATTTAAATTTTAATAATTTGATTGAGAGCTGAATGTCTTTTGTTTAAAAAAAAAGACCGAAACAAAATAGATTCAACTAAGTTTCAATGGAAAATGATTTATGTCTTAATCAGTAGGCCTATGCCCATGGACCGTAGGAGGCTATACTAAATTAGTCCCAAAGTAAGCTCAATAAGGCTTACATATGTTATGGGTATTAAACACGATCTATTGTCCCACCAGTTAAGGGACCGAGGCCAAACCGGTCGTCAAATACACATGTGTATACGTTAATATAATAGAAAGGTCATGCCAGTGCCTGCCTAGAATAATCTGCTGCAATCTAAAGGTTAGGAGACTCGTGGTACCTAACAGGAAAAAAATTGCTATTTTGATTCCGGTTGGTCGACCTCGTTCAACGCTTCAAAATCCTATGAATGAGAAAAAAACGAACGGCAGAAGGCCCAGACTAACTAACCGCTAAATAGTCAACGATAGCGCTATCTTTTCGCATGCAGGGATGGTCAAAGGGGCGCTAAACGCGTTCAACTTCGCCGGACCTTTGTAGACCACAGACTAACCAAATGCTAGCAGCCGCTGCCGCCCGGCGCTTTGCGGCTCAGAGGGCGCGTTTCAATGGCAGTGGGCCGCGGATATCCCCCCGACCCCTTCAAGAGACGACCTATAGGCTGAACCGACCATAGACTAACCATGAAACGCCCGCATAGCACTAATGCTAGCAGCAGCTGCCGCACGGCACTCCGCGGTTCAGAGGCCGCGTCCCAATGGCAGTGGGCTGCTCGCCTTCAAGAGGCTACTAGGTTGAACAGACAATAGACTAACCATGAAAGTAACAGTAAAAGGCGTAAAGATTTTGTTTGTCCTAATTATACTCAAACACGACACGCTTTCTCTTCTAGATTTTTTCTTTTCCTAGGTCCAATAATCTCTCTGTTTGTACTAATTTCAAAGGTAGAATATTATTTTGGAGAAACTGGAAGGCACTATTTATCTCCCCATTATGAATGTGGCAGGTGAAAATCTTCCGATCTCATGAGGTAACTCTGGTTCCGATAAAACTAATTTAAAGTTTATTTCGGTATTCAACAGTTTAAGAATGTCTTTCCCTAGTTGCTGTGGTGTTATCCTGAAAGGTTTTTCAATGAAAAGTGTTCTATCACTTATTAGCTGCGGCTGGCATAAGGCTGGAGTCGCTTACGCCGCTGCTATCCTTGACGCTGACTTTTTGCGGGCATCGGTTCCTGTTTTGTATACTACTTAAATATTTTTTAAAGGAAAATATATATTGAACAAGGGTGCTAGTCATGAGTGTTACTAGCTGTGAATCAGCATCTAATTACTATTAGGCCCTTCAATATCTCAATTGATGAGAGAATAAATTGCCTTATGAAAAGTGTGTTAATCCTTAAATTTTAGAAATATATTCCCAACATGAATGAACTTTATTTCTATGTAATAGAAATCAAATATATAGAAAACCGGGTGACTTTATGCCGTTGAAGGGTTACTCCCTCCTTCATTTTTTCAATAGATTGCCACCTCTGGTGCAACACCAATGACTGATTAATATTTCAAGAAGTACAGTGCGATAGCAACCTTATTGCTTGGACATAGGGTTTAACTCTGCATCAAGTGTTATGTTGATTGTATGGTGGACAACTTATCTCTTTGAGAGAGTATTGAAGTAGTTAACAGGGTGCATATTTAGCAGGATAATTTTGGAATATTTTGACCCTCAGTTTGTACTGATTTTTGTTATCTCAAATTAAAAGGAAAGACTGAACTTAATTATAGCTTATGGGATCTCACAAGCCGTTTACCTCCCAAATGATTAGCAGGTTATTGCACTCTATCTGTGTTAGACTGTATCTGACATTTTATACCTACTTAACGCTATCTTATCTTTTCACGCGTTTGTTTTCAGTGACACATCTTTCTTCTTATGTAACTAAATGTAGAAGAGTGTATACTGATGTAAACTACCTATATGTTTTTTCTCTTATCTTGAGAATGAATGAATAGCGAAAATATTTGACTATGACTCAGTATGGGCATTTCTATATAGAAGTATAATGGGCACCAAACATACTGGTAAATAAATAAGAGCTGAAACGATACTGCGCTGGTTGCTCTTCTAAATTCTAAAGTGATTGATTAATCTTACAATAGGACGCTTGCGCTGTCCACTGATTTTGCTGATTCATTAACAACCCCATCATATAAGTTAATGATTAGAATAGATAAAATCATAATGTTGTTGAGATATTTTATATCAGATAGCTAGCGCCATCTATGAAGAATAGATAAAATCATTATGTAGTTGAGATATTTTATATCAGATAGCTAGCGCCATCTTTTGGTCTATTTGATTTATAGGTAGTTACTAAGATTCAAGGCTTATGGATGTTTGGAGATAAAATTTTATAGATGTTGACACATTTTACAAGAATAGGTGCAAGTAGACCTAGCACTAGGCGCGCGCGGCTAGTATTAGCGCCATCTGGTGATCTCGCTGGTTTACTACTTTACTAGTAAATTACTGAAGTTTAATTGTAACATTCGTAATTGTTTCTGTTATAACAGGAACGATATTTCATTTTGTGTTCGACCTGGCTATCACGCTAGGTTAGATTATTGGCAAATGATATTTGGCTAAAATATAAAAACTAAGTAACAACTATGTTTTGATTGTTTACAAAAGCCAGATATAAACTTTGATAATATACTCTGAACATCTACAATTAGTTATCATGAGAGACCGAGCAGCGAAGCATAATTAGAAATTAAACGAACTTACCTGTAAGTGAAGTTCTATTCTAATTATGTGAGCTGCTCGGTCTCGAAATGATAATCCCACCCGCCTCATACCCATTTTGTATGGATACAAGTCACGATTACACGAGACTGTGTAGGGAAGTGGATCAAAGTTTCTTTTAGACAATTCTTATGCGCTTCGCTTGGCTCGTTTTGGCCGGGGCACGAAGTGCCCCCAGATCTGGACCTGACTTTGCTGGTATCAGGTCATGGTCATACGGGACAGGTTTTTTGTGAAGGTGTGCTTTTATTTGCTACTCTAAACTAAATGATTGACAGTTGAGCGCGGGGTGCGGGGGGCCCCAGGGTCCGTTCGGAAACCGGTGTTTTTCGCGTTTTGGGATCCTTGAGCTCTGAAATGTGGTTAATAGTCGCACGGGAGACGTACTAAACTCTTTTGTAAATATGTGTCCAAATAATGCACGGCTAGATTTATATCCCCTAAACTACATGAAATGTAAATCAACGCTACGAGAAGCCCTACATAATATGTCCTATGACGATACTGAGAAGTTATTTATCGTTTTAAAATAATTTTGTTCTATCTTCTATCTTTTTATACCTTTTTTTATATATAGGTTATTAACTTACTAATTATTTTGTACTACCTAGTAAATAAGAATAATATTTTGCATGTGAATAACATATTCAATTGTTAGTTCTTTTTTGCCTGAAACACAGGGTATCCTAGTTCAGGCACGTGTTATTTGCCTCTAATATTAAGATCCTAGTCTATAGTAAACACTGATGTACATTATGTTTTATCAATAAATTATTATTATTATTATTATATTATGAAACGTCCGCATAGCACTAATGCTAGCAGCAGCTGCCGCACGGCACTCCGCGGTTCAGAGGCCGCGTCCCAATGGCAGTGGGCTGCTCGCCTTCAAGAGGCTACTAGGTTGAACAGACCATAGACTAACCATGAAACGTCCGCATAGCACTAATGCTAGCAGCAGCTGCCGCAAGGCACACCGCGGTTCAGAGGCCGCGTCCCAATGGCAGTGGGCTGCTCGCCTTCAAGAGGCTACTAGGTTGAACAGACCATAGACTAACCATGAAACGTCCGCATAGCACTAATGCTAGCAGCAGCTGCCGCACGGCGCTCCAAGGTTCAGAGAGCGCGTCCCAATTGCAGTGGGCTGCCCCCCTTCAAGAGGCTACTAGGGGTGAACAGACCACAGACTAACCATGAAACGTCCGCATAGCACTATTGCCACCAGCAGCTGCCGCACGGCGCTCCGCGGTTCAGAGGGCGCGTCCTAATGGCAGTGGGATGCCCCCCTTCAAAAGGCTACCTATAGGTTGAACAGACCATAGACTAACCATGAAAAGTCCGCATATCACTAGTGCCACCAGCAGCTGCCGCACGGCGCTCTGCGGTTCAGAGGGCGCGTCCCAATGGCAGTGGGATACCCCCCTTCAAAAGGCTACCTATAGGTTGAACAGACCATAGACTGACCATGAACAGTCCGCATAGCACTAGTGCCACCAGCAGCTGCCGCACGGCGCTCCGCGGTTCAGAGGGCGCGTCCCAATGGCAGTGGGATGCCCCCCTTCAAAAGGCTACCTATAGGTTGAACAGACCATAGACTGACCATGAACAGTCCGCATAGCACTAGTGCCACCAGCAGCTGCCGCACGGCGCTCCGCGGTTCAGAGGGCGCGTCCCAATGGCAGTGGGATACCCCCCTTCAAAAGGCTACCTATAGGTTGAACAGACCATAGACTGACCATGAACAGTCCGCATAGCACTAGTGCCACCAGCAGCTGCCGCACGGCGCTCCGCGGTTCAGAGGGCGCGTCCCAATGGCAGTGGGACGCGGGGATCCGGGCCGGTACGGGGATGTCCGTGTATGTCTCCTGGAACAAACAATATATGATTATCTTTCGATCACGTTCCATATTAACCATCTGCGAAGGTGACGGTACAACATCGTGGCCCCTCTTGCAACCGCTATGAGTTTGGGATTGCAAGAGCTGTCAGTTTCAGTTCATATAAACTTTGAAGTATTTACATGGGAAAACGGTTATTTCCAATCCCATTCTAATAGCGGTTTTATAATAGTTATGGACTGTTCGAATACGCATTCGTTTTGTTTGAACACATTTCAAATATGTAATTAGAGCAAATATTTGCGTGATGAGCAATTAACGTTTGTTTCTGATTCTTATTAGATCTTTCGTATGTATTTAAAGTATACGTACTGTTAACAGCACCAAGACTATCGGAAGTGTCAATACTCAACGTGAAATTCACAAAATGTAAAACTCTTGTCGACCACTTTACCAATAGCGCAACGGCTTTAGACGTCAAGATGGCGTCACAGGTAGGCAACTGCTTTGAAGTACCTACCTTAATCTTTAGGCCACTCAAGCAGTGGATCATCATAGCGCAGCGCAGGACAGGGGCCCAGTCATGCGTTGGAATGCAACGGAAGTATATCTCTCTCCGTCTAACGCATGGTTGCGTCCTGTATGACGGCCGATTGTGCAGAGAGCCTTCGCAGCCATAATAAAACTAGGCTAAGTAACACTGGTTCTACAGGTTACCCTAAAAACTATGTCATGCTCCCTGGCAACCCCACTCTCTGTAAGTATTGGTATTTCTGAGTACGTGAAAAAATTGTACCCAGTAATACATTAGTACTTACTTGGAAAAAATTATACCTCAATCGGTATCGAGAGAGATACAATTATTTTAATTAGGGGTTGCTAGACGGCATCTCCCTAGCTTAAATAGATTGCCAGCGAGCATTACACAAAACAAGTGGAACCGATTTGATTGTGGTTTTATTATTGTCTTGTCTGTCAAAATAGGTCATATATAGTTGCTGTGTCGCGGGTCTTTTGTTTAGAATTAGCCTGTATTTCCATGATGTATTTTCAGATGGGTGAATGTCAAGAAGTCGTGTCTCAATTACAATTTGAGGTCGAGAACATGATAGAACGCATAGATGAGATGATGCTTTAGCGCACCCATTGGAGGATCCTGGTGGTACTTACTTTACGCATTCATTTATTACCTATACTTGGCCATAAAGTTGCGAGTACCGCCCGCTACGCTTTCGGAAAAACCCAATCAGTGACCAGAGGGAGACGTAACATTTTGTACTAGTAACTATATTTTTGAAAAAAAGAGCTTTAGTGATGGATTTTATCCACTAGTGGGCAAAGTAATTTGACCTTGGAGCGTATCTCATGTATCTCATGCATGAAGTCATGAACCGTGATAGTTAGACAGTTGAAATTTTCACAGATGATGTATTTCTGTTGCCGCTATAACAACAAATACTAAAAAACAGAATAAAATAAATATTTAAGGGGCTCCCATACAAAACGTAGTTTTAAGTATTTATATTTATTGAATATATCGGAGTCTACCCAATCCATAACTACATGCAAGGCTGGCGCCAGACATCCTCAGTGTTTAGACTAAGAGTCTAGACTGCCAATAAATAACACTGAATATTCCATTTAGACATAGAAGAAAAACGGCGTATGCGTCTAACACGGCTATAAGGAACCCGGCAAACCGAAGACTCGTGGAAGTGGCTTCCGGGCTGTGAGAGCCCTTATACTCGTATCTCTGCGACGGTTGCTGATCTACTGTGATCTTTTATATTATTATTATTCTGGTAGTGGCATTATTATTGCAAGCCCTAGTCGTGGACGTAGCGCGGACGGGGTGCAGATGTGACTTTCTAAACCCCGAGGCAAACAGAGGTCTGTCAAAGGGTTATAGGTGTACAACTGTTTGGCGTCGTAGTTCTCAAATCGATGTTCATCTGTTTATTTTTCGGAAAAGTAGAAGGGACGTACGGTCGGCCAGTAAGGCCGCGGATTGGACGCAAGCCAGCAGCGCCCATACATCACAAAATAGGTTTGTTAATTTGACTAAATATTCATTAATAATCCACCTAAATTGAATACCGATACGGTAAAAAATAATGAAAAGTAATCTTCATAAATTCCGTAAAAATCAGGCGAAAATGGTATAAACTTTCTTTACTTTATAATTGACTACGTCTATATACGTTCCTTAGGATACGCGCATACGAGTAATCTACTTATTTTTGTTAATGAATAAACCTTTCTATAGGCCAGATGAAATTCAATACTATCTCAAGGTCGTAAATATTTAATTAAAATGCCGTTATTTCCTGATGCATATATTTTTGGATTCAGGTTAAAGTCTCCAAATTTGTGTACTCAAACATGTTTTCATTATAAAAATACTGATAGCATTATTGCTTGCGGGTTAAAAAAAAATCCTAACTTCCGGTCCATAGAATTATTTATTTCAATAGTAAAAATTGTTTAAAATAACATATAAAAGCCGTATACAAATTATTAGCCTGATATTGAATTATTTCCAAAAAAAAAACCGTAATTTTCTCAGGGTGGTAGGGCGAGCCCGAGCTGCATACGTGTAGAGGGACATGACGTTGTCAAACCCACAAACATCAAAGGCGTCAGTCCACTGGTTACTCTACACTGTGCCTGTACCGTAGGTACCCCGTCTTTCTCTGTTTATAACCCCCAATACAAACGATTTTAATAATAAACGGCGTATGCGTCGACACGGCTATAAGGAACCAGGCAAACCGATCTTTATACAAGTTTAACATGTGTATTTGTGTGTATATTTGTGTGCCTCTCTTTCGGGTTTCTTAATCGAAAGTGTTGTAAGTCGAGAATCGAGAAGGCAAAGCTTCGCTTGTTGTTTCGGGAGTTTTATTTTTATTTTTAGGGTTCCGTACTCAAAGAGTAAAACGGGACCCTATTACTAAGACTTCGCTGTCCGTCCGTCCGTCCGTCTGTCACCAGGCTGTATCTCAAGAACCGTTATAACTAGAGAGTTGAAATTTTCACAGATTATGTATTTATGTTGCCGCTATAACAACAAATACTAAAAACTAAATAAAATAAATCTTTTTATTGATAATGGTACGGAACCCTTCGTGCGCGAGTCCGACTCGCACTTGGCCGGTTTTTTTAATTTCTTGGACGAATACGTGATGACGCTTCTCTAAATTAAGCTAAATTTAGTATAAAAGCTGATTGAAAAAGCGTCATCTCCCTAGTTTGTCTCGCGCCTTAGTAGCAAAGGAAAGGACGTTGTCCTAAGACCAACAGCATGGAGGTACAAGGTTGTAAGTGACTACAGTCCCGAAGTAGAGTTAGGACTTTATCCCATCGAGGGTCGCTAACCCAGTTTATATTGTAGCTTGGGAACAAAGACTACAATATACATACTGAGATAGACAGGCAACTCGACCAAATTGAGAAGGCATTTAATGCTTGCGTATACAGGCGCCATCTCTTCTGCGGTAGTTACAACTTTTCTTTGAATGTACAAAACATACAAAAAGTGCGCCGGTCGTAGGGATCGAACCCCGGATCATCGACTCCAAATACCACCGTCTGTACCCCTAGGCTACTGATGACTTGTGACATTACGGCGAATTTTGAAATACCTTGACAGCCTAGCCTAGCAATCGCTAGAGCTTCAGAGAATTCGCCAGCTATCAAGAAGGTGGCACTGTTTTCAATAAGAAACTGGATTTGCATTAAGTTCTAAGTTCGCATAGCATGCTTGGGAACAACAATCTCTATCGATTTCCTTAAATTCTTGGATCACAGAAGTTAAAAACAGAAATGTATTCATAAGAGTCATAGCTTTCTTTTGTCGTGACACAACTTTTAAGTGTTGGGGCGGTTCAGTAGGTACTTACTTACCAAAATATTGACTAAATCATAAACTTGCTTAGATTTTTACTGTTTAGTTTAAACGACTTATAAAACGAAGTCTCGACGTGTAGATACTAGATATGCACCGAAATGTTAACGTGACATTGCACATTGCGGGGCACATTGCACGTAGAACCGATGGCCGTTGGGGCGGAAAGGTAGGCCCCCCACAAGTAGGACTGATGACCTGGTAAAGGTCGCGGGAGTCCGCTGGATGCGGGTGGCGCAGGACCGGTCATTGTAGCACTCTTTGGTTGGGGGAGGCCTATGTCCAGCAGTGGACGTCTTTCGGCTGATATGACGATGATGACGCCTGCGGTAAATCCCATTTCCCATTTTGTACTCACCACGGGCCGTACTAAACAAAGCCTTAGATCTATATGGCCCTTGCTTTCGGCTCGGGAGTGAAATGCCTGCGATTTGAGACTAAATCTGACAGAAACTTAGGTTGATATCACTTATAAAGTCTAAAGGATCCTTATAATAATTAACAACTTAGAAAAGTTGAAATACCCCCGATATTTTCATTTTATAGTTCAATATCTCAAAAACGACTGAACCGATTTGCAAATTTGAAACTGACAGCTTGTATGGAAAATATGTCAAATTTGGAAGTAATTTATAATAGCAGATTTTCTTTATGTAATGTATATATTATCAATTAAATAGTTACTTAGTGACAAAATCCAACAAAATTTCAGACATCAAAAAAATTATAACTTAACTAGCTTCTGAAAAATCAGAAAAAATATTAATAAATGGTTTTATCTTTATTTTGGTTCATTTACATTTGCTCTATAATATTCAAGATAAATATTAAAAAAAAACAATTCATTCTTTTCTTAAATCTATATAAATACTCTTTTTTTCTTTCTTTCCGGATGGAAAGTTTGTTGGATTCTTGAATAAAGCATCTTAGATCAATGTTTTAAAATGATATAAAGAAAAAAAACGCTATTATAAATTAATGTTTTTTCATACAAGATAATAGCGGACTGCATTATGCATCTCTAAACCGGCTGGCGAATGATGTAAACAATTTTTTCCTCTCCGCCGCCGCGACGACGCAAGCCCCTACCGCCGACCCAATAATAGCTAATGAGCTACTAACTCACTCGATAAACCCCAGTCAGGTGTCTATATTTCTAAATAAATTTACAGAATCAGAAATATTCAAAATTATTACACAAGACATAGTTTGCAAAAATACATGTGATATTTACAATACCTCCACAAAATTATTGAAAGTCGCACTACCTATGTTATTATCCCAACTAGTACAATTTTTTAATTATTTACTAAAAGTTGGTTTGTATCCACCTATTCTTAAAAATATAAAGGTGGTACCTATATACAAAGGTAAAGGACCCAAGGATCAGCTTTCTAGCTACAGGCCTATCAGTATAATCCCGGCTATTGCAAAGGTGCTTGAAAATGGGCTATCAAGGAGACTATCACTGTTCTTAGAAAACTCTGCACTCTTAAGTGATAAACAGTACGCTTATAGAAAACATAGATCCTGCGTTAAAGTCGTTCGCGAAGTCGTCCAAAAAATCATGGCGGCCAAAGAGCGCGCGACACAAGTTGCCATACTGCTATATATGCGATATGACGCGAGCATTCGACCTATGTGATCATAATGTTCTAGCGCAGAAACTTGAACATACTGGCATACGCGGCCTAGCGTTAAAATTAATGCTAGAATTTTTGGCCGGTCGTCAACAAGCCGTGACACTGAGCAACGGCAAAGTGCAATCCAACTACGGCGGCGTCGACATAGGCGTACCGCAAGGTTCTTCACTCGCTAATCTGTGCTTCCTTATCCAGGTCAATGACCTGCCTACAGCCGTAGATGGAGATATGTATATATTTGCTGATGACGCGTGTGATATAATAACAGCAGATACCGCCCAACAGTTGGAAGTCTCTTTGAAATCTGACATTTTCAAACTACTGAATTGGTTCCGCGCAAATGGCCTAGTTTTGAACTTGTCAAAAACCCAGATTCTGCACATTAATCTAGGCGGACGACCTCCAGATCCACTAAATATAAGCATCCTCGGTAATTTGTTGCCACAATTAAGACATACCAAGTTCCTCGGTATAACATTAGACTCTGGACTCAGATGGGATGCACACATAGACAGTTTATGTGGTAGGCTGTCTAGCGCATGCTTCGCTCTAAGCAGATTGGCACACGTTTTACCCAAAAAACAACTCAGATCATGCTACTATTCACTATTCCACTCAGTTATGAACTATGGTCTCGAATTGTGGGGTACGGCTGCAGAGTGGCAACGTGTATTCATACTACAAAAGCGTGTCGTATATAACGGAAAGTGACTGAAAAATCGATTGCAAATTTTGGCGGACAACTTACATATTTACATACTTACATATTTACATACATACGAACAGTGCAAGTTAATATAAAGCTTGTAAAAAGCGAACTAACCTAATCCGCTTAGAAACAACGTCTAGGCTTAAGCAACCCCGTTGTTTATGCAAAAGCTTAATTAAGCGAGGGTTTATATTTCGGGGGTGCTTTCAAGCGCGGGTCGCTTGTTACGATGGAAAAAAGTTAAATGTCAGAACAGAACCCTTTCATACAGGTGACGCTCAAACCGCTGTACCGATTTAGCTAAAATTTGGTAAGGAGACAATTCAATTCCTAGAGAACGACATGTAATAGGTACTTTACATAATAATATAATTATAGTTGTTAGCATGGAAATCATTCCCTACGGGTGAGTACCGAGCCACCAGAGACGGGCTGTTATTCGCTACGCGTTAATGCGGCTCACCCCGCCGGTCACCCGTTACGAAACTAGACCTCTACCTATGCTTAGTTACTACGCATCGCGGTGTCAAAGTATATTTGTGGGTGAGCGTTGAGATGAGCTTAAAACAAGTTACAGAATAGGGGGGCTGTGCGAGGTAGCGGGGAGTGGTGTGTGAGGAAATAATCCAACAATATATAGCATTACTAGCTACGCTCAAGCATCTTTTCCTACTTATGCCCTTATTCCAAATAAGATTAGATAATTAATAGAGATGCGCCGAATATGGGTTTTACCGAATACGAATATTCGGCCGAATAATTCGGTTCAAAGGAATGATAAATGCCTTAATCAGCCGTTCCAAAACAGACTCATTTTTCAGTGGTAAAAATCTTGTTGATTTTTAAGTGAAACATTTATACTAAAGGTAGTTAAATAACAATAAGAATCCGTTTTAGAATAATAATTTCACATGACAATGACATTCTTACAACTTGCAGACAAAAAACCTGCAAAATTATTCGGTAAATATTCGGCATTTGAACCGATTAATTCGGCCGAATAACGAACATTGAAAAACGTGCCGAATATGCCGAACACCGAATATTTACCGAATTTTCGGCGCATCTTTTAATAATTAACAACTTAAAAAAGTTGAAAAACCCCCGATATTTTCATTTCAAAGTTCAATATTATCTCAAAAACGGCTGATCCGTTTTTCTTGAAACGTAGCTAAGAACCACATTGATCACGTCAGCTTTCGGATTAGAAAAACTGCATTCCATTTAGGAGCTACGATGCTACATACAGACACATAGATACACAGACACGTCAAACTAAAGCCTCTGCCAGACGGTCGCCAACACGCCCCTCCGACCGAGCGACCTGGGTCCGCACCGACCGTGTAGACGGTTGTTTGGAGCTACATTTCATACCACAGCGGTCGGTGCCGACCAAGGTCGCTCGGTCGGAGTGGCGTGTTGGCGACCGTCTAGCAGAGACTAATATAACACCCCTCTTTTTGAGTCGGGGGTTAAAAAGTCGTGCGTTAATCGTCGTGCGATTTGAAGGAAAACCATTTTGAAACGCAAGAACTTTGTTTGATAAGCACTTAATGTTTGAAATAAATAAAACTAGGTAGTACAATATTTCCCTTTGATATTCAAGATAAACAAAGAAACGCAAACGAGTTTGTCCTTTAAAATACTAATGTTACTTATATGGAATTATATAATTTTAATTAGCAGACGTTACTGCTATAAACACAATTAACTTAATAGGTAAGCTATGAATAACTTTCCGAAAAGAAAAGCTCAAAAGCAATCCATTTAAACAAACGGCGACCTACATTTGAATTTGGACCGTTTTATACTTTTATATTAATTTGGCGACAGACCAAAGTATTTAATTTACGCAGCAATTAAAAATAAAGCAACATCTTATGCGCTCAAACAAAAGCAGAAACTTCAATAAAAAATACATTGCATGAGAATTGAAACCAACCTAACCTATTAAACCTTTGTTCGCGCGAAATGCGAAAAAACCTTGCAAATATAAAAAACCGTATGGACGTTATACTGACGATTCTTATGGGACATTTTAGAATCAGAATGGTTATGTAACGGGCTTACGTAAATACTCACAGATATTTGTTCCATTTTGGCACGATCTCAACTTTCACAGCACTTCGTTAGTTGCAATATGAATATGACAATTCAGATCGCAATGGCGGTCAAGCCAAGCCACCCCGAGATATGAAATACTGCAATAGTGGCGTCAGAGAAATATCAACTTTGTAACGAATGACATAGAACACATAATAAAGGGATAAGATTGTTAGTTGAAATAAAATACGTTGCAGTTAGTGTTCTGTTTTTGAGGGTAGATGTATTAAGCTGGCGGAAGAATATAAACACCCAATAGGCATGATGCCTCATGGTAATATTGATAACGTAGTGTTGCTAAATGGATAGTAAACCATCATATTATTGTAATAAAGTATAATAAACATTAAAAGTTTAGAAAAAAAAGCGGCCAAGTGCGAGTCGGACTCGCACATGAAGGGTTCCGTTAAATAAATTGCTTTTTACGATTTATGACGTATAAAAAAAAACTACTTACTAGTTCTCGTTCAAACTAATTTTCGTTGGAAGTTTGTATGTATATCATATATTTTTTTTAGTTTTATTATTCTCTTATTTTAGAAGTTACAGGGGGGGGGGGACACATTTTACCACTTTGGAAGTGTCTCTCGCGCAAACTATTCAGTTTAGAAAGAAATGGTGTTAGAAACCTCAATATCATTTTTGAAGACCTATCCATAGATACCCCACGCGTATGGGTTTGATGAAAAATTTTTTTTGAGTTTTAGTTCTTAGTATGGGGAACCCCAAAATGTATTGTTTTTTTTTTCTATTTTTGTGTGAAAATCTTAATGCGGTTTACAGAATACATCTACTTACAAAGTTTCAACAGTATATCTCTTATAGTTTCGGAAAAAAGTGGCTGTGACATACGAACGGACAGACAGACAGACAGACAGACATGACGAATCTATAAGGGTTCCGTTTTTTGCCATTAGGCTACGAAACCCTAAAAATTGCATATTTTTTAATTGTCCAAGAGCTTAGAATAATAACGCCTAGAAACGCAGTTCATGCGCAACGGTGAGGCCACCAAAAGTAGGACATATTATAGGCGTTATTATTCTAAGTCCAAGAGTACCTAAATTTAAAGCTACCAATAGAATCCTTTCGCTTTTATAGAAACAAAATTGTATGTACCTAAATGCAGTATTTCGCGACCGAAACAGCAATTTACTTGATTTTCCATACAACGATTAGTACAAATAGCAGTTGCGACGTCATACCTACCCGTGTGACAATTAGTATGAAGCGTTTCGCCTGCCGCCAGCGAGGTCAATCTTTGTCTCTAAATTTTGGGCTTTTATGTTCTTTAATTGTAGTTGCTCCCATACAAACATTTGGTCCTCTCCAAAAACTGGTTCGAATGCTATCGTAAAAAAAACTTTGTCATGATCCCTATTGGCTATCATGTATGGTGCAGGACAGGGACGCAGTTATGCATTGGGATGCGATGAAAGTATGTCTTTCTCCGTCTAACGCATAGTTGCGTCCTGTATGATGGGCCATGATGGCTTACATTTTACATTTATATTACACACATTAAAATGAAGTTTGGGTACTTTACAGTAAATAAATTTGTGTCAATATTATGCTAACTTATCTATAAACTGACCTTTGTCTTCAAGTAAGTAATTTTATTGACTATTTACTCCGATAGAGTAAGGTAAGTTAAAGATAGATAGCTAGTATTTATAAGCAATAAAATTGACATGTAAAATTTAATATTTTATTAATACATTATTGAATTCAATAGATATAGACGGTTTGAAAAATAACCGATGTTCTAACCCGCATCAGGTACTTGAATTACTCTATTGGGATTAGACTTGTTGATCTGCTCCCCTATTCTATAACTTGTTTTAACCTCACCTCAACGAACGAAAAATAATAATAATATGGACTCGTAGAATACTTAGGAGATGATGCCCCATCATAAAATGGGTTTACTATAATGACGCAAAAACAGTTGGTGGGTGGTTCTGTTCTGTTCTCCTCTACCTACAGGACTCTGCGCGAACAGCGCCTCTGGTGGTAACTATTAGGAACTACGCGTAGTCATACAAATTGAAACTAAACGCAAACGCGTTCGAAAACAGGTCACATTTCTCAACCGATTCTCGTGATTTTTTGTGAGCCAGGTTCAAGTATCGTTTTTTTGGTAGATTCAGTTTTTCGAAATAAAAAATGAAGTCTCGCCAGTTCTACAGCTCACATACCTACTCGTAGTCATTCGTTTGTAGGAATTGTAAGTATGTGTAAAATAATAATTTTAATGAGTCTTTAGCAGTACTTAGTGTAGTTGCTATAGTTGCAATGTTTACGAGGATACGTAAATATCGCAACATACAACAAAAAAGTTGATTGTCCCATCAACAACAATAACCAATTGTCTACAGATAACACGTTCCGCTGATAACATTCAATTAAGCGCCCTTTGTTGGCCACTAAATTAAGGATGGACGGACAACGAAAGTAAATCGCGATAAGGTCCTGGCGCCGGGTGGCGACCACCCAATTTAGTGTGCAGAGCTAAAACCACGAACTTCGAAATTCTAAGTTCGGGTATTTCCATCTCTATCGCACTCACAATACTCGAGTCACAGGGATATATACGAACATCGAGTTTCGATTTTCGGGTAGCGCCGCAGGTTTGCGACTACTTAGTCCTTGATGAACTGCAAGGATATCACTAGACTAGCCGTATATCTTTCTCATTAGAACGGGGAGACGGAATCTATGTCGCCGCGACACAGCACGCAGGCCGTCCTGTACCTTTTCTATTTTTTTTTTCGTGGAGAAAACTTGCGAACCAGGTACCCAGCTCTCGGGAGAGGTCTGGGTTATATGGTATTTCTACCCACTAAAAACTCCACGACAACCGCCATCTGCGCTAAGTAATTCGGAGGACTCTAGGATCTCAGGTTGAACGCACTAGAGCCCTCGTTCTGGGCATCTTCGCCGCCTTCTCTGGGGTGGTCGAGTGCTGTGGCCCCCGCCACAAAAAATCACTGGCGACCCCGTTGACCCCCTTAAGTCGCCTTTTACGACAGGCGGGGGAGACCGTAGACCTATACTTGCTGAGTCTACACGGGTTAGGCCGTCCTGTACCTAATAGCCGGTCTGGTTTTCGTTTGATCCACTCAAAACTGAATACCCTGTATTGGCGACAGTACCCATTTTAAACACCTTATTAATCTCCAGATAAAGGCCGCCATTCAATTTTCCGACCGACTAAGCCCGCCCACGTAACCGCCCTATTCTCAAAGCTTCGGCTCGTCATTAGATTCCTGGCAATTATAGTACGAGCCCTGTACTATTATAGGTTATAGGTTGTACGCGGGCTGGGTTTCCGCAACTCGACGTCATAAATGCGCCTATTTTGCGTAGGGGTTTTGGCACTACTGTTATTCGTGCCAACCCAGTTCCACCAGGAAGCCTAGCAGACCCTTTATGTTGCCGACGGCCTCCGGTAGTGACCCCGGTGTTCCGAGGTACTTTGCCCTGTATTCCGGCACTCCAGGACATGTCAGGATGACGTGGGCGGCTGTCTCGTCCTCTTCCATGCAGGCTCTGCAGAGAGGACTGTCTGTAACACCTAAAGTAAAAAGGTGTTTGTTTAGTAGTGCATGCCCAGTTATGGCTCCTGTCAGAAGACGGAGTGCCGGCCTCTTTAGCTGCTTTAGCTTCCTTGACAATCCGGGGTTGATTGTCGGGAGGGCCTCCTTGGTTTGCCTGCAGGTTCCTAGGGTGTTCCAATGTTTTTGGTGTTCTACCTTGGTGTTTAGTCGCAGTGTGCTCCGCAGCCAAGCCCAGCCCTGTGCTAATAGCGTAAATACTTCATTTCGTTTCTGTATTACTCGGATTCTCGGATTTCGTATTTTTAACCCCCGACGAAAAAAGAGGGGTGTTCTAAGTTTGACTATCTGTGGCGTCGTAGCTCCTAAATGAATGGACCGATTTGAATGCGGTTTTTTTGTCCGAAAGCTGACGTGATCGAGATGGTTCGTTTTTTTGCCGAACTGTGAAATGAAAATGTTGGGGGTGCGGGGTGTGTCAACTTTTTTTTTTTATTTTTTTTTTTTTATTTATTTAGAAACTTTTCTACGTTGTAGTTAATAGTTACATTGGCAAAGATTAAGACTCAGTCGCAACGTGTTTAATTACTGCGCGATATAATATGGACGTGATTTATTTATATTTTTGGGTGTTTGAACCCAAAATCCACATCCGCGGATGTGAAACTCGAAATATCCGCGTCCACGGATGTTTAAAAAATCACATCCGCTACATCCCTGATATCTACGCGTAGGGCTCGTCGACTTGTCCGCGTAGCGCATGACACACGGGATTGGTCCATGTCACGTCACAACTTTGCACAATGGCAAGTATGGCAACATTTGTGTGACGCAGGTCAGATACATTGTCGGGAATGACAGTGTCTACACCGCGGACGCATCTTCAGCCGCACGCCTCGCCCGAGGCACGGCTATACTGAGCGCGCACTCTCGGGCGAGGCATGCGTCCGGTGTAGACACGGCTGTTGACTTACTTTGTTTTATTCTACCCTGGCTCTACTCAAGAACTACGTCCGTCCATTTGCATGCATTAATTCGGCGTCGAGACAAACTGCGCGGCGCGGCGCCAATGTGAATCCTGCTTTAAACAGATACGCCTCTTTGGCTACAGAATAACCTTTATCTCTATACAAACTGTTGAATTGCTTCGTAAACAGAAGCCGGGTATTGAATGTTATCATTATCACATATTGAATGTTAAGCTAATGGGTTCACTTCATTTGCAGGTTTAGGGATGTACCTCTTTGCTCGATTCTATGTTAATCATTGACGAGATTGTTGTCTTTGTAATACCAGTCTGTCTAATGATAAGTAGACGCCGTAACCTGTGGATATTCGAGCGCGTTGCGGACACTTTATTGATTTGAGGGTTCGTTGTGTCGATAGCTGGAGAAAACCTCAATAGGGAACTTGCATCTGTTTATTTTATTACGAAAATCAAAAGTATAATCCTGCATTAAAACAACTGTAGCATTAAAACTTTCTTATGATTTATTTTTCTGATGTTATATGTATTTGAAATCTGCACGCGCCGGCACCCCCCGTTCGACAGGCTCTATATTAAACGGGCTTATGCTATGACGTCACAACATATATTCTCGGCGCGTTTACTATGGAGTAAGTCATTGATTTGCAATTATCTCCACAAAATTTGCGTCTAAATCTATACTTTTCGTACAACATTTCATTTCTAATTCAATATTTTGTGTAACTGTTATGTTATTTTATACAAAAAAATTAAAAAAAAATCGTAATTTTAACGTGAGATAAACCTTATTTTTTTCTTTTGTGTTCCCCATTCCCTCACTCACAAGTCACAGAAGAGCGTATCCACAGGTCGAATTGTAGATTTATTGCAAAATCAGCTAATTGTCTTGGTATATATATATAAACATAAACATATTATGTATATAGACATAGTACATAAACTAGTTTCCGACCTAGATATGGCGGATACCATTCTGTGTATAAAAAGTTTCGTGTTATTCCAGAATGTCGTTTGTATGGGGACTCTTAAGCAACAAACCAAATTACAACTATTCCATCTACAGAATAAGTGTACCAAAACAAACAAAATTTGTAGCAAAGCGAACGTTATCAAACGGTTTTACCATATACCGGCGTAGATAAGGCACTGTACCGTCGATAAAAGGCCCCAGCTACTATAAACACGTAGACATATAGGCTTTTATTCCGCTAAATTCAGTTTTTAGGTACATATTCATTTATGCGCCCTAGTTTCAGTAGTCACTAAAAACAGATTCCATTCATAAAACAATCGTTTTAACAGTATAGGCGCTCTCCCATATCCTGGCATGGTGTAAACTTGAATATTTTATTTTTTATGTTACCAGAATTAATAATAATAATAAATCAGCCTATATACGTCCCACTGCTAGATAAGGCCTCGTGTCATGGATGAGTAGGAACAGACAGTAGTCCCCACGCTGATCCGGTGCGGGTTGGAGAATTCACATAAACCTTTGAATTTCTTTGCAGATGTATGAAAAATAATGTCTGTAGTAGGGCCGGGTATCTACAATAAATTACCCTCCGAATTGAAAGATATTGAAAATGATGCGACATTTCTTAATAAGCTAAAAAAATGGCTGACTGATAAAGCTTTTTATAATTTTAAGGAGTATGTATAAAATATTGGTAATAATAATAATTTTAATCATTGTATAATGTTGACATTTTGTTATTCATACCTAAATATTGCTATGTTATATTATATTAATTGAATAATCAAATTCATTTGACATATTATAATTCTAATTTTGACATTTTGTTACTCATACCTAAATATTGTTATGTTATACTAGTTGAATGATCAAATTCATTTGACATATTATAATTCTATTTTTGACATGTAAATTTTTATATTTTATGAATAAATGAGTATGAGTATGCAGGTTTCCTCATAATAATAGTCATGAAAAAAATGCATATTAACTTTTCAACCCCCAATGGAAACAATGTTTTATAAGTTTAACATACTTAACTGTGTATCTGTGGCATTGTACCACCAAAACGAATTGGTATGAGTGCTTTTTAGGGTTCCGAACTCAAAGAGTAAAACGGGACCCTATCACGGGGCTTATCAACGGAAAGTGCAATTTTGAGTTTAAAGCATACTGTCAAATACTACACAGATCGACAGACAAATGTGTACGCATGCTACCTAGACCTATCCAAGGCGTTCGATTTGGTTAACTATGACATTCTCTGGCAAAAATTAAGTTACATTGATATGCCGGTAGACATGACCCGCATTTTTAAGTTCTGGTATCAAAACCAATCGAACGTCGTGCGTTGGGCGGGTGCATTTTCGGATCCATACAGGTTGGAGTGCGGGGTGAGGCAGGGGGGGTTGACCTCGCCTAAGCTCTTCAACCTGTATGTGAATGCCCTGGTGCAGGAACTCAGCAGTACCCGGGTTGGTTGCCACATCGATGGAGTGTGCGTGAATAATATCAGCTACGCGGATGATATGGTGCTGCTGAGTGCCTCTCCTTGTGGCCTTGCAAAAATGATCGCAATCTGTGAAGGATATGCGACCAGGCATGGATTGCAATATAATGTCGCCAAAAGTGAGGGTATGGTCTTTAAGGTCAGGAATAAAGTCACACCAGAAGTGCCGCCGATAAAACTGGAAGGTAAGGTACTCAACGTAGTCACACAATTTAAGTACCTCGGACACGTTTTGACTGATGACCTTAAAGATGATACGGACATTGAGCGTGAACGGAGAGCATTGTCTGTAAGGGCGAACATGATCGCTCGCAGATTCGCTAAGTGTTCCAAAGAAGCAAAAGTCACCCTTTTTAGGGCCTATTGTACATCCTTCTACACTAGCGGTCTGTGGGCGAACTATACTCAAAAAGCATACAATGCTCTCAAAGTTCAGTTCAATAATGCCTTCAGGATGTTGATGGGACTGCCCCGCTACTGCAGTGCTTCGGGGATGTTCGCGGAGGCGAGGGTGGACTGTTTCCATGCTACGATGTGAAAACGGTGTTCATCATTGGTACGCAGGATCCGGGCCAGTCCTAACAGCATCCTGAGAATGGTCGCTGAACGCCTTGATTGTGCATATTTGAGGCACTGCTGTATGGTGCACATAAATAAGCAGGTAGAATATATATTTTAAGTTATTACCTATCATTAACCCTATTTTTAAGTAGCTACTAACACACATGATCCCAGTTGGTTTTTTAAATAAATGAAATTGAAAATTACTAAGACTCCGCTGTCCGTCCGTCCGTCTGTCCGTCCGTCCGTCTGTCCGTCCGTCCGTCTGTCCGTCCGTCCGTCTGTCTGTCACCAGGCTGTATCTCACTGATACCGTGATAGTTCCATCTGAAAGTTTCACAAATGATGTATTTCTGTTGCCGCTATAACAACAAATACTAAAAACACAGAATAAAATAGTTTATTTATAGATAATGGTACGGAACCCGTCGTGCGCGAGTCCGACCCGCACTTGGCCGGTTTTTAATTTAATCAAAAGTCTTGTCTGTCAAGACGGTTCTTTTCGTTCTGTTGTGTCAGTGTTGTAATATTTTAATTTATGTGTTATTATATCAACAATATTTAAATACCCACTTTCTTTACTGCAAACAATACTTTGGTAGGATTTACCTAACCTTAATTTAGCACTAATTAGTGATTTAATGTATTTATTAATTTAGCACTAATTAGTGATTTAATGTATTTATTCATTTGTGTATATAAACTTAAGAGCATTTGACTGTTCAGAATGACTAAAAATCTATTGTATTGTATGTACTATAAAAAATGCATGCTTATTTCATTGTACAAAAAGCGGCCAAGTGCGAGTCGGACTCGCACATGAAGGGTTCCGTGAAATAAATTGCGGTTTACGATTTATGACGTATTAAAAAAAAACTACTTATTAGATCTCGATCAAACCAATTTTCAGTGGAAGTTTACATGGTAATGTACATTATATTTTTTTTTTAGTTTTATCATTCTCTTATTTTAGAAGTTACAGGGGGGGGGACACACATTTTACCACTTTGGAAGTGTCTCTCGCGCAAACTGTTCAGTTTAGAAAAAAATGATGTTAGAAACCTCAATATAATTTTTGAAGACCTATCGATAGATACCCCACACGTATGGGTTTGATGAAAAAAAAATTTTTGAGTTTCAGTTCTGAGTATGGGGACCCCTAAAACTTAATGTTTTTTTTCGGTTTTTGTGTGAAAATCTTAATGCGGTTCACAGAATACATCTACTTACCAAATTTCAACAGTATAGCTCTTATAGTTTCGGAAAAAAGTGGCTGTGACATACGGACGGACAGACAGACAGACGGACGGACATGACGAATCTATAAGGGTTCCGTTTTTTGCCATTTGGCTACGGAACCCTAAAAAGCCATCTTGTACTAGAAGTATGTTATGTAGGACCTTGATGATATTGTACAATTACATGCATATTAAGATAAGCCCGACTCTAATTGATAATTCAATCATAAATCAATGATAATGATTATTAACATGTCAAGCGTTTATTTAATATTTAAGCAACTCACAGGCTACATAGTCCGTGATAACATAATCGTTACTAATTTATGACATAAATCTAAAGTTCTAATACTGTGTCATGGAAACTAAACATTGTATCAATTCAATTATGCAAGACCAATAAGATTAGTTGAATGGATCATAGTTTATGAATAATTGGAATAGAAACAGAAACCTTGCAAGCTGTACAAATTGAATGAAACTTACGAAAATAATGTATTTTTTCTACTCCTGTACCATTATCTGTCATTTATCAATAAGTCGTCGAAAAACTCTATGCTCTATGGCCCAAAAACGCACTGTTTAGCGTACTTTTTTGGTTCATACATTTTTCATAAAAGCACTGTTTAACTTTTTTTTAAATCGGTCGCTATATTGCAGTGGTGTCAACTTCATAAACAAATATTTCGAAATAAAAGTATTTATTTACGATTTAACATTTGTTTATTATACATTATTTACTACAATAATAATAAATCATCATCTATTGTGTGTTAAATTACATGTTTTATAAATTCTTGGTATTATTTATAAAAATAAACAATTTGAATTCGGTCCGGGTCCGGATTCGGTTTGGTTCGGATGGCAAGTGGAAACAAATTAAAAACAAAACAAACCATAAGCAAGAGCTGTCACATTTCCGATTTCCCACCAAAATACAGTTCAAAATGAAAAGACAAAAGATGATAAACTATTAGTCCTTAAACTATTAAGATTTTATTCGTGTTTGTGAAGACAAAAGTGTATGTTCCTTTTAAAATGATCGAAGAAATTAATAACTGCACTCCTGAAGAGATTGTGTGAGTAGCAAAAGTACGAATAGAAAACTTGCTGCCTGAAAAGTTTAACTATTCTGTAGTCTGCTATTTATTTAAAATTTGTCGTAGAAAAAGTATTGTATGCAACGGTGTATAACTGGTCTAAAAACGCTTGTGGCATCTTTAATTGCGATGCTCGCCAAGGCTTGCATCACAACCCACGCCACTCGCGTTTTAAGAGTGCTCTTCAAAAAAGCGCTCGCTCAGAATTCGGTATTTTGACAGGCGTAGTGCTTTTGTGTGTGTAAATACTACTACCACCCACACAAACGTACCTAACCCCCACATGCACAGCTAGATCGCACCAGCCGCGGGTGCCGTCCCTTTCTAGCTATATGTAAGTGCGATCGGGATAGAACTAACCGCGGAGCTTGCCGATGCAAATAGCTGTATAGCGCACCGTTGGAATTCGCTCCGTGACCGATATTGATACTTGCACTAAAAAGTGGTAAACATTACTTCGCTAACATGATGCTCTAACTTGAACAAAGTAAGTATTTGATTTTTGTGCACATGTTTTCTATTTATATTAAAATACTATGACAAAGTATATTCATTCTTTTTTACTAGCTTTATATTAACTTGCACTGTTCGTACGTATGTAAATATGTAAGTATGTAAGTTGTCCGTCAAAATTTGTAATTCATTTTTCAGTCACTTCCCGTTATCCAATTGAGCTGAAATTTTGCATGCATGTGTATATCGCATGACAATGCAATATTATGATGACTTGGAGCTGATCTAATGCTGGAGCAGGAAGTTGGCCATAGGAACTCCGCAATAAAACGACACAACCCTATCGAGTTTGGGCTCTTTATAATCGTCTCAATGAGTTGTTGATGATGGTATGCAGAAAAGTACAGTCGGCAATAAAAGCTTGTACCAAAAATGAACATTTTGACAGCAACTTATTTTTGTATAAAATAAACTAACAAGTTTTAAAGTTGTCAGTAATAAGAATAATAATTTGCTGTCTGGCACTACTACTTTCTAGCCGTGTAGTACTGTCGGGTACTACACGGCTAGAAAACACTGATTTATGCCTGCTTCCTGGACCTCACCAAGGCCGTCGACAGAGTGGACTACAATATTCTCTGGGCAAAACTGGAGGAAGCAGATATTCCGGGTGATTGTACAGGTTTGTTGAGGTACTGGTACCAAAACCAATTAAACCAGGTGAGATGGGCCAGGACTTTGTCCACAGATTACAGGTTGGAATGTGGAGTACGGCAGGGGGGCCTGACGTCTCCTAAACTGTTCAACTTTGACTTATGTCAATTAGTACTGCAGTTCTTTTTAGGGTTCCGTAGCCAAATGGCAAAAAACGGAACCCTTATAGATTCGTCATGTCCGTCCGTCTGTCTGTCTGTCCCAGCCACTTTTTTTCCGAAACTATAAGAGCTATACTGTTGAAACTTGGTAAGTAGATGGGTCATTGTCAGATTTAGGTTCGCGTCGCTTTGGTTGATCTTTGAATCCGCATAAACGGCGTTGCCCCTTCTATAATCCTATGTGATAAAAACATATTATATGTGAGCGTAAGCCCGTAACTTTTGACCACCGGAAAGATGATTTTTGTTTTTGTGACTGACAATGACCCAGATGTATTCTGTGAACCGCATTAAGATTTTCACACAAAAATAAAAAAAAAAAACATTAAGTTTTAGGGGTCCCCATACTCAGAACTAAAACTGAAAAAAAAATTTTTGATCAAACCCATACGTGTGGGGTATCTATGGATAGGTCTTCAAAAATGATATTGAGGTTTCTAACATAATTTTTTTCTAAACTGAATAGTTTGCGCGAAAGACACTTCCAAAGTGGTAAAATGTGTGTCCTGTAACTTCTAAAATAAGAGAATGATAAAACTAAAAAAATATATATATGATGTACATTACCACAGATGTATGAATATATTATATAGTATTCTATGCTCTGAGTACATTACCATGTAAACTTCCACAGAAAATTGGTTTGAACGAGATCTAATAAGTAGTTTTTTTTAATACGTCATAAATCGTAAACCGCAATTTATTTCACGGAACCCTTCATGTGCGAGCCCGACTCGCACTTGGCCGCTTTTTTTTAAATGTATAATAATAATTGCTAACATAGTTTTAAGTTTATTTTGTTACTAACAGTATATGCACTATCACATGGTCTGAAATAAAACTATTGAATTGAATTGAATTAAACGAGGATTTGAAAGACGATAAGGATATTGACCGGGAGAGGAGGGCCTTATCAGTCCGCTGCAACATGCTGGCACGCAGATTTGGTAAGTGTAGCAACGAAGTCAAAGTGACATTGTTCAATGCATTTTGTCAGTGTTTCTACACTTGCCAACTGTGGTCTAAATTTATGCGAAAGTCGTACAGCACCATGAGGGTGCAATATAATGATGCATTTCGCACGCTCATGCGGCTGCCGCGCTACTGCAGCGCGTCCAGCATGTTCGCTGAGGCGCGGGTGCCAGATTTCTTCGCCGTAATGAGGGCGAGAGTTGCCGCTTTCTGGGACAGGCTGGGGCGCTCTCAGGACGAGATCCTCAAGGTCATCTACAACGACTTTGAAACGAAATTTTCCGATATTGGCTATCTGTGCATGATGAAATATTTAAGAACTTCACTTAGGCGTCAGATAGCTAACAATTGTGCGTGGAATTATAAATCTGGTATCTAAGAAATTTCTCTAACCTTGGTCAACCAATATGGAAAACGCAAATCCGTTGAAGAGAGCAATGGTGGAAGAAAATAAATGGCTCTGTAACGGTTTAGAAAACGGCCGAAGGGGCACAATCAATTCAATCAAATTAAAATGCCTGACTGGTAGAGAATGCCTCATGGCATTAAGTCCGCCATTTTTACTTTCCGTTGTATAGTGCAATAAAGTTTAATTAAATAAATAAATCAAGAGTTTACAGAGCAGCATTTGATCTTAATTAAATAGCTATGCCATACAATCATCATTGCAGCGGTTGGTATCTAAGAAATTCTTAGACTTAGCTTAGGGCCTGGAGGCAACATACCAACGGAACTAGTAATGTGCAAAGAACGAAAGTTTCTTCCTACATTACCCAGTTTTGAACGAAGACTATTTTTTCTTTGTACATTACTAGTAATGTAACTCAGTAATGTACGAAGAACAAGGGGATCATTTTTTTGATGTTTTAGTTTAACATTTTAATTTTAATTAAGTATCTTGTCAAACTTGTATTTGTATTTTGGGTTATGTTTCGCCTGTGAATAAATGATTTATTATTTATTATGTATGTCTTTCCCGCTCACGGGACAATGATGTCCCGGACCTTTGGGAGGCGTGCGTGGGGCTAGGTACCTACAAAGTACCAACTGAGCCAACACGTAGAGGCCCTTTTGACAATTTAATGAAATGCAAGGAGTACACCGAGCGGATGCTGTCCCTGCCCGTGTCATGGGACGCATACAGAGACAGCACCCGCTGGGGTGTATAGGGACTATTGCTGGTTGATGGAATCTAAAGAAAACGGGTTATTGGGTGAAAATGATGGACTAGTGGCTGGGCTATTGGGTGAAACATCGGACGCCTGCCTAATAAACTGTCTCATTTTTTATCTCTGGCAGACGGTGACTCGCCAACTGCTAGATGGGCCCCTATTATTAGCGACATTAAAAAATTGCCTAATGGCAACACCAGTCAGAGAGGCTGGGGGGGTAGAGAGGTGGCACTGGACTTTAAACATATAGCCAACTCGCCACTTAGGTGTCCACATCTACCCTCGAGCAACAGCTCTTGCGACTTTACTCTGGACAGCCAGTTAAGGCAAGCCAGAGGTGGGGGGCCTGTCCAACCAACCACCCGATCGGCTCAGCCTGACCACAGGACCAGGGGCACTCAGGTACGTAGGGTCGCTACTCCCTAACAGCCAGCCACAAGCTGCCTTACGTTGACTGATTATTATTATTATTATGTCAATCACTCGTTCAAATTGAAAATGCCTCGTAAATCTACTATTGGTAAATGGTTAGAAACGTACCCGGAACTGGTTTATAAAGAACAAGATTCCGTGATACACTGTTCTGTTTGTTATGTTAATTTGAAACAGTTCAAAAAACATAATATCAAAAAACATGTATCAAGTGATTCACATCGTAAGAAAAAAACCGGCCAAGTGCGAGTTGGACTCGCGCACGAAGGGTTCCGAACCATTATCTATAAAAACGGCAAAAAAATCACGTTTGTTGTATGGGAGCTCTCCTTAAAAATAATATTTTATTTTCAGTATTTGTTGTTATAGCGGCAACAGAAATACATAATCTGTGAAAATTTCAACTCTCTAGCTGTCACGGTTCTTGAGATACAGCCTGGTGACAGACAGACGGACGGTCGGACGGACAGCGAAGTCTTAGTAATAGGGTGCCGTTTTACTCTTTGAGTACGGAAACCTAAAAACGTGTACCTGGTAACAAAGAAGAATTTTACTGAACTGAACTGATTAAATGTAAAATTGTTAACTATTAATTTTTCATTGATTTCATTGCAAATCTCTATTTAACATTTTCAGAAAGTCAAAAGTTATCTAAAAGAGATCGGTCTTTAGCGATAAGACCGCCTGTTGTTTACCTCTACTTTTAATCTTCTTTGATATGTTGTGTTGTGCTCTATAATGTATCGACAAAATATTTGTATCAGAAGTCGATAAACGAGAAGTCCCCATGACAGCTCAAAAATGTTACGAGAATTCCGATGACTGGACTGGACTAACTAGTAAATAAATTAAATCTATCAAGTATCACGATCACTCGTACAATAATAATTGACTATAGAACGCGTAGTTTAGACAAAAGGATCCAACCCACAAGACATCACCATTGAAATGTATGACTTTTGTTTTAGGTAGAAGGTTCAATTTTAAATGTTACGTATCCGGTGGGTTTGAGCCTTTTCGCTACACTAAGTCATATATGGCAGCTATGCAATTCATAACTTGTCTCGATTAGCCTCACGAATGTATCCCCAGTATAGTTTGACCCCGAGGTTGGTAACAACTATGCCTAGTCGGAGATCAAAATAATATTATTTTATCTGAAGAGTGGCCGGTTAGCTTCGTGAATAGCCACAAATAAACACACTACACGTCTGTCTCGGAGGGCTATTCAGCCGGTACTGAGATATATTCCCGCGCGACGGTAAATTTATACTAGTTTTGAATAATTATTTATAAATATAAATTTTGACAAAAGTTATATTTTTTGGACCGGATCTTGTTGGTACAAGCATGAACTTTAATGTTGTGTAAGATTCAATACAAAAATAATTCAACAATAATGAGAAAATCCTTGAGTTTTCAGTACGATTTTGTTGACAAATATGGTGTAATTGAGAACAGTTTACATATATATACGTGCAGAATAAGGAAAATTCGAGGCGGCTAGGCGCAATGGCAACATATTACGCTAGTGAAAATAGAAAAAAACAAGTAGGTTCTCATAAAACATCATGGAGTATTAGGGGCTCAAACTTATGACTCTGCGCTCTCTTCAGAAAACTACTGTCTGTAATCGGGTATTTTCGGTTAAAGTATTCAGTTCTTCGTAAATTGGAGGCGGCTAGGACCAATATGAGGAGTTTACCAATGCACATAAGTAATCAGGATCTAGAAAAAGCTCTCCGTTTCTTAGAATTACAACGTCAAAAATCCGTCATTCTCGCTTATTCCTGACCAAAAAACGAGCGCCCTCTTAAGACCCTTCTTATACAACAGTTGCATAAAATACTGTTAGAATAAAAGAGGTTACGCCTTAGGTATACTATTCTGACAGGCCATAAACAGTTTTATATTCTTAATAATTTCAAATCCTATATGTCTTGCTTGTCACAGCACTGTTGTTGATACATTTGTGCTGTCATGTTTTTCTCCTATGTGAAATAAAGATTAATTACAGCAAATTAATCTATCATCATTTCCTTGCCCTTATCCCATTTACTTGGGGTCGGCGCAGCATGTCTTTTTCTTCCATACTTCTCTGTCAGCCGTCATATCATCATTCACTTCTTTTCTCTTCATATCGTCTCTCACACAGTCCATCCACCTTTTCCTTGGCCTACCTCGTCTTTTACATCCATCCACATTCATACCTAATACTCTTTTGGTCACATGACTTTCATCCCTCCGCATTACGTGCCCATACCACGCAAGGCGATTGGCCCTCAATTTATCCGCGATAGGTGCTACTTTTAGGCTTCCCCTTACATACACATTTCTTATTCGGTCCATCCTCGTCACACCACACATCCATCTTAACATCCTCATCTCCGTTACATGCAATCTCTTTTCATCCGTCACCTTTAAGGCCCAACATTCCGATCCATACATGACGACAGGTCTCACAATGGTCTTATAGATTTTGCCCTTTAACCTAGGAGGCATTCTGCCATCGCATATTGTTCCGGAGACCTGTCGCCATTTCATCCACCCAGCGCTAATTCGGTTTTTGACATACAGCAAATTAATCTATATTATCAGTTAATATCCTCACATTTCCACTGCACCAAATATGCAATTAGGGCTAAAGAGTTAGACACTAATAAATACTATTTAATGCATATTCCAATAAGACTAAATGGATACTAATATGATAAGGGGTTTTCCAGTTTAGATAAAACTGTTATTTTGCATGAACTTGAAATATAAATATCTGCTCATTTCTCAAAAAATAATAAAAATACAATTGGTAAAGGAGCTGGGTAATTTTTCTTTTTTTAAACCAAATAAAACTTTTTAAAATATTTTTTTAAACACACAAATACCTCAGAGAGCAAAGGCGCTCTGTCGAGATGCTCAGAAGACGCGAACGCCGACTCGAAATACACCCCATGGTCCCCCGAGTCGTATCTCGAGCTCCCTTCGTCCCACATCCTAGCCTCGGGCTCATCAGACATACTGGCGCCGTAGTTGCGAAAAAACTCCTCACACCATGTTTTACTTTACACTACACTAAATTTAAGATAGAGGACTAGATTTCGGTCTTATTTATTTAACTGGAACATTTGATCACTGTGTCCGATATATCTAACGTATTATCACGGAATTACGATACGATACACTGCAAACAACGTATTCTCGCGACCGATATTCGCGACTTTCGCGAGCAATTCGCGAGCAAAGCGCTTATCACGGTGTTTTCAGTGCCTTATAAAGCCTATTTTGACGTTTATACGTCAAAATAGTGGCGAGTTTGAGGAGACCTATCGTTGTTCTGTTTCGACGCCTGCAGGTGGCAGTCCAAAGCGGAAGCGGAAACAGGCCTGCCTAAGTATGACAGTCAGGAAAATTCCATTTTACGTAGTTTGATTATAACTGAGACTACATTTCCACGTTAGTATATTCGTCATACAATTGATTCTGCTAAAAAAACTTACTACTTATAGTTACCTTATAATTAAAACAGAACATTAAATTTACGGTTAGAGCATTTTACATGAAATGGAACGTAAACCGTCTAGTCTATGCTTCCGTCATTTCCGTCTAGTCTATGCTTCCGTCTAGTCTATGCTGCCGTCATTCACGTCACGTCATTGTCAGACTGTCACCGTTACTCTGAAAATGGTTTCATAATTGCCTTTAATTATAATTTATCGTTTATTATCGTGTGCTACGAGTGCGCTGATCACTTGGACCTGCTGTTTTCTCATCTGGACCTTGATTTGCTTATTGACGATTGTAAGTCAATAATATTGTACCAAACTAGTAACAGGATACCAAACTGCTGCACCTACTGCTTGAATAACTGTTTCATGTTCGTAATTGACTGTGATTCCTCGAATAAAATATATTATAATTCATAAATTGTCTTTATTATTTTAAATTTATTCGTTAAATAGGAATTGGCATATTATACATCAATATGTATGCATGTAGGTACAGGGAAAGTGTATATGTGTGTGTGAGTATTTCCGTACACGCACACATGCGTACACGTGACGCACACATGCGTACACTTGACGCACACATATGAACTTACTAGAGCTAACTATTGGGCTGTTGAAGTCGGATAAAAACTAGATGACGCGCGGCATGCAAAACCTTGACTGACGTCTCTATCTCTATATTATTCATAGTACTCTTTGGCGCTTATCCACAAGAGTGATCTGATTATGGCTGTCAAATCGAAATGTCAATTTATACGACTGCGCAGCGTTTTGTTTTTGCAGAAATGAATTTCGTGTAAGCAATGTATAGCCGCGTACAGACGACCGAGCGCAACGGACTGCCGAGGAAGGTTAAGACCTTGGCTTAGGGTGGTATTCCACTTGTCCAAGATCTGTGTCCAACGTGTATTTGCGTCTAACATTATGCGTAAAAAATAAGCGTAAAAAATATTCCACTTGTTCAATGGGCATGAACAAGTGGAATACCTCCCTTATCGCATAATAATAGCCGCATTCAGACGGTCCAGCATTTTAGGCCTGCACGGCCATGTCGATATAGGTCTACAATAGGTCTATATAGTTTTTTTTTATTATTTCTCAGGACAATAACGTCTATGACACGACATCTAATCAGTCCGAAAAATTCTATAAATACGCAAAAGGCGAAAATAATAAAAGAAAGTTTCGACTAGCGCGCGCGGTGTTTAGCGCGGGAATATTTAAATTTACTTTTTCCTAAAAGTGGTGGACAACAAATAAAATTACCAATAATAATTCTAACTCTAACAAGCAATATTAAAATGGTTTAGACGCTTTATGCCAGAAACGCAAAATGTCAGATTAGTGAAGCAGGATATCAGATTCGCAAAAGGCCAGATTCGCAAAAAGCCCTCCGTCGCAGAATACAATATTCTCAAAACACGATATTCGCATAACATGATACTCGCATAACATGATTATGCACAAAACACGACAATCGCAAAACACTATTTTTGCATAACTTGATATTTTTCTATTCAATGTGATGTGTAATGTGAAATCAGATCTGGCATTCTGCTAATCTGGCTTTTTGCGAATCAGGCATTATGCGAATCTGGCTTTTTGCGAATCTGGCATTATGCGAGTCTGGTATTATGCGAATTGCCTAAATCTGGAAGAAAACCGGGGACAACCGACTTGGCATGACAAAAGAAAGTCGTAAGAATTTTTAAACAAAATCCGCCTTTTCAATTCGAGATGCGGCAAAAAGAGCCAAAACTTCTTTAGCTATGATACAAAGAATCAAACTAAGATGCAACCTAAAAACCTATAAAAAACTAAAACAACCAAAACGAGATGAAAATCAAACAATAGCTGTCAGAAAACTGGCAAGGAAATTATACGACCGTACCTATATTGACCAAGAAAAATCAGTGCATTATAATTGATGACGAGACCTATTGCAAATTGGACTTTAAAGCCTTACCAGGACCTCAATTTATTACGGTGCCGGCTTATAGAAGGTTACTCGAAAACATAAGGCCATCAACATCGAGAAATTTGGCAAAATAGTATTAGTGTGGCAAGCGATTTTTCAATGCGGTATGCGATCGCAATACTTCTTTACTACAGGGACTTTGAAGTTTGAACGCTACGGCATACAGTGACGAGTGCTTACAGAAAAGATTACTAGGTACCACTAATAAAGAAGCACAGGAGTAGCACTTTATTTTGGCCATACTTGGCTTCTTGTCATTACTCTAAAACAACGAAGGAATGGTATAAAGCCGATAAGGTAGAAGTAGTGGATAAGGATATGATTCCTCCCAATTGCACAGAAGTTCACCCAATTGAACGATATCGGTCTATCATGAAACGACACCTCTAAAAAAACGTCAAAGTTGCCACCTCAGTTGAAAACTTTTAAAAAAAGTGGAAAGAGATCGTCCAGAATTGAATGAGACACATCAAAAAGAAAGTTAGGTTGCAGGCAAAATATATAAAATACGACGAATTCATTCAAAACAGTTCTTTATAAAGACCTTATTTTTCAGTTTCTTTTTGTTTCATTATCAGTTTTCACACAGAATAAAAATAATACCATTTTGAAGTTGTCTACTTTTTTTCCGGTACGGTCCTTATAACGACGCGTGTTTGTGAATCGGACGTTTGAACCCTTGAACGGATTTGATTCAAGTACTACTTTAAGCTACATACTTATACATTACTAGCGACCCGCCCCGGCTTCGCACGGGTGCAATGCTGATACTAAATATATATGTATAATACATATAAACCTTCCTCTTGAATCACTCCATCTACTTAAAAAAACCGGCCAAGTACGAGTCGGACTCGCGCACGAAGGGTTCCGTACAATTAACTATAAAAATATTTATTTTATTCTGTTTTTAATATTTGTTGTTATAGTGGCAACAGAAATAAATCATCTGTGAGAATTTCAACTGGAACTATCACAGTATCAGTGAGATACAGCCTGGTGACAGACAGACAGACAGACAGTAACAGTCCTTAGTAACAGTCCCGTTTTATTCTTTGAGTACGGAACCCTAAAAACCGCATCAAATCCGTTGCGTAGTTATAAAGATCTAAGCATACATAGGGACAGACAGACAGCGGGAAGCGGCTTTGTTTTATACTATGTAGTGATTAATTACACGAGAAATACTTGTATAAAAAAATATTGTAAACTTTTTATTTATTAATTTTTTAAACTTCATTGCACAGTCGCCATTACATACATAGGCACACTATAGGTGTTCAAAAATATCGGCGCATGCACCCTAATGCCTTGAAAATATAGGTGTGTTCCGATGTATGTGAGCTGCTTGTTTGCTCCGATGTATGTGATGGCGACTGCACAAACAAAAAGTAGGTACAAAAGGCGGACTACGTGGCGGGGCGGTTTTATTTTATAACATTGACCCCGGTTACAAAACTAGCCAGGTAGGTATAGATAGGTTAGGTTCGTATGATCACCACACTATGAATAGGTACTATGATGCTAAATAGCGCACGAGCCAAGTGAGCGTAGCGAATGCTAGAAAGATTTTTTTTCTTATTTTGGTTGTAATTAGAACTAGTGGAACTTTGCAACGAAACATTTTATTCATCTGCGCGCATTTTAAAGTTACGTGTATCTACCGACTTTTTGCTAAATTTATCAAATAATTCGGTTGTGAACTAAGTATTTTTTCCATCATCCAACGCATTTATAAAATAATACATTCACAATTCACGAAACGTGTTTTTCTCTAATGATATGAATTATGCGTTTGTCAAATGAAATGTTGTTTAACGACAGAGAACTTCCCTAAACAAGGTGTTGTCCCGTCCCGTTGACTGAGGATAATCCAAGGACAGCTGATCAAGTGATCATCAGCTACTGATGGGGCTGCTAAATTCCTCTCAGAATATACAACGACCCTTTGATTACACTATCATTCTATTTTAAATACTCAGCAAACTTTATATAATCTAGGGTAACACATCGATAGCGCGATTCATGCCTCGGAACAGCGACATCCAGCGGCAAATCTTGTTATTAATTTCACTTACTATAAACGTTTGAACTGATTCAATACAAACGTATTACTTGTACAATTTATTCGTGGGCTGGGACCTGGGATAATTTTGGAGACTTAAGAATAATATATCCAATATAACCATGTCATGGCGTGGTTGACGTGGTTGTCAAATTGATTGGAAAAATGTTAAACTCGATGTGACAGCAACGACATGACAAGGTTAATCTTACTGTTGAAATCTCCCAAGTATTCCAAACCCACAAACCATCATAATGTATGCATGGCAAGCAGAATAAATAGAAGTTCTTACGTACATAAGGTCCGCTGTGTTCAATCGCTATTATTGAATTGTACTACATGAAACTAATGTTCGTTTTTAAACAACTCCGTCATTCAGCGGACTCTCAAACCCTACTGATAGTGTATAAATCGTTATGCCAATCCCTGCTCACATATTGTTTACCGCTTTGGGGAGCAGCTGGTAAAAGTTCATTCTTATGCTCGAGCGAGCACAAAGAGCAGTGCTGAGCTGAAAGTCGCAATGGTCAAACCATATGGACATCCGACTGCTCAACTTTACGCGGAGTGTAGGGTCCTGACTGTTAGACAACTATATTTATATTCTCCGTGCTATTCTTCGCAGACATCGTTATCTCCCTATAAGTGTCAAAACGCTTAGTAAACGAAATAAACAGACTGTCTTTCCGGTAATACTCCGGCGGACGGTATTTGCTAGCCTTGTAATAAAATTAATAAAAAAATATACATCTACCCCTTAAACACCTTCAACTGTAAAGCAAAACTCAATGCATTCCTATCTCGACTGACATATCAGCAAACAGAATGCCTATTTGTCCTGCCTAAAATAACTGACGCTCACTGCACTGTTATTATTGTTCTAACATGCAAACTGATTACGATTAAAATTAACACACTCTCTCTCGCGCACATCCTAGTGCACACACGCATACAGATCATAGACTTATAGACTCTATTTAGATTTATTTATTTTCATATTCATATTAATAGCAGCGTTTTACCTACCAATAAAACGCTTATTAAAATACTTACCTTATTCGAAGCTTATTTAATTGAGATAGGCATATCCGTTTCCCGCATATCTTCCCTCTCTTTCTACCCAATATATATCCGTCTCTGTCGCACATCCCCCACTTCTTTCCGTCACCACCACCATGCAGCCTGCTGGAGGCTCGGGGCTCTCCAGCTAGGACTAGCTCATTGATTCAATTAGGTATGCACCAGGCAGAAATCTGTGTAAGCTTCGAATAAGGTAAGTATTTTAATAAGCGTTTTATTGGTAGGTAAAACGCTGCTATTAAAAGTACTTTACCGTTATTCGAAGCTTATTTAATTGAGACGTGTTTGTTATCGCCTGGTGGTATGTGACGGACGCCAATGTGATAGTTAAATAATTCAGTAGGTAGGTGAAATTACTGAAAATCTTGGATTATAATTTTATTAAATGAAATATAAGGATGTATGAAAGTAACATTGCTTTGTATTAGTATTTAAACATAATAAATCATACAAAGAATCATATTAAGTACTTATCAAATCACACATAGCTTACACATTAAGAATGTGCAAAAATACAAATAAATCACACAGTAATTGATAGGATATATGAATCCTAGTTATAAAGATTCCAACAAGCAGACTGCGCTTATCATACTATGTTAATTAAAAACTTTCAGTTTAATCAACAGGGTTGAATAATTGGGTCACATTGTTTCTGGAATTAGTACTATTAGTAGGGACGGACATTATTTCACGTCTATAGAATTGACGAAAGGTATTGCCTGATCTCAAATTGCCTTTGGCCAAAATATCGTCAACTGGTACATTTGAAAACCAATTTTTTTGAAGCAACTGCAGAGCGCATACTGCCTGGCGTTGCTACAATGCCTGCCTCCGCTAGGATAGTTTTAACCCAGCCCGCAATGACTGTGCGGGAAGCTGGTTTTGGATGGCCTCGAATGGTAACAAATAAATTAAAACAATTGCCCGTACGCCTTCTTTCCTTCAATAAGGATATTGTTTGATTAATCCAGTAAACAGGATCCAATTTAATATTATTACAATTGCGAGTCAATTTCCAGCCTGATTGTCTATAAGCAGTCGAATCAGTTTTGGAACCAAAAACAGGACGAAATAACACAAAATCATCTGACAATTCTACATGATCTGTGTCTACACTCAATAACGTCAGGTCATGTACACGTCTGCCTGAACATAGGAGGAGGAGCGTCGCTGTGTGTCTAACAACTGCAAATGTGTTTCTTTCTTCCACAGTATAATTTTCTAAAAAAGTTAGTGTATCTGTATTCCATACAGACGGCTTTGGTTTGTCAAGTTGTTTAAGAGCAATGGATTTTAAAACGTGTCTTACTATTGCATGTGAACTTATTGGCCGGAGTCATCCGCATTACAAATTGTGGAAATAGCGGACTTATGTAACACTAGCTGTTGCCCGCGACTTCGTCCGCGTAGAACTTTTTATCGTCTTAGAAAATGATTTCTCTCAATACAAAATTTGAACCCTCTTTTAGGGGATAATTAAAAAAAAAGTTGATGTTGTTCATTTTCTAGTTTGTGAACAAACAGTCTAAAACCAAAGTTAAAAATCTCATACTTTAAAAATGCCTTGAAATACTCAAACTTTGAACCAATTTTAACACTCTTAGGGGATGAATTTGGAAAAACTCTGAAATCAGTTTTGTAGTCTTTTAACGTACAGAATAAGACCGAAGTTAAAAATCTCTTACTCACACTTTAAAATTTTATTGCTCGCCATTTAAAATTTGAACCCCCTTTTAAACCCCCTTAGAGGTTGAATTTTTCTAATCGCTGAAAGAACTTTTTTCGTAAACTTTTAAGTCTCTAGCTCAAAAAAAGTGTTGCCCATACAAAGCTTTCTTAACCCCGTTAGGGGTGGAATTTTCTAAAACTCTGAAAGTACTTTATTATTAATTTTAATAAGTAACATTTTGAATAGTTTTAAGTCTAGTAAAAAAAAAAGTTTTTCCCACACAACACTGGCTACCCTTCCCCCTTAGGGATGGAGTTTTCTAAAACGCTGAAAGTTCCTTTTTAGTATTCTAATAAGTAATCTTTTTGCAAAGTTTTAAGTCTAACTCAAAAAAAAGTGTTGCCCATGCAAAGCTTGCTCTCCTTTTTAACCCTATTAGGGGTGGAATTTTCTAAAACGATTTGTGTTCTTTTTTTGTATTTTAATAAGTAATCTTTCTACAAAGTTTCAAGTCTCTAACTCAAAAACATAAACTTTCCCTGATAAAAACTTTGCACCCCTTTTTATCCCCCTTAGGGATAGATTTTTTCAAAACGCTGAAAGTCTTTTTTTTTGTATTTTTATAAGTAATCTTTCTACAAAGTTTTAAGTGTCTAGCTCAGAAAAAGTGTTCCCCATACAAACCTTGCACCCTTTTTTAACCCCCTTAGGGAATGATTTTTGTAAAACGCCGAATGTAGTATTTTTCATGTTCTAATAAGTAATTTTTCGTCAAAATTTTAAGTCTCTATTAAAAAAAAAAAATTTCCCATACAAACTTTGCACCCTGTTTTACCCCCTTAGGGGTGAAATTTTCCAAAGCGCTGAAAGTACTTTCTTTGTATTTAAATAATCTTTCTACAAAGTTTTAGGACTCTAGCTAAAAAAAATAGTTTCCCACATACAAACTTTGCACCCCTATTTTAGCCCCCTATTTTTTGGGGAAGGATTTTCTAAAACGCTGAAAGTACTTAATTTGTATTCTGATGACTAATCTTTCTACAAAGTTTTAAGTCTCTATTTAAAAAAAATATTGTTTCCCCCATACAAAATTTGCACCTCTATTTTACCCCCTTAGGGGTAGATTTTTTTAAAACACTGAATCTAGGTACTTTATTTGTATTCTAATGAATAATTTCTCTACAAAGTTTTAAGTCTCTATTTAAAAAAAAGTAGTTTTTCCCATACAAACTTTGCACTCTATTTTACCCCTTTAGGGGTAGAATTTTCTAAAACCCTGAAAGTACTTTATTTGTATTCTAATGACTGATCTTTCTACAAAGTTTTAAGTCTCTATTTAAAAAAAATATTGTTTCCCCCATACAAAATTTGCACCTCTATTTTACCCCCTTAGGGGTAGATTTTTTTAAAACACTGAATCTAGGTACTTTATTTGTATTCTAATGAATAATTTCTCTACAAAGTTTTAAGTCTCTATTTAAAAAAAAGTAGTTTTTCCCATACAAACTTTGCACTCTATTTTACCCCTTTAGGGGTAGAATTTTCTAAAACCCTGAAATTACTTTATTTGTATTCTAATGACTGATCTTTCTACAAAGTTTTAAGTCTCTATTTAAAAAAAAAATGTTTCCCCCATACAAACCTTGCACCCCTATTTTACCCCCGTAGGGGTGGAATTTTCCAAAACGCTGAAAGTGTTTCATTTGTATTCTAATAACTAATTTTTCTACAAAGTTTAAGTCTATAGCTCAAAAAAAAAAGGTTCTCCCATACAAACTTTGCACCCCCATTTTACCCCCTTAGGGGTAGAATTTTCAAAAATCCCTTTTTATCCCTAGCCCACGTTATAAAAGCAACATACTGTGCAAAAATCAACTCTCTAAGATTAGTAGTTTCGGCTGTGCGTTGATGAGTGAGTGAGTGAGTGATTGAGTGAATAAGTCAGTCAGGACATAGGCATTTATATGTATAAATAGATAGAAGATAATGAAACTCCCATTCAAATATCTCAAAAAATTATGAAGCTACATCCGTTTTAATGTCGCTTGTTAGAGTGAGAAAACGATGAGGGACTGTGACGTCAATATACTCGAGCGTCATAGTAAAAAACAATCGTTTCATATGAAGGTGCGTTTTGCGGAAAAGGGACAGAACATACCCCCTCTTAAAACTTTGGACTCTTATAACTTAAGGTGGTTCGATTGCCATACAAAGCGTTATTTGACATTCGCAGGCTAACGGCGTGATATTTTAAGAAACCTATGTAACAAACTTACATCAATTGGCTTCCCATTTACGCCAAATTCCCCCTTTCCTAGAATAAACTTGTATAAACTAGATTAATTTGAGAAAAATAGTTTTCCCAAAATATCACGTGACAAACCAATTTCTCAAATTAATCTAGTTTATACAAGTTTATTCTAGGAAAGGGGCAATTTGGCGCAAATGGGAAGCCAATTTATGAAAGTTTGTTACATAAGTTTCTTAAAATATCACGCCGTTAGCCTACGAATGTCAAATAACGTTTTTTATGGTAATCGAACCACCTTAATCATTACCTATATAACCTCTTGCTTTGTTTTTTTCTCCATTTGACTATATTTATTTTAAATTCTTTTTCGAGAAAATACATTATGATAATTTACCATATTTTCGATTCCTGAGCTATAACCACGAACTTCGGAATTCGAAAATATTCGGGTATCTCTATCTCTATCGCACTAACCATACTCGAGTGACAGGGATGCAAATATATGAACATTGAGTATCGGTTTTCGTGGTAGCGCCGCAGGTACTTTGGCTGAATGCGCCGAGCGCGTGCCATTGTCATTCAAAAAAAACAAATTCGTGTTAATTATATTGTTCAAATTTGTTGATTTCATTTATTGAAATTACGACATTAAACGACATTTGCGCATATAAGTTCTCATATCAGAATCGAATATTTTTTTATGGTTTATATTTTAGCATTTGTCTCGTAAAGGTCTATCGTAGACGGGATTTAAATTATTAATAAGTGAAAGGAAAAGCAATTCCGCCATTTTGACGAAAATTTGACGGTTCTTATAGCTGACAGTTGGAGCAGCGTTTGATTTCAATAAAAATAAATGAAAAATTAAATGAAGTCGTATATTTCGGAAAATTAATTAACTGTCGCAGTCGGATAAAAACTATCCTAAGTTGCAGCTAGAATAATAATGTACCTATATAAAATGTTTCATATTTTTCCGTTCATGGGATGCTGAGAACATTCGAACCGCGCAAAGCTTAGTTTCAAACTGGCTGATTCTTTTTTTAATTTAGAGATTTATTATAAGTGGAGATGATTGTATTACATGAAAGTTTTTCAACTAAATATAAATCGGCTAAATATCGAGCTAAATTGGAACCACCCGGACTAAAGGGATCGACATTATATTTCTTAGTCCATATCAACCACCGATTCCAAGCACTTCTATATGTTCTTCGAGTACTAACACGCCATGAAGATTCCAATAAACGTTTTTGCTCGATGTTCCAGTTGTTTAAGTTCCCCTGCCACCCCCACATATCCATACTTCTAGAGTCATATTGTGCACCTCCGGGGGCGGGAGACCCGTCGAGATGTCTATTAGACAATGTGGGAGGTGTCGTATCGTGAATGGTGCTGCTATGGCACGCGCCTTGAGGTCGGCTCTCCAGAATACTCGCTCCCAACGAGGCACTACCAGAAGAAATCGGCCTGTTGCAGTATTCATGTGAGCTAGCACTCTCGGTATCAGATACGGAGGTGGAAATACCCACGCCAGTTGGTAGTGCCATATCCTTGAAAAGGCGTCGTGAAATATCGCCTGATTGTCCCGTAGATCTAGAGATACATAATTGACTACAACATGAGCCTGGTCTGACGCAAATAGATCTATGACCGGGACTCCGAATTTGCGAAAGACTATTTCTGTCGACCTCGGCAATATGTGCCATTCTGGGGGCGTCTTGTGACGAGACAAGTGATCGGCATGGCGATTGTATTTGCCTGGAATGTAAAAGGGGGTCAATGTAATTCGATTCTGATCCAGAATTTGATAAATCTTCTGTGTTATCTGTAGAAGATGAGAGGATCTCGTGCCCCCCTGGTTTCGGAGATAAGCCACCACAGACCGGTTGTCGCATTGCAGTAATATGGAGCTGTCCTTCAGGTAAGCAGATTTCTTTTCCAGTACTTTGAGAACCGCTAACATTTCTTTGTAATTGGAATGTATCAGCCTTTCCGTTGTATTCCACGGCTCTGATAGCGGTATATTGTCTACCTGTGCTCCCCAGGCCTCGTTCGATGCATCTGTTGCCAAGAAGTGAGTCGCCGGGGGCTCGAATATTTTTGAGACTTGATGACTGTTCATTAACCACCATCTTAGATTGGCTATGACCTCGTCTGGTAAGGTATGTAAGACGTGAGCCGGCAATTTCTGAACTTTTATTAGCATATTCAATAGGGCTCGATAGTTCAGTCTCCCGAGAGGTACAATGAAACTGGCGAAATTCAATAGGCCGACTAGACTCTGAAGGTCTTTCAGGTTCGTACGAGTGTTTGTCAACATTTGTGAAATTTTGGACTTCAGTAGCGCTATTTTGTCCTGAGGTAGACATTTCTGGTTCAACCATGGGTCCCAGCGTATACCTAAGTAAGTGAGGCTCTTTTGAGGTATCAACTGAGATTTCTCGAAGTTGATTTTCCAACCCAGCATCTGCAGGGTTGACAGAAACATCTGGACATGAGATTGCAGCAGTTCCGGGTTCTGGTGAACCAAAAGAAAATCGTCCAGATATACGACGATACGCATGCCTTGATCTCTCATTTTCTGGGCTACCCAGTTCGAAAGTGACGCAAATACTCTCGGCGATGAGCTCAGGCCAAACGGGAGTGACGTCATTTCTAGCAGTTCTCCTTGGTACAATAGGCGGAGAAATCGCCTGTGTGAATCCTTTATTTTCAGGTGAAAATATGCTTGAGAGAGATCGAGCTTGCAAAGCCAATCGTGTGGCTGAAGGAAATGTGGAATCCGATTCACATTTATGAGTTGAAAAGGCTGGGTTATTACGTATTCGTTTAATGCTCTCAGGTTGAAAATAGGGCGCAGAGAGCCGTCGCTTTTTGGTACTAAAAATAACTTCGAGAGGAAGCTTGGAGACCAGGTTGCTTTCTTTAAGACGCCCTCTTTTTTTAGTTGGTTTATGACTTTGGACATTGATTCTGAAACTGGAGTGCTGAGAGGGCAGTTGTTTACCACCGGCATGATTAGAGGTGGTCTCTCGAGGAAAGGTATTCGATACCCTTCTATTATTTTCAACAGGGACTGCGGTGCTCCCATTTCCTGCCATCGATCGTAAAACTTTGCAAGTTGACCCGCTCTGACAGGTGATTGTCAATTTCGTCGCTTTTTGCTAGGTATGTATGTGCAGGGAGATCCCGCTCGCCTGCGGCCTCGTGCATTCGACTCTGCGTTTTGGTTACTGAGCTTACCAGTCCGGGGTCGAAAAGTGCCTCTATTGAAAACAGGCCTGTTGAAAGTGTTAGCCTGGCCTTGCGAAGGCCTGATATAGTGATTGTACCCCACTCCCTGCGAGGGAGGGCAATTGATAAAGCCACCCTGCGGGGGTGCTAGGTAATGGTTAGCAGGGTAAGGAGCGTACCAAGTAGCATGCCCCATCTGCCCCGAGCCCTGCGAGGGCTGATTTCTCATAGCCGACCCCTGCGAGGGGTGGCGAACATTTTTGTTCTTTGATGCTACTTGCGCAGTAGATCCGAAATTTCTATATTTATACGGTGGAGGTAGAAAAGCCTTCTTAACACCTCCTTCTTTCTCAATAGCTGCTGCGAGCTTGTCTTGATCAAACAAATGTTTAAAGGATGGTGGAATTCTACGAAGTTTACTTTTGAAAAACTGGTCCCGAGCATTCTTAGTCACACCATCCCTGCGCATTTGAATAGCCTCGGCTCTATGGCCGCAAATCAATTGCAATAAGTCAGACGAAACCTTTGCATATTCCCCATTTACTAGTACGTCTAATTTTTCACGTAGCGCCTCATAATTCAAGTTGTTTTCATTTTTAGCCCACAAAAGAAAACTTTTTAACGTGTCCTCAATAACGGTTTTTTGTTTGATTGCACAAAAGGTTAATGCTGCATAGGCTTTGTCTGCATATGCCAAATGTTGCAGAGAAACGTACGCTTTAATTTCATCATTAGCTTCAAGATCTACAAATCCAGGCGTATGGTTGTAGATTTTCTGAACGTCTGCATATCTAACCTCAGTCCATTCATCAACATCTAAGTGTTGCATAGTTTTAAGCACATTCAAGAAGGATTCTGGGGCTTTTGGAACTGCGGGCTCCTTTAATTTCGTTTCTAGACCTAAAACGAATTCGGGTGGCAAATCCACTACCTCTTGAAACTCTTAGTATAATTCCCGACTCACGTTGGGATCCACAGATTGATCCTCTTGGTCTAAATAAGACCTTGAATCACCAACGATGGGAACATTGAACGAAATGTGTTTCTGTAAATCACTTACTTGCTTAGATAACTCATCTATCATACGGTGTCTTCGATAACGCCTGCTCTTCTTTTTACGGGGCCGACGCGCACGTTCTCGTTTGCGTGGCTCCGATGATGATGTTGACGACGAGCTGGAGCCCGAAGATGAGCTGCTGCTGCTACTCGACGAAGTATCTCTGGCCCGGCGCCGTTGAGACGGCTGTGAAGGGCCCGCGACCTCCACGGGCGGCCTACCGGCATTCGCCGACTGGTCCTCACTCATCCTGAACAAATGTTGCGTTAGAGACTTTAAATACTCTTTAATCAATCAAATTTCTAAATTGTCATAAGTATTTAGTATAACTCACACTTTAAACCAATAAAAATTATACTTCACAAAAACAGGGTAGAATCAAAACTCATTAAATGAAGCACAATGGACATTGTGACTAAGTAAATTTTATAAATTTCGAACGGCAAAACCGTTTATGTATTGGTAATTGCCAATACTCGTAATATATTATAACACTTTACATTCTTAGGGAAATCACTTACGTACAAGGCTGGACTCGTGCCAGCAATATTACTTTACCACTATATCTAGAGTAGATGGAACTTTTTTTTTTTGAATTATCTTCGGATAGACAGAGTCTTCGCTTGCTATCCGTTCTCGGCGGGAAACAAAACGCCAATGAGCTAGTCCTAGCTGGAGAGCCCCGAGCCTCCAGCAGGCTGCATGGTGGTGGTGACGGAAAGAAGTGGGGGATGTGCGACAGAGACGGATATATATTGGGTAGAAAGAGAGGGAAGATATGCGGGAAACGGATATGCCTATCTCAATTAAATAAGCTTCGAATAACGGTAAAGTACTTTTAATAATAATAATAAATTCTTTATTGGCAAAACAAGGAGTTACATTCATAGCCTATATCCTGTGGACCCCAAACTAGGCAATGCCTGTATCTTGGGATCCCTGGAGTGCTTAACGGTGGAACACGAGCAATTAAAAAATTAACAAATGAAGATAACAAATCTAGTGAAAAAAAAGAATGTGTGTGAGTGTGTGTTATTTGGGTAGGTGTGTTATTTGGGTATTAATTTCATTCATTTATTATGGTGATCACTGGCTTATATTTTTAACATTTGTCATTTCTGTTGTGTTAACTATCCTTATTTTTAACTACTTAATTTGCATTGCTCCTATTATTGTGTCCATCTTGTGAGCTTTGATCTCGGAGGAATCAAGTTCGGGAGACTGATAGTCACAAACCTAAACACATGTTTCTTATTACTAGTTAATATTATAAACAATAAAGATTATTTAATTTAATTTAATATTTAGTTTGTTTATTCAAAGTTGATAACAGATGGCGTTGGCTGTCCTATCTTAGGTAAATTATTATGATAGTTTTTATATGGTGTCAACGCCATTCTATTAGTAAAAAATATTAGTAACTATGTATCGAAGTGATACTATGATCCAATTAATACATACAACTTCGGTTAATAATCTATATATATATATATATATATATATATATATATATACCATATTCTATTCGTGCTCATCAGAGGAGATTGTAAGGGTCGCCGTCGTCGGATACGACAAGAAGGACTATCTATATATATATATATATACTAAAACAGAAGAAGGTGCAATATGTTGGCTCGTAGGTTTGCACGTTGTAGCGACGAGGTTAAGTTGACGTTGTTTCGAGCCTACTGTCAGTCTTTCTACACGTGCAGCCTATGGGTCAATTTTACAGCGCGCACGTACAGCGCACTGCGCGTGCAGTACAACAACGCGTTCAGGGCGCTGTTCCGGCTGCCGTGGAGCTGCAGCGCGTCCGGCATGTTCGCCGCGGCGCGCACCGACGACTTCCACGCGACGCATAAGGAAGCGTTGTGCCTCCGTGCTTACCCGCCTGCGCACGACCACAAACAGCATCCTGAACGTGTTTGCTGACAGGTGGAACACACCCGTGATGAAGAGGTGGTTGGCCCTTCACGGTCCTAGTTATTAGTAGTTTAGTTAATTCTTTTAGTTATGTTTATTATTTTAAAATTCAAAATTTACTTTGTTATCATTTTTGCTTTTATGTATGTAACCCACCTATGTGTAATACCTATGGATGAATGTCTGAAATAAATTGCTATTTAATATAATTTAATTTAATTTTGACTGATCATCAAAGCAAAGCTACTTGGGACTAGAAACTTGAAATTTACACCAGTTCACGTCCTTTTATACATTTTGTGGAAAAGCACGAGGACTCTCCGTGTACTGCGCCGAGTGGAGCTCCGCGGAACCCAGGATCTTCGCCAGTCTCAGCTGCGATGCGCGTTTGGTACGGTCGGCCAAGAAATAAATAGATCTACCTAATTTTAGTTTGTGTTCTGTTTAAAATTATATTAATAAGTCTTAAATAAATACCCTTAGGTATATTTTTTTCATAATTATAACATATGTAATCAGTTTCTTTATGTAATAATCAGAATCTTTTTTATCATTGCAACCAGCTTTCAAAGGCGAAAACTAGCCTGTATAAAGTAGCTTTTAATTTTAGTTTTTCGTGTGTAAGTCTATGTGATAGTGTTCTTACATTGTACTTGTTTTAATGACAAATAAAGACCTTTTAAAAACAAACAAACAAACTCAGTCGGGTGCCGCGCCACTTCAAATAAAAGCTGCTCTTGTAATTAGAGCACCAAATGTCCGCTAGATGTCGCCGTTACAGCGGCTGCATCGCATTAGCGAAGTGTTGTCGTAATATGTATAAAGGTTTGAAGAAATTTTGATATAATGTAACCGACTGATTACAATTAAAAACATTAATCAATTTTTGGGACGCCTTCTCACAAATACCAGTGAGAAAGCGTTATCTCCACTTATAATAAATCTCTAAATTAAAAAAAGAATCAGCCAGTTTGAAACTAAGCTTTCTGTGTTACGAATGTTCTCAACATCCCTTGGACGGAAAAATATGAAACATTTTATATAGGTACATTATTATTCCAGCTGCAACTTAGGATAGTTTTTATCCGACTGCGACAATTAATATATTTTCCGTAATATACGATCGACTTCATTTAATTTTTCACTTATTATTCTTAAAGTATATCGCCGCCACATCTGTCAGCTAAAAGAAACGTCAAAATCACAGACTAATAAGAAATACTACGGACAAAATGGCGGAATTGCTTTGCCTTTCTTTCGCCTATTAATAATTTTAATCAAGTCTACGATATACATTGACGAGACACATAGGTACCAAAAGCAAATATAAAATTAATCGATTTTGATATGCGAACTTATATGCGCATATGTCGAATTAAGGCGTAATTTGTACAAATGTAACAACAAATTCGAACAATATAAACTTGGTTTTTTTGAATCACGCGCGCGCGCTCTTTGCGTATTCAGCCAAACCACGAAAACCGAAACTCGAAGTTCGTATATCTGCATTCCTGTCATTTGTTAGTGCGATAGAGATACCCGAATATTTTCAAATTCCGAAGTTCGTGGTTTAAAAGAAAATACGGATGTCGGATAGATCTAAATTAATATTTTATGTGTGAATATGGTTAAAATTATTTGGAAATACTATTGTTGTTATTGTTTTAGTATATTTGACTAGCTTTAAGTTTAATATTGTACGTCCGAAATGGGCAAGCTGTTGGACTTTATTTTACCCAAAACAACTAAATGTACACAGTTCTGACAATAAAGAAATCTTATTTTATCTTATCTTATCGAAAGTAGGGATGTATTAGACACTAAACAAAATAATCATAATGTTGTATTATCTCGAAAAAAAAACAACGCAAGAGGCTATATAGGTAATCTAATCACTAAGGTATAAGTGTATAAAGTTTTAAGAGGGGGTTTGATGCGTCTCTTTTCCGCAAAACGCACCTTTATAATGAAACGATTGTTTTTTACTATGACGCTCGAGGATCGTGACGTCACGGTCCCTGATCGTTTTCTCACTCTAAAAGTATACTATTATAAAAAATCGTGCGTGACGTAACGCAAACCTTGACACCCCCCTCCCCCAACGTAACAGGACCGTAACGCTTGGCCGGACCCCCCCCCCCTCACTCCAATTTGCGTTACATAATTTGTGGACGCCCCCTTGATACCTCCACGCGTTCCTGAGCAAAAGGGTCTTGACAGACGGACGAACGGACAGCAAAGTGATCCTATAAGGGTTCCGTTTGTTCCTTTTGAGGTACTGGAACCCTAAAAATGACACGAAAACTTATTTTTATTATGTTGTTTTTTTTCTTTACCGAAATGAATATATCGAGTACTATTTTAAATAACGATACCCCGAAATTACCTCATTTCTAAAAAAGCATAGTTTTGCTTTTTAATTATTACCTTTTATTAATTAAAAAGCAAAACCATAACAATATATGGCGCCTTCACTGTACATAAAAATTAAATACCAGTTCGGTTCAAACTCTTTAATGATATATTTATATCCTTTCCATAAAATTATACATCTTAAAATTACAAGTTAAGTTAAATAATCATATTTTAGTGAAAAATTGAATAATAACAATTACAAAGAGCCGTTTGCGAATAACATTGCTGAACAAATGTTTCCCGAATACATAATAGTTATAGAAAAAATATTTTAGGGTAAATATACCATTTATTGACACCTCGTTTTACAAATGCCTCGATAGGAATCATCATCATCATCATAGCAGCCGAAAGACGTCCACTGCGGGACATAGGCCTCCCCCAAAGAGTGCCAAAACGACCGGTCCTGCGCCACCCGCATCCAGCGGACTCCCGCGACCTTTACCAGGTCATCAGTCCACCTTGCCTCAGCCTACCCACGCCTCGCCTTCCGGTACGTGGTCGCCACTCGAGAACTTTAGATAGGAATATAACATGGATAATGGATATAGTTGAAAAATAAATACCCCTTCATAACTGATCCCTACATCCTTAATAACAGGCTAAGTTACACATTAATTGGCACTTAAAATACCAGATATTGCCACCCAGTTGCCAGAGTTGCAGAAAATACATAAGGTTTACAGTATTTGAAGTTATATAAAATCGTTCATAGATGGGTGTTACCCAAATATTTGACATTTTATATACAACATACCTAATTTGGATCATAAAAATTAAAAACTGCATTATTGTTCTCATAAACTTACATATACATTTATTTTTTAATAATATGAATAACAGGAGGCATTGCAAGATCCTTGAAAAAACAATACAGAAATTGATGTACAACTCATTTCTAAATAACTGCTATAGTTTGTCAGCTTTAATATTTTACCGATTACGAACTAGAACATAAAGAGTGAATTCTCCTCTATCGATTATCTTGAAAGACGAGGTATCTCGCTGAGTCTTAGCCCCATGACAAATCGGGAACCTATAGTATGGTTTATACATATATTATATAGGGTGTGGCCTGTAATAGGAGCAAACAATTAAACCGTAGATTATTAAGCTTGTAAAAAATGATTTCCACGTGGCTTTACTTGAAATTATTTTTTTAATTTTTTTTTCTTCGAAATATGTTTACTTGTATCGTTTTACTCTTCTGGAATGATATAAAGAAATAAAAATTAAAAAAATTACAAAAATATCTTTTGAAAACAAAAATGCAAAAACTATTTTGACTCATTACCTCTAAATCTGCATTGACTACTGTGCTATTATGTCGTGGTGCCAAGTTACATTACTTGGAGGTCATAACTTTAGATCAAAATTTCTACGAATCCAAAAAAATATAACAAGGGGTTACTGCAAGTGCTGTAAGGAAGCGTCCTTTTGAATGTTTGCTCCTATTACAGGCCACACTCTGTATAATTTGACCAACTCTTCAAACCTCGTATGTAGCGAAAAGCGCTCGTAGCGGTCTGACGCATATGCGTCGTCATGGACACTGAATGGGTTAATGCAATTCGGCCAACTCAAACGATCTCAAGCACGTGCATTGCAAGTGTCAGTAGAGCCCTCAAGTTTTTTCAGCAATGTCATCCGCGAAGTGCAATAACAAAACGCCCCCTCCGTTACCTTAAGCCTCCCACACACGTACTCAATCAACTAGATCTTTGATCCCAACAATTATTCTTCTAAATAGCGAATTTAATTAAACTAGTAAATGGGCCCATCAACTTGTTTATGTTATTCTGTCCCAGGAGACAATAGTGACAGAGGTTTTTAGAAAAATTATTTTAATGTGGACTTCTAGCATGCTGAGGACATAAAATGAGTTTACCAATGTCACAAAAACATATGTTTAGTAAATTTCAAGAGAGCCCAACTGGGGAACCACCTTACAGAAGACCTCAGCCATAATAGCACCACTGCTTTGTAGTGTTGCCATATTATTGCATGCTATGAAGCATGTGGTGTTGTGTTCCTGGTGGTGAGTAAGGTCGCCAGAGCTCCCTAGGGTGCGCTGTGTTGCCACTTAAGTTTAGCAATTCGGAGGGCTATATCGGTTACCTTGGTTCTGCTGCGGATAGCCTCATTTCTGAGTAACTCCCAGCAGTAGGCCCGCTTGCCCTCCCCCAAATCCGGCCCTGGAGGTACTTCCCTATCCCCAGTTGAGCTGCTCCAAATATGAGCCACCTGGAGACCACAGCCATAATAGCACCACTGCTTTGTAGTGTTGCTATATTATCGCATGCTATGAAGCATCTGGTGTTGTGTTCCTGGTGGTGAGTAAGGTCGCCAGAGCTCCCTAGGGTGCGCTGTGTTGGGAGTGAGGGACCTGCATGTCTCTATCTGCCAACACAGCGAATCCTCAAGTGAATAAAGGGTCGGCAACGCGCTTGCGATTCTTCTGGAGTCACATGTGTCCATACGTTACGGTCCCAGCTTAACATCAGGCAGGCCGTAAGCTTGTTTGCCACCGTCGTTGTATAAAAAAACACCCATAAAATTACAGGAAAAGAGTCTTTCAGGAGTCGTAACCATGGCAACGGGAAATAAAAAAAGTTGATTGGCCCAATTAAAACGTGAATTATGTACGAGTAAGCTCTTTATTACCCATTCGTTGCAGAGGCGCAAATATTCTATATAGTTAGGATGTCGCGTCAACGGCAACTAATGTGAAACTGTTATTTACCGATTGATATATAGCCCAATGTCCTGTACAGCGTCATAAACATGTATACACTTTTCGACTTTATCTCTAAGAAATAAGGTCATAGAACCTCCAAGAATACAGATATTTATTGGTAAAAGTACATTTTACAAGTCATAATTTTCAAACACAATTAAATTAAATTAAGTTAGGTACACACAGTCACACATTACGGTGCTGGATCCACCCGTAAGAGTGTGCAAAACTCGTTAATTGAGTAACATGCCTGTTCCATAAGTATACCTAGATATTTTTCTAGCACGAACGACTTATTGTAAGTGAGTCTTGTTATCGACAAATCCCACATCAACGTCATAGAGGTAATACAAAGACAAATATATTTAGGGTAATAGGGTGTGTTAGTAAATAGATAATAATTACAAAACTATCAACTTATTTATATTTTACATATTTCGGAAAACAATTTGGATACTTTCGTAACTTTGTTTCTTCGTGTCACTGAATTAATTAGCCCATAAGTCACTCCATACCACACACACAGACCGAATTTGTTTTTCAAATCGACGCAGAATGTCACAACATGTAGTTTTTTCCAAACCCATTTTTGGTCCCAAAACAAATTCAATTTGTACAAGATCGATGCACGCGGCGTCTAGGTAGGTAGCCGATATAAGTCTGTTGTTGTATGTACGTCTTGTCGTTGAAGTAGTATGTACATACATATAATACATACATACATATAATCACGCCTCTTTCATCGATAACAGGATTGTCGATATTTTTATTGTGGCAAGCACTAAACAAATGTTGTTACTGGTAGAAAAATATCTAGGTATATCCATAAGCAATGATTTAACCTTGTTCTTGAAATGTATAAATGTTTATGATGCCAACTGTACATGGTTGCCTTTCTTCGAAATAAAAGGTCCTTGTATCATTCATTTCGTTTGAGATTTCGGTTGGGGTCTGTAATATGAGTCGGATCGAGGAAAGTGTCTTATTCGCCGTCCTAAACCCAAAATGTAAGAGAGGACACTGTTTAATATTTGTCAAAAATAATTGACGCAGCTGAAAAGTCTTCAACTTTTTTCTGGTGCTAATGATGGTTCCCTATCCCTATCACCAAAAAAAATAATCAGGCACTTCTGAAATTTTTATCCATTCCCAATTCAATCATAGGGCAACATCCATTCATTAGCGACTGAAATACCAAAATTTGCCACTCAGGTTTCGTCATTTCCTTAAAATAAAGTTAAATACGCCAATAGGGAACATTACTGCAATGTTCTGCCGCCAGAGGCAGCACTACCACTAATAGTAAACCAGTGTAGGAATATAGGGATTCACACACACATGCACAATTGATTGTCAAATGAGTGACAAGGAAGCTTGCATAGACAATACCTCAAGTGGGAACGAGATACAATGTAGCGTTGACATTGTATCTCGTTCCCACTTTCGTCGCCACCTACTAAGAGTTTTGCGTAATCTTCCCTATTGGTTAGGTGCCCACAAATGTACGTTTTCGCCTATTGACAAATATCAGACGCGCTGTGGGTGTTCGAAAATAATAAGAGCTTACTCGTATATATACAAATATTATATCCGTGGTGTTCTATAGGTAATATAATGATTGGAAAAAAAAATGTGTACAAGGCAAATATCTATATCAAGTGGCATTTGATTTTTACACGTATACCATTGAAATGTGATTACGTATAGTGTTCGGACATTGGAATGATAAATAAATGTATTTTAATAAACATTTTGGAAGATATTTTGGTGAATTTGTACAAGTTGAATTTTATAGTATACATTAAAATAGCTTTTCGTTCGGATGGAAATATAGTACAATCGAAAGTAAAAACACAAACGTCGTCACTTAACTGTACTTTACACATCGCTATTACATCACAACACGAATGCCATACAGAATTTACATGTAGGTATTGTAGGTAGTATAAAAAAAAACAGAATTCGACCTTCGATTTCTGATATCCCTACTTCACAATGATGCGTAATTCAACGTATAAGCCCTTATTTACACGAGCGATATTTTAATTGCCGTTAAAAAAACAATAGCGGCTCGGCCATGACACCAGGCGGCGGCAGCGGTGAGCTATACGTGTGAGCGAGAGGCCGTGCTCTCATCTCTCGCTCTCGCTACGAGAAAATCCCACATCCTGTAGCCATAGTAGAAAAAGGTAGCTCTAGTATAAGTTTTACCGATACATACACGTTTTCGAACGCGTTTGCGTTCTGTTTCAATTTGTATGGCAACGCGAACGTTCCTAATAGTTACCACCAGAGGCGCTGTTTGCGTTGCCATACCAATTGAAACTAAACGCAAATGTGTCGAAAACGTATTGTATCGATCAAACTTATACTAGAGCTACTGTACAAAACTCTTTGTCTCCCAGCGATCTGGTGTACGAAGGCCTGGTATCCCAACGACTTACATGTATGTCGGCATGTGTGGTCCCATTGGTCCATCAGTCAGACCTCGATAATGAACCATGGTGTATTTTGTATATAAGATTCAAATTAAAAAAAAAAAACATGACACACATGTGGGTCATTGGGATTCCAGGGTAAAAAAATGACCCACATGTGGGAACTTCCGGCCGACTCACATGTGAGTCGTTGGGAGACAAAAAAGTGATGGTGTGTAACAAGCTTGAGTGACGTATCAACTAAGAGTTCTAGCGGTGGCTGGGCGTAGGATCGAGGCGCGCACGTACGGCGAACCTATTGTAGTATCTAGTTCTGTTTCACAATTATTTTGGGAATTCTGGGAAACGAAACATTAGTTGCAATAAGGGGACGCCTTGGCGAACCGCTGCCGCTACCGCCGCCGCACGAATTCGTGGCCGAGCCTTAAGAGTCCGCAGGTAAGCTCGGCCGAATTTCACCTTCCCATACAAACGGAGTTTCGTTCTCATTTTAAAACTACGTGTTGGATTGTAATGAAACTTTGCATATACATGAGGTATATCTAGGTCTGTAATACATCATATCAGCCGAAAGACGTCCACTGCTGGACATAGGCCTCCCCCAAAGAGTGCCACATTGGCCGGTCCTGCGCCACCCGCATCCAGCGGACTCCCGCGACCTTTACCAGGTCATCAGTCCACCTTGTGGGGGGCCTACCCACGCCGCGCCTTCCAGTACGTGGTCGCCACTCAAGAACCTTTCCGCCCCAACGGCCATCGGTTCTACGTGCAATGTGCCCCGCCCACTGCCAATTAAGTTTAGCGATTCGGAGGGCTATATCGGTTACCTTGGTTCTGCGGCGGATAGCCTCATTTCTGATGCGATCACGCAGAGAAACTCCCAACATAGCCCTCTCCATTGCCCTTTGGGTGACTTTGAGCCTTCTTATGAGGCTCATTGTAAGCGACCACGTTTCGGTGCCATATGTAATCACTGGCAACACACACTGGTCAAAGACTCTCGTCTTGAGACACTGCGGAATATTGGACGAAAAGATGTGCCGTAGCTTCCCGAATGCTGCCCAGCCGAGTCGGATTCGACGATTGACCTCTTTCTCAAAGTTGGACCCATAGAGCAAAAACAAGTTTTGTATGAAAAACTTAAATTCGCTGTATTTTTTTTGTATGGTATCTGGAGCGACATAAACTAATTACAGACCTGGATGGTACTTAACTTATTCTAAGTACAAAGTTTCAGAGCAAACTAGCTAGTCGTTTTTAAATGAGAGCGTAACTACGTTTGTATGGAGAATCAAGCTTACTGCGGACTCTTAAGGGTAGTCAGTGGAGCCTAGACGAGGTGTAGCTACGGATGTGCAAGTAGCGGAAAGTTTCCAAAAATATGAGAAACTTCTCAAAAGTTTAAATAAAGTTTAACAAGAATTTGAGAAAGTGTCCATTTTAGAAAATTCCCCATGGGTAATTTTGAGAAATACCATGATCCATTGGGAAAGCTTCCCATTTTGGAAACTCTCCGTCGGCACGTCAGTGCTGAATAATCAGCGTTTTTTTTTTCCGGCGATAATCGAGAGATTATAATGACTTCAGAATCGAGCGTTTCAAACCGCCGATAATGGGGAATGGATGAAAATTTTAGAAGTGCCTGATTTTTTTTTTGGTGATAGGAATAACCTTCCTTAGCACCAGAAAAAAGATGCAGACTTTTCAGGTGCGTCAATGATGATGAAAAAAATATCTTAAGAATCCGTGGTAAACTGACACTGGCAATGATATTGACAGCTGCAGCAGCTATATTTGTCATTGTCAGGGTCAGATAAATTTGTAATATGAGACGAATCAAGGAAAGTTTCTCATTCGCCGTCCTAAACCCAAAACGTAAGTGAGGAAACTGTTTATATTTCTCAAAAATAATTGACGCACCTGAAAAATCTGCAATTTTTTCTGGTGTTAAGGGAGGTTATTCCTAACACCAAAAAAAAATCAGGACTTCTAAAATTTTCATCCATTCCCCATCCACCCAGGAGAGTTTAGATTCGCTGTGTGTGTGTGTGTGCGTGTGCGTGTGTGTGTGTGGCTAGACTATGAGCACGGAGAAGGGCGGCTCGTGGATCATAACTGCGGCCGCGCCCGGAGGGCCGCCACGCCACCGCCGTCGAGGCGCGGCCAGTCCACGAAGTCTTTTCCGTGCCTGCAAGCAACACATCATATCACCACATAGTATAAAACAAAGTCGCTTCCCACTGTCTGTCTGTCCCTATCATCATATCAGCCGAAAGACGTCCACTGCTGGACATAGGCCTCCCCCAAAGAGTTCCAAAGTGACCGGTCCTGTGCCACCCGCATCCAGCGGACTCCCGCGACCTTTACCAGGTCATCAGTCCACCTTGTGGGAGGCTACCCACGCCGCGCCTTCTGGTACGTGATTGCCACTCGAAAAACTTTCCGCCCCAACGGCCATTAGTTCTACGTGCAATGTGCTCCGCCCACTGCCACTTAAGTTTAGCGATTCAGAGTGCTATATCGGTTACCTTGGTTCTGCTGCGGATAGGTCTAAAATACACTTGAAAAATTCGTAACAAATTATGCACAACAGCTAAACGTATTAAAATTAGTTCTAAAAATCGGCAATGACGCTAGATGATCGTGACGTCACGATCCCGGATCGTTTTCTCTCTCTAACAAGCAACATTGAAACGGTTGCAGCTTCGTAATTTTTTGAGATATTCGAATTTCGTCATTAGGCATATTTCTTTGCCTTCTTTCTTTTGAAGTAATAATAAATTTTGAGTCTACACCCCTAATCTGGCACTCTTTGGGGGAGGCCTATGTCCAGCAATGGACGTCTTTCGGGTGATATGATGATGATGATGACAGTTCATTTTTAGTATGATGTGGCCAGTTAATGAACGGTGGCCAGCTACTAACGGTGTACGGTATACTCACTTGACTATGTAAGCGAGGGTGGCTCCGACGCAGGCGCCCCAGAACATGAGGCTGAACAGCACCTCGGAGCTGTACCGCGCCGGGAGCGCCACGCTCGCCATGAACATCGACATGGCCACTAGCAGCACTGACGGAAACTGAAAAAAAAACAAATCAATTTCTGTCAAATTTGGTTTTTGGTACAAGCTTTTATTGCTGACTGTACTTTTCTGTATACCATCATCACTCATTGGGGGGCGTCCACAAATTACGTAACGCAAAATTCTTAAATTTTGAACCCCCCCCCCCCCCCCCCCCCTCCACTCATGTAACAGGACCGTCACGCTTAGCTGGGACCCCCCCCCCCTTCAATTCCGTTACGTAACAAGTCTTCAGGGTAATATTCAGAAAAGAAGGATAAGCGGAATTTTAGATACTTTTTTATCATAAATCTGCATTTTTTTAATGAAACATTAGTGTGATTTCAAGGAATCAAGAAATTTAATAATCTATGAACGAGTTTAGGTTCCATTTCTTAATACAATCTGTTAAGGGTAAATCGGAATCAGAATCGCTCTCACAATTGGTATCGGCTTCGGCGGCAATCACATCTTCTGTGGCTATCTCTGCGTCTTCTTCTGCCACGGTGCTATAGGTTGTACTCGTACGCGGGCTGGGTTTCCGCAACTCGACGTCATAAATGCGCCTATTTTGCGTAGGGGTTTTGGCACTACTGTTATTAAGTTCAACTTACGGTGATGTACTTCCAGTCCTTGTGCCTTCTCAAAGGACAGAGGTCCGTGTTGCCCTCTCCGTCTCGCACCACGTACTTGCCGAGTAGCAGGTCGATGGAGTCCTGTAACAAGGACAGCACATTAATAATTATTCTACTAATATTATAAGGGCCAATCAACTATATCCTGTTTTATTCTGTCCAGTTTAAAAATTCACATGATCAAGAAGGCTCCTTCGGCTCGTTTCATAAACCCACACTCGTGTTTAATGCCCTTCATTATGTACAGTCACAAAAACTACTATTAAATTTGAGCTCGGCAGTAACGAGGAACTTCACGGACTATTTTTGCTACAGTAAAGCGGACATTTCCGAGCATATTGGAGAAAAAACCATAAAATACTATGTATTTTGACCCACAAATGTGAAAGTTTAGATGTTTGTTACTCAATCACGCAGAACCATTTGAACAGATTTAGATGTGCATATACATATTTTGTAGCCTAGATTAAAACACTTTTAATCCCGAAAATCATCTCCCAAAGAGATGAAATTAGGGTATATTGATTCTGGCCCTCTGTACCGCTGTAGCCTAGTTGGTAGTGACCCTGCCTACGAAGCCGGAGGTCCCGGGTTCGAATCCCGGTAAGGTCATTTATTTGTGTGATGAGCACAAATATTTGTTCCTGAGTTATGGATGTTTTCTGTGTATTTAAGTATTTATTTATGTATATAAGTATGCATATTTAAATTCTGTTTTTTCCGGGTATCGCGTTAGATATTTATTTACCTTTATTTCTGACGTTTCGACACGGGTTGCACCGGTCATGGTCGCAGAAGAAATTAAGGTAAATAAATATCGCGTTAGACCCGGAAAAACCAGTATTTAAATATGTGTACAAAGCGCGAGAGTTTAAAGTGTTATATATAAATATGTTTACGTCATACCTGGCCATAAAGTAGGAATTACCGCACGCTATGCGTGCGGAAAACCCCACTTCCTGGCCAGATAGAGACGTAAAATTTTGTACTTACCACGGGCGGTAATAAAGAAAGCCTCAGAGCGCATATTTATAGCCCTTGCCTTCGGCTCGGGCGTCAAATACCTGCGATCTGAGACATTCTTTGTTTAACCGCCCTAGGTAAGTAATGTACTATTATCGTCGTCTAGTACCCATAGTAGTACAAGCTTTGCTTAGTTGAGGACTAGGTCGATTTGTATAAGATTGTCCCCAAATATTTTTTATTTGAAAATTACGCCTACATTTGCGTAGTTACAACGCTACAATTTCGCATAACTTTTGCTCTTCTTTTAATACATATTAGTCCCTACAAAGTATAGATGTAACATTAGCTTCGTCAATCATATGGCACCCTTATGAATCAACTTACGCCCTATTACTGGAGAAGGTTCAGAAAACGTTCCTACGGTTTTTATATAGGAAAGTTTTTGGGAACTATCCATTTATGTATCCCACCAAATACCTGTTAGGAACCCTAGGTTATAATTCGTTGGAGGTAAGGCGTAATTACAATTTGTTGGTGACTGCGTGTCGGATCATACGCGGTGAGTCAGATTGTCCGGAGCTAGTGAGTCGCGTCGTGCGACTCTATACTCCGGATATCCCAAAGATAACCCTTAGGCCACGGCGACGCGATTTGTTGGCGGTGCCTGTCGCGCGCACTGTGTCACGCAGGAACTCGCCGCTGATCCGTGCTCTCTCACATCTCAATGCGCAAGAGGCATCAGCACCGGAGTGTGACTTACTTAGTGTGGCGATGGATGTATGTGTGCGGTGAATGTCTGAGCTTCTGTGAGGAGATGGATGACTGGCAATCAACTGTACCAATGTAATTATATGTGTTTTGTTTGTTTTGTTGTATAGTTTAGTATCGTTTTCCTGACTTTAGGGATGTAATGTTGTGTTAACATGTTTTTAATAATAAATAAATTAGTATAGAGTATATATAAGTCGGGTCACTAATGTTTCCCAACCTAACTTTTGGCAACCTGATTGATTTCGCATCTTTTCATTTCCTAACCTCTTAATATTTCTGAAACTGTTAAATATTTCAGGATTTTTATAAACTAACCTATAGGGTCCTACACGATAACCCTCAAATATTTACAGTTTCAGAGTTTGGGAAATGAAAAGTTGCGAAATGAATCTGTTTGCCAAACGTTAGTTGCGAAAAGAAGGTGTTCCAGATAAGTCACTCACCTGCCGGAAGCCATCGCTGAAGTTATTCTTAAAGTATCTCGTGAGGGAGTTGACGCCGTCCCTCAAGAGCCCTAGCCGCGTGCGTTTCCCCGTGCGAGTGAAGTCAGTCTTCAGCGCACCCGTGCCGGAGTACTGGGTGGATATCATGTCCGCATGGTCGGCCCACACCTGAAACAATGTGTTATTTTAGTAGGATCGAAACTGTAGTCTGGACAACAAAACGTAAGGGAATTGACGCCATCCGGTAAATACGTTTAAAACCAAACTTACGGTTAGTTTAGTTAGCGGGACAGGGAAGGCGCTACCATTCGGGAGTGAGCCGAAAATGCCACGGGCGGGTGGCCTTCGGAGGGTTCGGGAAAACAACGTTTAGTTACCCTTGAGCGAAGAAGACTTATTCATTTCGCACGGTTGCATCAGGTCGGGTGCCGATATTTAGGAGTTAAGGTCTTGTCGCTAACGGTAGCGACAGTCAAGTAGAATGGGCTTGTGACCTTAAATTTGTTTACGATGCCATTCGAACCAGTTTTTGTAGATGAACAAATGTTTGTATGGAAGCAACTACATTTAAAAGACATTACTACCCAAAAAATCGAGTTAAAGACGGACCTCGCTGACAGCAGCCGAAACGCTTCATACTGATTGGCTTTAAAGTATGACGTCACACCGTGCAATTTGTACTAACCGTTGCATGGAAAATAAAGTAAATTGCTATTTCGGTCGCGAAATACTGCGTTTAGGTCCATAGTTGTTGTACAAATTTGTTTCTATAAAAGCGTAAGGACTCCATTGGTAGGTACCTTTAAATTTACTCTTGGACAATAAATAAAAAAAACTTCTTTTTCTAAACTTTCAATATCTTTTTATGATTTGAATTATATTTTGTAATTTATACTTTATTACAATCATTTGATGGTTTACTATCCATTTAGCAACACGACGTTATCAATTTTAACACCACGCAACAAGCCTATTAGTGAATTCAGTGGACAACAACGGAGTACCTGCGGACGAGGCTGAACGGAGGGTTCCAGCCAGGCTACCACCCTAGATCTCGCCGAGGTGTTGCTGCGTGTCATCATACATACATACACGCAACATACGTCATACATACAACTTACACAATCACAAATACATACACGCTGGCGATAGGCGCCGCGGAGGGGAGATTCTGGTGAGTAGGTATTTTAGATGCATAAGGTTAGCGTTGCGAATCGCAATCGAAAGTACGTACAGGACTTTGCCTAGTTGTATGAAACTTCAGCTAATGGGCCCCTGAGGTTTTTGGCAGTCCTAGTTGCGAACAACGTCTCTGCACCTATGTAAGTTTGTCTATCTTTATGTTCCTGATCTCCATTATTCGAATTATGAGTTTTTGAATTTCGCTCGATAGAAAAAAATCACGAACATAGGTCAAACTACACTTAAAAAATCGTAACAAATTATGCACAACAGCTAAACATATTAAAACGCACAAAAATATTAAACTAAAAATACACACTGACACACACACACACACGCACACGCACACACACACACACACACACACACGCACGCACAAACATACACACATACATTCACACATACTGTAATTAGTTCTCTTCATTTGTCATACGCTAGATGTAATGCTAAAATCATATTTTAATTTAAGTACGATCTGTTAACCGCACTCGCAGTAGGCCAAGATACAGGCTCAGCCTAGTTTGGTCACTGACGGACAGCCTCAATTCAATGTTATATTTGGTTTTGTGAAATAAACTATTTTGTATTTGTATTTGTATTATTTGTAAAAAACATGATAGCCGCGCTTCCATCTCGCTCACGCTTATGCTCAGTGAGAGGGAGAGAAGACCACGAGCATACGTCGCCTTAAATGGTTCTCCGCGATACATGCGAAGCCTAGTGCGGGGGACCCTGGGAATCTTCTGTAACTTCTTTGAGTAAAAAGAGGTTTCTTTTATCTATGGGCATGTAAATGTCTGACACAGGCAGTGTCGATGCAACGAGAATGCTGACGTGTACTCACGTTGTTGAAAAGCTCGTTCAACTCCGGACAGTCATCTGGCGGCGTGATGGTGAGCAGCTTCAACGCCGCCACTAGTTGCCGCTTGGCCAGTAGACTCTGCACATTTCAAATTAAAATTTACTTTAAAAACAAAGTTTTAACCGACTTCAAATCTCAAATTTGGCTATAAAATTTTAAGAGTTCCCTCGATTTCTCCAGGATTCGATCATCAGAACTGGATTTTGGTGACAACGGGACCAATCTGGAAGTGTATGCTTTCAAACAAAGAAATAATTTTTCATATCGATTCGTAAACTACCGAATTATCGCGTCTTTATTGTTTTATTGTAACAAACACCCAAAAAAAATACAGTCGAATTGAGAACCTTCTCCTTTTTTGAAGTCGGTTTAAAATGAATGTAAATGAAAATGATTTATTTCATAAATCGTGAGTTACAAAATGACAACAGGATTGGGTCTTCCTAGTAGGTAAAATATACCTGTGTCAGGAAGACCCGCTCCTCAATAAAAAAAAACAGTTGTTGTTTATTTCTTATTATATGTAACATTATAATAATATTATAGCGTAATAATAGTACAACGAGTGCATAATAAATAAATAAATAAATATTTGCGGACAATTTTACACAAATCAACCTAGTCCCAAACTAAGTAAAGCTTGTATTATAGGTACCAGACGACGATAAACATACTTATATAGATAAATAAAATAATAATACTACATTACTTACCTAGGGCGGTAAAACAAAGAATGTCTCAGAGCGCAGATATTCCAGCCGAAGGCAAGGGCGATAAATAAGCGATCTGAGGCTTTCTTTATTACTGCCTGTGGTAAATACAACAATTTCGTGCTGTCATAGTGACTTCTCATTCATCGACTTCGTAACATCGATATTCACGTAATAAAATCTTAACATTTTTACGAATAGTTTTTCATGTGTTATTGATATGATGCCAAAGCGGACCCCGGTCTCCTTTAGGAGGCAACCTTGAAAAACGTTAGGAAAATGATGAATGATTCCTCCATTATTTGTAATGGAAGGTAAATACAATTTATTGCCTGCAATTTCATAGTAGGTACCATAAGTTGCTCCGTATTTATTTTGAAATTACGTGCGGATGTATATCGCTATCGATACCCATCATCATCATCATCATAGACTTAAGAGCCGGGCTCTTATCGGTGGAGTAATCGCCATTTTGTTCTTCTCTCTGCCAGTGTTTTGAGCTCTTGAGTCGATACTTATACAAAGTCCATAAATACATAAATAGGAAGTCACTATGACGGCTCAAAAATGCCACCATAATTCCGCAGTCTGTTGATAACTGTGCAAAAAAAGTACAGTCGGCATAAAAGCTTGTGTAACAAAAATGTTTTTTTTTGACAGAAACTACTGCCCTCACCTGTACTACGTTGGTGCGGTCGAGACAGTCCACACAGTTGGTCCGGAACACGCCGCTCTGCCGCAGCAGAATGTTGCCGCCGCGAGACATGAAGTAGCTGAACTCCGTCTGAAAATAGCTTATATATTTAATTATTTATCGCCTAAGTAAATTAAGTTCGTCATTTGCGCAGGTTGAACCGGTCGTAGCGCATGCCGCGGCACTCTGCGTGGAAGTGGAACGGCTCGTAGCACGACCGCTACGCTTGTAGCACTGTGTAGTGTACCTACCTGCTCGTGCGCTATCCGGTCTACGAGCACGTTGAGCCGGTCGTAGCGCATGCCGCGGCACTCTGCGTGGAAGTCGAACGGCTCGTAGCACGACCGCTACGCTTGTAGCACTGTGTAGTGTACCTACCTGCTCGTGCGCTATCCGGTCTACGAGCACGTTGAGCCGGTCGTAACGCATACCGCGGCACTCTGCGTGGAAGTCGAACGGCTCGTAGCACGACCGCTACGCTTGTAGCACTGTGTAGTGTACCTACCTGCTCGTGCGCTATCCGGTCTACGAGCACGTTGAGCCGGTCGTAGCGCATGCCGCGGCACTCTGCGTGGAAGTCGAACGGCTCGTAGCACGACCGCTACGCTTGTAGCACTGTGTAGTGTACCTACCTGCTCGTGCGCTATCCGGTCTACGAGCACGTTGAGCCGGTCGTAGCGCATGCCGCGGCACTCTGCGTGGAAGTCGAACGGCTCGTAGCACGACCGCTACGCTTGTAGCACTGTGTAGTGTACCTACCTGCTCGTGCGCTATCCGGTCTACGAGCACGTTGAGCCGGTCGTAGCGCATGCCGCGGCACTCTGCGAGGAAGTCGAACGGCTCGTAGCACGACCGCTACGCTTGTAGCACTGTGTAGTGTACCTACCTGCTCGTGCGCTATCCGGTCTACGAGCACGTTGAGCCGGTCGTAGCGCATGCCGCGGCACTCTGCGAGGAAGTCGAACGGCTCGTAGCACGACCGCTACGCTTGTAGCACTGTGTAGTGTACCTACCTGCTCGTGCGCTATCCGGTCTACGAGCACGTTGAGCCGGTCGTAGCGCATGCCGCGGCACTCTGCGTGGAAGTCGAACGGCTCGTAGCGGACGCCGGGTAGCGCTGCCGCTGCTACGGCGGCGCGGTAGCCGCGTTCGAGGGCCTCTTCTTTGCCGCAGTGGTCGATCTGTGGATGTAAAATGGAGCTAAGATATGACATGTCAGTCCATGTGATCTTGGGATAAAATTTAATTTCGCCTGAACTATTTTTATTTATGATAAAATTAGGTACGCATTTGATCACATGATCAATGATCATAATCTCAGCTGATGTTAAGTGATGATGATGAGGCCGATGGGGTTACGTGCGTATTTATTTATTTATTTATTAACAATTTTTTTATTAAATTGTGTTTGGATTTTTTCGTCCAACTGCCTAGCGTGCTGAAATGAATATTATAATGGGAACAAGTTAAAAGGTTGGGAGATAATTAATAAGGGGCTTGGATTTGGCATTATGTACCTTCAAAATAAGGGAGTTTTCCGAGGCAAGACATTATAGCTCACATACCAAATTAATGCGAACTTGGTTCCCATACAACTGCTGCTGCTCCGTAACATGCTTGATTTAGTCTGCCACATTACACCTTAGTTGTCAGTACAAACTATAGGAGTTCCCCAAGGCGTGACCTTAGCTCGGACCTCAACTATTCCTAATACAAACATTCTACTCACCAAATTAATGAGAACTTGGTTCCCATACAACTGCTGCTGCTCCTTGACATGCTTGATGTACGCGGCCACGTGATCCTCGTGGGCCAGCGTGCAGGGCGGCTTGTACTTGATGTCCGGGTACTGGGACCAGAACAATGGGATGGAGCCCCGGGTTTGGATGAACGAGGACTTTTCGCCGCCACGCTCGATTATCTGCTCGGTTTCTACGTAGTTTGCTACGTTTCCCTGGTAAAAAAATAAATAAATTATGATACGCTTGTCTGTATCATTATCATCATTATATCAGCCGAAAGACGTCCACTGTTGGACATGGACCTCCCCCAAAGAGTGTCAAAGTGACCGGTCCTGCGCCACCCGCATCCAGCGGCCTCCCGCTTGTCTGTATGAAGCCTATCTATGGCACAGTTTGAAGCAGTAAAACAAATCTGAGAAACACGTGTCCCTACAACTTTAGGGTGCATGTTCAGATATTTTTGAACACCCTGTAGTGTACAGATGTATGTGATGGCGACTGTACCACCCAGGGGACACGTGCAGGGTTGTGGTAGGTAGCTCCTGCGGACGCAAGTGACAGTTGTCCCCCCTTTGTCAAGTGAGTGGGCAACTCGACTGTTAGAGGTTCTTCAGCCGCCCGAAGGCCTCTAACTCGGCTTAACGACTACTGTCATAGACAGCAGCCGTGATCAACTGAAATATACTATACCTCTGCGTCGACTCCCCGCATGAAGAGGCGAGTGCCGGCGCGCGCGACGCTGCGCCGCGACACCACGGACCACGTGAGCCTGTGCCCGTTAACTGTCACCTTGTTTATAGCCACGACTGTTTGTGTGCTAAGGATATTATAATAGGGTAGTTGCGTCATGTTAAAATAGGGAACATTACGCAAAGCTCTGCGTAGGGGGCGACACTAACACAACCCGTAAACAAACCGCCATGACGTACAATGTCATATTTATTTATTTACGTCATACCTGGCCATAAAGCAGGAATTACCGCACGCTATGCGTGCGGAAAACCCCACTTCCTGGCCAGATAGAGACGTAAAATGTTGTACTTACAACGGGCGGTAATAAAGAAAGCCTCAGAGCGCATATTTATCGCCCTTGCCTTCGGCTCGGGCGTCAAATACCTGCGATCTGAGACATTCTTTGTTTAACCGCCCTAGGTTAGTAATGTACTATTATCTAACAAACAATAACAAATAATTGATGAAAACGCGTTAAACTACAATCGTTTTATTATCATTCGTGTGTAAAATAGCTGTACTGTGATATTAAAATGGCATCCTGAGGGCTTTTTTTTGCTTTACGACGTATTGCCGCTTCCCATGGTTTTCGTATCATCGTTTCCTTAGGAAATGAATGCAGCAGCACTGATGCATTTTATTTATTGAAATATTTTCTTCCCTATTTGATCCAGAGCTTTGAAGGACTTGTCAAAGTTGTAAAAAAAACTGTTTACTAATTGTGATAGTGCTGCACTCTGGCGGCAGAACATTGCAGTAATGATCCCTATTGACAACGTAGTCTTGCTAAATGGATAGTAAACCATCAAATTATTGTAATAATGTATAAATAACAACATATAATTAAAATCATAAAAAGATACGGACCTTGAAAGTTTAGAAAAATATGCATTTTTTTTTATTGTTTAAGAGTAAATTTAAAGCTATCAATAGAATCTTTACGCTTTTATAGAAACAAAGTTGTACAAAAACTATAGACCTAAACGCAGTATTTCGCGACCGAAACAGCAATTTACATGATTTTCCATACAACGATAAGAATGAATTGCAACGTGTGACGTCATACTTTAACGTCAATTAGTATGAAGCGTTTCGCCTGCCGCCAGCGAGGTCCGTCGTTAACTCAACTTTTTGGGTACGTAGATTTGATTGTAGTTGCTCTAGTACAGACATTTGCCCCCCTCCAAAAACTGGTTCGAATGGCATCGTAAATAAATCTTAGGTCACAAGCCTATTACAAGCTGTCGCGCGGCTTCGCCAGCGTATTGCAAAGAACGCAGACAAAGCCGAGGTATCCTTTAAGACCACCTGACCCGACCACCCAGGTGATCGTATTGGACGACTATGCCTTATGAGATCACCCAGGTGATCGTATTGGACGACTATGTCTTATGAGATCACCCAGGTGATCGTATTGGACGACTATGTCTTATGAGATCACCCAGGTGATCGTATTGGACGACTATGTCTTATGAGATCACCCAGGTGATCGTATTGTACGAATATGTCTTATGAGATCACCCAGGTGATCGTCTTGGACGAATATGTCTTATGAGATCACCCAGGTGATTGTATTCGACGAATATGTCTTATGAGATCACCCAGGTGATCATATTGGACGAATATGTCTCATGAGATCACCCAGGTGATCGTATTGGACGAATATGTCTTATGAGATCACCCAGGTGATCGTATTGGACGAATATGTCTTATGAGATCACCCAGGTGATCGTATTGGACGAATATGTCTTATGAGATCACCCAGGTGATCGTATTGTACGCCATATCCAGCACGATCCCCTGGGTGATTTTAGTGGACAGAATTGTATCCAGAAGGAAAGTGACATTACTCTTTGGGGTATCCTTCTGAATATAATTGTGGGGCGTGGGTGATCTCATTATGTGATTTTAAAGGACACTGTGGACAAAGCAGAGGGATCAAATATAGCCGAATATCCTTTCAGAAAGTCCATTCTAGACACAGAAGAAAGAATTTTTGAAATCAGCGGAATTGTTACGGGATTATTACTTATTCTACATACAAATTCAAAAAGCATTAATCTCACAGAAGTTTCCTTTTAATAAAATTAGTATAGGTAATGACACAGGTAAATAATTCACGTCTGTATTCCCAGAAGGGAGTGCGATGCGGTAGAACGTGATGCCATTGTTTGAGTTTTTTAGGTGTCAAACATTGGTTTGGTAAGAAAGAGGACCTTCTGTAGGTAAGCACTATTTATTCTGTACTAATAGCATTAAGCTATTAAATTGTGTATGAAGAAACCGGCAGAGATGGACACATATCGCTAAAGCTGTCCTCGGGGATATTTGCGACGCACTAACATCTATCGGTGTACCGCGTCGGCGTACCCACGATCACTCTTACAAATGTTTGTTACGTTTTGTTTAATTCTTGCACACTTTAAACGCAACGATAGTTGGCTAACTAATTTTTCAACACACCTGCTCGTAAAGTAGGTCTTATTACAGCGTATTTACACTGATAATGCAGAATATTACCCATGCCGTGCCTTTTACATTACATTATCGCACTAGTGCCTTTTCATTACATATCTTTTTAAATATTAGCAAAATAATGCAGAATATTACCCATGCCGTGACTTTTACATTACATTATCGCACTAGTGCCTTTTCATTACATATCTTTTAACATTTTAATTTTTTATTTTATTTTTTTTTTCCTCGCAAATGTGTTGAAAAACGTCGTATGAAACACGTGAGCATTGGTCATTACACTTCTCGTCTCCATTAAGCCTTCGCCTTCGGCTCAGGCTTAAAAACCGACTTGAGTGTAATGACCAACTTAGCACACTTGTATCATAATGTACTATTATTTTTCATAATCTCATTATCTGATTTGTAGTGGTTATCTCGCTTCACATTTTTTAGCATAAGATAACATTATTATTATTATTTATTTATTATAACCAAAGATATAAAAAAACTTATTCTCATAACTAAATGTCCCTGCAAAACTGTTGCCTGGATAAACACTCTTCTTTGTTTTTGTACCAAGTTCAGTTCCCAAGTCACACGGTGTTGTATCTGTTGGAAAACCTTAAATAAATAAATAATGTGTCTGACTATGTTTAAAGGATACAGCCCTGTATGACGGGCAACGCGAACTTGGCAAACTGCAAGTGTGAGTAGTCCCGCAGCAGGTGTCCGTTCCACAGGAAGCGGCCGTCCGCGCGGCTCGCCATCGACATCTGTACATATTATTTCAGTTACACTATGAAGGCTGATATTTAACATGTCTTACAGACTAACAGTTAATACTTAATGGTAATCCAAAAGGCAACCGGATGGCTCGTGGTATTTGAGCTCCCGATGTGTTGTGGAACCGCCCGCCGCAACTAAACCAACTTGAACTGGGCGGAGGGGAAGTGAAAAAAAAAATGTCGCGAGTCAGCCGATTGAAACAGCATTTCATTATATAATCAGCGTACACACTTTCAGCAAACCGCTGTCTCAATAGGCTGCCTCACGACAAATCTTTTTTTATTCATACATTTTTAGGGTTCCGTAGCCAAATGGCAAAAAACGGAACCCTTATAGATTCGTCATGTCTGTCTGTCTGTCCGTCCGTATGTCACAGCCACTTTTTTCCGAAACTATAAGAGCTATACTGTTGAAACTTGGTAAGTAGATGTATTCTGTAAACCGCATTAAGATCTTCACACAAAAATATAAAAAAAACAATAAATTTTGGGGTTCCCCATACTAAGAACTGAAACGCAATTTTTTTTTTCATCAAACCCATACGTGTGGGTCATCTATGGATAGGTCTTCAAAAATGATATTGAGGTTTGTAACATCATTTTTTTCTAAACTGAATAGTTTGCGCGAGAGACACTTCCAAAGTGGTAAAATGTGTGTCCCCCCCCATGTAACTTCTAAAATAAGAGAATGATAAATCTAAAAAAAATATATGATGTACATTACCATGCAAACTTTCAACGAAAATTGGTTTGAACGAGATCTAGTGAGTAGTTTTTTTTTATACGTCATAAATCGTAAGAAGCAATTTATTTTACGGAACCCTTCATGTGCGAGTCCGACTCGCACTTGGCCGCTTTTTTATATTTCCGCCTCAGTTCAAGTACTCTCCCCATCCAGTTGCCTCTTGGACACTGCAACTACGCTCTGAATATAACATACATATGAATATAAACTTATTTTGAAACATAAAAAAAACACTATAACCGCGATGTGTTACGCAACTTCGTGGTGTCAGGTAACCGACCGCGAAAACGCCGGAACTTGACACCCTTCGGCCAAAATTCTTCCTCAGTGAATGTCGATAGATGGTCTGTTGGAACTGTCACCACAAAGAAATAAAAAGGCCCGCTTGAGGAGGCGCCAAGTTACAATTTTATAAGTCCGGGTTGCACATACCGCGCCATTTTGAGAGGCTAAAGCCTGCATCACACTGGCGCGGCCTGCGGTGGCGGACCATAGTAAATTTGACCGCGCCAGTCTGTGAGAGGCCTTAAGAGTCTCACCGAGTGTGTGGCGTCTGTCTTATGGTGGGTACACATGGAGAAAACGAACGTCAAGCATTTATGTGACAGCTATTTGTTAAAGTGATATACATAGCCGTTCGTTGGCTTGGTGTATACCCACCATTACGTGCAATACAGGCAATGATGGCCACTCATACGTGATTATTAGCCACCATGGCTCATTATGAATAGGGAACTATACTGCAATGTTCTGCCGCCAGAGTTCAGCACTAGCACAACCCGTAAGCCAGTAGAGGAAGTTAGGGACACACACATGTACAATTGATTGTCAACTGAGTGACAATGACAAGGATGCATGCATAGACCGCAAGTGTCGCCCCCTACGCCGAGTTTTGCGTAATGTTCCCTATTGGGAATGGATGAAAATTTTAGAGGTGCCTGATTTTTTTTGGTGATAGGAATAACCTTCCTTAGCACCAGAAAAAAGTTGCAGGCTTTTCAGCTGCGTCAATTATTTTTGAATAATATAAACAGTTTCCTCACTTACGTTTTGGGTTTAGGACGGCAAATAAGACACTTTGCTTGATCCATCGTCTCATATTACAAAAAAATATCTTAAAAATCCTTGGTAAACTGACACTGGCAATGATATTGACCGCTGCAGCAGCTATATCTGTCATTACCAGGGTCAGATATTTAAAATATTTTTTGTAATATGAGACGGATCAAGGAAAGTGTCTCATCGTCGTCCTAAACCCAAAACGTACCTAAGTAAGGAAAATTTTTATATTTTTCAAAAATGATTGACGCTGCTGACAAGGCTGCAACTTTTTTCTGATGCTAAGCAAGGTTATTCCTATCACCACAAAAATCAGGCACTTCTAAAATTTTCATCCATTCCCCATTGGAGGCTTTAGTGTTTTAAGCCTGCTTCGCACAAGCTGTGTGTGGTCCTAACACTCACCGAGTGGAAGTCTGCCGCGACGGAGTGCAGCCGTTGCAGTGTGTGTGTGACGTCATATCCGTACGAGAAATACATGCCGGGCGCGTCGAGCGCCGCGCGGACCATGCGCTCGTATGTGGTGTTGTCGTCTATCTGGAATAGAATAGGTATGTACCATCACGAACCGGGATTGTTGATCCACTTACCCATGTTTCTAATTTGGCCGTGTAATGCAAATCGTATAGCTGTCAGCCAGTCGGTGACATCGGTTATTGAATACACGGCTAAATTACGAGTAATGGCAAGTGGCTCAGCAATCCCGGTTCGTGACTGTATATTCGTTCAAAAGTGAGCCACTGGTACACATTAAACCATGCTCTAGCAAATGCGATGTTGCTAAGGCTAGGTTGATTTGCCTCTGGCTATTAGCACAATGAGTCCTCCAGTTGCAAAGTCTTCTGAAGTCAAAGTAGGTGTTTTTCTCATTAAGCCATTACAGTGACATGTGGGGATCGGGTCTCTGTTGGCCTTGACGTCTAATCCTAATGAAATAAATATTTAATTATAAATATTTGCGGCCAATCTTACACAAATCGACCAATTCCCAAACTAAGCAAAGCTTGCACTATGGGCACTAGAAGATCACAAATAAATGCCCTTACCGGGATGAGAACCCAGGACCTCTTGCTCTGAATTAGACAGAGACTGGTAGTTTCAGCTCGTGCGTTGTCTTGGCATCTCAGTGCAGGCACTACAAGCCAAGTGGACAAACAATTTTTATAAAAATTCACTTTTTAATATTTACCTGTTTGTTAGTGAGATGCGTGGTGGACCTTGCGTACGGAATGATATCCGTGCCGGCCAATTCGTAAATATCGTGCCCATTGAGTTTACCAATCTGAAATAAAACACATTTTCAAAATAGAAGTTTTTAACCAAAATATATCACTAGTAGCTATGCAAGTTGTAGAACTATGAAAGAGTTTAGAGTTATACTATAAGATTAAGTACCCGTAGTAAGTAAGTAAGTATTAGGATAGTTTTTATCCCGGAAATCAACTCCTAAATGGGGAGTGAAAGTTTGTATGGAGCTACGATATAAACGAGTTCCACGCGGACAGAGTTCTATATAATTATCGAACATGCACACAAAATTCCACGAGAACCAGTAGAGAAATGCGACCAGTAGAGGAGAATAGCGGGACAGCGGTACACCGGACATAAGAACGATTTTCGGCCCAAGCTGAGGCAAAGAACTTCGTTCACTAGTTCAATAAAAAAGTACTGTTAATGTTGCAGATATGTGCTTACATTTTCCGTTATATAACAATATAATAAGGTGCAAAAGAGTAAACATATCTTTGCAGTTGAATAAAACCTCGGCTTGAACGTCGCATCGCACACCAGAACCAATCAGCTAAAACCTCGAAAAAAAAAACAGTTTAAAAAATTGCCCTGACAGATAGTACGAGTTTTCCATTTTGCCAATTTATCCAATGAGCACTACCGATGGTTTTTAAACCCTGACACAAACCCTGACCAGTTTTATAATGTTCAAATAAACACCCATAGGTATTTATTTTATTTATTAATATTATAGTACATTGTTTAACAAGGGGCGTATGAGGAATATTGCAAACGAGAGTCTATCAGGAGCCCGACGCCGTAAGGCGGAGGGCTTTTGATGACTCGAGTTTGCAATATTCTTACGCCCGTGTTATACACAATGTTTTTCATCACATTTGCGAGGAAATAAATTACTACAAAAGACAGAAAAACCTATATTTTATACAAGCGCATCAATCAAATGTTGACGAAATTGACAACTTCACTTCTAGATCAGTGCGAGTGGAGGGCGGAGCTTCAATATTTCAACCAATCACAGAGCAAAATTCTTGCCGCCCAGATTTGCTTAACTAATCAGATCACACACAAGCTCATAACTCCCATGGTGCCATTATTTCCCGCGGGAACAATTTAGGCCATTGTCCTTTTGTACCTATACAGGCAAGGAATAACACCATTTATGAGCAAGTGTGATGAAAAATTATTTAATTTTCACTATCTCTAACAAGCATTTTTATATACGTTTGTTTTTCGTAGAATGCCGTGACAGAGTGGTAAACCAAAATGTGTTTCCCACTGGAAAAGTCCACTTTATCACAGTTTTTTTAAACCATCCTTAAATGTATGTATATATATATACATCACGCTAGAACAGGCGGTGTCCAGCCCGGGCCGTTTTCTAAGAAAAACGACGGCGTTTTTGCGCGGCCGAGCCATACCTAAGCCCGGCCGAGCCACGTCCGAGGTTCGGAAGCGGCTTATATAATGGGCGGAAAGGAAACTTTAATTAGTCCTTATGAAAAAACAGACGCATTTTTTTTTATCGCACTCCAAAACCACATCGATTGTTCACAACAAAAAAAACAGGAAAACGGTTCATCGGCGGTGAAAAAGAAGAACGACCCATAAACCAACTTGAGTGCGTTTTTTTATTGAATTTCTTGTCTGTTGTGATGGTTTAAGCTGCGTACGAATTTGAGCGGCTCAGCCTGAGGCATGATCGCTCCGCGCGGCTAGCTGCTCGCGAGACAAATAGTTGCACATAAACATGCGCGAGTGAGGCAGCGTGCTCACGGCGAGCCGACATTGCGCGTTGTTCAAAATGGCGTCGACACGATGACAGCAGATTGATTTCGGCTCCCACAACACCTTTTGCTTTTCATGTATTTGTATCAATAATTATTCCTTTACTAACAAACGATTACACACGCACGGCTCAGCCAGTTGCTCATATTCTATATATATATGTATACGTACAAATTACGCGAGGCACGCACACTGAGGCGCCTTTGAGCAGGGTCAAAAGACTGCCTCTCGGCGGCTCGCCACTCGCGCGCTGAGCGCTTACGAATTAGAGCAATATAGGTGACGTGCGTGCCTTAACCCCGGGGCTGCTCAAATTCGTACGCAGCTTTAGACTTCTTAGCTGTTTGTTGACCCAATGTTGTTATTAAAAATACCTTATTTATTATTAGAACTGGTTGCCACTTACCAATATCCTATATTTGGCGACAACCAGGTACAAGCCGGATATGAGCTTGATAGACCCCAGGAAGCCGCAGACGGGTTTGTATGCATTCTCCGGGATCGGAATCTTGACTGTACCATAAGCTGTAGATGACAAGTTAATGATAAATTAGAGTTTTGGAGTATTTCAATAGTCGTGTCCACCGGACGCATGCCTCGGGCGAGGCGTGGCTCCCCAAGGCAGGTCTACACTGAGCGCGCAAGCTTCGGCGGGCCGTACTCGGCCGAGACATGCGTTCGGTGTAGACACGGCTATTGAATGTGACTGATGTCACTATGACGATAAGATAGAGTGACCATTCAAACTACTATAAATGTGAACTTTTGTACAAAGAAGTGGCTCATCCAATAAACAGAGAAGACATTGGAATGCATGCCATAGAGATTCCTTGTTCTTGAGTCTCATTCTAATAAAACAAGTTTCTTACAAAAAAAATATTTTTAGTACAAGATTTTATTGCCGACTGTACCTTTCTGTATACCATCATCAACTAGTCATTGAGACTATCCTAACAAGCCCAAAATTAACGGGGTCACATCGTTTAAGTACTGAATTCCCATGGCCACCTTCTGTCTCCATCATCAGATCAGCTCGATGTAGTGTTGTGGATAACGCTCATTTCGAGGCTTATAGACTCGAGCCTTAAAGACTCCCGAGGCTTAAAGACTCGATGCTGTTTAAGAACCGTGTTGGTTTATTTTACGTATATGAATGCAGAATATTGACTTTTCGTCACTTGAGTCTTTAAGCCTCGGGAGTCTTTAAGCCTCAAAATGAGCGTTATCCACAACACTAGCTCGATGGTATAATAATTCATAATATTGAATTGTCATCCAAACTATAAATTTACCCAAAATTTCAGTTCAATCGGTTGAAGATATCTGCTTCAAAATTGACTTGCAAGATTCCATCCGAACAAAAATAGTAAATAGTACTTACATTCATTGCAAGTTAATAGAAAGCTTGTAAAAAACGTTTTACCCAGCAGTGGTTAGCCTTTTAAAATGGTTGTAAGTAAGACAGATATAATTTGGCTCAATTTTTCAATTTCTCATACACATTAGACATTAAAAAAATTACAAAAACATTTTCATTTTCAAACAACCCTTCCTCTCCCATCGCCCACCGACCCATATATGCGTCAGTATAATATATTTTTGTTTTGGTTTTTTCTACAAGTTGGCCCCACCCAAGTTCACGTAAGCCAAGGAGTCAATAGCCTAGGACCCAAGGACGCATAAAAAGATGTAAAATGGCTAAAGTTAAGCAGGTTTTTAAATTTCGCGGGGGTGGCTTGGGAGAGGAAGGGTAGGCCAAAATAATGGATACTATACCTTTGACAGTAGCTTCTCCCGACACCCTGTCAATGACCAGTATCTCCGTAGGGTTTATGGTGGGTTCTAGATAGAACTTATCTGATGTTGTGTAGCTGAAACAAAATGAAGCATTTACAAGGTATTCCTGAAAAGTAGTTGTGCTAGCCTTTTGATCTCATTTAATTCAATTTATATAACAACTAAAGTTGGGTCTAAATGAACTCTTTACCGACAATTTAGACCCATGTTACTGTACATAGTGTTACTGTCAATGTCTTGAAGTCTTCAGAGGTTCTTATATATATATTATTAGTAATATTATACTTGACATAAGTTATCACAAGAGGCCGGGGCAGTGTTGCCCACAGAGTACATATCAAAGTCAGATGCCGTTTACACTGATTATCTAGCATTACTTATGGTGCCGTGATTCCGTGACACGGAAAGTGTAACTGCTGTCATTTTACGAAAAGTTGACGAAAAAATCAAGCCGATTTTAGAAGAAAATCAAAGATTACGGACCGAGGTATCCGAACTTAGTAAGAAAATAGAAATCCTGGATAGTAACGCCAGAAGAAATAATATCATAATACACGGAATCACGGAACTGCCAGACGAGAAGGCCGAAGAACTAATATCCACAACAACAAAAATAATTAAAGAGCTAGATGTTTCAATCGAAGCAAGGGATATTAACCGTATTCAACGCATGGGGAAAAAACAAGAGAATAGCGAGAGAACCAGACCTATTCTTCTATCAACAACAACAAACCAGAAGAAGATCGAGATACTTAAAAATAAGAAGAAAATGAAGTCAAATTCCTACATAACCCACGACATTCCTAGAAAGTTACTTCAGGAACGCAGGGATAAAGCAAAAACCAGAACAAGTGACACAGAAAAAAGGAAGAGACCTGACTCTGAAACACCAAGTCCAAGTAAACCAAGCACAAGCTCAACATCCAGAAACGACCATAAGATTACGAAAACGGATGCATTTCAAGTCATGCGGGAACGGCAATACTCACTATCTGAAAAGAACACATGGAGAAACTAACCAGCAAACCAAATCTGAAACCGGAACGAAACAACCACAACGGAAACAACAAACACAACAGAATAGTAATACAAACAAACAAAACAACAACAAACTGCCCTCCCTATTACGGCCGGTCACCACGGGAGAGGCCGATCATGACTGCACAACTAAACTTCAACAAATTAAAGATCCCAACCCGGCTGGTCCCCGTGGGATGTCCGACCAAAACCCTCCAAACCCTCCAATGACAAGCATAACTAACCACTCAAAGAGAAACCAAACATTCAGACTTGATATCTGCACTTACAATGTGAGGACCTTATCATCGGAAGAAAAACTGCTCGAACTATGTGAAGCTCTAAAAAACATTAAATTCGACATACTGGGATTGGCAGAAACAAGAAGGCTGGGATGTCAAATGAACGAGTACCAGGACCACATATTCTGCTTTATAGGACAAACAAGAGGTCTGCATGGAGTAGGCTTCCTAATAAAAAAGGAACTAAAAGCCAACATAGAAAACTTTACAGGTATCTCCGAAAGAATTGCTCTTTTACAACTCAAATTTGATAACATAAAGGTATCAATAATCCAAGCCTACGCACCTACAGAGAACTCAAGTGAAGATGAACTAGAACTGTTCTACAGAGACTTAAGAAAGGCACACACACTAGCAGATGATACAGTTTTAGTCATAGGAGACTTCAACGCGAAGATCGGGATACCCACAGATGAAGAACACCTGGTCATGGGACGATATGGCTATGGGAAACGGAACAAACGAGGGGAACGGCTGATCGAACATGCTTTGGAATATAAACTTTCAGTAATGAACACCTTCTTCAAGAAAAAAGATAGCTGTAAATGGACATGGGCATCGCCGGACTCCAGAACCAAAAACGAAATTGATTTCATCTTGTCTAACAAGCCAGACCTAATAAGCGATGTACATGTGCTAAGCAACACTGAATTTCCTAGTGACCACAGATTAGTACGAGCAAAATTCAAGCTTCCAACCAAGAAAAAAAGCAGAAAAAACTTCAAGTGCACACCAAAAATCCCTGAAACTGATGATGAAATAAAACACTACCTTAGCAACTTGGATACAAATATAGACTACGAAATGGAACCCAATGATGTTCAAAGCTACTACAACATGCTGGAAACAGCTCTCACAACAAGCCTCAAAACCGAAACTACAAACACAACAAAAAAGATCAAGATATTTAGCGACCATACCCAAGAACTAATAAGAAAACGAAAAGAACTAATTCTCACAAAACATAAGAATAGACAAACAAAAATTGAAATAGGCAAACTATTTAAAGAAGTTAGCAAGTCGATAATGAAAGACTACAACAACCACAGGAAAAGTGTAATAAGCTATAACCTGAAAAAGTATAGAAGCACCAAAAGAGGACTAAAAGCCTTAACAATACATAAAACATGGATACAAAAATTAAACAACAACTCAGCAGAAACCAAATCAAGGAAAGACGTCATAGATGCAGCCACGAATTTTTACAAAAACCTCTACAAAAAACAAAATAGAGACAAGGAAGAAGAACCATCTAACTATAACAACACTACTACTACTGCAGGTGAAGTCTATATAGAAGAAAGGGAAGTATATAACCAATTAAAACGACTGAAAAACGATAAAAGCCCAGGCCCTGACGGAATTACTAACGAAGCTCTTAAACTAGGAACTCCCGCACTTCTTAGCCCCCTCACAAAACTGTTTAATACTATACTGACTACTGGTGACATACCAATTCAGTGGGGAAACTCCGACATTACACTCATATACAAAAAAGGAGACCCTATGGACATAGGCAATTATAGACCAATTAGCCTCTTAGCGAGTGCCTACAAGCTCTTCACATCAATTATACTAAATAAAATAACACAGATAATTGACAACAACCAAACTACAGAACAAGCAGGTTTCCGAACAAGCTTTAGCACTATAGACCATATACACACGCTTGAACAAGTACTGGAAAAATATAAAGAGTTCAACAAGACACTATACCTAGCGTTCATTGACTACAGCAAAGCCTTCGACACCATTAGCCACAACTCAATCTGGGAAGCACTGGAATCCTTTAAAGTTCACCATAAATACACCGAGGTCCTGAAAAATATCTATAAAAACAGCACCAGCAGAGTGAGACTCGAGCAAAGAGGAGAAGAGATCAAAATAGAGAGAGGCGTGAGACAGGGGGATCCCCTCTCTCCCAAACTCTTTATAGCCGTGCTGGAGGGAGTATTCCGGAACCTTAACTGGGTAAAAACAGGAATAAAAGTAAATAATCGTTATTTGAGCCACTTACGATTCGCTGATGACATCGTGCTCTTTGCTGAGAACCAAAGCAACCTAGAAGGCATGATAAGTACACTGAACGAACATAGCTCTAAGATAGGACTGGAGATGAACATAAGCAAGACCAAAGTGATGACTAATAGCTACAAAAAACCCATAAACATTAATGGCACAACAATAGACTATGTGGATAACTATATATACCTAGGGAAACAGGTGTCATTCTCAAAAACTAACAATGAAGAAGAGGTCACAAGGCGATCAAATATAACTTGGAAAAAGTACTGGTCCATGAAAGATATTGTTAAGGGAGACTACAACCTTTCATTAAAAAAAGTAGTGTGTGACACCTGTCTTCTACCATGCTTAACTTACGGCTCACAAACATGGGTCTACACAAACAAAGTAAGAGAAAAAATAAAATGCACACAAAGAGCTATGGAGAGAAGCATGATGAGACTGCGGAAAATAAATAAAATAAGGCATATAAAAATCAGGGAAAAAACGAAAATAACAGACGCTCTCACTTATGCCCTCAAACAAAAGTGGCAGTGGGCCGGCCACATCACACGAATGACAGATGGAAGATGGACTCAAGAAACCACCACGTGGCAAGGGCCATCCGGTAAACGAAATGTTGGCAGACCTTACAAGCGATGGGTTGATGATATCATCCAGACAGCTGGCAAACATTGGACAGAGATAGGAAGACAAAGAGAGGAGTGGAAGAGTTTGGAGGAGGCCTTCACCCAAAGAGGGATCCATATTCAGCAGATATGAAACTATTAAAAATATAACTTCAACTACAAATGTAATATGGAATATAAAGGCTTAATAATAATAATAATAAAACTTATGGTGCGCTTAAACTCTATTACAGTTACAGAGAACCGAGGCAGTGCCAAGGGATGAAAACCTATTTGTATTCCGAAGTTCTATTCTACAGCGTGGAAATCCAATACGAGTAAACCTTTAAATGGTGGTTAGTACATGACCTATGAAGCATATTAAAATAATGATTGTCTAAAATTACAACGTAAAAGTTAACCAAACAAAATAATTCAGCCCGTAATTAATGTAATGTTAAATGATCAAGTTAATTGACAGCTAAGTACTTGTCACCTCCAAGAAACATTTGCGTTACATTGCTGCTCGATTTTTTTCAAGAATTCGTTATATTCTTTCAGTTAAGTGTAACTTACAAAGTCCTGTTAATTAATGATTACCCTCTGTCTGGTTTAATTCTTTGATTTTCACGCTGTATACACTGGTGAAATAACTATTTAAATTGTATGAGTAGTTCCCGAAATCACCCCCTAAATACAAACTACCCCACAGACTTCATTCTTAAAGCTAATGATCATCAAAAGAGTAATAAGAGGTATTCGAAAATCATCAGCAATATAATTTACTTTATGGTTTTTTATGTGATGATTTTGTAATCAGATCACCAAGATTGTTCTTTAAGCTAAAATTTGACATAGGTTACTAGCGCAGCAAATGCCATGCATACTATCAAAAACACAAGTTTCGTTGCAAAATATGCAAATGAAGAATCAAACTGCTTGAAATGTTATGAATGTTCCTAAGATACATTCATATGAAGGTAAATAGGAATAAGCAACTAATTTATGTTAAATTACGTTGAAGAGCAATGAGTTGCAATGAATTGGCGATAAATAAGGCAGGTGTATCTATCGTTTTGTAAAGCTGGTAACGACACCCTGAGGTGTGTTATGCGTTTATAAATATTTAACACATTGGCAATGTTGAAATATAGTTATATAATATAAAGGGCAAGGGTGTGTTTACAAAGAATAAATTACTATTTTTTATGGTATCAATGAAAACAAGATAAGTGACAGCTGGGAGAGATTTTTTTAAATAGTCAGGCTGCTATAGTCCTTATTTTGTAGTACACATTACATGCCCTTGAACACTATGAATTGATCTGACTTACAGCTTAATATCATCGTGAATTAGTAGCTGATCTGCCATTATTAACGATTTTTAACGTAATAATTGAATTATTTCTCTCCACTTTACACACATCACCCGCGATCAGGGTGTTATCAGTCTCATAGAACGCGTCTTGTATGGGCGATAAAAGCGTTGTTAAATTTCCCGTCCTATAGGACTAGATGGTGCCACTTTCGATAATTCTTAACAATTAGACTATTTGAACTTCAGTTAGGCTCATAGTTTACTATTATTAATTTATAATAATTTCAAAATTATTCTCCTTCTAAATAAATGTTTCAGTTGCTTGTTTAAAACTATCAGGTAAGCCTACTAAGGCAACACTAGATACTTTTTTACAATGGTACACTTTGACAGCGGCGCTATTACAAAAATCGTCAGTCGAAATTCGCAATATCTCCTTCTCGGTCGCACTTGATTCTAGTGACAGAGAAGGAGATGTTGCAAGTTTCGACCTTCGATTTTCGTAGTAGCTCCACAGAGCGGCTACTATGAAACGCTTCGATCGTTCGTTCGTCTGTCTCTATCTCTGTCACACTTGCATATTCAAGCGACAGAGAGAGAAATATTGTGAGTTTCGACTTTCTATTTTCATGATAGCGCCCCAGCTTGCCAACCTGTACTCCATTTCACGCTGAATCATTTAAAAGATGTTCGATGCCAAATTATTGAAACACAAAATAAAATTGTTACAAGATATGTAACAATACGAAATAACCCCCAAATTAAAAATATGCTGTAAAAATGTTTGATTTCTTAATAATATTTTATTTTACTGCAATTTGAACGTTATACTTTTGCTCGACTGAATGGAATGGAACGTCACAAAGTAATTTTCATATATTTTAGACATTTTGAAATTTTGATTCAAATCTTTCTGATTTGATTTCCTGCAGTCTGTTTTTTTAAGATCTTGTTATTAAATTGCGGATTCAAAAAAGGCAGCGATGTCGTTTATACAATTTACAGCTACTTACACAATTTTTATATTATCATGCCCGATGTGGTTAGCAAACAGCACCGTAGCAATGGATGGACGTTTGCTGTTCGGCGAGTCATAGGCAAGCGTTTTGTCAACTCCTTAATGATTTGAGGATTCCTTGTGTAAACAATAAACAGGTAACCTAAATATCAACTAACTAGTTATGTACTAATGTTATTTCGAGGTAACCTTTAGGCTATACCACATAATAAATAATAGTACTACGTACAGAAGGCTCTCTGTTACCAAATCCCATGTTTAGGTATGCCGAACGAGCCTAAACGTAGCCATCCCGTTTTATCGCATGCAACTCGCTGCGATAGCATGCGTGCCGTATCAGCGCTGTACCGGCTGGGGCCGGTAGTGCCAGCTTGTAATTGTAGCGGCGCGACGAAATCACGGAGTGGCCACTGGCTGTATCTACGTGGTAAAAAAATACAAAATCGGGTAGAAAATAACAATATAGGAGTTAGTGACACAAAAGGGTTGGGGTATACCAAAAGGGGCCCGGTTTTAGGACTTAAAAAATTCTTGTTTACAAAAAGATATTTCACATTTTTGCTACTTTTTTGATTAGAACTTTAAAAAATACATTAAAATAAGCATATTTTATTGATTACAATTTTTTTGATTAACTTGCCCGTTTAAGAACTAGATCGGTTCAAAGTTTCAAAGTTGCGAGTTCGGCCATAGGATATCTAAGGCGCGGACTTGGAAAATTAACATATTTAATTCATATAGTATTTTCATTAACTTGAACGTTTACAAACTAGAGTGGTTCAAAGTTATGGTATTCTGCCATAGTTTTACCTATGAGTTATGATCCGAATCAGAGCACCCAACTATCCACGTGGTCTTGCCGGTCCTACCCCTAGAGTGTATACAAAAAGCCGGAGGCGCGGAGAGAGAGCAGCCCTCGCCCGCTGTGACAAAGCACGGGAGCCGTGCAAAGCGGTTCGGCGACCACCAAGGGCTTGTGCACAAATCACGCGAGGTTTTTTCGGCTACTTTTTGACCCCCCCCGAAAACTTCAACACCTAAAAGATGCTCATTTTAGCATGTTATATATCGTCGGGTGACAAGCAAAAGTCACTACCAAAACTGTCACTGCTCCTTAAAACCTCGTATCTCGGTACGTAGTAGATATCGAGATACGACCTTTGATTTAAGTAGGTATTTGTTAGTTAGTGAGTTTTGCTTGTCACCCGACGATATGATTCAGTTATAAAAAATAGAGGTTATACTGGTAAAATAAGTCCCTGGCTCCGTAGTAATCCTATGGCCGAACTCGCAACTTTGAACCGCTCTAGTTCTGAAACGGGCAAGTTAATCAAAAAATTGTAATCATTAAAAGATGCTTAATTTAATGTATCATTCAAAGTTTTAATCAAAAAAGTAGCAAAAATAAGAAAAAAAAAATTGTTAACAAAAATTATCTAAGTCCAAAAAACGGGCCCCTTTTGCTATACTCTGACCCACAAAAGTACAAAACCGACAGCACTGGGGGGAAATTGCCACCCACTCCCAATTTAGTAAAATCTAAATCATACCCAAACGTTGCAATTTCTGAATTTGTCAATGAAAGCTGATAAGTGATAAAATATGCTGTACCTACAATTCATTCTAACATTGCTATTCAATATTTTAATACGTTTCAGAGAAAAAAATCAAGGTACGGTCAACCAATTTGATTCCTAAGCCACCGTAGAACCCTGTCACTTTAACTGCTACATAGCGACGCAATAATCCTAGTAACCCGTATTGACATACCATTGACAACGGCAAGGTTCTATGATGGCCTAGGAATCAAATTGGTTGATTGTACAGTCGCCATCACATACATAGGTACACAATAGGTGTTCAAAAATATCGGCACATGCACCCTAATGCCTTGAAAATAGAGGTGTGTTCCGATGTTTGTGACGTGCTTGTTTGCTCCGATGTATGTGATGGCGACTGTACCTTGATTTTTGGCATTTAAACTCAATAGGTATTATTATTTATTGTATGGCAAATCATTGTATTAGAACCGTGAGATCTTCGAAAAGACGGTTGTAGCACTTTTAGCACCGCCCAGGGGTCACGTGTAGGTTAGCGTGTGGGTAATTCCTACGGACGTGGTGCAACTTCAACCCCCAACCCTATCTAGTATTCTAGTATACCTATTGAGTTTAAATGCCAAACACAGCTTGCCGTTGGTTCATTTTGTTACACAGACCACTTGTTACATTGACATGTCTGTGTATCTGTGTGTCTGTCTGTGGCTTCGTAGCTCCTAAACGAATGGACCTATTTGAATGCGATTTTTTTATCCGAAAGCTAACGTGATGGAGATGGTTCTTAGCTACCGTTTCAACAAAATCAGTTCATCCGTATTTGAGATATTTATTTATCGTATGGCGGTTACACACTGGTACGTATATATGTATTCTTATCGATGTCGCTCATAGAGTTCCAGTGTGCGCTGCGAGGTTCAGCGTTCAGAGGGAACAGTGCAGCTGCCGAGTTTGTTGTTCTTATAGCACCAATTTTAGCATTTGAGATATTGAACTTTGAAATGAAAATATGGGGGGTTTTTTGACTTTTCTAAGTTGGTTTTTATTATTTTACTGCGTAAAAACATGTACACTAATTTTATATAGAAAACTCCCGTGAGAATCTGACATATCCATAGTATCCATACTAATATTATAAAATACGATATCTGTCTGTCTGACTGTCTGTCTGTCTGTCTGTATGTTTGTCTGTCTGTCTGTATGTATGTCTGTATGTCTGTCTGTATGTATGTCCGTCTGCCCGTCTGCCCGTCTGTCCGTCTGTCCGTCTGTCCGTCTGCCCGTCTGTACGTCTGTCCGTCTCTCCATCTGTCCGTCTATCCGTCTGTCCGTCTGCCCGTCTGCCCGTCTGTCCTTCTGTCCGTCTGTTCGTATGCTCGTCTGTCCGTCTGTCCGTCCGTCCGTCCGTCTGTCCGTCCGTCCGTCCGTCCGTCCGTCCGTCCGTCCGTCCGTCCGTCCGTCCGTCAGTCAGTCAGTCAGTCAGTCAGTCAGTCAGTCAGTCAGTCAGTCAGTCAGTCCGTCCGTCCGTCCGTCCGTCCGTCCGTCCGTCTGTCTGTACTTCTGTCTGTCTGTCGATCTGTGTGTGACCTCTTCACGCTTAAACCACTGAACCCATTGAGATAAAATTTGGTATGGAGATAGTTTGAATCCGGGAAGGATATAGGATAGGTTTTATCCCGAAAATCATCCTTTAAGGGGATGAAATGGCGGGGAGGGAGGGAAAATTGTATGGAGCTACGATATAAATGAGTTCCACGCGGACGGATTCGCGGGCAGAAACTAGTAGGCTATATGTTATCCTACAGGGTTTGCCTGCCTATTTTGCTATACGCGGACGAAGCCGGGCAGGCAGCTAGTCAGTTACATGCATCGATTTAGAATACCCATTACATGATCGAAGATGCACATCGCACACATTTTGAAATATTTATACAATGTCTAAGGAGTCGGTCTCTTCAGTAACAACTTTATCAAAATCGCCGCGGCCGCGTTTGGAAAACTGTCAATTACATCCAAACCATGCATGTGGGGTATCATATCATATGAAAGCTGAATAAATTGAGTATATTTCATTCAGTTTTGTCAAATTTCTTTGGAGTATTAATACATATATTGAATAGCAATACAGCTTTCATAATATATATACCTAATATCACATTTGCATTCAGAAATTGCATAGTTTCTGTTTAATTTTCATTTTTCTAAAGCGGGAACGGGTGGCAATTTCCGCCAACTTACCTACTGTCGGTTTTGTACTTTTGTGCCACTAACTTTTATAATGTTTACCCGATTTTGGACTTTTTTTATGCTAAAGCGGTCGAATATACATCTAATTATTAAATCACAATGTTAGCAAGAGTTTATAGCATATTTGTATAGCTTTCAGCTGGCGCTGGTTTCTGGAAAATGGTAATTTCAATAATTTTTAGTTTTGTAGGGAAAAGCCGCTTTGCTTTTTTGGTGTTTTGAGCATAAATTTTACCATTTTGCTCTTATCTTAAAATATTAAATTGGAAGGCAAAGCTGAAATACTAGTTATTTTTTGTTCCGTACCGTACGTTCGTTTAATCTTTTCTAGTTAAGCCGCAAAGTCCTAACACTATGGAATCTTCTTTGAATGTTTTACACTTTTGCTACTCGTAATTCTGAAACTTGTGTGTACGTAGTGTATTTTAACCGACTTCAAAAAAGGAGATAGATAAGGTAGGCACTAGTTTTAAGAAAGCGACTGCCATCTGACCTTCCAACCCACATAGGGAAAACTAGACCTTAATGGGATTAAACCGATTTCCTCACGATGGTTTCCTTCACCGAAAAGTTTACGTTACCTACTTAAATATTCCGTACATAAGTTCCGAAAATGTGATTGTTATTAGCCGGGATTCAAACCCACGACCACCGCTTGACCACCGCCTGAACTGATGAAGACAGAATGAAGGAATTAAATATGGACTTTATTGAGCGTTGTCAAGTTGAGTGCACGCTCCGCTCCCACGAGTTTCTTTGCTTCAGCTTGTGCCAAAATTCTTTCGTATGTCCGTTTGTCCAGCTGCTTTCGTATGTCCGTTTGTCCAGCTGCTTTCCTCTACAGGTCGTCTTTCTAAACCGACTCTCGTGAAATTTTGTCATCATCATCATCATATCAGCCGAAAGATGTTCACTGCTTGACATATATGTCTCCCCCAAAGCGTGCCTCAATGACCGGTCCTGCGCTACCCGCATCCAGCGGACTCTCGCGACCTTTACCAGGTCATCAGTTCACCTTGTGGGAAGACCCACGCTGCTCCTTCCGGTACGTGGTCGCCACTCGAGAACCTTTCCGCCCGAACGGCCAACGGTTCTACGAGCAAATGAAATTTTGTGAGCAGGGTAAATAAATACTTACATAGAACTTTGCTGTTCGCGTGGCTTAAAGAACGCAGGCAAACCCACGTCCATACTACACACAGGTGAAAGATTTTTTGAAATCGGTCCATTCCATTGGTTCCAGAGATTACCCATCTATGTGATGTCCGGGGACTTGTGGCTTTGTATAAGTAGATTAGTATATTAAGTATGCATGCACGCGTAGACGAGCTGTCCGCGCGGCTTTGCCCGCGTATTGCAAAGAATGCAGGCAAATTGCCTATAGCCATCCAGAAAGTCGTCCAGTCAAAGTCCAGCTTTTTAGGGTTCCGTACTCAAAGAGTAAAACGGGACCCTATTACTAAGACTCCGCTGTCCGTCTGTCTGTCTGTCTGTCCGTCTGTCACCAGGCTGTATCTCAATTACCGTGGTAGTTAGTAGACAGTTGACATTTTCACAGATGATGTATTTCGGTTGCCGCTATAACAACAACGTACTCAAAGAGTAAAACGGAACCCTATTACTAAACTTCCCTGTCCGTCCGTCCGTCCGTCCGTCTGTCTGTCACCAGGCTGTATCTCAAGAACCGTGATAGCTAGAGAGTTGAAATTTTCACAGATTATGTATTTCTGTTGCCGCTATAACAACAAATACTAAAAACAAAATAAAATATTTTATTAAGGGGGACTCCCATACAACAAACGTGATTTTTTTGCTGTTTTTATAGATAATGGTACGGAATCCTTCGTGCGCGAGTCCAACTCGCACTGGGCCGGTTTTTTATAGATAATGGTACAGAACCCTCTGTGCGCGAGTCCAACTCGCACTGGGCCGGTTTTTTATAGATAATGGTACGGGACCCTTCGTGCTTGAGTCCAACTCGCACTGGGCCGGTTTTTTATAGATAATGGTACGGAACCCTTCGTGCGCGAGTCCAACTCGCACTGGGCCGGTTTTTTATAGATAATGGTACGGAACCCTTCGTGCGCGAGTCCAACTCGCACTGGGCCGGTTTTTTTTACTCATCCCCCAGGGGATTAAAAAGGATTTGAAAGCGTGTATGGCGAGAAAGTCTTTTCCGAAGAGTCTTGAAATTATCTTGGAAACCAAGACAATTAATATCAGCGTTTTTAAAAATTCCACCCCTCATACTCTTACCGTTTTGCCCGATAGTGCTCAAACGAGCCCAGGGTCTACTTTGGCACCTTATACCAAGATTTGGCGTAGGAACTAGTTTTTACGAAAGCGACTGCCATCAGTTCTATCCGACCTTCCAAACCAGAGAGAAAACTCTAGTTTCGTCCCATTGGGATAAGACCGGTTTCTTCACGATGTTTTCCTTCATCGAAAAGTGTTAGGTAAATATCAAATGATATTTCGTATTATGGTTCAAATATATTTTACCGAGCTCTCCATTCTCATTCAAACACGAGCACTCACTTATGCAATAAACCCGTTACAAACACTGCATGAAATTTAAAACTAAGTGTCATTGTTATATTACAGATCTTGATGGCATTACATTGCTCTGCTTTCCAAATCCTGAAAATAATGCAGACAGATTTCGAATTTGGCTCTATGCAATAGGAGGAGATTAGTATTTACTGTATAGACAACCAATTTATTCACAAGTCAAGAAGAGTGTGTCTACTTTACGTCTCCCAGGTAATTAAATTGTTGTTATGTATATATATATATGGTATGTATAAAATCAATCCCATTATAAAACATTCGGAATCACCTGAATGGCTTCGAGAAAAGGATGGTACCTACGGCCGTGCCTCTTCGTTTGGCCGACTTGGCGGGGGTACTACCGTGCCCGCAGATTTCATGCAACTCGTTCGTATAGTGTTCTCTTTGCTATCTTAGGTAAGATCGGATATGGAAATAAATATTGGGAACCACTCCGGCAATGTAACCAATAATGCCAGTTCAAGACTGGCTTATTGGTTCGATTTTTACAAGCTTTTATTTAACTTGACATGTTCGTTTGTATGTTTGTGTGGGACAAATCTTGGAACTGAATTTTGAACCAGTTAACCTCAACCCATTGAGCTGAAATTTTTGGTATAATAGTATGATACATTTTAATCTCCAGAGGGCCCATTTGATCTGGCCCCCCTCACCTCTGTGCTTGCCTTAATCGGTCGGCCAGAGTGGAGTCGCAAGAGCGGAACCTATGCTCCAAGTAAAATGTCATAACGCCGGCGGCCCTTGAACGGAACACCGAGATCTGGCGCACCGCAGACTCACCTCTCGACAACCTCACAGCCGCTCAGACGTGTTGCTCCATTGTCGCACTGTGCTTGCGAATATTTTATGGGGCCCACTCAGCGAGCCAGCGAGTCACCGCCTTTTTACAATTTTGAGGCTGGTTGTCACGGCAGGTGTCCGCTAGTTTCCTCCCATAACCCATTTTCCAGACCACACACCATTCAACCCACTAACCCATGACCTTAGTTTCCATCGCAAAACAGTGTTAGGTACACTCTCAGAGCATATAATACTAGAGAGAGGACAAGCCGCCGGCGGCCGTGTCGCAGCTGTATGCTCAATGGGCATACACTGCCATACTGTGCACGCGTGCTGATCGCAGAGAATATTACGTTTTTTCCCAAAATGCCTGATATGATGCGCGTTTATTGTCAAAAAAGCGTGTAGGTATACAAGTGTGTGTGTGTTTTAGATGTGTGCGTGCTTTGTCTTGTTAATTACTTGGGCGTTGTGTGGGTTAATGTACTTGCGACAGGTTGACTCTATACAAATCGGCCGCCATGTCCGATCTCCTTATATTCATACATCTGTGGGTACACTGCAATAGTCTTTGCACCGGGCGGGGACCATCACCAGTTGTATTATGTTGTGCGCTCGGATATGGTATCCGCCATTGGAATCCCTCGCTTTAGATTATTTTTGTTTTAAAGGGCCTCTGCGCTGTTGGTTTCGGCTTTATACGCATGCCTTCCAAAAGTCCGGGACCCCACGGTCCCGAGATATGGTAAAAACATATAGATATAATAAATGATTAATAGGTATTTTTCAGATCCTCACTGCGGAGCCTATGGCAGAAATTACCAAGTGTTCTTCTTGATACTGAAACGACAGTCCTTAAATCCAATTTGCCTTCCACATCAAGAAGTAAGTACATACGTGTTTCATTTTCCTTAATTGATTTAAAAATTTAACATCTATAAATATTATCAACGTCCTAGCATTTTCCCGGTTCTAACCTAATAGAGACTGGGGTTTGCTTTGGCACTTCTTCCAAGATTTGGCGTAGGCACTAGTTTTACGAAAGCGACCGGATTCCACACAGTGTTTTCCTTCACTTTTTTCACTCACTATTACGTTTTTAGGGTTCCGTAGTCAACTAGAAAGTTTCACCATGTCCGTCTGCCCGTCCATCCGTCTGCGGTACTACTAGTTTATTAAAACCTAGTGTTTCAAGCTGTGGTTCGAATCCATGACCTCCAATTCGAAAGTATGCCACAAACACTTTGAGCCTTACCTACCGCTCGGCTACAGTGGCGAACATTAAGTTTATAATGCGTGTCGCTACACTCGCTACATAATATGTATTTACAACAAGAACATTTATCAGCCGAAAGACGTCCACTGCTGGACATAGGCCTCCCCCAAAGATTGAGGGGTATATGCCATAATCGCCACGCCTGGCGTGCGGGTTGGCGATCGCAGTATTTCCACCGAACTCCAGGGATGCTGCTGCCCATCCCCCGGTGGTCTTGGCCGTAGTTTAAGGACATACCCGGGTCAAGGACATACCTGTATATGTATTTATTCACTGTAAATGTTTACTAAGCAGAAACGTCTCGTGCGGCAGAACCCAATGGCAGTCCTTTCCAGTGTGAAATGTAAAACTGAATTCATGGATCCTGAAGTCAACAAGCCTACCATCTACTGGTAAGTGTTACATTTCTTTACATCCGCTCTGTACCAAGTATATATCTTTATTTCGATAGATTTGATCAAATTCCCGCGAGTTTGAATTTGACATTACATATATCTGTAGATAATTATACACCTGTATACAATACAATACAATAATTTTTTGATAACACCATAGTTACAAGTCAAATGTTTAAGGTAGACAGTAATAACAATAATAAGTACCTACTTGAGTACAGTCGCCACACATCCGCGTATGTAGAATGTAAAAAAATAGACGTTATACTACCAATTATAAGGAATCTATCCCACACATCCAGAGATTCTACTTCGATCTAGAAATGGAAATAAAAAATAAAAACCAAAAAGGAGATATTTTTTTGCGACGAGTCTGTTCAAATTTAAGAGCAAGTGAAATCGGATAAATATGCGCATTCAATTGCCACATAAAACAATGCCACGTTAAACGATGAACTGGCCATAGTTTTTTTATAGGAATTAATTTTCGTTTTCCATTCGTGACAAAGTCACACAAACTTAAAAAAATCTGTCAGAATAAATATTGAAAATCGGCCTACGAGACATCTCGTCTGGCATTTGTAACGATACAAGCACTATATTTGTCTAATAAAAAGAGGATGTCACACTTTTGGGTCAAAAAACAGACTGTGCATAGGTACAGGTGTTCAAAAATATCGGCACATGCACCCTAATGCCTTGAAAATAGAGGTACTTATGTTCCGATGTTTGTAAGCTGCTGGTTTGCTCCGATGTATGTGATGGCGACTGTACCTAGGTCAAACGTTATGTATATGTATAATTCAACGAGCTAGCAAAGCGAGAGCGAGCTAAGCAAACGAAGTTCCCTGGTTCACGTTGGGCAAAAACTGTTTCGTATGTCCGGCGTCTGTCCGGCTGTTCTCCTTCCCCTACAGCTCGCATTTCTCTACCGATTCTTGTGAAATGTTGTGACCAGGTTCAATAATTGAACGAGCGAGCGAAGCAAACGAAGTTCTCCGTTTCGGTTTGTGGGCGAAAATGCGTTTGTATATCCGGTCGTCAAGCTGTTCTTCTCTACAGGTCGCATTATTGAAATCATTAATTTTATTCTGCAAGTAGGCCGCAATGGCACTTTTACAAGTCACAATTCTACCGATTCTATTCATTCTTCAACCGATTCCCGTGAAATTTTTATAGCAGGTTCGATGATTATAGGTATAGATTTTTTTTAAAGATAAAAAAGTCTTTATTGCAAACAAAACATTAAATTTATAGAATTTGGTGCATGACATTTGAATTTTCAGTTTTACCAGGGGTCCCCCGCACTAGGCTCGGCCTGTATCGCGGGAGACCATGTGTACATTTTTAGGGTTCCGTACTCAAAGAGTAAAACGGGACCCTATTACTAAGACTCCGCTGTCCGCCCGTCCGTCTGTCTGTCACCAGGCTTTATCTCACTGATACCGTGATAGATCCAGTTGAAATTTGTACAGATGATGTATTTCTGTTGCCGCTATAACAACAAATACTAAAAACAAAATAAAATAAATATTTTTATTGATAATGGTACGGAACCCTTCGTGCGCGAGTCAGACTCGCACTTGGCCGGTTTTTTATGTCATGCACTAGCTTCTGCCCGCGACTCCGTCCGCGTGGATCGTTGTCGATGTAATTATATTCGATGAAAAGTACCTATGTCGGCAAAACAAGGGGACACCACCCGATATAGCCCTCTGAATCGCTAAACTTAAATAAGAAAAGAATAAGCATAATTTATTAGACAATCAAGCACATGATTACAAATTATACAGAAATTATCCGTTGGGCTCCAAACTAGGCTGAGTCTGTATCTTGGGACTTGGGACCCACTGAGTCGGTTAACAAATCACTTTAGACACGACACGTCACAAGGAGCACGACATGAACGTGACAAAGTGAAAGGTTAAGTTATTACAAACGTATATACCTTAGGTGCAGGGACGTAAAAATTTCTCCGAATTTATACGACAGTGTAGCAAACCATTTCTTTAGAGTGGACTTAACTTTGCGTATGGTGCATTTTTTTATGTCACAGCCTTTACAGGCACTAGCGTTATAGACAAAGGGGTGAATGAAGAATGCGGAGCGTTTGGCTCCGAGTTGACTGAGGGAGTGGGGACTGGGGACTCTATACAGGATGTACTAATCAAGCGGGGCAGTGAGGGCAAGTCCGAAACTATAAGAGATATGGAAATTTGCTCTTATTTAGGAGTCACGAGTCCGATTTTAGAAAAAATAAAAACTGCATTCAAAGATTTTGAAAAGAGCCTCATTCATGGCCGGGAATCGAACCCGGTCAAATGTGTCAAAAAATCAGAGTTAGTTTTTTTGCCTAAATAAATAGTGCTGGTTATGAGGAGCAATTGTTGCTAAGGAACCCTGTACCTATCACAGGAAAATGCCGAATTTCATAGTTTAATGTACGGAAATGGACCTCCTCATTAGCACAGAATAAGTAATAGTACAGGTACAGAAGGGACACTCCTTTGATCTTCACAAAAGCCGCTTCTTTCTTAGCAAAAACACTATGATTTATGGCCCTCTGACGTCGTCGACTCCAGCGCAAGCCAAAGGGAACGTTAAGTCTGTGTACGAACGGTGAAAATGAATTGGCTCACTCGCCGCGTCGCCGATAGTGAGGGCTGTCAACGACTACATAATTGTACTTTCAAAACAAAGTTTTAACCGACTTCAAATCAGTAGCCAAATTGCTTCAAGTTTGCCTATAAAATTTGAAGAGTTCCCTCGATTTCTCCAGGATCCCATCATCAGAACTGGATTTTGGTGACAACGGGACCAATCTGGAAGTATAATATGCTTTCGAACTCAGAATTTTTTTTTCATATCGTTTTAATAAATTACCGGGATATCGCGTAACATACACACATAAAAAAAACAGACGAATTGAGAACCTCCTTCTTTTTTGAAGTCGGGTGAAAAATAAAATAATAATGTTTTGCCCATCTACCTCTATGACTAATAATGACTTATAACCTTTACCATACGAAGTTGTTGTTTTAGTAAGTAGGTATATTTTACTATACTAGAATTTAAATTCACACTGATATACATCAGCAAACAATCAATTAAAATTTACCTGTATACTAAAATTACTAAAACATGGATGTTCAGATCTTTGTGATCGCCCTGATTGCTACGTTTATAGATACGTTTTGACAGTTTGAGCGATCAGATATATTCGGCAGGTCGTATGCAAATAAATTATTGAAAAACAGCGTGCTTAGATGTTTATGGCATTGTAGTAGTTATGATATAAATGGCATTTGTAGTCTGCAGAATTTATTGAAATTTAGTCTTGCTCAGAACTAAATATTTGGACACCTTGGCCGCTCCGATATATCTGATCGCGACTGTACATTAAACTATGAAATTAGGCATTTTCCTGTGATCTTAGATAGAGGGTTCCTTAGCATCAATTGTTTCTCATAACCAGCACTATTTATTCACGCAAAAAAGAACTCTGATTTTTTGACAAATTTGACCGGGTATGATTCCTGGCCGTGAATGAGGCTTTTTTCAAAATCTTTGAATGCAGATTTTTTTTTCTAAATTCGGTCTCGTGACTCCTAAGAGCAAATTTCCGTATCTCTTACAGTTTCGGATTTGTCCTCACTGCCCCGCTTGAATAATACACCCTGTATATGCGTCTACTCATGATGTAGTCTATAAGCGGCGACTTTACAGTACTTCTGTGGACTCGAACGACAGTATTCGTGATAAACAACTGCCTAACTCTAAGAAGACCTGTTTTGTGATAAAGAGTGTCAGTGGGAAAGTGAAAAGGTTTTCTCGTAATTACTCATTACCTTGATAACTGCACGTTGCGAGCGTTCAAGGGCAAGAAGTGCTGTCTTACCAGCGCTGCCCCAGACTGCAATACAATATAATTTAATAATTGATTGGCACAGCGCGTGATAGACTACGCGTAGTACCTCCGGACACATTGCACGTACAACCGATGGCCGTTGGGGCAGAAGGGTTCTCGAGAGGAGACCACGTACCCGTAGGCCCCGCACAAAGTGGACTGATGACCTGGTAAAAGTCGCGGGAGTCCGCTGGATGCGGGTGGCGCAGGACCGGTCATTGTGGCACGCTTTGGGGGAGGCCTATGTCCAGCAGTGGACGTCTTTCGGCTGATATGATTATGATGATGATAAGGTGTCGTTGGATTCCTCTTAATCGTAGGAGTGACATATGTTATAGCGCTATAGGTAATATCGTCGGGTGACAAGCAAAACTCACTAACTAACAAATACCTACTTAAATTAAAATTCGTATCTCGATATCGAATACGTACCGAGATACGAGGTTTTGAAGAGCAGTGACAGTTTTGGTAGTGACTTTTGCTTGTCACCCGACGATATTTATAAAAATGCAGTTGGATTTTTTGAAAGATATTTCGATGTTATTGTCGATTCGGATTTTATAGAAATTAAAAACATAAATGTTTGTAAAAAAGGCAGGTATCTGAATTATTAAGTTTTGGTACTACTTACCAGTGGCGGCGCGTGATAATTTTCGATGGGCAACCCGGAAGAAAAAAGTTATGAAAGTGTTAAAGGCCTCCACACACCGGTCGCGTGCGCGGGCCCGCCGGGGGCCGCGGCGGGCCCGCGCACGCGACCGGTGTGTGGAGGCCTTTAGAGTAGGCTTGTCTAAAAATAAATTTTAGGCAAGCCGGTGGGAATTGGCTTGTATGGGCGCTCCGCCACTGCTACTTACTTAACGCAAAACATTATGTTATTTATTTTGCTGCAAAGTAATTTTTCGCAAGGGTACACCATATAGAAATTATGAGCGAGAAAACAAAAAAAATCCCCAAAATTTCGAGCATTTGTAGCTGCCAATGAGGCCCCGCGATATATATATCTCTATTTTTGATATTTACTCGGTTCCATCCAAATCCTACAATATATAAAAAAATAAAATCGAATGCACCACCTTTTGTAACATATAATAAATAGTACATTATTGCCGTGGCCGGGCAGGAGGCAATTGCAGGCTGAGTATTTTGTTTAAACGGACGAGCTTGCGAGCCCGTTTAATTATAATACGAAGCCTGCAATTGCCATTCCGGCTGAGGCTAATATAGTGCTTTTCTCAAAAATGAGGGAATAAAAAAGACTTAATTGAAATCAAGCGTTATGATTAAATACAAATTGAGGATACTGCAAATTACATAAAATGAAACGTCATATTTTTTTTTAAACATAATCGCAAGTGTATTTTTTCACCGAAAAACGCAATCTTTTTATGACACATACAAAAATGTCGCATTTGCAACAGAAAAATACGACTTGATTTGGCTGAATACGACCTGTGCTGTCATTTATATGCCAGTTTCTACTTTTTAAAAAGTTTGGTACTCGACAAATAAAGTAATTCATATGTAACATTCCAGGCGGCCTGCAATGTTTTTTATTTTTTAATTTTGATCTGGCCTTAAACTATACACTTTACCTTCCAATATGTAGCGAGTTATGTTCACTTTGCGGGCCATTTTTGAGAAATGTACTATTACTGACTGGCTTAGGCATTCATCTATCCAATTAGTCGATCCTTGCTCATAAATGCTTGCGAATGGGCAGTGCCTACCTATTAAGCCCCCACGCTGATAGGATACGGATAGGATGGGGACGGTGCGGATAGGTTGGAATTATTGATAATGTAAGAATCTTCTACTTTGGACGGTAGAGTTGCTTTTTAAATGGACTAACTTTGATGCAGTTCAGCCAACTCAAATAATCTCAAGTATACATCTTGGAAATTTTACACATTTCTGATCATGAAATATTCTTACTCATTCCTTGTATTGCTTCAGGATTTCGAGCTGAACGTCTTGCCTTCAACGTCAATAGAGCCATATGAACCGGCAGTACCCGCTCAGGACGCTGCTACTGTTAATATAACTAAAAAAGCGCCTACTGCTGGTAAGCATGCAATTTTATTTTTATATACGGTGGGTTCTTTGCATTGCTACTTTGGTCAATTCCAACTAACAACTACCCCATTTATGAATTTCAGAAATCATTTTCAAGAATGGCAACCATTTAAAAATAGTACTACAGAAAGTGACCCGAAAAAAACCCGTCTCAAAAAGATACGTTAAAAAAATTACATGCCTGTCAGCAATTTTCATGGTAATGCAGTTCCGAGAAGCACCAAAAAAGAAAATGGCCAGACGAGACGGTTCACTGAACAAGAAAAAAAATGGCTCCGACCATTTACAAAAATGGACCCAAATGCTACAGATTTCTAAAAAGTTGTTCGATGGTGTTGGTGACACTCTTAATAAGAGCCGGATTAAACAAAAAGTGGTTTCAAGTATTGCCAAAAAATTTTAGAAAATGACAACAGACGATAAATAAAATTGTGCACGTTATTATTCGATGAAATTAGCATTACCCCTCACTTTGATTACAGTCACCGTAAGGATAGAATATCGGGATTCGTGTCAGACGGAAAAACAACGGAACGAAAAATATGTGATCATGCCTTAGTCTTCATCATCAGAGGAGTGTTGCGAAATCATAAACAGCCGGTGGCTTACACATTTTGTTCTCTAAGCATAAAAAAGGAGACAATCGCTGTGTTAATTCAAGATATTGGTAAGGGATATTGTACTTAACAGTATCATCCCGTCTTGAGCCGTGCTGGCCGCTAAAACTGTAAGCACGGCTATCACAAGACGGCCGCGACATACTCTCGAGCTCTCTCGCACTATCCGTCTCTTTCTTATTAGACCACTTAGAAAGAGACGGATAGTGAGAGAGCTCGAGAGTATGGCGCGACCGTCTCATGATAGCCGTGCAGTAATGACTTTTAACTTTTTAAATTTGCTCTAGACAGTAACTTCACGTCCTATTTTTGCATATTGGAGAAAAGTATGTTGAATATTTACGAGATACACTTTTTAAAAAGCATTGCATTAAATCGTTATGGATGGAGGAATATTAGTCCATCCCCAGTCGGTTTTGAGACAGCATTTGCTTCACTATTATTTAATAATTGAACGGGCAGGCATTCTCCAGGGTCCGATTGTGAGGACGATGATTGCTCTAGTCTATTTAAATGAATGAGGGATTTATTTAAAACTAGTGAAAACATTCCAAGCGGTGAGCAGGAGATTGATTTTTCCTACATTGAAGATACCTAACATTATTGTACCTAGATTTTGATAAAAAAACGATTCAAGAATATATGTCAGTGGCTGTCTGTTAAAAAAAGTTAAATTATTAATTTCAAGCATTTCTAAATGTTCCAATTAGAAAGAGACAGACAGTCTATGTCGCCGCGACACAGTTCGCGCGCCGTCTTGTGCTAACCGTGCTGCACGGCTACCTGTCACAAGACGGCGCGCGAGCTCTCGATTTTTGTCGCACTCGGCGGATAGTGCGAGAAAAATTGAGAGTTCGCGCGCCGTCTTGCTATAGCCGTGTAAGTGATGTATTTTGTCTCCCGCTGTCGTGTATATTATAATTACCTAGTTATTATGCTTCCGTTTAAAAACATTGTTGGCTTCCTGTACCTATTGCTGTTTTATCTTAAACGTACGTACCGGTATATACAAATTGTCAGTCATCGTTAATAATCTAGGAATAAGTATGTTTGTTAGAAATTCAAAAAGTCTAACTTGTACAAAGGTTGACCGAAAATCAACTGACTATAGCAGAGTTAATGGCACCTGGTCAAAGTTGGTTTACCATTGTCAATCTGCTACTTGATGCTACTAAAACTAAATGTGTTAGATTCTATTTGCCTAATGTTAGACCAGCTTGTATATTTTTAAAGTATGCTTACAAGTAGTAGATAAAGCAATATTCTTGGGTAACATTACAAGAAAGAATCTACATTGAAAAGCCCATTTTAAGTTTACCCGCATATGTTATTAGAAATATAATAAAGACAGAGATGCTATTAACACACCACATGAAAGCAACCAAGAATGACGCGTTTTTTAAGAATAAGATTATATTTAAAATTGCAAACTGTGCACATAGATCGTAAACAATGTCACTTGTATGTACGTTCTTACGTGATTAAGCATAAGAAAATAGACGAAATTAACTCACAATTTAATTTTATTTACCTACACGATCCCTCTATTCCCCATAAGTTACCGTGAGATTGGGTTAAGTTAGATGAAAATTAAACCTACGAGGTTTAATTTTCATCTAATTTAATCCATTCTCTCATCAAAAACCAAAATTTTCATCAATTGTACAAGTATAGTAATAGCTGTAAGTATACAGGTACACAGTGGCATATATATGTATACAGTAAGTAGCGCATAAATATGTATACATCCGGAGTAGTCCTATCGTATACCACTAGATGTCGCTAGTCAGTACTGGCGACTGATGTCTCTATCTCAGTATATATATAGTACTCTTTGCCCGCGATGACCATGAATGACAATGACAGCACCTAGCAGATATATTTCGTTCGGAAATTACGTAATTGCGATAAAATAAATAAATAGTCCGCCTACTTAGCATGATCGCGTTTTTGTCGGACCGGACGTAAAGCTTTCATCCTTCACTAACAAGTCAAGTGGTTTAGTGCGACCGGGAGTAGCGGGACGAATGCTATATGTCGGACGTAAACGCGAACAGGCTAACAACTGCACTTGGGGTTGCGTGTTCGCGTTGCTTCGTTGCCTCTCTTTCATTTGCCCTAAGAAGGAAAAAGATGCAACACGAATATTTGGGCAAACACCGCCAAGTGTAGTACTTCGTTACGAAGGCATTATTACCCTTAAAAACGGAAATATATTTATAGATTTTATGGTCATGTTTTTTCTCATGCTTGGCTTATCAATTAGATTTTCACTGAAAAAAGGATGGACATAGGATACTCTGGACAGGCTATACGTGATGCCACAACGAGGGACGGAAAGGCTCTTATGCAGCTAAATTTTAAAACTGGTCTTAAAATGGCTGATGGATTACAGTTCCCGGCAAACAACTTGAACATGCGGGACGAAGTGGGGGGGCAGCTCGCACGTACAATTCGCCTTTGCGCAGGCAAGGTCATTTGCTCACGAAGTTTGCCGTCTACTATACCATAAACAACCTACTTAATTTGGACGGGTAATGGTTTGTTGGGCACAACTTCATACTTAATCAGTGATGCCCATGGACATAGGATACTATGGACAGGCTATGGTAATAATAATACCACGAGCGGGCGCGACAATGCTATACCAAACGCAATAAGTGTGACAGAAAGAGATATATAATTCGTTGCCCTTGTCATAGTTCCACTTTTTTTTGTTAAGTAGGTTTTTTATGGTAAGCCATTAGCCATTTTAAGACCAGTTTTTAATTTTGCTGCATAGGAGCCTTTCCGTCCCTCGTGGCATCACGTATAGCCTGTCCAGATTATCCTATGTCCATGGTTGTGCCCAACAAAAAAAAGTGGAACTATGACAAGGACAACGAATGATATATCTCTTACTGTCACACTGATTGCGTTTGGTATAGCACTGTCGCGCTCGCTCGTGGTATTATTGTTACCATAGCCTGTCCAGAGTATCCTATGTCCATGGAAAAAAGAAATTCAATTTCCGAACGAAATTTCGATACGTTCCGAGAGACGCAAACATCGCTTAGTACAATTTTTTTTTGGTGTATTTGTGTTTCGGTTTCGTATCAGTCTGTCACAAGTGTCACATGTGAGTTTGATAGATAACCTCCAACAAACCCAAACGAGGTGTTACTGTGTTCAATAAAATGAATATAATTTACTGCTATATTATATTGTAAACATTTATATTTTGAGATGGAAGTGGCCGGGTTTCCAGGGTTTATAAAAACCATCAATGATGGTGAAGAAGTGGAGGATTTCTCCGAGGAATCTGACGTAGAAGTTGAGGTAAGACATGCTGTGTTATTTATTTATTTTTCTTTGATTTAAAACAGTTTATTTCCAATAGGCGCAATTAATATTATGATTTTACTTCTAGTACCAGCCCTCCAAGCAAAAGACGAAGAAGAAAGCGGATTTTAACCCGAAATTTCAGTTTGTTTCATCAGTAGAAGAATATAATAAAGTAAGTTTTAATTTCACCAGGAAAACACTTTTTAAACATTGCTTTTAATTAACATAATTAGCTTTATGTTTCTGTACTGTGTTATTTTTTGACGTACGCAATAAAGAATATTATGTGTATGTATATTTGTATACTTTCAATATTAAAAGTTTTTATGCTTTTAGAATACCTGGGATGACTTGCAAAAGTACGTGCGCAGAAATGTAAAGCGTACCGTAGATGAGAAGATAGAGAGAAGACGGGCACAAGCCAAAGTGACTGGGGCAGCTGGCAATATTGACACTGACTCAGATGATAATAAAGGTATGGACCTATTCTTTTAATCCTGAATTGTGAGTAGGTAGTTCAAGTCATTCCAATGTTTCTGGTCAAAAAAAGTATATAATAAAAAGACAGTCAAAGATCATGTCCAAAAGACATTGATGAATTGTTCCTCCAATATATTTTAGCGAGGACATACAACTAAGGAGAAGGTATAAAAAAGTAATTACACTTGCTTGTTTCAAAAGCTCTTTTTAATTTTGCTTTGTGTAATTTTTTTGTGGTAAGTCCACTACAATATTATTGTAAGTACCCTGATAAAGATATGGAGAAGGCTGGAGGAGGTCTATACCCAAATTTATATATTATACATACATGTAAAACTCAGGTGATGGGAAATAAAAGGCTTTGTTATTATTATTATGATAAAGATAATAATTATGTAAAGGGCATTAGGCAAGTTTGAATGAAAAAAATTGAGGATTTTCTTATTAATTGTTTAGAGGATGTCTTAATATGCATAGATATATATAAAATTACACGCTTTGACCAATATAGGAGCCGAGATATTTAAGTTTTGTTTATAACTTCAGTATGACCTGTGGAAATATATATTGCAAATATTTCGGCTCCGATTCATTTTAGAGTATTATATTGCATAACAAAATAAGTTTTTTTTGAATAGATCTATCTCAATCTACCATTTTTACGAGTGGCAGCTCACCTAAAAAAATTACAACACTTTTACCCAAACCCATTTTGCAGATAGTGACGTAGATGACCTTGAAATATCTGACGATGAGATGAAGAAGGATGAGATCAAGACAAAGGATAAGAAACTCACTAAAAAGCAGAAGCAGAAACAGGTATTTGGGTGAATCTTGTATGTGATGGCATGAATAAACGAATATGAATCTACTTTTCTCTGTAGCTTTTTCATTTCATAGCAAAAATTACCACCTGTGAAGGTCATCTTTCTGTATTTTTTTATGGTGCAGAATTTTTAGGTATACAAAATACCAGAGCTTTAACTTTGCCCATTAAAGGGTTAAATTCAACAAATATAGAACTTGGTTGCAATTTTTAAACCTTTTTAGTTTAGTTTATGGACGATCTTCTGAGCATGCTAGTCCAAGTTGTAACATTTTTCTAAGAAACTCTGTCATTAGCTCCTGGCTAACAGGACAGAATAACAGCAAGAAATAGTTGATTAAGCGGCCTCTGGGGGTGGTGACCAGGCCTCGCTTTTGTTGGGGCCTTGTGCAATAGTGTTACAAAAAAAAAAAAATTGGAAAATATTGAGTACAAGAGCTTTGCAAAGATCTACCCTACCAGGGCCTCACAAAAATCTACCAGCCTGGAGCCTCGCAATGGCTAAAGACAATGATTTACCCATTTGTACAGTGGATAGTTGCTTAATGTTATAAATAACAAGGTGTTCACTATATGCATAGTAAACCACCAATTATCACTATAAATTGTAAATAACATAAATCAAAATTATTTAATTAAAGGACTTCAAAGATTCGAAAAAGTATCTACAGGTATTGTGGTATTTTATAAAGCTAACTCCTGTGAGTTTCAGAGATATTTATATAGGTATAATGAATGGGCGCTCGACATGTTTCTAACCGATAGGTGGTTCGCGACCGTGTCACGCAAAATTCCGACTTTTTGGACACCCCTCTCCCCCCATGTCACGCTTTTTCCGAACTATTTAACAAAGTACTGTCACGTTTCGCGTGACCTCCCCTCCACCCTGTTGCTGTGACGTAATATGTTGGTCCCTTCTTGGTCATTGATCGCTCCCGATCCCCACATCATCGTACCAGCCGAAAGACGTCCACTGCTGGACATAGGCCTCCCCCAAAGAGTACCAAAGTGACCGGTCCTGCGCCACCCGCATCCAGCGGACTCCCGCGACCTTTACCAGGTCATCACTTCATCAGTCCACCTTCAAGTAATCAAGTAATTTATTTTGCATTCATGTTGTTACCTAAAGGTGGTAAGTGTTACAATATGGACGTATCAAAATTGAGCCCTGCAAGGGCATCGCAAATGTAATAGTATTGAAATTAAAAAAGCGGCCAAGTGCGAGTCGGACTCGCACATGCAGGGTTCCGTGAAATAAATTGCGGTTTACGATTTATGACGTATTAAATAAAACTACTTGCTAGATCTCGTTCAAACCAATTTCCGGTGGAAGTTTACATGGTAATGTACATCATATATTTTTTTTAGTTTTATCATTCTCTTATTTTAGAAGTTACAGGGGGGGGGGGGGGACACATTTTACCACTTTGGAAGTGTCTCTCGCGCAAACTATTCAGTTTAGAAAAAAATGATATTAGAAACCTCAATATCATTTTTGAAGACCTATCCATAGACCCCACACGTAAGGATTTGATAAAAAAATTTTTTTGAGTTTCAGTTCTGAGTAATGCGGTTTACAGAATACATCTACTTACCAAGTTTCAACAGTTTAGCTCTTATAGTTTCGGAAAAAAGTGCCTGTGACATACGGACGGACAGACAGACAGACAGACAGACAGACGGACAGACATGACGAATCTATCAGGGTTCCGTTTTTTGCCATTTGGCTACGGAACCCTAATAACAAAGCTTAAAGTAATATAAAATTAGCTGTAAAAAATCTCTTTGTGGGGAGCCTACCCACGCCGTGCCTTCCGGTACGTGGTCGTGTCCCGATCTCCACGTTTACACTAAACTAAACGCGCTGGCTCGCGATGCTCATATTTTTCGCTATATTTCGATTTTGTGATAATTTTATTCTCCACAGGAAACCAAAGAGGACGACGAGGGCGCCCGGGTCGAGTATGACTCTGACTTCTTCGAGGAACCACCTCCATATGACGAGAACGCGTCCTTCTACATGATGAACCTGTCGCGTCCGCTGCTCAAGGCCATCGGGACACTGAACTATGTGCACCCTACTCCCATACAGTCGGCTACTATTCCAGTTGCTTTGCTAGGTAAGAATCAATCTTCTAAATAAGACCTCACAAGCACTGGCTGCACGGATACAATACTAGTTGCTATGATTGAAAAACAATACTTGATAAGAAGGCCTTTTTTTCTGTGGATAAAATCTGCGAATCAGATACCCAGCTCTCGGGGGAAGTCTGGGTTATGAGATATTTCTACCCACTAAAAACTTCACGTCAGCCGCCATCTGTGCTAAGTAATTCGGAAGTCTCCAGCATCTCAGGTTCAACGCACTAGTGCTCGCGCTTTAAAAATAAAATAATAAAATAAAAATTGTTTAATTCAGACCGAGATCCATAATAGTGTTAGTAACAAAAATGGGGCTTACAAGACTATATTAGTATTACACGATTGAGTTTAGTTTAAATAAAATTTTAATTAAATTTACATTTAGGCACCTCTTCGGTTACCTATGGCAGAAAGGTAGGACCAAGTAGGGAATATTTTATTCCCTACTTGGCCCTACCAATGACCACTTCAACCCAATATTTGGTGAGCGGGCAGTCGAGGCGCTCTGCCAACACCCTCAGCATACTGTTGCTGCTACCGCGCATCCGTTTTAGCAGTGACGCTATTCTTTTCCGCCGAATGGCAAAAAAGTCGTCCGCTTGAGCTTCGGCAAACATGCCTGATGCACTGCAGTGCTTCGGCAGCTTCAACAGCACTCTGAGGATGTTATTGTACTGAACACGCAGGATGTTATAGGCCCTCTGAGTAAATCTCGCCCACAGGCTACACGTGTAAAATGTTTGACAATAAGCTTTAAAAAGGGTCAACTTAACTTGTTTGTTACAGCGTGCAAACCTGCGGGCGAGCATATTGCCTCGTACTGCCAACGCTCTCCTCTCCCTCTCCATATCTAGGTCGTCATTTAGGTCCGCAGTGAGCATATGGCCTAGATACTTGAACTTGTCCACTATTTTAAGGGTCTCGCCCCCCAGCATGATCTTAGGCAAGGTGTTTAAATTGTATTTACGTGCTTTAAAAATGAGCACTTCGCTTTTATTTACATTATATTTAAGACCATGCTGTAGGGCGTAGCCCTCACACAGTCCAAGTAAATCCTTAATGGAGTCGACCGACGGCCCCAGCAGGACCATGTCGTCAGCATAGCTTATGTTATTGAAACATATTTCGCCAATATGACAGCCGACATGCGTACTGCTGAGCCTCTCTATCAATTCGTTCACATATAGGTTAAAAAGGATAGGGGAAGACAACCCCCCCTGTCTTACCCCACATTTCAACCTATATACATTCGAGTCGATCCCCGCCCATCTTACCCGATTGATCTGGCTGTTGTACCAATACTTTAGTAAAGCTACGCACTCCCTAGGTAGATCAGTTTTTTGTAGCTTATCCCACAGCATGTCGTACACAACCAGGTCAAAAGCTTTGGACAAGTCCAGAAAACACGCATAAATGGGTGTGTTCCTGTCCTTGTAGTACCTGACAGCTTGCTTAACGCACAAAATTGCACTTTCAGTCGACAGACCTGGCCTGAAGCCGAATTGAGCGTCGTGCAACTTAATATGCTTACAAAGTTGAGCATTAAGCAAGCCGTCAAGCACTTTCGCCAGTACAGTGGCAAGCGAGATGGGCCTGTAGTTGCCCATATCCGATAGGTCATCCGTTTTGTTTTTAACTAGCGGAATTACCACTGTACTCGTGAGTTGCTGGGGAAGATAGGCGTGTCTGAGGCAAAGAGTGAAGAACATTGCCAGGACACGCGGCAGGTGCACCCCCGCATGTTTGAGATGCTCGATGCTGAGACCATCATGCCCTGGCGATTTACCCCTTTGCATGTTTTTAATGAGTTTGTCAACTTCACTAGCTGTAAATCTCAAGGAACTTTCGCCCATGTTAGTCTCAGCATCTCCCACCCCATCCACAGTCGACTCCACCAAAGGACTTACGGCAAACAACCTGCTGAAATTATTAGCGATGGCCTTCCTGTCACACTCTCCACCCACGCTCACAGGGATTCCCGGCTTAGTGTTCGAATTATTTGTGTTCTTCCAGAAAGCTTTAAAATCCTTAGCTGTCCGGTTTGTGGCAAGAATATCACTTTTGATTTGTTCTTGCCTGTCCTGACACCATTTCAGCTTGGACTTAAAAAGCTTTCTGGTTTCACACATATCCCGGTAGAGAGGCCCCTCTTTAGGCCTGTTCGCAGACACCCACACCAAGAATTTCTCCCTGGCATCCTTGTGAGCAGGAGCCACATATTTGTTCCAGCCAGCCACCTGTCTAAATTGCTTCCTCCTCCCTTTCTTACTAGACTTTTTTGCCGCATCCGTTAACGTGTTTACTATGTAACTATGCATATTATCTAATACTATTTTATGATTAGGATCGCTACATAGCTTATCTGCGCACGACGTTAGCTCGACAGGAAAGTCCAGTAATTTTAGCTCGCTGTGACAGATCGAGTGGTACAAATCTACTTGAGAGGCCTTTGCCGCTGCGGGCTCGTTCTGGACATACTCGCCGCTTTCTATGGGGCACATAGCCAAGTGCTGTGGCCCTCCTCACGAAGATCGGTGACCCCGTAGTCGCCTTTTACGACAGGCGGGGGAGACCGTAGACCCATACTTGCCCCAGTGAACGACACTGTGTAAGTTTGATAAGAAGGCCTGGGCTAAAATTTACATGTAGCGAAGTGGTCTCGAAATTCAATCCCAATGTTATTTGAAAAAACGGCTGAAAGGATTTTCTAGCAATTTGGCACATAAATGGTTTTTAGCCTGGTCTCAATACCCTAAGAGTAGGAAATTGGGTGTTGGCACTCTCACGGAATAAGTATGCGACCAAAGGCTTTCTTTATTGCCGCCCTTGGTCAACTACACACATTTACAGCTGCCACTGGCAATGATGGGATATTTCTTACGAGTAGCGGGCGGTAATTGCCACTTAATGGACAGGTGTGACGTAAACTAACTTTTTTTTTGGTTTTGTCCAGGTAAGGACATATGCGCCTGCGCGGCGACAGGCACGGGCAAGACGGCGGCGTACATGCTGCCCATCCTGGAGCGTCTGCTGTACAAGACGGCCGGCGGCAGCATCACCAGGGTGCTAGTACTGGTGCCTACCAGGGAGTTGGGTGCTCAGGTACCACTAATAAAACTTATAGCATAACCTGCGGGAACCACATATCTGATATCAAAAAATCTTTCTCAGGTTTATATCTAAAATGGACTTTTACGATGGACATAGCCTATGTTTTATGCCCCGGCTTCACCTGCTTGGTTCTAATACTCGAGTGGAGCCGCTCGGACAACTAGTCTATTCTGATATAAAGGTGAAAAGTCTGCGAGATAATAGCTTTGTAAGTTTTTATGTGACAGTAACGTACGGAACTACACATCCGATTTCAAAAAATCTTTCCCCTGTGTGTTGATTGGAGTTTCCGGATGGTCATAGGCTAAATTTTTTCGCGCGTGTTTGCCTGATTTCTCTGCAATTCATCGGCGGAGGGCGGGCAGTTACTAATGATATAAATTAACCCTTTCCAAACCAAGCAACGCTACTTGTGCTATGTCGCAGCGCGTAGCAGCATTTATCCGCTTTGTAGCGAAAGTCGCTCGAAGAGGCATGACTCATGAGTCAATGACTTTAACCCATTCGCCGGCACTGAATTGAACTCAAATTTGTCACCGTTGCCACCTACCTGCCACCGACTTCATATGAAGTACAAAAACAATAGACTCAAGACATGGCGTGAACTCCCACGCATTTTTTTTGTGGCGGCTTAAGAATTCTTTGGGGTTAACTAAAATGCCTTTCAGGTACACGCAGTAACACGCCAGCTCTCCCAGTTCACATCGGTCACCGTCGGCCTCTCCGTGGGCGGCCTCGACGTGAAGTACCAGGAGTCCGTGCTCCGGCGCAGCCCCGACGTGGTGATCGCGACCCCGGGCCGGCTCATCGACCACATTAGGAACACGCCCTCGTTCACGCTGCACTCCATCGAGGTCCTAGTGCTGGACGAGGCCGACAGGTACATCATCCATTCACCTAGCGTATTTCCCGGTTCGCTAAAGCAGCCCGAGTTCCGATTTGTCGTAGGCACTAGATTTACGAAAGTTTGGATTTTACATATTTGCGCCCAACTTACCTTTATACTATTTGCTCTGTATGTACGTGATGTTGTGTTCCAGCACGGCTATTACAGGACGGTCCGCGAGCTACATGAACTGTGCGTCTCTTTATAAGCGTTCCAATTAGAAAGAGACGGATAGCGCCGACCCGTCCTGTGAAGCCTGTGATAACTGTGCTGGACTGTTGGTGGCGAGTAAGGTTGCCAGACCACCAGAGGATGTGCATTGTGAGAGTGCTATGCACACAATGAGTCCTCAAATCAAGAAAGGCGCGCTTGTGATCCTTCTGGAGTCGCAAGAGTCCATAAGTTTCGGGTTTATGGACTGTTGGTGGCGAGTAAGGTTGCCAGACCACCAGAGGATGTGCATTGTGAGAGTGCTATGCACACAATGAGTCCTCAAATCAAGAAAGGCGCGCTTGTGATCCTTCTGGAATCGCAAGAGTCCATAAGTTTCGGGTTTATGGACTGTTGGTGGCGAGTAAGGTTGCCAGACCACCAGAGGATGTGCATTGTGAGAGTGCTATGCACACAATGAGTCCTCAAATCAAGAAAGGCGCGCTTGTGATCCTTCTGGAGTCGCAAGAGTCCATAAGTTTCGGGTTTATGGACTGTTGGTGGCGAGTAAGGTTGCCAGACCACCAGAGGATGTGCATTGTGAGAGTGCTATGCACACAATGAGTCCTCAAATCAAGAAAGGCGCGCTTGTGATCCTTCTGGAGTCGCAAGAGTCCATAAGTTTCGGGTTTATGGACTGTTGGTGGCGAGTAAGGTTGCCAGACCACCAGAGGATGTGCATTGTGAGAGTGCTATGCACACAATGAGTCCTCAAATCAAGAAAGGCGCGCTTGTGATCCTTCTGGAGTCGCAAGAGTCCATAAGTTTCGGGTTTATGGACTGTTGGTGGCGAGTAAGGTTGCCAGACCACCAGAGGATGTGCATTGTGAGAGTGCTATGCACACAACGAGTCCTCAAGTCAAGAAAGGCGCGCTTGTGATCCTTCTGGAGTCGCAAGAGTCCATAAGTTTCGGGTTTATGGACTGCTGGTGGCGAGTAAGGTTGCCAGACCACCAGAGGATGTGCATTCTGAGAGTGCTATGCACACAACGAGTCCTCAAGTCAAGAAAGGCGCGCTTGTGATCCTTCTGGAGTCGCAAGAGTCCATAAGTTTCGGGTTTATGGACTGCTGGTGGCGAGTAAGGTTGCCAGACCACCAGAGGATGTGCATTGTGAGAGTGCTATGCACACAACGAGTCCTCAAATCAAGAAAGGCGCGCTTGTGATCCTTCTGGAGTCGCAAGAGTCCATAAGTTACGGGTTTAGATGCAGGTCATATGCTTATTTTCCAACTTCGTAATAATAGAAAGGATTGTACAAATTGTAACACTTTTTAACGTCCCACATTGTCCCCAGAATGCTAGACGAATACTTCGCTGAACAGATGAAGGAGATCATCCGGCAATGCTCGCCAAAGCGTCAGACCATGCTGTTTTCTGCCACCATGAGTGATGAAGTCAAGGATCTAGCTGCTGTCTCGCTTCAGAAGCCCGTCAAGTTGTTCCTGGACTCCAATAAGGCTGTAGCGTTTAACCTGCGGCAGGAGTTCGTCAGGTGAGCGTTTTTAGAGACCGAATTGTCCGGTAGATGGCGCTGTTCCGAGCGCTGAATCGCGCTAACGGAGTGTTGCTGTAGTTTGTAAAGGTTAGGTGGCAGTTCATGCTGTAGGACTGCTGGCAGACGGCATGAGCCAGGAGGCCAAGGGTCCTAGCTGCTGTCTCGCTTTTCTAAATTACATTTAAAAAAATGCATAACCCAAAATGGATGGATTGGATGAAGGTAGTCCATAACCTGGATTAAAATGTGGGATACTTTTTATCCCAAAACGTATCCCCCAAAGCAGTATTTTTCACGGCACGACCCCGTTACTATAGAAAATATTTCGCGACCCCCCACCCTGCGCCGCTCTTACTTATATTTTCTTCTCGACCCTGGGGGGTCGCGACCCACAGGTTGAAAATCACTGCCCCAAAGGAATGAAATTGAGGGTGGAAGTACGGGTGTTCACGCGGAAGACCTCATACGTGCTAGTGTATATATACATTATATCTTTAATAGACCTGTAGAATCAAAATGTATTATTTATTACTTCAAAAGAAAGAAGGCAAAAGAATATGCCTGGTGACGAAAATCCCATTCAGATATCTCTAAAAATTACGATGCTACAACCGTTTTAATATTGCTTGTTAGAGAGAGTAAAGAGCGGCATAGTAAATGACATAATCGTTTCATATGAAGGAGCGTTTTGCGGCAAAGTGATAACTTTGTCATTATTTAATTTCCTGCTTTACTTTTTTCGCCATTTGACAATATTTTTCTAGAAAATTCATCATTACAGATTCTTTATAAATAAAGATGGAAAATTTAAAATTTTATAAATTTATAAAATTTTAAATTTTCCATGTCATCAAGAACAGACAGAACATACCATAACAACATGTCATAAGAACTACTACTAGGTACTTATGTTCTATACAGGGTGACTGGTAATTCGACGATACCTTGAAAGGGGTTATAGGGTCATTTCGCCGGTTGGCGACCACCTAATTTCATGTGCCGGTTAGCGACCACTTAGCTGACTTGGTGAACTGAAAGCATACTTTCTCGTTTTTTTTGTAAATTCCTATTCCATAACTACAAACAATAAGGCATACGGCTGACTGTTTCAATAGGCTCTGTAGAATTGATGTTATCTTCAATTAAAAAAAAACCATGTTCTTCAAGTGGTCGCTAACCGAAGGTGGTCGCGTAACCGGCGAAATGACCCTACTAGAGCTAATTTGCAAAAATTTATGTCCAGTCAACCAGGGGTCAAAACACGATTTCTTTTAATTTTTCGAGTTATTAGTTTGTTTGAAAAAAAATCGCCTTGCAGCCTTAAAGTGCCGATTGTGACAAAAATGTTTTTTTACCATCCAAATGGAAGTACTTTTGTCACAATCACCAGCTTAAGGCTACAAGGAGAATTTTTTTCATACAAACTAAAAACTCGAATATCTCGGAAACCAGTTTAGACCCCTGGTTGACTGGACATAAATTTTTGCAAATTAGCTCTAGTATAACCCCTTTCAAGGAATAGGTCGAATTACCAGT